>JANAVB010043216.1:8287001-8930857 GCA_029216955.1 Iris pallida
GTATTTAAAACTCATTTAAAAATCATTTAAAAATTCTAGAAAATTTCTAAAAATCATAATAAATTATTTTAAGGCTAAATATGACATTAATAATTAATTAACACTAATTAAATAAATTTTGAAAAATAGGGGCTCACAAGTCTTCCCTCCTTGAAAAATTTTGTCCTCGAAATTCACAAGGATTGAAGACCCTACAATTTTTCTAACATAGCAAGCAATGCAATCAAATGACTAAGGCTAAGATCGAAACTAACCTCTAAGGTATCAAGCGGAAACGGGTGGTTCTCTCGCAGCGGTTGGATCGAACAAGTAAGGGTATCTCTCCCTCGTGTCCGACTCCCTCTCCCAAGTAGATTCACCCGGAGTGACGGCTCCAAGCTACTCGTACTAAGGGTATAACCTTGTTTCTCAGCCTCTTCTCCCTCCTGTCTAATATCTCCACTGGCTGCTCAGAAACTGTAAGGCTCGGTCCGACCTCCACTCTGAATGATCTAGCACATGACTGGGGTCCGGAATATATCTCCTCAGTTGAGATACGTGAAAGACATCGTGAACTCCTGCTAGGTTGGGTGGAAGTGCAACCCTGTAAGCTACCTCTCCAATCCTGCCAAGTATCTCGAACGGCCTGATGTATCTGGGGCTCAGCTTCCCTCCTCGTCCAAACCAGATCGTCCCTCTAGTAGGTGATATCTTCACTAGCACCATATCACCATCTGCGAACTCCATCGGTCTGCGACTAGCATCAGCCCAGTATTTCTGCCTGTTCTGAGCTACTCTGAGCCTGTCTCTGATCATCCCGACCTTCTCTGCTGCATCTGTGATCATCTCTGGCCCAAGCATAACTCTGTCTCCGACATCATCCCAAAAGAGCGGCATACGGCATCGTCGTCCATATAGCACCTCAAAAGGAGACATACCGATACTGGCTTGGTAGCTGTTGTTGTATGAAAACTCTACCAAGTGCAGATGGCTCTCCCATGATCCCCTAAAGTCCAGTACGTAGGTCCTCAGCATATCCTCCAGTGTCTGTATCGTCCTCTCGGACTGTCCATCTGTCTGCGGGTGGTACGCCGTACTGAACTTGAGTCTACTGTCCAACTCCTCCTGCAAGCTCCTCCAGTAGTGGGACATGAATCTGCTGTCTCTGTCCGACACGATGCTCACTGGCACTCCGTGTAGGCGAACTATCTGCTGCACGTATAGCTCTGCCAACTTCTCGGTGGAAAGCTCCACCTTGAAGGGTATGAAGTGCGCATACTTCGTCAGCCTGTCCACGATGACCCAAATGGCATCCTTCCCTCCTTGGAAACGAGAAAGCCCTGAGACGAAGTCCATCGTAATATGTTCCCACTTCTACTCAGGAATGGGTAATGGCTGTAACAAACCAGCTGGCCTCTGGCGCTCCGCCTTGACCTGCTGGCAAACTAGGTATCGCGAGATGAAATGTGATACATCCCTCTTCATCCCGTGCCACCAAAGATGTTCCCACAAGTCACGGTACATCTTGTTAGAACCAGCATAAAAAGAATATCTCGATCGGTGTGCCTCCTGCAAGACTGCCTCTACCAGCTCTTCCTTCGGCACGCACAATCGGCTGCCATGCCTCAAGGATCTATCCTCTGCTATAGTGAAGTCATCCAGCAATCCAGCTAAAGCCTGGGCTCAAAGTCTGCGAAGGCTCTCATCTGTAGACTGTGCCTCCCGGATCTGCTCCATCAAACCTGACTGAATGTCAAGCGCCATCATCTGTATCACTGATCCTGGCCGAACTAACTCGATATCGAGCTTCTCTAGATCTTCCTGCAAATGTCGATCTATCATCAGATACCATGCCATCGGATGCCTGCTCAGCGCATCCGCCACCACATTTGCCTTCCCGGGGTGATACTGTAAATCGATGTCGAAGTCCTTCATCAACTCCAACCATCATTTTTGCCTCATGTTCAGCTCTTTCTGCGTGAACACATACTTCAAGCTTTTGTGGTCAGTAAAGATTTCCACACGTTCTCCGTATAAGTAATGTTTCCATAACTTGAGTGCAAAGATCACCGTAGCTAACTCTAGGTCATGGGTAGGATAATTCTGCTCATGAGTCCGCAATTGCCTAGATGCATAAGCAATCACTTTCCCATGCTGCTGTAGGACACATCCTAGCCTCTTTCCTGAAGCATCGCTGTAAATGGTGAAACCTCCAGAACCTGAAGGTAAAGTCAGAACTGGAGCGGTCGTCAGCCTCCTCTTCAGCTCCTCAAATGCTGCCTGGCAGTCCTCTGACCAAATGTACTATACGTCCTTCTGCGTCAGCTTCATCATGGGTTCAGCTATCCTAGCAAAGTCCTGGACGAACTTTCTATAATAGCCTGCTAAACCCAGAAAGCTCCTGATCTCTGAAACTGACGTCGGAGCCTTCCATGTCTTAACCGCAGCAATCTTCCTGGGATCTACCGAGATTCCCTCTCCAGTAACTACATGGCCGAAAAACTCCACTCGGTCTAAAAAGAACTCGCACTTCGGCAATTTGGCAAACAATCTCTCCTGCCTCAGAATCCCCAAAACTGTCCGCAAGTGCTCTGTATGCTCCTTCGGCGTCTTCGAGTATATCTGGATGTCGTCGATAAATACTACGATGAACTTATCCAGACATTGGTGAAATGTCTTATTCATCAAATTCATAAAGACAGCTGGCGCATTTGTGAGACCAAATAGCATCACCAGAAACTCGTACTGCCCATACTTCGTGTTGAACGCCGTCTTCTGGATGTCTGCTGCCCTGACCTTCACCTGGTGGTACCCGGATCTCAAGTCTATCCTGGAAAACACCTTCGCCCCCACTAAACTGGTCGAACAAATCATCTATCCTGGACATAGGATATTTGTTCTTGATGGTGATGGCATTCAAGGCCCGGTAGTCAATACACAACCGAACTGTACCATCCTTCTTAGGCACAAAGAGCACTGGCGCTCCCCATGGAGAAGCACTAGATCGAATGAAACCCTTTTTCAACAGGTCATCAATCTGCTCTTTCATCTCTACGGCCTCTTTGGGATTCACTCTATAGCAAGCCCGGGATACTGGTGTGAACCCGGCACTAAATCTATAGTGAACTCCACATCTCTGTCAGGCGGAAGTCCTGGAAGATCCTCTGGGAATACATCCATAAATTCCCTAATGATAGGGTGTGGCGGTGCTACGTCCCCAACTGTCGCACAACAGTTCAGCTCTAGGCTGATCTCCGGCCCTGTCCTCCTGACACTGAATGGTGCTGTGCCTGGGGGACTGAACAAAATACTACCCTCATGACAGTCTATAGATGCATGGGCATAGCTAAGCCAGTCCATCCCCAATATGATATCATAACCGGGGAGTGGCATCACAAAGAATCGTCCCCTGAACTCTCTCCCGGCTATAAAAATAGAGCATCTATAGATAGCTCTAATAGGCACTGGTCCTCCTCCCGTCATCACTCTACTAATCTCTGCAGTAGGTGTAGCTACTAGATGGTGTTTATGCATAAACTCTAATGATAGGAAGCTATAAGATACACCAGAATCAAACAAGCATAGAGCTAGAAAAGTATGCAAATAAACATGACATGTGATGACGTCAGCTAGGTAATCTGGCTTCGAAACCTGCTCCGGCTCCGGCTCAAGGGCTAGACTATAAGCCTTTCCCTGGGGTCCCTTCTGCTGCTACAGATGCTGCCCAAACCTCTGCTGCTGAGTCGGGAGTGGTCCTCTAGGTATCCTGGCTGCTGGGCACTCTCGAAGCTGATGGATGGCAGACCCGCAAGCTAGACACTGCTTCAACCTCTTCCTGCAGATGGTGTAATCATGCCCTGGTCTTCCGCAGAAAGAACATATAGCTCTCTTCTGCTGCTGCTGCTGATGTCGGGGTCCCGGGGCTCTAACTGGCGGGGTCTGGTGATGTGATGTAGGGGGACAGTAAGTCTGCTGGGGCGGCGTCGGTGCTCTCTGCTGGAAAAACTGACGCTTGGATGGTCCCTCATGGTGTACAGAAGTCGGCCTCTTGCTAGACAGAAGACGCTCCTCGATGCTCCGGGCCAACTCTAGGCTCTGGTAGTAGTCAGTCGTACCGTTCGCCACTATAAGAATGCCAATGTCTGGAATTAGACCATGGCAAAACCTACGGGTCATCTCCTCTGGGTCTGCAACCAGACTAGGAGCGAAACGGCTCAGGCGACTAAACTCTGCAGCATACTCGTCGACAGAACGGTTCCCCTGCTGGATATTCTGGAATCGTAGCCCCATGGCTACTCTAGCAGTGGTCGAGAAGAATTTCTTCTTGAACTGGGTCTTGAACTGATCCCAAGTGGCCCTCCCTCTCGCAATTTACGGCTCATTCCGGAACCAAACTCCTGCCAAGTCTATCAGCAGAAATCCCGCTGCCTCGACCTGGAGGTCACCCGGCATCCTAACTCCAAGGAGCTTCCTCTTTACCGAGTCTAGCCAATCATCTGCTACTACTATGCCCTCAGTCCCTGAGAACTCCTTGGGGTTCAGACCCATGAAGTCCTTGATCATCCCCGCTCTCTGTCGTGGCTCTACAGGTGGTAGAACCACGGTACGTTCCTCAGAACGCTCCATACTCTGGCGGAGTAGGGTAGTCTGCTCCTGATGGGTCGTTAGAAACCCCTAGATCAGAGTGAGCAGTGGTTCCCGTCGAGTGTGACGGAAGCCTGGGTAGGTATAGTGATAGGGGGTGGTGGAAGTATCAGGTCCTGCTGGGACTGCGATGTGGAAGGTGGTGGAGGCATCTGGGTTTGTGGATCTGTGGAGTGGGGAAATGTGGTAGGTGGAGGTGGGGGTGTATCAGTCAACTGGTCAGCTGACTGGATATGCAGTGCGCCATTCTCAGGTGTGACGTACTGGGATGAACGAGTAAGCACCATCTAATATAAAATAAAAGGACTTATAAGGACTTGTTTAAAGTAAACAATTATAGACAAGAAAATCTAATTATAATAGCAAGCATGTGATGTATTTTCTATGTTGCAATCCTAGCATTCCTCTAGGTGTTCTAAGCGTCATTCCTAATGTTGTCTAATTATCTTAAGTTCCTAATTGCAGGCATGCTTGGTACAATAACGTAACCAAACAATTTAGTCAGGACCTGCATGGGCCACCACTAAAAATATGTCACGACCCGTTACCTAAATTGTTGGGCCAGGCCGAGTCATGTCCAGCCCGTATTTGAGATAAAGCGCAGTAAGCTGTTCTAAAGATAACAAGATAAGACTAAATGTGCTAACAGTTCTATAAGTGAGTAAAAGTCATAAATGCTCCAAACACAAAAGTCGTCTCATATAGAAATAAGTCCAAAGTACAAGTCTGAAATGTAAAACTGGATACATGTCCAGTTACAAAATACGTAGTTAATACATGACTACACTAAACATCCCAAGCAACTACGCAAACTAGACGAGTTTCCCCGCAGGAACATCCTCGTAAAGCAAAGCCGGGTCCTCGACAGTATCTCCATAATATGAGTCACAGAGTAACTCCTCCTCAGTAAGGATACCTACAACGTTATCCTGTCAGGACGGGAGCAAGTACTGATTCTAACAAACTAGCATATGAAACATGAAAATGAACATAAGAGAAATAACTGGAAACATGGCATCACATAATCTATCATGGCAAGGACACATATGTCATAGAGACAGATGTATATGTAATGTTTAAAACTGTAGCAGATATGTGATCGTCAATAGGTGTACAATGTGTAGGGGCACATAATGAAATGTACTTCCGTACAAGTGATAAGGCGATAGATGTACATACGTACAAATCCGCTTTGAGATAAAGCCTACGACAAGGTATACATATAAAATGTCAATCTTGTTCGGTACATACGTACGGAGAAGGGGGCATGATCACGTACTCAACTATCAGTTTCCCCATAATCCAGGTTCTAATCATGTGAGAGATATAAAACTGTTCTAAACATGGTAGTGACTGAAAGTAATACAACATGTGAAGGTTCAACTTGCTACCCCAAGGATCAGTATTTAACATGGTTGGATTTGCAGTTCATTGATGTAACAGTATGTAAAGTTTATAGAAAGTACTTGCCTCTAGCAAAGCAAAGCAAAGCAAGCTACGATAAAAGTGTTATAGATGTCTGGTAACTCGTCACTATAGAAATAAATACATAAACTTAGTTTTTACACTAAGCTAAAACACTAAGACACTAATTGGTGCAACACGACTTGTGACTGGACACCTAGCCAAAATAATGACTTTAGCATAGGAGACCAATGTGGGGTGACACACTACTATAACTAACTTTCTAGGATCTTTACACTAGTGAGGGATGAGGTTCAACACGGCTATAACTCAAAATAACACAAAAAGTTGCAAGTCGTAATTATTCAATAAATAAATCAAATGTACATTGTGTTCCAACAATTTTTGAGATAGTCAAAAAGCTTAATTTTACATAAAATAAAATACCAAAATGATCCTTATTAATTATAGAAATTTATTATAATTTTTCTAGAATTTATTAACCAGTACAAGTATTTTATAAAAATCAGTTTTCCTAAGTACACAGAAAATGAGTTTTGGTTTCATATGCCAAAACAGTGGCAAAACTGTAAATTAAATATTGTAAAAATTATACTAAATTAGCTAAATTAACATAGTATCTAAATACTATTTTCCAGAATTTTAACAGTAATTAAAGTATTTTTAGAAATTCAAAAACAGCATGGTACATAAACTGAAATTAAATAATTAATTATCTGCGTATTTTGTCCATGTATATAATTTGAACCAAAGTTCAAATACAGGACCCAAGGCCGTGAATCAAGTCCAATATGACTTGTACAGGTCTTGAATGTGGGAAAACACATTTGAGTCCAAAAACCCATGCTAGGCTTGGACACCAAATGGTTGCAGTAATTAAAATACACAAAATACAAAGAGGTAAAAGTAAATAAATATTAATATTTTAACAAGGTAAAATTATACATAGTGGTCATATAAATATGACAAGTATATTTTCATAATAATAATTTACACTAGGTATAGTGAAATACATATATAAAATGTATAACTACAATATTTATATATACATATAATATATAGATATTTACATAATGGATATATACATACATATGTTAAAAATACATATATATATATATATATATATATATATATATATATATATATATATATATATATATATATATATATATATATATATATATATAAGAAAATACTTAACTATAAAGTATATATATATATACAAATATTGTATAAATATACATAATAATATATATACACATGAACATATATACATATATATACATAAATACATACATATATATATATATATATATATATATATATATATATATATATATATATATATATATATATATATATATATATATATACATATATAATATAATAAAGTACTAAATATAATATAATATAATATATATATATATATATATATATATATATATATATATATATATATATATATATATATATATATATATATATATATATATATATATATATAAATATAGCATATATATATATATATATATATATATATATATATATATAAATATATATATATATATATATATATATATATTATATATATATATATATATATATATATATATATATAATACAGTATATATAATAGTACATATATATATATACAAATACATGTATACATATATATATAATATATATATATAAATAATAAAAGAAAAAGAAAAAAACAAAAGAAAAAGAAAAAAGAAACAAACACAGCACAAAGGGGGGGGCTCGAACTCGACCTATAGGTCGGGTTCCTAAGTTGGGTCAGGCTGGCCAAGGGGTCAACCCGAAGCTTGTGTTAGGGGGAGGATTTTGATTAGTATTATTTAGGTTTTAGTTAAAATAACAGTAAATTCGATAAATCGAAACTGTGTCCTGACAGTTTGGGACACAGAGTCTAAGTGTCAGGGTTATTTACGACACACACGAGTATTGATTCGCGTGTCCAAGCATTGAACTAGGGTCCTCGTGTCCTGACGAACCACATACGTTGATTCGAGACACGCACGACACATTTTGTCACTGCCACTTACGTGTCCGGCGAGTCGGGGGGAGTTTCGAAAGCTGTGGACGACGGAGGAGGCAGCGTGGTCGCGGCGGAGTGGTGGCGACGCGTTCGTCATGGCCGGGCGCGTCGATTGATGGTGGTTGGGGGCGGTGACGCTCGTCGTGGGGGCTGGACGAGAGTTTGCCGGAGTTAGGGTTAGGGTTTAGGCTGTCGAGGGAGAAAGGGGGTGGCTGGGTGGTCGTGGGGTTGTTCTAGGGTTAGGGTTTAGTCTAGGGCTTCATTTATAGGGAAGGGAAGTCGGTTGTGGGCGGTTAGCTGGCCAGAGTCGGCCGGAAATGGCGGGGTCAGTGAGTCGGCGGTCGTCGGGCAGTCGGGGGGGGCAGCCTGGTCGTCGGGGGTGGGTAGAATAGGAATTACACTGGGGTCCTCGTAGTTTAGGTTATTACAAATGGGTCCTAACAGTAGGTAAATGCAAATAGGAATTTGCATTCCGCAATTTAAAACAAATGATTAATTACAAACTGCTATTGTAACAATTTAATAAATTACAAAACTATATTAAAACAATTCTAAATATTACAAAATGATATTAAAACTTTTAATAAATTGCAAATAGGTATTTTAGTATTTAAAACTCATTTAAAAATTATTTAAAAATTTTAGAAAATTCCTAAAAATCATAATAAATTATTTTAAGGCTAAATATGACATTAATAATTAATTAACACTAATTAAATAAATTTTAAAAAACAGGGGCTCACATATACTATATACAATTTAATTATATAACTGAATGTTGTTTTTATATTTAACAGTTGATAGTAGCAACTAAGGATATTTATATATGAATCTTGTTTTGATATTTAACTTTTAATTTCAGCCACCATTTCAGTTGGTACAAATGACAAGTAAGGAGGTAACTGTAAGTTACCATATGTATACAATTATCTTCGTTCGGCTATCGTCAAACCATTGGCGGGGCATAGTTGCAGCCATTGGCCCATGGCTATGTGACCACGTGAACTGCTGTTGTAAAATGCTCATTTTATGTTCTGGCATTTGTATATTCTTTTCCGTCGAATAACGATTGTATTTATTTTATAATTTAACACATTTCATTCGACTATCGTTAAAACATTAGCGGGACATTCGTTGCAGCCATTGGTCCATCGACAATAATGATTTGGCAGCCATTGACGGGGTATCGTTGGCACATTGGTTAGTTATTCTAATCTGAGTCTATCAAGTCTTTTAACATGAGATAGTAGTTTATTCTATTATGTACATCACCAATTCTTTTGGATTATTATAATTAAACAATTACAGAATGTACCGAGGTTAAATAAATTACCTCAGTACGATTTGTTGCTGGCATTTTGTGTTTTTTTTGCTATCGTTTTAACGTTTTTATGTTAATGTCATTTGTGTTTTTTTTTGCTATTTTTTTGCGGTTAATTTTATTATTATTGAAATCCTGCCACTATCTATATATGAAATCATTGGTATTATTTTTATTATCCATGATATACTGCGATTAAATTTGTTTGTGGAATCATTGGTATTATTTTATTATGCAAATGACAGTAAGGAGGTAACTGTAAGTTATAATCATCATACAATTATCTTCGTTCGGCTATCGTCAAAACCATTGGCGGGGCATTAGTTGCAGCCATGGCCTATTGGATATGTGATCGTGTGAACTGCTGTCGTTTTGCTATCGTTTTAACGTTTTATGTTACTGTTTCATCCATTGGCTATGTGACCGTGTGAATTGCTGAAGTTTCTGCCCATTGGCCCACTTTTTCATCCAATTTTCTTATCATTTTCTAGCATTTGTATTTTTTTTGCTTTTGTTTTAACGTTTTATGTTACTGACATTTGTGTTTTTTTTGCTATTGTTTTTTATGCTGGTAATAAGGTGTCATTTTTCTTCTTCTCTGAAAGTTGAGAGTGAGGATGAATCCATTCTTCACTGTATTTATAGACAGTATGAACACAACATTATTAAGTAATATAGTTGGGAAACCACAGTTTTTTGGATGATGGAGAATGTGTTTGCCTCATTTGCTGGCTTGCTATTGCAAAAAAAATTGCACAGAAACCTAAGGGTTGCAAATGACATATGAAGCTTCTGATTTTTATAGACATATGGAAGCTTCTGATTTTTATGTAAAATGACATATGGAACTTCTGCTGAAGTTTCTGCCCATTGGCCCACTTTTTCATCCAAAGTTTTCTTATCATTTTTTGGCATTTGTGTTTTTTTTGCTATCGTTTTAAACTTTTATGTTACTGTCATTTGTGTTTTTTTGCTATTATTTTTATTCTGTTATAAGGTGTCATTTGTACTTTGATTCTATATATAAAATTACACCAGTAATTTAGAAGGTTTGATATTGATAGAATATGTCCGAGCTCTCTAGCCTAGTGGTATTATAGCGGACACCCGGAGGGGCCGACAAGGTTCGAACCCCCAATTGCGTGTGTGTGGGATTTCAAAAAAAAAAAATATTGATAAATATGGAAACTTTCCTTACATTAACGTACAGCTAATGTATAATATTTTTTTTGTAACCATATGGAAGCATTGAATTATTACAACAGTTCAATGTAATAGTAGTTTATTTTATTATGTACATCACCAATTTTTTTGGATTATCTCTAAAAAAAAGAATTATAGAATGTAATAAAATGTGGATAAATAAAATTACCTCAGTATCGTGAATACACACTCGAGACTGAATGGTTGCCCTTTCCCTCCGTATCCGGGTAATCATACATACGAATGAGTCAAACTTTCAAATTCCAAAATGTTTGGATGGACTGTAACCCCAGAACCAGAATACTGGAGAGCGGGGGCATACACAGCCAGCTACGTATATCGAAATGGAAAAACACCCTCGTATACGGTCACGGCTGTCTAAAATATGAGGTTAACTACAAGCCATCAGTCTCCTATGGTCATTAGCAAGCCTATTGTCTCAATCTCAAAGCAAGTGTTAAGATTCAAGATTCTGAGCATCAAATATATAAATACAAGGCGTCCCAAATATTACATATTGGATGATCAAGCAGCTAGTCTACAAAATGTCAGGACTAGCAAAGAGTACATCATACATGATCAACCCTAGGATCTGTTCATCATGTTTACAGCATCAAGAAAATGTACATACGAGCTAACAGGTGCTCGCCGGCAAACGCCTCAAAAGAATATTTAATTTACATATGAGTGAGCGGTACAAAAATAGAAACCACTCTTGGCCCCGGTTTCTTCTAGTTGACACCATCGGGCTGGAACTGCGGTAGATCCTCGGTAGCTGCTCCGAAATCTGGCCATACAAAACCAGCTGGGTCAGACCCCAGAAAGAGCAAGTGCCACAAAGGAGGCCAGCACAAGAACTAAAACCGGCATATCAAGTCGGAATGAAAATAAGGTACAAGAAAGAAATACATGCAATAGGCGAAACTGGTCATAACATGAGAATATTCCGTCTCCCAGGTTACAACCCTTAAACCAAACACGGACCGGGGTTGTAACCCTTCGCCTGAATAACGCATGCGCTAGACCATTTATCTAAAATTAAAATAAAGACAAGCATGCTCGGGATGAGAGCCAGTACAGGGACTAGATCAGGCCTAGGCAAGACTAGGCAAGCAAGACAAGGCTAGACAAGACCAGACGCCAACCATTTCACAACGACCAAGCAAGTCCTACGGCTTGATAAATTACTAACTAGGGTTGTCACAACCTATTACTAGCAAGATGCAATGAGATGTTCCTATCAGCCACAGGCCCTGCAGACTATCCAGGCTACCCAGAACGCATGCAGGAGCTGGGTACAGGTGGGTACATTGTCCGAGAGACAAGTGTACCCTCAAGTACCATCAAGGGGTTGCAACACCTAACAGTGTGCTGGAATTGTGCCCTACTCGTCGGCAAGCATCAATTCCCAAGGCCGCCCAGGAACGGGATTGCCTGTAGCCGGGAATCTTCATGTTCTAGTTTTGTGAACTAATCATTACCTAGTCCGAATTCATGTGAACCTGGCCGTGGTACCCAGAGGTTCACGTCCTAGACATGATGCAAGACTGGACCAGTAGATTAATCAAGCACAAGATGCACACCCACGGTGTCAAGTCACGTAGCAAGTCAAGTAAGCCTGCCTCAGCAGCTCAAGTTGCAAGTTATCATATTATCATGTCATGTTACAAGGAAGTGCGCCGCCGCGGGCCACTAGCAGTTGTCAAGTTAACAGGTTCCAGTTATATAGTTCTAGTCACAATTTATGAAAGTCAACTCAAATCATGTCAAGATCAAGAAAATGGCAAAACTCCAAGTTGTGTCAAAAGTGCCAAGTCGAGCCAAGTCGTGACGGGCAACAAAATCCTTGAAGCTCCAATTCATTAAAATAAAACCCAGACATAAGCAGATTCTGGGGCACAAGGGATGCAGGTACACCAGGGCAGGCCAGGGTGGCAACACACTAGAGTGTGCCAAAAAGGGGGGTTGACAACACTCTAGAGTGTGCCTAGGTTGAGGGCACTAGAGGGCGCCTAGTAGGCCGCACCCTAAAGTGCGCCTACCATGCTTACTGAAGTGCGCCTAGAATAAGGCCGGCCCAAGTGCCCTAGGTCATGGGGAATGAAACCCGCCTAGTTCATAGAATGAACTGCGCCTATTCCATAGAATGAACTGCGCCTAGTCCATACAATGAACTGCGCCTACCACTGATGGGACAGTTTGGCGCCCAGTCTGATGGGACAGATGGTGCCTAGTCGAGGATGGCCGGCCAACTGCGCCTAATCAAAGGAGAAGTAGGCGCCATTGGCCAAACCGCGCCTAGTTCACAGAATAGGCGCCATCGACCAAGTCGAGGAGAACAGGCGCTATGAAGCGTTCTGTTTGGAAGAGGCGCGCAGCGCTAAGGAGCGTGCGGCCAAGAGGCGCACTTGCAAGGGCAAGCGGCCAAAGTAGGCGCCATCGGACCTACGCAGGGGAAATAGGCGCCATCGGCTACCACAGAGTCATCTTCTTCCCAAGGAAGAACACCATGGCCGAAAACTTAGCAACATCACAACTCGGCCATCCGAGCTCCAAATCCAAACTTCCAAGGGTCCATCTTGGGTGAAATTTGATTCTCTACCACATGAGCACATCAAATCCCACCCAAGATCGGCCAAAACACATCAAAACATGTAAAATCCGAAAATGTAAAGTACAAGATTCAAGCTCCACAAAACCCCAAATCCGAAAATACAAAGAACTAAAGTTACTCCCAATGAGCTAAGCTAAGTGATGAACTCATGAAAGTGGATTCTCATGTTTGGCAAGATGCAACTTGCCTCTCTTCCACTAGGGTTTGGAGGATGGAGGAAGAAGGGGGTTTCTTGGTGGGGGAAATAAATGAAAGTAAATGTGAGGAGAGAGAGAGGGGAATGGTATTAAATGGTGGTGGTGGGGTGAGCTTGAGGGGTAGTATAGGTTAGGGTGGTCCAACAATAAACCAAAATAGAACCAAACCATGCTAAACCAAGTCAAACCAAGCCAAGTCTCCTCAAAAATAAAACCGAGCAAAATACGAGAAGCCAGGAATACTGCAAGTACAGAAAATTAAAATACCTGATAAAATCAAAATACGCACAAAATACGAAATACGAGAAATGGGGGTGACAACTCTACCCACCTTAAAAGAATTCCGTCCTCGGAATTTAATCAAGGGGCTAGAGATTGCCACGACAGGCTAGACTAATCACAGGCAAGTTACGCTAAGCAGGCAGCCATACAATCATGCATTCAATCAAGGATGGAACGGGTGTAAGGCACAAGGAAGACATTATACCTTACGAGTCAAACAAATAGGGATAACGCGATCGGATGTCGTCCTCACGCTCCCACGTTGACTCTCCCAGAGAGTGATGACCCCAAGCAACACGGACTAGATTAATAGTCTTGTTCTTGAGGATCTTCTCTCTCCGGTCCAATATAGACACGGGCTTTTCCTCATACGAAAGGTCGGTACCAACGACCAAAGTCGAATGATCCAGGATATGGTTCGTGTCCGGGATGTACTGTCGTAATTGAGATACATGGAAGACATCATGCACCTCGCTTAGCGACGGTGGAAGAGCGAGACGATAGGACACATCTCCTACTCGCTCCAGGATACTAAACGGCCCTATATACCTAGGACTAAGCTTTCCCCGTGTGCCAAAGCGAATGACGCCACGGTTGGGCGAGATCCTAAGGAACACATGGTCGTTTACAGAAAAACTCTACGGGACGCCGATGCAAGTCTGCCCAACGGCGCTGGCGATCTTGAGCAACTCGGATGTGATCTCTGACTCTCCTGACTACCTCGACAGTCTGAGAAATCATCTCCGGACCGAGCATCTGCCTTTCTCCGACTTCGTCCCATGCTAGCGGGGACCTACACTTCCTGCCATACAAGGCCTCGAAGGGTGCCATCCGGATACTGGCCTGGTAGCTGTTGTTGTACGAGAACTCCACCAAGTACAGGTGATCCTCCCACGAACCACCGAAGTCTAGCATACAAGCTCTTAGCATATCTTCCAAAGTCTGAATCGTGCGCTCCGACTGACCATCTGTCTGCGGATGATATGCTGAAGTGAACTTGAGACGAGTCCCCAAACTCTGATGAAGACTACGCCAAAAGTGAGAAGTGAATCTCGAATCTCTGTCTGACACTATGCTGACTGGCACTCCATGAAGCCTGACAATCTGCCTGAGGTACCTGTCTGCCAGTTGCGCCGTTGACTGCCCAACTCTGAAAGGGAGAAAGTGCGCAACCTTGGTGAGCCTGTCCACGATAACCCAAATAGCATCCTTGCCTGCTGGAGATCTCGGCAATCCTGTGACAAAATCCATGGTAATATGCTCCCATTTCCATTCTGGGATAGGCAAAGGTTGAAGTAGTCCGGCTGGCCTCTGATGTTCAGCTTTAACCTGTTGGCAAACCAAACACCGCGAGACAAATTGGGCTATCTCTCGCTTCATGCCATTCCACCAAAAGTGCTGACGGATATCTCTGTACATCTTCGTGCCACCTGGGTGAATGGAATACTGCGAACTGTGAGCTTCTGCCATGACTTCCTGTCTGATATCTCCACTGGGCACACAAAGACGCGAGCCATATCTAAGTGTACCATCCTCATGAATGTTCAACTCTGGTCTGCGTCCTGCCTCACATTCTGCTCTGAGCCGCTGAATCTTCTGGTCTGCCGACTGCGCTGCCTTGATCCTCTCAACTATGCTGGACTGAACTTGAATACTAGCCATCAAAGCCACGCTGGAAGGAAGAATTACTTCAATACCCATCTTCTGAAGATCTGACAATAATTCTG
This sequence comes from Iris pallida, assembly GCA_029216955.1. Classification (NCBI taxonomy): domain Eukaryota; kingdom Viridiplantae; phylum Streptophyta; class Magnoliopsida; order Asparagales; family Iridaceae; genus Iris; species Iris pallida. Next base: position 8,302,453 of record JANAVB010043216.1, read on the forward strand.
GTTGTGCTGTCAGGAGATAGACTCCTGCTCGTCTGCTCAAGGCGTCTGCTACAACATTAGCCTTCCCTGGATGATACCGCAAGTTGACATCATAATCCACCAATAATTCTAGCCATCTTCTCTGCCGCATATTCAAGTCCTTCTGGGTAAATACATACTTCAGGCTCTTATGATCCGTGAAAATCTCAACTCTATCACCATACAAGTAGTGCCTCCAAAGCTTCAATGCAAAAATAACTGCTGCTAGCTCCAAATCATGGGTTGGGTAATTCTTCTCATGATCGCGAAGTTGCCGCGAAGCATAAGCAATTACCTTCCCATGCTGCATCAGAACACATCCTAATCCCTTCCCTGAAGCATCACAATACACTGTGAATCCACCGGTCCCATCCGGAAGAGTGAGAATGGGAGCCGTCATCAAACCTCGCTTCAATTTCTCAAAGGATTCCTGACACTCTGCTGTCCAAACAAATGGCACATCCTTCCTGGTCAACTGGGTCATCGGCGCTGAAATTCTAGCAAAATCTGAAACAAATCGCCGGTAATAGCCGGCCAATCCAAGAAAGCTGCGAACCTCTGCTACTGATCTAGGAACTGGCCACGACTCAATGGCCACAATCTTCTGGGGATCCACTTCCACTCCTCCGTGGGTAATGATATGACCCAAGTACGAAATGCGATCGAGCCAGAACTCGTATTTGCTGAACTTGGCGTACAACTGATGTTCTCTAAGTGTCTGAAGGACAACTCTGAGATGCTGATCGTGCTCTGCTTCACTCTTGCTGTAGACCAGGATGTCATCAATGAATACGATCACAAACTGGTCCAAGTAAGGCATGAAGATACGGTTCATGAGATCCATGAACACTGCCGGCGCATTGGTTGCTCCAAAGGGCATAACTAGGAACTCCCAATGCCCGTACCTTGATCTGAACGCCGTCTTCGGGATGTCTTGCTCTCTGACCCTGATCTGATGGTAGCCTGACCTTAAGTCTATCTTCGAGAATACTGAAGCCCCTTTAAGCTGGTCGAACAAGTCATCAATCCTCGGGAGAGGGTATCTGTTCTTGATCGTCACTGAGTTCAAGGTACGGTAATCAACACATAGCCTGGACGTACCATCTTTCTTCTTCACAAGAAGCATAGGGGCTCCCCAAGGCGATCCACTAGCACGGATGAATCCCTTGGTTCTCAAGTCTTCAATCATCTTATACAAAATCTCTAGTTCTGAAGGCGCCATCCTGTAGACTCGCTCTGACACTGGTGCGGTTCCGGGAATCAAGTCTATGGTGAACTCGATCTCCCTCTCTGGCGGCATACCTGGAAGCTCCTCTGGGAAGACATCTGGAAACTCGTCCACAATCCTGGGCAACTGCACTGCTGCTACTGCCATCCGCAATACCGGGGAAGAGGGCTCTACTGCGCCTCTGGAAAATAAAAACTCTGGCTCTCCGGGGATACTAAAGATAACTCTGCCAATGTGGCAGTCTATCCTGGCATAATGATCTCTCAACCAGTCCATACCTAGGACTACATCATAATCTGCCAGGGGAAACTCTACCAATCTAGCGGGGAACTCTCTACCGCTAACTACGATCCGACACGAGGAAAACACTCGATCTACTCCCACAAGACCATTACCAGTAAGCACATCAAGCCTCACTGATAATGACTCGGGCTCCAATCCTATCCGTGTCGCGAATCGTGCAGACATAAATGAATGAGATGCACCAGAATCAAATAATGCTGATGCTGGGGTAGAGTTGACGAGAATTGTACCTGCCACAACCTCACCTGGCGCTACCTCTTCTGCTGCGGTCATTGCCATCACTTGACCTCTGGGTGCCTGTCCTCTCTGCTGATTACCTCTCTGCCTGGCCTGAATCTGAGCCTGGGCCTGAGCATACTGCTGGGGACTCTGCTGCTGAAAAGCTTGATTCTGAGGCAACATCGGCCTCGGGTGCTGCTGCTGTACTGGTGCTGGTCCCCTAACTGAAGGACTAGTAAGGTTGGACGAGGATGAACTCCCTCGATTTGGGCACGACCCTATCCTATGGTCCGCCGCCCCACAAGTTAGGCACAATCCATGTGCCCTCCGACACTCTGCCACCACATGGCCCGGCTTCCCACAGTATGAACATCCTACTGTGGAAGAAGATTTCTGCTTCTGCTGCTGCTGAGGAAACGTCGGGGTCGAATGTCGGTCCGACGTTACTGAGGCCGTCCGACTCGGAGCTCCAATCGTAATACCCCTAGCTGCCGGGGCTGGTGCTGACGACTGGTGCGACTGGCTGTGGGACCGCTTCCTACTTCCGGTCCTATCCATAATCCTCTGGGAGGTGTATTCATGCCTCCTGGCTGCCCTCAACACGGCGTCGAACGTCTGGTGCTCGAACTGCTCAACTGCTAACAAAATCTCCAAGTGGAGCCCTTGCTGGAAACGCTGGGCCCGATCATACTCGGTTGCCACCAAGGTGGGGGCAAACCTACTCAGCCTCGAAAACTCGGTCGCATAGCCATCGACCGTCCTGCCTCCTTGCTTCAGGTTGGTGAATCTAGTCTGCAAATCGTACCGTGCCACGGCATCGAAGTACTTCGTCTGGAACCTCTCCCTAAATACTGCCCAAGGGACTGGCGCTGCCAATCCCATGGCCTGAGCTGCCCACCAATTGCGGGCAAGATCCAACAACTGTAGGCGGACCACTGCCACCTTCTCATTCTCTGGAGTCCTCGCCGCTTCCAGAACTACCTCGGTATCCTGAAGCCATGCATCCGCGGCGATTGCGTCTTCGCTGCCATCGAAGAACGGAGGGTTCAAGCGCTTGAAACTGTTGGCCGCCTGGTTCCCTTGGTGACCTCCTCTATTCAGTGCTTCATGAACTTCCTGGTGCAGGGCGTCGCCTCGACGATCCTGGGCTGCAAGCAAATCTCTGATAAGCCCTACCAAGGCTCCCTCCTCTTGTCTCACAGGCGGAACGGGCTGAGCTTCATGAACGCGAGGTTCCTGACCTCCAGAAGGTACAACTCTAGAGGCCGCTCCAGAGTCCTGAGACTGCTCCTCTTGTTGCTGGGGTTCATGCTGGGCTTCTCCTGGCTGATCGGCACGTCCGGGAACAGTGCCGCTGAAGAAGACGACAGGGGGAAACGATAAGGAAGGACAGTGAAAGAGCAAGGATGCATGCAAGTGACCGAATCAAGATTCCCAGGGAATAGAGAGTACGAGCAGAGATCAAAGGAGATTACTGATTGAGACATCTACCGGTAACCCTCACATTTCTTGAATTTTCAAGACCTGCATGGGCCACCACTTAAACCGTGTAACGCCCCAGAACCAGAATACTGGAGAGCGGGGGCATACACAGCCAGCTACGTATATCGAAATGGAAAACACCTCGGTATACGGTCACGGCTGTCTAGAAATATGAGGGTTAACTACAAGCCATCAGTCTCCTATGGTCATTAGCAAGCCTATTGTCTCAATCTCAAGCAAGTGTTAAGATTACAAGATGTCTGAGCATCAAATATATAAATACAAGGCGTCCCAAATATTACATATTGGATGATCAAGCAGCTAGTCTTACAAAATGTCAGGACTAGCAAAGAGTACATCATACATGATCAACCCTAGGATCTGTTCATCATGTTTACAGCATCAAGAAAATGTACATACGAGCTAACAGGTGCTCGCCGGCAAACGCCTTAAAAGAATATTTAATTTACATATGAGTGAGCGGTACAAAAATAGAAACCCACTCTTGGCCCCGGTTTCTTCTAGTTGACACCATCGGGCTGGAACTGCGGTAGATCCTCGGTAGCTGCTCCGAAATCTGGCCATACAAAACCAGCTGGGTCAGACCCCAGAAAGAGCAAGTGCCACAAAGGAGGCCATGCACAAGAACTAAAACCGGCATATCAAGTCGGAATGAAAATAAAGGTACAAGAAAGAAATACATGCAATAGGGCGATAACTGGTCATAACATGAGAATATTCCGGTCTCCCAGGTTACAACCCTTAAACCAAACAAGGACCGGGGTTGTAACCCTTCGCCTGAATAACGCATGCGCTAGACCATTTATCTAAAATTAAAATAAAGACAAGCATGCTCGGGATGAGAGCCAGGTACAGGGACTAGATCAGGCCTAGGCAAGACTAGGCAAGCAAGACAAGGCTAGACAAGACCAGACGCCAACCATTTCACAATGACCAAGCAAGTCCTACGGCTTGATAAATTAACTAACTAGGGTTGTCACAACCTAGTTACTAGCAAGATGCAATGAGATGTTCCTATCAGCCACAGGCCCTGCAGACTATCCAGGCTACCCAGAACGCATGCAAGGAGCTGGGTACAGGTGGGTACATTGTCCGAGAGACAAGTGTACCCTCAAGTACCATCAAGGGGTGCAACACCTAACAGTGTGCTGGAATTGTGCCCTACTCGTCGGCAAGCATCAATTCCCAAGGCCGCCCAGGTAACGGGATTGCCTGTAGCCGGGAAATCTCCATGTTCTAGTTTTGTGAACTAATCATTTACCTAGTCCGAATTCATGTGAACCTCTGGCCGTGGTACCCAGAGGTTCACGTCCTAGACATGATGCAAGACTGGACCAGTAGATTAATCAAGCACAAGATGCACACCCACGGTGTCAAGTCACGTAGCAAGTCAAGTAAGCCTGCCTCAGCAGCTCAAGTTGTCAAGTTATCATATTATCATGTCATGTTACAAGGAAGTGCGCCGCCGCGGGCCACTAGCAAGTTGTCAAGTTAACAGGTTCCAGTTATATAGTTCTAGTCACAATTTATGAAAAGTCAACTCAAATCATGTCAAGATCAAGAAAATGGCAAAACTCCAAGTTGTGTCAAAAGTGCCAAGTCGAGCCAAGTCGTGACGTGGGCAACAAAATCCTTGAAGCTCCAATTCATTAAAATAAAACCCAGAAATAAGCAGATTCTGGGGGCACAAGGGATGCAGGTACACCAGGGCAGGCCAGGGTGGCAACACACTAGAGTGTGCCAAAAAGGGGGGGTTGACAACACTCTAGAGTGTGCCTAGGTTGAGGGCACTAGAGGGCGCCTAGTAGGCAGCACCCTAAAGTGCGCCTACCATGCTTACTGAAGTGCGCCTAGAATAAGGCCGGCCCAAGTGCGCCTAGGTCATGGGGAATGAACCGCGCCTAGTTCATAGAATGAACTGCGCCTAGTCCATAGAATGAACTGCGCCTAGTCCATACAATGAACTGCGCCTACCACTGATGGGACAGTTTGGCGCCCAGTCTGATGGGACAGATGGCGCCTAGTCGAGGATGGCCGGCCAACTGCGCCTAATCAAAGGAGAAGTAGGCGCCATTGTCCAACCGCGCCTAGTTCACAGAATAGGCGCCATCGACCAAGTCGAGGAGAACAGGCGCTATGAAGCGTTCTGTTTGGAAGAGGCGCGCAGCGCTAAGGAGCGTGCGGCCAAGAGGCGCACTTGCAAGGGCAAGCGGCCAAAGTAGGCGCCATCGGACCTACGCAGGGGAAATAGGCGCCATCGGCTACCACAGAGTCATCTTCTTCCCAAGGAAGAACACCATGGCCGAAAACTTAGCAACATCACAACTCGGCCATCCGAGCTCCAAATCCAAACTTCCAAGGGTCCATCTTGGGTGAAATTTGATTCTCTACCACATGAGCACATCAAATCCCACCCAAGATCGGCCAAAACACATCAAAACATGTAAAATCCGAAAATGTAAAGTACAAGATTTAAGCTCCACAAAACCCCAAATCCGAAAATACAAAGAACTAAAGTTACTCCCAATGAGCTAAGCTAAGTGATGAACTCATGAAAGTGGATTCTCATGTTTGGCAAGATGCAACTTGCCTCTCTTCCACTAGGGTTTGGAGGATGGAGGAAGAAGGGGGTTTCTTGGTGGGGGAAATAAATGAAAGTAAATGTGAGGAGAGAGAGAGGGGAATGGTATTAAATGGTGGTGGTGGGGTGAGCTTGAGGGGTAGTATAGGTTAGGGTGGTCCAACAATAAACCAAAATAGAACCAAACCATGCTAAACCAAGTCAAACCAAGCCAAGTCTCCTCAAAAATAAAACCGAGCAAAATACGAGAAGCCAGGAATACTGCAAGTACAGAAAATTAAAATACCTGATAAAATCAAAATACGCACAAAATACGAAATACGAGAAATGGGGGTGACATGGACTGACCTCACGAATTAGTGAGAAGAAAGGAGCCATTGATGAAGAATTTTTTCTTCTTTCTCTGAAAGTTGAAGAGTGAGGATGGAATCCATTCTTCACTGTATTTATAGACAGTATGAACACAACATTATTAATATAATATATGTTGGGAAACCAACATTTTTCTTGGATGATGGAGAAATGTGTTTGCCTCATTTACTGGCTTACTATTTGCAAAAAAATTGCACAGAAACCTAAGGGTTGCAAATGACATATGGAAGCTTCTGATTTTTCCAAAGTGAAACGAATCTGGTACATTTATGATTTTTTTAGTTGTATTTAATTAATGTGGCTGGCTGTTGTATCAATTGTTGAGAAAGAATGTTCTTAGAAAAAGGTTTTTTATGTTTTTGAATAATTTTGTACATGACTGAAGGTTAATGTATCACAATTGTATCACAATTTAATGTTGTTGGCAGCTGTTTAATCATTGTACAATTTCTTTTTGTAACCATATGGTTTTTTAATAAATTTTTTATTGAGGCAGAGTTTAGGCGAGAAAATGGCATTTTTGTAATTTCTTTCAACTATTTTGCTATTAAATATATATAGATTGGTGAATAAAATGTTGAGTTAACTCTAGAATATAGTTCAACTTCACCTAATTAAGGTATAATTCCTATAGCTTTTCCTTGAAACCCCTTCGATACCGTGACCCATCAAGGGGTTTCATATTGTAGTAGAGCCATGATGGCTTCTTTTCTTCTAGGAAACCATAAAAGTTAGCATTTCATGTTTTTTTATATAAAAATATTGCATAATATTTTAGGATTTGTTAGATCAATATTATTTGATATGGTCGATCAATGTCCGTATGTTCATATAAAGATTTATGTTTTTGATGTGTTTTTGAGATCCATGGGAGTTGCCCATGGAACAAAATCTTTGAATTATTAAAGGCACATCAAAAGTTGATCATGGCTAGTCCAAATCTAATTTTGATTTATTTACAAGTTTGTCATTGAAAAACTTACTCATAGATAGTCCAAATGTAAATATATAAGTCAACTTTTGTTTTTTTTTTCTCTCTCTTCTTCTTCTTCACAAGAAGAAAATTAACTTTTTCACAAGAAGAACAAGAAGAAAGAAGAACAAGAAGAAAGAAGAACAAGAAGAAAGAACAACAAGAAGAATAACAAGAAGAAAAAAAAGAAAGAAAAATAAAAGGAACATCTCTTTCTCCAAACCCTAGTTTTTTTTTTGCACTCTTCTAATTTCTCATATTTCTTTCTCCAAACCCTAGTTTATGAATGAAATCCTAGTTGTAAAAGAAATTGCTCTATCAAATTTATTAATCAATTTTTTTTCATTAATAGAAGAAATTATAGATGAAATCCTAGTTGTAGAAGAAATTATGAATGAAACCCTAATTCTAGAAGAAATAGAATTGATGTACAGCAAGTCAATATCTAGACTGCCACAATTTCTGACAGTTTCAGAAGTATTGAGGACTGTCAGCAATTATGACAGTCCTGAAAGGGACTTGCTGTACAACAGTACTGCCATAATTTCTGGCAGTCCTAGAAGTATTGAGTACTGCCAAAAATTGTGGCAGTCCTAAAAAGGACTTGCTGTACAGCAGGACTGTCATAATTTCTGGCAGTCCTAGAAGTATTGAGGACTGCCAGGAATTATGGTAGTCCTAAAATTGAAATGGTCGAATGAAAAAATATATGTTATGGTTTATTTTCATCTTGGTAATAGAGTGAAATATACATTTTAGGGTTTATTTTCAGCATTTTTTATGAGAAAGAATGAAATAAACATGTTAGGATTTATTTTCATGCATTCTTTATGAGGAATGAAAATGATGAGAATGAAAATCGTGGAGAAGAAAATTAGGATTTTTATGGAAATAATGGAGAAGAACTAGGGTTTATAGTGGAAAAATGATGGAGAAGAAGATGAAGAAGAAGAAGATGTATAGCTTAGGGAGTGGAAAATGGTGGAGAAGAAGAAGAAAGCTATGGTTTTGGAAGAGAGTGAAATTTTGAAATGAAGCTCAAATTTTGGGTTTGAGGGGTGTGGGGTTGTGTCACTCCCGTTTTCCGTTATACGTATTTTTGTATGCGTATACGAGATTTTTGGCATTTATCAGATGGACCGTAGTTAGACTTGTTTTGCTTAGCCTAGTCTTAGTTTATTCTTGACTTGGTTTATTTGATGGGTTTGGTTCAATTTGACTTGGTTTGGCTTGGCTTGAGATGGAGAGGGTTGATATATAACCCAACTCCTTCTCTCTCTCTCTCTCTCCTCATTCACTTCTTCATTTACTTCTTCATCTTCTTCATTTACTCCTCCCACCTACCAAGTCCTAGGCAAGTGTAACTTGCTTCATGATGGATCTCAAGTTTTATTGTTCCATTCTCTTCTTTACTTGATTTTAAGCCTCTTTAGAACTTGACATTTTTGGGTTTGATGGATGAATTTTTGTAAATCTAAGTTTATAGCATTTTCGGTTTTCTTGGATTTTGATCTACCAAATTTTATTATTTTAAAGTTTTGATTGTTCTATGTTGTAGAGAATTCAATTTTACCCAAAGTAGACCTTTGAAAAGTTAGATTTTGACTTGTTTTGAGGAAATTATGGCCGAAATAAGATTTGGATATTTTCTAGTTCATCTGTCCTGAATTTGGCAGGGACGATGAATAGTGCCGCAGGGATGCATAGTGCCGTAGGAATGAATAGTGCCGCATGGATGCATAGTACCGCAGGAATAAATAGTGCCGCAGAAATAAATAGTGCCACATGGATGCATAGTGCCGTATGGATGCATAGTGCCGCAGGAATGAATAGTGCCGCAGGAATGAATAGTGCCGGATGGCTTGTATAGTGCCGCATGGATGCATAGTACCGCAGGAATGAATAGTGCTGCATGGATGCATAGTGCCGCAGGAATGAATAGTGCCGTATGAATAAATAGTACCGCATGGCTTGTATAGTACTGTATGCATGCATAGTGTCGCAGGAATGAATAGTGCCGCATGGCTTGCATAGTGCCTATTTTGGCTATTTTTGGCTGTTTTATGTCCTATTTGGCTGAATTGTGGCCAGAATTTCTTCCAACTCCCAACATGAAAGTCGTAGATCTTTTCCTTGGCTTTAAGAATATGTAACTAGCTATTTTATGCAAGTTTCTCTCACTCATGATAATATAAGGATAGAACACGATAGTGGCCTGTTAATGCGCACTCTTACCAAGTAACAAGTAACATGACATGATAGTGGCCCGCCGTGGCGCACTCTTGACAAGTAACATGACATGATAGTGGCCCGCCGTGGCGCACTCTTGACAAGTAACATGACATAAAAATCTTGATATGCTGTTGTGACGGCTATCTTGACTTGCTAAGCAACTCTTGTCTTGACACCGTGGGTGTTTGTGCTTGTGTAAGCTACATGTCTCGTCTTGCATCATGTCTAGGATATGAATTCCTGATTACCACGGTCAGGGATTCATACTGAATCGGACTAGGTTAATGACTAGATTGTTCAAGTAGTTCATATAGAGAGGTATTTCGGCTACAAGCAATCCCGTTATCTGGGCGCTTTCTCTGATAGACTTGTAGCCTGCCGACGAGTAGGGCACATTTCCAGCTCACTGTCATATGGGGTACTTCATGTAACGATTACTATACACATTGTCATGTGTTGCACTCAAGTCATCTAACAAGTCATGATAACTCTTAGCATGAACCTTGCGTCTGGATAACCTGGATAGTCTGCAGGGCTTGTGGCTGTAGGGATATCTCGTTGCATCTCGCTAGTAACTAGGCTTGTGATAACCCTAGTTAGTTAAAGTATCAAGCCGTACTCATTGCTTGGTCGAGATTGATGAATGGGGTATAGTCTTGTCTAAGCAATGCCAGTCTATGATTACTACAGCACATTACTGTTATGCTTTACTCTTGTCGATAATTGGTTAGAGACTAAGCTCTATTCAGGTGAAGGGTTACAACTCCGGTCCTTGTTTGGTTTAAGGATTGTTACCTGGCTACCGGAATAGTTCTTTAGTTATCTTATCGTTTATCACCCTATTTTCTCTAACTCATATCTTTTATTATTATTTATGTTCTCATGTGCTAATGTGCTGGTTTTAGTTCTTAAGTGAAGCCTCCTTTGTGGCACTTGTTCTTTCTGGGGTCTGACCCAGCTGGTTTTGTATGACCAAATTTCGGAGCAGCTCCCGAGGATCTTCCAGCCTTCCTGTCAGATGGTGACCACTAGAAGAAACCCTGGCAACGAGTGGGTCTTATTTTGCTCTCCCACTCTATTGTAAAAATTATTCTTTTGAGGCATTTAGCCGTCGAGCAAGTGTTAGCTCGTATTGTGTCACTTCCCATTCCCAGAATACGTATTTCTAGAATGTATGTACTGTTTAAACGTATTTATTTAATATTTATCATGCATTTATTTTGTATTTAAATTCTTCAATTTCGTGCTTATTAATTTTTTTGTATTTTATTTTCTGCTTGTTATTGGCTCTTGGTTCATTTCGGTTCATGGGAAACCAACTTGGTTCGGTTTGGTTCAACATGGAAAGGAATGGATGGCTTGGATTTGGTGGAGAGAATGAATGGTGGAGATCCACTTGACCTTGATATAAAAGTTCTTCTTCCACTCTCTCTCTCTTCATTCATTCACATTTACTCCTCCACCAAACCCTAACCCACTTGTGAGAGGCAAGTACATCTTGCACACCATGAGGGATTTCATGCATCCCCATTTATTTTTAGTCTATGTTGTTCATCTTCTCTTCCTCTACAAGTTTAGGTCTTGAAGTTCTTGATTTCCATGGATGGTTGGGTGTAGATCTAAGTTTTAAGTTTTGGTTTTCATAGTTTTGGTTTTCATATGAATTTAGGATTTTGATCTATCAAACATTGTTGTTTTCAAAAATAAGTGGTTCCATGTTGTAGAGAATTTAATTCTACTAAAGTTTGGCTTTTGAAAAGTTAGATTTCGATTTGTTTTGTGGAAGTTATGGAAGAAGCATTTTGTTCGTTCTATATTCATCTGCAGCAGGAGGCATATGTCGCAGAAGGCGCATATGATGTCGCAGTAGCCGCATATCATGTCGCGCATGAGCCGCATTAAGGCGCATGTCGCAGTAGCCGCATATCATGTCGCGCATGAGCCGCATTAAGGCGCATGTCGCAGTAGCCGCATATCATGTCGCGCATGAGCCGCATTAAGGCGCATATCGCAGTAGCCGTATATCATGTCGCGCATGAGCCGCATTAAGGCGCATGTCGCAGTAGCCGCATATCATGTCGCGCATGAGCCGCATTAAGGCGCATGTCGCAGTAGCCGCATATCATGTCGCGCATGAGCCGCATTAAGGCGCATGTCGCAGTAGGCGCATATCATGTCGCAGTTGAGCCGCATTAAGGCACATGTCGCAATAGGCGCATATCACGTCGCAGTTGAGCCGCATGAGGCGCATGTCGCGGTAGGCGCATATCATGTCGCAGTTGAGCCGCATTAAGGCACATTTCGCAGTAGGCGCATATCACGTCGCAGTTGAGCCGCATGAGGCGCATGTCGCGGTAGGCGCATATCATGTCGCAGTTGAGCCGCATGAGGCGCATGTCGCAGTAGGCGCATATCATGTCGCAGAATAGGCCGCATATGCATAATTTGGTTGTTTCTGACTGTTATATGTCCTAATTGACTGAATTATGGCTAAAATTTATTTCAACTCCCAACATGAAATTTGTAGATCTTTTCCTTGGCTTCAAGAATATGTTACCAACTATTTTATACTAGTTATGGACTCGACCATGCTTAATACTAATTTGACCTTTATGCCTTGTCATGAATTGACCCCGACTGTTACTTGACTAATAATTGATCATGCGTTCCTAGTTGGAACTAAGAGACTGGCTAGTCGTCTTATTGAATTGAATGAATGAGACACGTTCATATTAACTATGAACTATTATAATCGATTGGCCGATCCCGAATATTGACATACAGGCACACATGCAGGCTTCAATTTATTTATCTATTTATTTTTCTATAAAAGAAGCATGTGTACTTTATGGTCAAGGCATGATTATTTCGTGGTTAGTTTGGATTGTTGTATTACGCTATGTAAGACCTACAACCTAACCGTACGGGCATCGTGGTAGAGTTGTGTATATCGTACCCCGTACGAAAGTACTCATTCTGAATGACCATGATCCACGGCATGAGATTTCACTCAACGTAGAGACTATTAAGTTAAATAAAATAATGATTACATGGAGAGAATGGATTTCCAAGTTCTTACATGGCAGCCCTCTTGGGACTAGTAGTGCCCGACAGACCGGTTGGTCCCCACAGATACTGCAAATCTGCCACACGGGCAGGGAGCGGTATCTGGTTATATTATCTATTGTATATTATATATTGATGACGGGCGTCCCGCTGGGACTCGTCTAATTCATGATTGGCGCAATTGATTGACTGGGTAAACTAGCCTTGCTTGCACATAGTAAGAGCTGAGGAATCCTTTATTGCATAATTCCAGGATAACTTGGAACTCACAGTAGCAAGCCGTAGTAGTTGCATGGCTGTTTAAATTGATTTATTTGTGTGTTGTACCTACTCTGTTACCTAACTGAGATGATCAGAATGTCAGGACATGACGGGCCAACTTCTGTCCTTGTTTGGTTGGGAGGTTGGTTCGAAGTGTCGTGATGTTATGTGAATCCCAGTGGCAAGCAGAGATCTACTTATCATATTCTCTTATTACTGGTTTTAATTTCTCATATCGTGCTTCCTTGTGGTACTTGCTATTAGATGTCTAATCTCTCTGGTTTTGCATGGCCAGATTTAGAGCCGGTTCCCGAGGACTCCGCTTACTTCTACCTCCAAGATGGTCAATACTAGAGGAATGATCGCAGGAGGACTCGAGTGGGTTCCTTACTTCCCCACTCGTTTTGTTATTTACTTAATACCTTGCCGTTTGGCACCGACATGTTAGTCAGATTGTCTTGTACTTACTTTTGCAGAATTGTAATTAAGTCAGACTGCAGCTGATAACAATTGTGTACACTTTGCTACATCATCTGGCTATGTTTTGTAAAGCCAGATATCAAGAATATTTTGACTGAGAGTTTGGGATGCCTTACTACTTTATCTTACATGTTCTCTATTTCTGTTTCTTATTTGAATGATTGAGACAATAGATGTGAAATGACCATAGTGAGACTTTTATGTAGTATGCACCCCCTCGTCTTTTAGACAGCATTGATCGTATTATACGGTATTCATCTACCCGTAATACGTAGCTGGCTGAGTCATTCCCCCGCTCTCCAGTATTCTGGTTCTGGGGCGTGACAAGGTTTTAGTGGTGGCCCATGCAGGTCTGATTTCAGACTTGTGGGGTGTTTTAATTTATAGGATGTCTCAATCACACATGTTCCCCTTGATCTCATGATTCGTTACTCTCGACTCTAGCTTGACATTCCGGTATCCTTTGACTTCATTGATCTTTCCAGTCCGATCGTTTGATTGTTCTCTTGTCCCTTTTCTTAGGGGCACTTCGTCCGCACCTGTCAGAGCTGGACAGCCACAACAAGAGCAACACGGACAACCTGACCATGTTGGTCAGCAACAAGGGCCGGTACTAACTCAAGAGGCTATCCAAGAAGAAGTAATAGTGGAAGCAGCAGCTGGTTCACAGTATCCGGATGTTCCACCACCACCAACAGTTCCACCTACCCCTGTGGAAGTAGACGCACCAGCCCTTCTGGAGATCATGAGAGGGATGATGGCTACTCAGCAACACCAGATGTTAGCCCAGCAGCGCATGCACGCTCAGTTGCAGGAGCAGAACGTATTACTCAATCAAGGGTTGCAGACAGCTTTGGAAAGAGGGGCAAGGCCAGATTCAGGAGCATCAGCCAGGTTTTGCAAGTACAACCCCCGCCGTTTCGAAGGAACGGAGGATGCCATCTCAGCAGATGCATGGCTTAAGGATATTGAGGCTATTCTGACAGCAGCTAAGGTGCCGGCAGAAGAACGTGTGGATCAAGTGAAGTTGTTACTTCAGGATCTCGCACGTGATTGGTTGGAATCAGAGGAAGTGGGCATCAGACATCCTGCTGCTTGGGACGATTTTACAACAAGATTTAAGACCAAGTACCATGGAGTTATGGCGCAGTTTGAGCTACAACAGAAATTTATCAACCTCAAGCAGGCCGGCAAGACGGTAGATGCCTATGCAGCGGAGTTCTGCAGATTGAGCAGGTTTGCCCCAGAGATGGTAGCAACAGAGAGCCAGAGGGCTATGAGGTTCCAGCAAGGGTTTCACCTTGAGCTATTGCAATTGATAGAGGGGCACAATTATCAGACTTTTGATGAAGTATTGACGGCAACCCGAAGGCATGAGATCACCATTCAGAGGATCACGGCAAGGACTGGAGGTCAGAAGAGATCTCACAGTCAGATTGAAGGAGAAGGGGGAGCAGCGCCCCGAACAACAGCACCATCCCTTGGCATTCGCATTCACGATATGGCAATACGAGGGCCAGCACCACCACCCAGGCAGCAGCAACAGCAACAGAAGAAGAACCAGCAACCCCCAGCGGGCTGCACTTATTATGGAAAGATGGGGCACACTAGAGATGTGTGTCGGACATTGAACGGGCTGTGTTTGATATATGGAAATCCAGATCATCGGGTTACCATATGTCCCATGAATTCGAGGTCAGGAGGACCAGTACAGCAGTTTCCTGCTCTGCCAGCACCAGGGGCAGGACAGTATCGAGGACCCGCAGTGGCAGTGAGACCATTGGCCCAGCGTCCGTTAATACCACAGGCTCAGATGTTTCGGCAGCAGGGACCGCCGATGCAGCAACACCAGCATAGACCACCCCAGCATCATCAAGGCAGGGGCCAGCAGCAGCACCAGGCTAGGCCGCAACATGGGAACCAACAAGGAGGTCGAGGGCAGGCATTCACTCTGTCCTTGGAGGAGGCATTAGCATCGGGAGATGTTGTGGCAGGTAACATTCTCGTCGCCTCAC
Organism: Iris pallida; assembly: GCA_029216955.1. Taxonomy (NCBI): domain Eukaryota; kingdom Viridiplantae; phylum Streptophyta; class Magnoliopsida; order Asparagales; family Iridaceae; genus Iris; species Iris pallida. Next base: position 8,317,704 of record JANAVB010043216.1, read on the forward strand.
ATCCTGCAGTAGCATTGTTTGATTCAGGAGCATCACACTCATTTATATCTGCACAATTTACGACACGGCTAGGAATGGAGTTCGAGGCATTGCCAGGGAGGTTGAATATACTCACTGGCAATGGGCTCGTAGGAGTTAGTAGAGTTATTCTAGCGTGTAGCATTGTAGTTTACGGGCGTTCCTTACCCGCCCGGTTGATAGAATTTCCTGTTGGAAATTTCGACGTTATCTTAGACATGGACTGGCTGAAAGACAGTCATGCGACAATAGATTGTCGTAGAGGGAGTGTATCTTTTGATATTCCAGGCATGAAGAGATTCACCTTAGTCAGATCAGAGGCAACTCAACAAGAGCAGGGAGTAATAACGGCAATGGAAGAAGTTCAAGTTTCGAAGGTAGTTGAAGAATTTCTAGACGTATTTTCCGAAGAACTTCTAGGTCTACCACCGGTTAGAGATATTGAGTTCAGTATAGAATTGGCACCTGGAACTAAACCGATATCAGATCGAGTTTACAGAATGGCGGATTCAGAGCAGGCCAAGGTATATCAGCACATAGAGGAATTGAAGGAGAAGAAGTTCATCCAAGCTAGCATATCACCATGGGCAGTACCAGTGGTACTTGTGGGAAAGAAGGATGGGTCATCCAGATTGTGCATCGATTACAGGAAGCTTAACGCGGCAACAGTGAAGAACAAGTATCCACTACCCAGGATCGACGACTTATTTGATCAGTTGAGCAAAGCTAGAGTTTTCTCCAAGATAGATCTTCGTTCAGGGTATCATCAAGTGAGGGTTCGGAAGGAGGATATTCCCAAGACAGCATTCAGGTCGAAGTATGGGCATTATAAATTCTTAGTAATGCCGTTTGGCTTGACCAATGCTCCAGCAATCTTTATGGATTTGATGAACCGCATCTTTATGCCATACTTAGATCAGTTTGTCGTTGTATTTCTTGACGACATTCTCGTATATTCTGCCAGTGAAGAGGAGCATGAAGACCACCTCAGGAAAGTATTACAGGTTCTGAGAGAGAACCAGTTGTATGCCAAGCTCAGCAAGTGTGAGTTTTGGTCGGATCATATTTCATTTTTGGGTTATATCATATCAGGAGCTGGAGTAGCAGTGGATCCCAAGGAGGTAGAAGCAGTAGAGAGTTGGCCAGTACCCAAGACCGTAGCAGATGTGCGGAGCTTCTTGGGATTAGCAGGATATTACAGGAGATTCGTATCAGACTTTGCAAGACTTTCAGCACCCATGACCCGCTTGACACGGAAAGATGTACCATTCGTCTGGTCGGCAGAATGCCAGGCATCATTTGAGAATCTGAAGCAGAAGTTGATATCAGCACCTATTCTTACATTACCAGTTGGACTCGGAGGTTTTACCGTTTATTGTGATGCGTCAGGTAAAGGACTTGGATGTGTCCTCATGCAGCATGGGAAGGTGATAGCATATGCATCTAGGCAGCTTCGAGACCACGAAAAGAATTACCCAACTCATGACTTGGAGTTGGCGGCAGTAGTATTTGCTTTGAAGCTATGGAGGCATTACTTATATGGTGATCGAGTGGACATGTACACAGACCACAAAAGTCTGAAGTACATCTTTACTCAGAAGAAGCTGAACATGAGACAGAGAAGATAGTTGGAGTTGATCAAGGATTATGACGTGGAGCTTCAGTATCATCCAGGCAAGGCTAATGTGGTAGCAGACGCTCTTAGCAGGAGAGACGGCGCATTTATGTTGACAACGCAGAAGCACATCTTAGAAGACCTTCAGGAGATGGGCATCGAAGTTATACTTCCTAGTGATGTAGGAGTTCTAACAAGTTTAGAAGTTCAATCCGACTTGGTAGACAGGATCAAGGCAGCTCAGGCACAGGACCCAAGGATTCAGAAGCTTAGAGCAGAATGTGAGTCAGGACTCAGAAAGGAGATGCAAATTCATGAAGATTGTACGCTTAGGTTTGGATCACGCCTATGTGTGCCTAGTGGAGATATCAGACAGGAGGTTATGACAGAAGCTCACAGTTCTCAATATTTTATACACCCTGGAGGGACCAAGATGTACCAAGATATCAAGCAGCACTTTTGGTGGAACGGGATGAAGAGGAAGATAGCTAGATTTGTTTTCCGTTGCTTGGTATGTCAGCAAGTGAAGACAGAACAGTAGAGGCCAGCTGGGTTATTGCAACCGTTTCCTATCCCGAAACGGAAGTGGGAACACATCACAATGGACTTTGTGACCGGTTTACCGAGATCACCAAGTGGTAAGGACGCTATTTGGGTAATAGTGGACCGACTTACAAAGGTGGCACATTTTCTTCCTTTTAGAGTAGGTTAATCTACGGAGAAGTTGGCAGAATTGTATATGCAACAGATAGTCAGGCAACATGGAGTCCCTGTCAGCATTGTGTCAGACCGAGATACCCATTTCACATCATATTTCTGGAAGAGCTTACATCATAGTCTGGGCACCAAGTTAAGATTTAGCACGGCTTACCATCCCCAGACAGACGGGCAATCAGAAAGAACAATTCAGACTTTAGAGGATATGTTGCGAGCTTGCACCCTAGATTTTGGAGGATCTTGGGAGAGCCACCTACACTTGGTCGAGTTCTCATATAACAACAGTTATCAAGCCAGTATCCAGATGGCACCATTTGAAGTACTGTATGGTAAGAAGTGTAAGTCGCCACTAGCATGGGACGATATTGGGGAGAGAAAGATATTAGGCCCGGAGATGATTGTTCAGACAGTAGAATTGGTTAAGGGAATTAGAGAGCGACTTCGAGTTGCGCAGGATCGACATCGTCATTGGACAGACCAGCATCGTAGGCCGCTAGAGTTTTCTGTTGGGGACCACGTGTTCTTGCGGATCTCACCTACCCGTGGGGTCATTAGATTTGGCGTTCGTGGGAAGTTGAGTCCGAGATACGTAGGACCATTTGTTATCCTTGATAGGATAGGCGATGTTGCTTATCGTTTATCCCTTCCACCTTCGTTACGAGAGGTGCATGACGTATTTCATGTATCTCAGTTGCGAAGGTATGTATCGGACCCAAGCCATATCCTTGATCATTCTGAGCTGGTTGTTGGTACCAACCTGTCTTACGAGGAACAGCCTGTGTCCATTTTGGACCGAAGAGAGAAGATACTCAAGAACCGAACAATTAGCCTTGTCCGGGTTGCTTGGGGTCATCACTCTTTAGGGGAGTCAATGTGGGAACGTAAGGATGATATCCGATCACGGTGTCCGCACCTGTTTGACTCACAAGATATATCTCTTTCTGTATATCTTGATTGTCTTAACTCTTCATGCTTGCCACCTTATAAGTAGAATTGCTTGCTATCGTAGAATGTTCAACATAGATATGTTACTTACTATTGACATTGTAGAATGATTGCTTACTTAAATTGCTTATACCTGGAGTAGTCCAGCTCTGATGTTTCTATCATGCTTGGATTTGAAATTCCGAGGACGGAATTTTTCTAAGGAGGGTAGAGATGTCACTTCCCATTCCCAGAATACATATTTCTAGAATGCATGTACTGTTTAAACGTATTTATTTAATATTTATCATACATTTATTCTGTATTTAAATTCTTCAATTTCGCGCTTATTAATTTTTCTGTATTTTATTTTCTGCTTGTTCTTGGCTCTTGGTTCATTTCGGTTCATGGAAAACCAACTTGGTTCGGTTTGGTTCAACATGGAAAGGAATGGATGGCTTGGATTTGGGGGAGAGAATGAATGGTGGAGATCTACTTGACCTTGATATAAAAGTTCTTCTTCCACTCTCTCTCTCTTCATTCATTCACATTTACTCCTCCACCAAACCCTAACCCACTTGTGAGAGGCAAGTACATCTTGCACACCATAAGGGATTTCATGCATCCCCATTTATTTTTAGTCTATGTTGTTCATCTTCTCTTCCTCTACAAGTTTAGGTCTTGAAGTTCTTGATTTCCATGGATGGTTGGGTGTAGATCTAAGTTTTAAGTTTTGGTTTTCATAGTTTTGGTTTTCATATGAATTTAGGGTTTTGATCTATCAAATATTGTTGTTTTCAAAAATAAGTGGTTCCATGTTGTAGAGAATTTAATTCTACTAAAGTTTGGCTTTTGAAAAGTTAGATTTTGATTTGTTTTGTGAAAGTTATGGAAGAAGCATTTTGTTCGTTCTATATTTATCTGCAGCAGGAGGCATATGTCGCAGAAGGCACATATGATGTCGCAGTAGCCTCATATCATGTCGCGCATGAGCCGCATTAAGGCGCATGTCGTAGTAGCCGCATATCATGTCGTGCATGAGCCGCATTAAGGCGCATGTCGCAGTAGCCGCATATCATGTCGCGCATGAGCCGCATTAAGGCGCATGTCGCAGTAGCCGCATATCATGTCGCACATGAGCCGCATTAAGGCGCATGTCGCAGTAGCCGCATATCATGTCGCGCATGAGCCGCATTAAGGCGCATATCGCAGTAGCCGCATATCATGTCGCGCATGAGCCGCATTAAGGCGCATGTCGCAGTAGGCGCATATCATGTCGCAGTTGAGCCGCATTAAGGCACATGTCGCAGTAGGCGCATATCACGTCGCAGTTGAGCCGCATGAGGCGCATGTCGCGGTAGGCGCATATCATGTCGCAGTTGAGCCGCATTAAGGCGCATGTCGCAGTAGGCGCATATCACATCGCAGTTGAGCCGCATGAGGCGCATGTCGCGGTAGGCGCATATCATGTCGCAGTTGAGCCGTATGAGGCGCATGTCGCAGTAGGCGCATATCATGTCGCAGAATAGGCCGCATATGCATAATTTGGTTGTTTCTGACTGTTATATGTCCTAATTGACTGAATTGTGGCTATAATTTATTTCAACTCCCAACATGAAATTTGTAGATCTTTTCCTTGGCTTCAAGAATATGTTACCAACTATTTTATACTAGTTATGGACTCGACCATGCTTAATACTAATTTGACCTTTATGCCTTGTCATGAATTGACCCCGACTGTTACTTGACTAATAATTGATCATGCGTTCCTAGTTGGAACTAAGAGACTGGCTAGTCGTCTTATTGAATTGAATGAATGAGACACATTCATATTAACTATGAACTATTATAATCGATTGGCCGATCCCGAATATTGACATACAGGCACACATGCAGGCTTCAATTTATTTATCTATTTATTTTTTTATGAAAGAAGCATGTGTACCTTATGGTCAAGGCATGATTATTCCGTGGTTAGTTTGGATTGTTGCATTACGCTATGTAAGACCTACAACCTAACCGCACGGGCATCGTTGTAGAGTTGTGCATATCGTACCCCGTACGAAAGTACTCATTCTGAATGACCATGATCCACGGTATGGGATTTCACTCAACGTAGAGACTATTAAGTTAAATAAAATAATGATTGCATGGAGAGAATGGATTTTCGAGTTCTTACATGGCAGCCCTCTTGGGACTAGTAGTGCCCGACAGGCCGGTTGGTCCCCACAGATACTGCAAATCAGCCACACGGGCAGGGAACGGTATCTGGTTATATTATCTATTGTATATTGTATATTGATGACGGGCGTCCCGCTGGGACTCATCTAATTCATGATTGGCGTCCCGCTAGGACTCGTCTAATTCAGCTTAGTGTAGCTTGCCTGTGCTTAGTATAGCTTGTCGTGGCAATCTCTAGCTCCTTGATTAAATTCCGAGGACGGAATTCTTTGAAGGTGGGTAGAGTTGTCACCCCCATTTCCTGTATTTCATATTTGTACTCGTAATTTGATTTTTGGCACGTATTTTATTTTCTCGACTTGTGGATTTGGGTTCTCGTAAATGGGTTTTGGACCATGGTGTTTTCCATAAAGAAATTCTCTTTATTTGTTGTGTTTCTGGGAAAATTACAACTGTAGGAATCCGATCTAGAAGATGATCGCTTTATCCCTTGGACTATGCGAAGAAGAAAAGCTCTCAAAATTTTGACAGTAGATATCAATGTATCTGTACAATGAATGAGAAAAAGAACTCTATTTATAGAGTCAAAACAGTAACTGAAAAGATAACTACCTCACCACTGGTGCACTTGAAAAGTCATGCAGACTCTAAATACACGCAGGGTTAGTGAGTAGTTACTGGACGTGGCCCGTAACTGTTGGACACATGGCATCAGTGCATGGGTCGTGTACAAGTTACTGGGCACGCGAGAGAGAGATTGGTGGCATGGCTGCCACGTACTCCAGTTGAAATGAAATCCACGCTGACTTGCTGAAGGCAAAAATCCATGCAGATTCGTTGACGCAGACTCGTTGAAGGCGAAATCCACGCAAGCTTTGAAGAAGAATACTTCAGAATTCATGCAGGCTTTGAGAAGAATAACTCAAAAGTCACGCAATGTTTTGAGGAAGGAGAAGGTTCAGAATCCACGCAAACCGTCAGCTGTCTTGATTTGGCACGCTTCGTCTGACACAAAATCTCTGACATTAATTATATTGTCAGCCGCATTAAATGAAGATAAGACCCAAAGTCATGCCAACTTGGTGAAGAGTGAGTCTTGCTAAGGAAGATTACAAAAGACGGCTGTGATCTCTCGAGTTCTGTGCATACGTGGCATACGAGAAGACGTTTCTCGACTGTTGTGTTGTCAGTCATTATGATTCTGACGTATGGCTGAGCTGTCTCTGCGTGACTTCTAAAGGAAATGGCCAGGCAGAACTTAGCGTATCTTTTGTGCTGCTTCTTGGATCACTCTGCGTGACTTGTTCTGATCAACTCAGCGTGACTTCATTTTTTAGGCCTACAAAACCCCCTTCAAAGTTTTCGAAAAATGATAAAATATTTTCGAAATACTTTGAAATAGAGATGATGAAATGAGTTCAGTCACGCTGAGATGACTCCAAAATTTTTCGGAAGTCGAAAAGACTTCGAAGTTCTTTGAAAACATCCAAATGAACTTATTAAATATCATAATGACTCTTCGTTCTCCGAGACTGATTGCGTCCAATTTATGGTGGAATATGAACTGTCGACGAGATCTGTTATATAAACAGGAAGAGATTTCTCAGTTTTGACATTCATCTCTCGAAAATATGACCCCAAAGGAAGCAGCCGAAGAGGAAGCACAAAAGTTGGGCTTTTGTTCCCATGGTGACCCCACTTTTGGGGACAAAGAAACCGAACCTGTCGTCATCGAGCTCAAGGACGACTCCACGCAGTTAGCCAAGAATCTCTTGAGCTACTTTGGATTGGATGGCTCGTCTTCTTCTGATGGGCGGAGCTTTATGGAGAAGCGTGAAATGCTCGAGACTCTGTTGTATCGCCTAGGAGTTAAGAGCGTAGAGGAGTTAGGCATCAAACTTAGCCGCTCTGGAAAATAGAGCGTAACTTTCTACGCTTTTGTTGCACTTTTCTGTTTTGTCTTTTTGTAAGGCCATCAGTGCCTGTTTAAAGAATGAAGTACAACTTTTTGTGTTTGATCTGCGTGCCTTTTAATGAAGAATATTAATTAGCACACTTTGACTGTTTCCAATGTTGCACTGTCTCCCGAAGTACCCATGACACTCATTCCACAATTTACGAGCGCTATTTATGCGGATCTTTTCCAAGAATAGACCTGCACTTGACCCTTTAAATAGATGGATGAACTCCACGCAAACTCATCTTCCCATTCTTCTTCCTCTCTTCTGAGAAATGAATTTTCTGTGAGAAGAAAATAGGAAAGCCATGTTGTCTGATGTCAAATCTCTGTGCACGCTACCAGACATGGGTCTGTCAATCCTTAGCAGCAAACTCAGCGGTAAGTTCAATATACACGCATCGAATTTTTTTGTTTGCTAAAGACAAATTCATCTTCCTGAAATGAACAGAATGCATCTGTCTTTGCTTGGCCAATTTCTGTTGGCTGATTTTTCCTTACTGTTTCTTGCAGAATTTTGGCTGAAATCCTTCTTCAGAACTGGCATTGGTGATGTGGATGCTGTGGACAATGTTCTTCTGACACCCACATCAGGGAGCTCATACGCCTTTGACGCGTAAATCAGACAACTCAAAACTCTTCGTGAGATAGAAGGGTCTTCCTTAGATGGTAGGAAGAGCCTTTATACACGAGAGTTGGATGGTGGAGTTAACTCTACTACCGAGAAATCGGGTAGTAGAGTTCCTCTGACGGCAGAACTAGGAATCGTATCCCAATACTGGATACATTCCTACCTGCTTGAGGTGCCGCCGTTCCTCTACGAGCTGTATTGGCAGCAACACGCCGTCGGGCTGCCATACTCTGTGGTTCTTCTCTCGTCTGAGAGAGAAGACCAGAGTTTGATTCCTGCTGATCTGGTCGTGACTGAGACCCAGACAGTCAGGAATTGCCACCAACAACGAACCTGACGGAGAAGGTTCGACGGAGAAGATCCAAAGAAGAAGATAGATCTCTATTAGGTTATCGTTGTGGTGTAGAATGAAAATCCAAGACTTGTAATAGATTTCCATTATGATTTGTAAGAAAGTCTAAGAAAATGTAATAGACTTTTTGTGGTGAAATGGGAATGGAAATGACAATTCTTCTATGCTCAATGATTTGTATTTGTGGATGAATTATGGACATGATAGATAATAAAATTATCTTTTATGTTTTAGAGTATATGATATTATCAGAGGTATTATGGACGTGATAATATATAGGAACTCGAAAGAAAATAGATTGATTTCTATGCAGAGGTCAAAACATGACAAATGAGTAAGTAGATTCGGAATTGATTCAGAGGTTATGAAAACGTGATCAATAACGAATCCCCACTTAATGAATTGATAGAAGATTATGAACGGACGAACCGTTAGGAAATGAAGAACAGATGAACTGTCGAGTGAATGTAATAAATGAACGGACGAACCGTCAAGTATTAATGAACATGTGAAACGTCGGATGAATGTGAGAAATGAATGAATGAACTGAATATCGGGAAAGAATACGTCCCTTCGATCCTTGTAACCATATGCCTATAAATAGAGCATATATTTGAATAGAAGGATCGTATTTTATCCACAATGTCTTCTGAAGAGAACATAAAGAAGGCTGAAGTCGCCCCCGAAGCTACTGAAGGTGTTAAAGAACATCCACCTCCGCAGAAGAAGGAAATGGGCGAAAGCTCGTCTACTCCCAAGCCGCCGAAAGATATCCTGGACTTCCTGGTTGAACCAGGAGAAACCGAAGAAGAAGAAGCAATGAGGCTGGCTGCCTGTCAATTCTTGGTGCGGTCAGGAAAAGATGTACTCAATTCTTTTGCGGATTATGTATGTGGTCCTCGTCCCAAATATGAAAGGGATTACAGTGATCTTTCATGATGATGTACTCTTTTTCTTGAAGAATTTGTCTCAAATAATCTCCATTTAAGGAAACTTTGTTTACGATATATCCTTCCCACTTTATATTTTTGCCTTTATTCATTGATCTTTTGACTCAAAAATCAGAAAGACTAAATATCATTTTCATAAATATGATATTGAGATAGAAAATTTAGAGGTAATATGGACATGATTTTCTGGATATCAAATTTGTTGAGAAAACGATACAAAGTAGAATACCTATCTCCACTGGGGATATTAGATATCAGAATGATTCTTCGAAAAGAACAATGAAACAGCTGGACAATGATGGGAGGACAATCTTGATAGAAATATTAAACGTAGTACTTCTTCAAGAATTTGCCGTTGATGGGCATCATAGTGGCTTTACCATCTAGAGTAGTGAGTTGATAAGCCCCATTAGAAAAGATCTTATTGACAATGAATGGACCTTCCCATTTTGCATCAAACTTGCCCTTACTCATGTGTGTCATATTCATCGGGCGTCTGACAGTAAGCACAAGTTCTCCTTTCTGAAATGTTCGAATTCTGACTTTCTTGTTAAAAGCCCTTGAAATTCTAGCTTGATAGAATTCAATATTCTGTTGAGCAGATAACCGCTTTTCATCCAGAGCCTCCAATTCTTGAAGTCGAAGACGATCATTATTTTCTGAGGTAAGTTCATTAGCGATTGCTATCCTTAAAGAAGGAATTTGAATCTCTAATGGGAGAACAGCCTCAGATCCGTACACCAGAGAGAAAGGTGTACACTTAGTAGCATTACGGACTGTAGTGCGATAAGCCCACAAGCATTCCCTGAGCTTGTCACTCCAATTACGTTTGTTAGTGGAGACAAACTTCTTTAGGAGTTTGATGATAGTCTTGTTGAAAGCTTCTGCCAATCCGTTAGCTGCTGGATTATATGCGGTAGAAGCTACATTATTGATCCGGTGATCGTCACAGAATCGAGTAAATTTTTGGCTGACGAACTGTGGTCCGTTATCATGAACAATGCGTCGAGGAACACCAAATATGTAGATGACGTGGTGCTTAATAAAGCTGATGACATTAGACGTCTTAACTTCAGATAAAGGAATGGCTTCGGCCCATTTGGAGAAGTAATCGGTTATTGCGAGAATGAACCGATGACCTTTAGATGACGGTGGATTGATCGGGCCGACAATGTCCATGCCCCAAGCTTCGAAGGGCCATGATGCTGCCGTCGGATGTAGAAATTTCGAGGGTTGATGTATAAAATCCGCATGGATTTGGCAAGCTTTGCATTTCCTTGCATATTCAATGGCATCTGATACCATAGTTGGCCAATAATAACCCATCCGTCGAATACGGTCTTGAAGTTTTGGCCCAGGTTGATGCGCTCCACAAATTCTATTATGTGCTTCACGAATAACTTGTTGGGCTTCATCACCAGCAATACACCGAAGGAGTAAACCATCATAAGCTCGACGATATAAGGTCTTTGTTGTATGATTGTAATAGAATCTGAGTGATCGTCGTCTGATAGATGCTGCCTCACTCGGATCATCCGGAAGAATATCATATAATACGAGATCTAAGAAAGGAAGTCTCCAATCTTTATCCGTATTCTGATTCTCAGTCGAGTTACTGAAGATGAATTCCATGCTGGAATCGGATGAAGATGACATCGATTTACGACTGAATCCAAATCCTCTTGTTGTGTTGACGTCATGAGATGTTGATTCTTCAATGTCAACTGGAAGTCCTAGAGTCAGGTTATTTTCAAGATGAAATAATTCTCGATTACGAACAACAATCATTTGTTGCCGTCTGATTGGGATAGCCAGCACCGCTGCAAGATTAGCAAGGGCATCAGCTTCTGTGTTACATGCTTGCCTAACATGTTCAATGAAGAATTCCTTAAATAATGAGGCCATAGATATGGCTGCTCTATGATAAGGAACCAGATCTTGATGGCGAACTGCATAAGTACCCCTGATCTGATAGACAATAAGTTTAGAGTCTCCATACGCCTCCAAATGTTGAATATTCAGATGTTTAGCGAGTTGAAGACCAATAAGTAATGCGTTGTACTCAGCTATATTGTTTGAACACGGATGATCGAGAGAATAAGCTCTTTGGATGGCAAGACCTTCTGGCGATACAAGAATAATTCCAACTCCAGCGACAATATCGCCATTAGGACCAATTCTTGATGCTCCATCAAAGAATAGACGCCAAGTAGGATCTTCTTCAGCAATTTGATTTGAATCTAGAACTTCATCTGGGATTTCATCATAGAGTTTTGAATTTTCTGGAATTGAGTGAGCAGCCAGAAAATCAGCTAAAGCTTGTCCTTTGACTGATTTCTGAGGAATATAGTGCATGTCATACTGAGCAAGTAGGATTCCCCAGTTAGCCAATCGAGAATTCAAAACACTGGGTTTCTTCATCATGATCCGTATAGGATTGATCCTGGAGATGACATGAATAGTCTGGCCAATGATATAATGACGTGTCTTTTGGACAGCAAACATCAAGGCTAGACATTCTTTTTCAACCGGTGAATATCGAGGTTCAGCTCCGGTCATAGTGCGGCTGAGATAATAAATGGCTTGTTCATGGCCATTTTGATTCTTTTGAGCGAGTAATGCACCCAATGAATGACTCATTGCTCGAGTATAGAGGAGGAACGGTATTCCTGAGACGGGAGGTACCAATACTGGAGGGCTCATCAGATATTGTTTTATATCATCGAATGCTTTCTGACATTCATCATTCCAGACAAAAGAGACACCTTTCTTCATAAGTTTGTTGAATGGTCTGCAGCGTCCTGATAAATTAGAAATGAATCTCCTGATATAAGCGATTCTTCTTTGAAATCCTCGTAGCTCTTTTAAGGTGCGTGGAGGACGCATCTCTTGGATGGCTTTGATCTTCTCGGGATCTACGTGTATACCTTTAGAGGTAATGACAAAGCCGAGAAATTTACCACTAGAGACGCCTAAGAAGGACTTAGTAGGGTTCATCTTTAATTGATGCTTACGCATTAGATCAAATATAGTCTTCAAATCTTGGATATGATCCTCCTTTTGTTGACTTTTGACTGCAATATCGTCAACATAGCATTCGACTGTTTTCCGCAAATGTTCACGGAATATAGTGCTCATAGCTCGTTGATAAGTTGCTCCTGCATTCTTGAGACCGAATGGCATAACTGTATAACAGTATGTACCAATCGGCGTTCTGAAAGAAGTGTGCTTCTCGTCCTCTGGGGACATTTTGATCTGATTGTACCCAGAATATCCGTCCATGAATGACATTCGTTCAAATCCACAGGTATTATCAACCATGACATCAGTGATTGGTAGAGGAAATTCGTCTTTAGGACATGCCGCATTGAGATCGCGGAAGTCTATGCATACTCTGATCTTGCCAGTCTTTTTAAGAACAGGAACAATATTAGCCACCCAATCGGGATGTTGTTCCTCTCTAATAAACCCAGAGGTAATGAGTTTATTGACTTCAGCTTCAATTGCATCCATGATGTCTGGACGAAATCTTCGCTGTTGTTGTTTGACCGGTTTAGCATTCGGCAAGATGTTGAGTTTGTGAGTTGCAATCTGTGGATCAAGACCTGGCATATCTTCATAACTCCAAGCAAAGACATCAATGTATTCACGAATGAGTTTGATCATGTCTTTCTTATCAGTTTCTGAAAGACTTTTACTGATGATTATTGGTTTGGGAGATCCCTCTTCACCAACATCTATTTGAACAAGTTTATCTTCAGTCGGAGGTTCTTTTTGCTCGAAGCGGAACTCCCATTGATTATCTAATCTTTGGGCCCACTGTTCTGATTCAGGTGAGATTTCAAACTCTTCTTCGTCTTCATCACTTTCTTCAGAATGGTCAATGGAAACCATGTTGGAAGACAGAAGGTTGCAATAGAAGTCACTGATACTCGTATCGGAATCCCAAGAAGTAGTACTAGAAGAATCAGATCTCTTATCTTCGTCAGACTCAGGATCTTCATGGATAATATTGGTGAAAGGAGTAGGAGCAGTATAACCCAATCCGCATTTCGTCCTTCCATATTTCAAAGGAGGAATCCGGACAGGTATTTTTCTTCCTTTTCCATTATTGAGACCAGTCCTGAAGTTATAGCCCATATTTTTGATGATGTCTCTAGATTGCTGACTATAACGACGTAGTTGTAATCTTCCAGTATCATCATTTTTGTCATCATCTTCAAGATCAGAAGGATTTTGAGGCCCTTTGTAGAAGAATATTGGAATGTCTCCTGGCTTTCTGCTGGGAACTAGAAAGTATGAAGATTGTACAGGTTCTAGAGATACATCTGTATGAACAGTCTGTACAACTCCTATGGTTATTGTGTTCAAGTCATCTAACAGATGTAAATAACTATGAACATAATTACACACATCAACGTACTGCAAAGGTGGAGACTTTTTATTAAATGTAAAAACAGCAATATTTACATTGGGAGAAGGCTGAGCCTTAGAGATTTTAGCCAAGTCAATGACTAAAGGGGGAGAAGAAGAAGAAGCTTTATTTCGATTAAAATCGATAACAAATGGCTCAGAAGAGGTGAGCTCCCTTGAAGTTTGAGTAGGAAGAGTAGTCCGCCCTCCAACTGGAATTAGCAGAGTATCTTGTGAAGGTACAGGAACTGTAGTACGCCCACTGACAGGAATGATCAGTATATTTTGAGTAGATGACTGAGGTAACGGAGAGATCCGTCCACTCACTGGAATGATGAAAGAATCTTCTCCAGAGGGTTTAGGAGATTGTTGTTGAGTAGTTCGACTTTTAACAGGGATTATTAAAGTCTCACTTTGTGCATCTTCTTTCTCCATAGCTTGTATGATCCTTGTATACTCTTCTTTGTACATTCGGGAATCGTTGAAATAAGCTTCAACCCCATGGAAGGGATTTATATCAGCAACTTCTTTTTGTACTCTTCCATTGTTATCAATATATTTAAAACATTGATGAAGAGTAGAGGGCACCACATTATTTTCATGAAGAAAGGGCCTCCCCAGAAGAAGATTATAGGATCCCGCGATCTCGATCACATAGAAAGTGACTTTAGATCTGAAATCGCCTATCTGAAGCTTCAGATAAATCTTTCCCAAAGGATCACTTCGGCTTTGATTGAATCCCAAGATAGTAGTAACCGTCTTGGAGAGCTTGTGAAGAGGGATTTTTAGTTCATCCAACAAACTCTTTGGCATTATGCTTATAGCAGACCCTGGGTCAATGAGGATACGATCTATCTTCATCGTATCAATATAACCCGTGTAGTAGAGAGGTCGGTCATGTCGATTATCCTCCAGTAACATGTCGTCTTGTATAAAGGTGATATTTGGGATAATCTCCAGTACACTGTTGCAATGTAAGCAAGTGGCAGGTTCTGCATCCGGCTTCTTCAATTGTGCAAGACAAGAGTCAGCTTGTAGAAGTGCTTCACTTAACGTCTCCCGAGTCTCTTTGGAAAGACGTAGAAGTTCAAAAAGGGACATTCTAGCTGGAGTATTAGCAAGTTGAGCCAAAATGTCGAAGTTGTAAGGCTTCTGAAGTCCAAGAGGAGAAGACTTCTTGATTGGCTTATCAAACCGAGCCTGTTGTTTGCCTTTCTCCAGAGCCGTAGGCTTGGGAGGAACAGGTTCAGTAGATGATTCTTCTTCAGGAGGAACGTTAGGAACATCTTTAGCATCTGAAGGGATATCAGTAGGATCTTCAGGATTTTTAGAATAATCCTTTAGGTAAGGTTTCCCCGTTCGAGTAGCACTAACAAGTGCTTCTTCTTTGTCTTTTGGCTCTGTGCCAGAGGTAGACCCAAGAGAAGTCATATGACATGACTTGATCTTTTCAGCCTTCTTGGATTTTTGAGAAGAAATCTTTTGAGGAAAAGGCGATTCAAAATCTGCCACTAGATCAGGATGGATCCACATGATTTCCCCTGTTTCCAAAGTGATTGGCACTAATCCTTCAGACTGTGGAGGAGAAAGATTCACTATGTCAAGAGTTGTCTTGGGAATAGGAACAATCCCACTTTCAAGGAGTTGAGGAGGGAAATCTCTAAATTGCATAGAGACGACGTTGAAGGTGACGGTCTTCTCTTTTGGAGTAAGAGAGATAGCTCCAGATTTAATCATTTCTTGGATCTTTTCTTTCAGTACATAACATGTACGAATTGTGTGACCCAGCATTCTGTGATATGGACAGTATTTAGGATGATCTGTCTTACCAGCTTCATCAGGTTTCTTGATCTCTGGTAATTGTATTTTATTACCTTTCAGCAGACATTCAAAGATACCAAGGACATCGTCGTCATCAAAAGAATATTCTTCTTTGGGGCGAGGTGTTCTTGATTGTTGAGTTGTAGAGGCAGGAGTTTGAACATTTGATGCATCTTTGCTCTGAAGATTAACTTCAAGAATTTCTTTTCCTTTGCGAGCATTATTTTTATTGTTAGCACCTTGTCCTGTTTCTTTAGGAGTCATCTGCACTCCTAAACCTTTGAAGATTTCAGCACTGATTTCTGCAGCTTTGGCACTGACTATGAAGGAAGGCCAATCTTGAAATTGAGTGGACCCTGTCCACATATTGATGATTGGCAATAAGTTTGATTTGCACGTGTCAATGGTGACAGCATCAGGAGTTCCAAGAGGCATCTTCAGAGCTTCTCTTCGAAACCGTTCAATGTATTCCTCTGTAGATTCATTATTTTTCTGCTTGATTCTAATAAGAGCAGACATAGTCATGTCATTAAGCCCTTCATAGAACCTTTCAAGAAACATCTGTTTGAAACCAGCAAATGAGGTAATACTTCCATCTGGGAGACTCATATACCATTCATAAGCCGTTCTCTTGAGACATCCAATAAATACCCGAGTAAGGAGGACATCACTTGGTTGTAGTTGATCAGTCATCACTTCAAAGTGATTGATAAACTGACTTGGAGAAGTGGTTCCATCATAGAATGAGATAGTAGGAGGCTTGTATTTAGGAGGATATGATACTTGCTTCCATTCTATCGGATAAGGCTGCTTGATGCCTAACCTTTGTAAACCATCCTTCTGTTTGAATGCCTCGAATTGAGTTTTGAGATTGTTCAATTCTTCAGAGACAACTCCCGAAGATTGTGGAGTTGTGGCTTGTAGAGAATAGTTGGGAGGAGGAACAGCATTGTAAGCACTACCCCCAGCTCCAGAGAGACTAGGATTTGGTTGAGCTGGTCCAGGAGTATTGGATTGTACTGCTGGAGGAACTTGTACTGGACTTATATCAGTATCAACTGGTATGGCATCTGATACAGTCTGTCGATTTTACAACTGAGCTGTCATGAGTTCATACATCGACTTCATTGTGTCAGTCATAGACTTCATTTGCTGTTCCAAAGAAGCAATTCTTTGATCTTGAGGAGTCAAGGAAGAAGAAGGTTCATCAGTATTCCCATCAACCATGTAAGTTGTAACTGTATGAGGGATTATTGATGAACTAGTGGATGTTGTATGCTCTGAATCATTGCTTCGTGTATCAAAGTCAACTATAGGAGAATTACCCCCAGTAGGAAGAGGTGGGAAGTTAGATTCTCCAAGAAATTTAGAATCAATTTCAGGGATCAAATTTCTTTGACTAGAAGCCAGGACTCTTGCTCTGGTGTTTCTATATACTCCATCTGGACTATCAACTCTACCCCCGGTGTCCCGAGAAGTCATGTTGACAGAGGCAAACAAAGGCTCATCTTCATCAGACATAGGTTCATACTGAATCCTATTAAAGACAGACTGTCGTTTATTTTGACATCTGCATTGCATTGTGACTCTTGGCTGGAAGTCACATTCATGATCACCATGGTCTTGAACTGTTGATTCACATCTGCACTGAATTATGACTCTTGGATAGAAGTCACATTTAGCGTGTTCCTTTGATATAGAATTACTCCTTCTCTTCTGTTGAAGATATTCCCGTAAATCTGTTTGTGAAGATTGAGGAGTATACTTCCTGTTCTTGGGTCTTGATGGCTCTTGATTATACAAAGAGTGATTAATGTGAGCCACATAATTTCTTGCATACTCTGCATCTGGATCTTTTATCTTCATATCCAATTGGTATGGTTTCTTAACACCAGAAGTGCTGAGTTTTGTTCTTAAATCAGTGGAAGGTAACACATTAATTTTAGAAACATGGAGTTTTCCTTCCATTGATCTGGATATTTGCAGAGAATGAAGAGTTAAACCACTCCCTTGATTAGGAGTTGGTAACAGACCCTCTTGAATGGACAGATTCTGTGCCCAATTTGAAGAAATCAAAGAAGAAGACATTAAGGAATGTTTCTTCTTAGACTCATTCAGATTTTGAGACATAGAATGTCCAGAAGGAAGAGTAGTCAAAAGACCATCTCCTTTCCTTTGACTAACAAAAGTATCAGTCAAAGCTATTCCTGAAGTAAAAACTACAGGAGCAGAAGAAATAACTAAAGAGTTATTCCTTTTCGAAGGGACTTTGTGTGGAAGACCACCCCCAGTTCTAGTAGAACTCGGTGAAGAAGAAGAGATAACTAAGGAGCTATTCTTCTCTGATGAAATACACGCTGAAACAGATTTGGCTAAAGAACCAGAGCTGTTAGCGTGACTTTTGATTTTAGAATTACACGCTGGAACAGATTTGGCTAAGGAGCCAGTACTGTCAGCGTGACTTTTGAATGTGGGATTGCACACTGGAATAGATTTGGCTAAGGAGCCAGTACTATCAGCGTGACTTTTAGAGTTGAATTTGCATACTGGAACAGATTCGGCTAAGAAGCCAGTACTGTCAGCGTGACTTTTAGAGTTGAATTTGCATGCTGGAACAGATTCGGCTAAGGAGCCATTACTGTCAGCGTGACTTTTAGAGTTGAATTTGCACGCTGGAACAGATTCGGCTAAGGAGCCAGTACTGTCAGCGTGACTTTTAGTTACTGTCATCTTCGAGCGCACAAGAGTGTGCGTGCTTGCAGTGGAGTTCTTGCCAGTGTTAGGAGTAGACACTGTGGCAGAGACTTCACCATTGACTGCCAACTGATTCTTAGGGACATAGACAGAGTGTCCCTTCAACTTGGCAGTGATGATGGAGGCTGGAGTGGGCTTGCCACCCTTAGCCCGCTGCATTTCTTCATAGGCGAGGTGATCGAATTTGATCGTCATCACCTTCTTCGTCGAGCCGATTGACGAAGTGTCGCATTGAGTTGTTACCATCTCAGAAGAGGAGATGGTTTTCCCCAGCACAGTCGCCAATTTGTTTTCCATAAAGAAATTCTCTTTATTTGTTGTGTTTCTGGGAAAATTACAACTGTAGGAATCCGATCTAGAAGATGATCGCTTTATCCCTTGGACTATGCGAAGAAGAAAAGCTCTCAAAATTTTGACAGTAGATATCAATGTATCTGTACAATGAATGAGAAAAAGAACTATATTTATAGAGTCAAAACAGTAACTGAAAAGATAACTACCTCACCACTGGTGCACTTGAAAAGTCATGCAGACTCTAAATACACGTAGGGTTAGTGAGTAGTTACTGGACGTGGCCCGTAACTGTTGGACACATGGCATCAGTGCATGGGTCGTGTGCAAGTTACTGGGCACGCGAGAGAGAGATTGGTGGCATGGCTGCCACGTACTCCAGTTGAAATGAAATCCACGCTGACTTGCTGAAGGCAAAAATCCACACAGATTCGTTGACGCAGACTCGTTGAAGGCGAAATCCACGCAAGCTTTGAAGAAGAATACTTCAGAATTCATGCAGGCTTTGAGAAGAATAACTCAAAAGTCACGCAATGTTTTGAGGAAGGAGAAGGTTCAGAATCCACGCAAACCGCCAGCTGTCTTGATTTGGCACGCTTCGTCTGACACAAAATCTCTGACATTGATTATATTGTCAGCCGCATTAAATGAAGATAAGACCCAAAGTCACGCCAACTTGGTGAAGAGTGAGTCTTGCTAAGGAAGATTGCAAAAGACGGCTGTGATCTCTCGAGTTCTGTGCATACGTAGCATACGAGAAGACGTTTCTCGACTGTTGTGTTGTCAGTCATTATGATTCTGACGTATGGCTGAGCTGTCTCTGCATGACTTCTAAAGGAAATGGCCAGGCAGAACTTAGCGTATCTTTTGTGCTGCTTCTTGGATCACTCTGCGTGACTTGTTCTGATCAACTCAGCGTGACTTCATTTTTGAGGCCTACACATGGCTTGGTTTTATTTTGTGGAGTTGGTTTGATTTGGTTTGGTTCATCATGAGTAGAACACCTTAGCCTATCCTCCACCTCCATTCCATCACAACCACCCTCATTAAAACCCACTAACTTCTTCTCTCTCCTCCATAACTTCATTAATTTCTTTCAACTTCTTCTTCTTCCTTCTTCCACACAACTCCCCAACCCATAGGCAAGTGCACCTTGCCATCAAATAAGCACCACTTTTATTTGTCCATTAACTAGATTAGGCCATGGAGAACAACTTTAGAACTTGACATTTTGTGATTTGGAGCTTTCATTCTTTTAGATCTAGGTTTTAACCATTTTCGAAAATCTTTGGTTTTGATCTATTAAACTTCGATTTTTGCATGTTTTGATGCTTCCATGTGGAAGAGAATTTGATTTTACTCAAGTTAGAACTTTGAAAATCTAGATTTGGTTTTGATTTGACAAAGTTATGAAGATTTGAAGTTCTTGGTGTTCTTGGACCTGCTCTCGGCCAGGAAGAACATCCCTCTGCCTTGCGCTCTTTAGAGCATGGCCGGTTGCGCACCCCCGGCCTGTGCTTTTTAGCGCAGGGCCGATTGCGCATGACCTCAGCCAGTGCTTTGCGCTGCGCTGGACTGCGCTGGCGCAAGCCATCCATGCGCAAGCCAGCCATGCGCAAGCCGACCTCTGCGCAATCCACCCTTGCGCAATCCACCCTTGCGCAATCCGCCTCTGCGCAATCCACCTCTGCGCAATCCACCCTTGCGCAAGGTAACCCCTGCGCAGTCTACCCTTGCGCAAGACAACTCTTGCGCAGCTCTTCCATGCGCAGTACGTACCCTGCGCAGCCCAACCCCTGACCCCCCTTGCATAACCCACTTGTCTATGATGAATTGTTTATTTCTTTAAGCTTGGCTCTTCTATAGCCCTATATATATTGGTATTTTATTAGATATTTTACGTCCATTTTATATTCTTACGCCTTTTGTCATGAACTTGATTTTACTTAATATGTTTGGAATGACTATTGTACACGGCATGGTATGACAAGGAACTAGCATAACACGACAGTGACCCGTAGTGGTGCATTCCTGACATGACCAACCTGACATGACAGTGACCCGTAATGGTGCACTCCTGACAGTACTCTGACATGATTTATCTTGATAACTTGATAGTGGCCCGTGGCGGCGCACTCCTGACTTGACTTGACTTGTAACTTGTAACTTGACTCGTATAATCAACTTGACACCGTGGGTGTTCCTGCTTGCTTGCTTGTACAATCCACTTGTCTTGTCTTACATCATGTCTAGGACGTGACTTCCTGGGTACCACGGCCAGGGACTCGCGCTAACTTGGATTAGGCTAATGATTAGATCAAACTAGAACATGGAGAATTCCTAGTCACAGACAATCTCGTTATCTGGGCGCTTTAATGGACTTGTAGCTTGCCGACGAGTAGAGCACATTTCCAGCACACTGTCATGTGTTGCACCCTCTAAGTCACCTAAGGGTACATTGTCTTCCGGACAATGTACCCACCTATTACTCTCAACCCGCGGAAGGATAACTGGATAGTCTGCAGGGCTTGGGACTGGAATTCTCACTTGCATCTTGTTAGTAATTAGGTTTGTGATAACCCTAGTTAGTTAAAGTAGTAAGCCGTAGTATTTGTTTGGCCGATTGCGAATGGATGGTGTCCAGCCTTGTCTAAGTCTTGTCTAGCTCCAGTACCTGCTATCTCCTGAGCATGTTTGTTTTACTTATCTTAACGATAAATGAGTAGAGACAGTGAGCTATTCAGGCGAAGGGTTACAACCCCGGTCCTTGTCTGGTTTAAGGATTGTAACCTGGCTCCCGGAATGGTTCCACGTCCCTAGTCGTTTATCGCCCTGTGTACTTTACTTCTTGAACTTCTTTTATTCTTATGTTCTGATATGCTGGCTTTTGTTCTTATTTGTGGCCTCCTTTGTGGCACTTGCTCTTTCTGGGGTTTGACCCAGCTGGTTTTGTGTGGCCAGATTTCGGAGCAGCTCCCGAGGATCTACCAAGCTTCCATCCCAATGGTGAACACTAGAAGGAACCGGGGCTACGAGTGGGTTTTTTCTTTTTGTTTCACCCACTTATATGTAAATTTATTCTTTTGAGGCGTTTAGCCGACGAGTACCTGTTAGCTCGATGCACATTTACTTACTGTCTGCCTACGGGCTGTAAACATGATTAACAAATCCTAGGGTTGATCATGTATGACTGAACTCTTGCTAGTCCTATCATTTTGTACGACTAGCTTCATGATCATCCAATATGTAATATTTGGGACGCCTTATATATATATATTTGATGCTCTAATATCTTGTAACTCTGTTAATTGCTTGAGATTGAGACAATAGGCTTGACCTTAAGAGACTGCTGGCTTGTAGTAAACCCTCATATCTAGACAGCCGTGACCGTATAGTTGAGATGTATTCTATTTCAATATACGTAGCTGGCTATGTCTGCCCCCGCTCTCCAGTATTCTGGTTCTGGGGCGTGACAGTGGTACTCAGGAGTCCCCTCCTAGACATGATGCAAGACACGACTGGATTATTTGTACAAGCACAATCGCCCACGGTGTCAGGATTAATTATACAGGTCATGTCATGTCAGGTAGCCGTCGCAACAGCTATGCAAGATGTATCAGGTCAGGTTATCATATCATGTGTACTAGTCAGGAGTGCGCCACGACGGGCCACTTATCACGTCAAATATCTAATAAAATATCAATATACAGGGCTATAGAAGAGCCAAGCTTAAGGAAAATAAAACCAAACTGGCACGCTGACATAAGACCAAGCCAGCCAAAGGCCACAGGCTCAGTACAAAAGTCATACGCTCAGGCCAGCCTACGCTCAGGTCAACCTACGCTCAGGCCAACCTACGCTCAGGTCAAGCGTATGCAAGTCATACGCTTCCAAAAGGCAGCGTATGGGGTCCATACGACTCCTTGTCAAGCAAGCGAGCGTATGCGAGTCATACGCTCCCAAAAGGCAGCGTATGGGGTCCATACGACTCCTTGTCAAGCAAGCGAGCGTATGCGAGTCATACGCTCCCAAAAGGCAGCGTATGGGGTCCATACGACTCCTTGTCAAGCAAGCGAGCGTATGCGAGTCATACGCTCCCAAAAGGCAGCGTATGGGGACTACGCTGCGCTAAAGAGCGCGCACAACTCAGTGTCACAAGCTAAAAAGCTCGTGCACTGCTCACTGTCTTCTCCAAATCAGCAGGAACTCCATGGTTGAACCCAAAGCTTCAAAAGTCCATAACTTGATCAAATAAGTCCAAATCCAACTTTGTAAAGTTCTATCTTGGGTGAAATTTAATTCTCTCCAACATAAGGACATCAAAACCCATAGAAATACAACTTAAATAGATGAAAACCATGCAAAACCGAAAATAGAAGAAACTTAGATCTAGAACGATGGAAACACCAAATCACAAAATATCAAGTTCTAATGTTGATCACCATGGCCTAATCTAGCTAATAGACAAATAAAAAGTGGTTCTCAAGTGGTGGCAAGGTGCACTTGCCTAGACCCCTCTCTCTTTCTTTGGTAGGTGAAGGGAGTAAATGAGGAAGAAGAAGATGAGTAATAAAGAAAGAGAAGGAAGAAATGGCAATAAATATCAAAGGTGGTGGTAGGTAGGGGGTTTATCCATGGTTCATGATGAACCAAAATAATCCCAACCGAACCAAGCCAACCCGGGCCAAGAATAAACCAAGCCAAGCCATGAAGAAAACTAAACAAGGAATCATGTAATACAAGAAGAAATACGTACACGTATTCCAGAAATACGTAATACGAACCACAGGCATTACAATTACATAATTCCAGGATAACTTGGAACTCACAGTAGCTCGGCATTACAATTACAATTACATAGTTTCAGATCAAGTACTTCGATGCTGTAGCTCGGCACGACCTACAGACGAGGTTCACCAATCTCAGACAGATGAGCAGGACGGTCGATAGATATGCGGCCGAGTTTTCAAGACTGAGTCGATTCGCTCCCACCTTAGTGGCAACCGAGTTTGATCGAGCGCAGCGGTTCCAGCAGGGACTCCACCTAGAGATCATTATAGCAGTGGAGCAGTTTGAGCATTAGACTTTTGATGCTATTTTACGAGCAGCTAGGAGGCATGAGTATACCTCCCAGAGAATAGTGGACAGAACTGGAGGACGGAAGCGGTCCCATGGTCAGATGATCCAGTCCTAAGCCCCAGCCCCGGCAGCTAGGGCCTTGACTATTGGAGCTCCGAGGAGGGCGGCATCAATTACGTCGGTTCAGCATTCGACTCCGACGTACCCTCAGCAGCAGAAGCGGAGGCAGTCTTCCGCAATGGGCTGCACTCAATGTGGGAAGCCAGGACATGTAGTATCAAAATGTCGCAGAGCACAAGGATTGTGTTTGGCTTGTGGGGCATCGGACCACATGATAGGGTCCTGTCCACAGAGAGCCGGTTTTTCCTCATCGACCCAGACTAGTCCCTCGGTGAGGGGACCAGTACCAGTACAGCAGCAGCAGTACCAGCTTCCGAGGCCATTGTCGCCTCAGGCTCAAGCATTCCAGCAGCAGAGGCCGCAGCAGTATGCCCAGGTCCAAGCTCAGATTCAGAACCGTCAGAGAGGTTTCCAGCAGAGGGGACCAGCACCCAGAGGGCAAGGTCAAGTGATGGCTTTGACCGTAGAGGAGGAGTTGGCATCAGGTGAGGTGGCGGCAGGTACCATTCTCGTCAACTCTTTTCCTGCATCAGTATTATTTGATTCGGGTGCATCGCATTCATTTATGTCTGCACGATTCGCAACACAGATAGGACTGGAGCCCGAGTCATTATCAGTAAGGCTCAATATACTTACTGGTAACGGTCTTGTGGGAGTAGATAGAGTCTATTCCTCGTATCGAATCGTAGTTAGCGGTAGAGAGTTTCCCTCTAGGTTGATAGAATTTCCGATGGCCGATTATGATGTGGTCCTAGGAATGGATTGGTTGAAGGAGCAATACGCAAGAATAGACTGCCATATTGGCAGGATTATTTTTGGAATTCCCGACGAACCGGAGTTTTTATTTTCCAGGGGCGAAGTAGAACCTTCTTCTCTAGTATTGCGGATGGCAGTTCAGTTTCCCAGAGTAGTAGAAGAGTTTCCTGAGGTATTTCCCGAAGAGCTTTCAGGTATGCCCCCAGAAAGGAAGATAGAGTTCACCATCGACTTGATTCCAGGGACGGCACCAGTATCGGAGAGAGTCTACAGGATGGCACCTTCAGAGTTGGAAATCTTGTACGCGATGATTGAAGAACTCAGAACCAAGGGATTCATTCGTGCTAGTGGATCGCCTTGGGGAGCCTCTGTAATGACCCGCTCCGCCCTAGCGGAACGCCGATTCAAACGGCAAGTTCAACGACTCAAACGAGCCGTCGACCCGAAGAGTTGGCATCAACCAGATGAAGAATCGACGCAAGGCTTACATTGGCCCGGCAAGATGAATCCAGACTTAGACTTTCAAAGGTGCGCTCGGAGTATCACTCGGCCGATACGAACATCGCTAAGGTGGGTGGCTCCGATGAACCCGTCTTTGCTTAGCCTAGACACATAACAATACGGACACTATCACGAGAATCGCTAGGCGATAATCCCGCGCATGCTAATAAGTGACTCAACGCACCTAGCTAAGGAAATAATCCCATCTTGCATGCTTGTATAGAATATGGAAAGGAACATGGAAAATATGAGAACTCTAGCACCGCGCTCCATGCTCGTGCTACGGCACAAGCTTACGTTCAAGTCCCTTATGCGTTCAAACAATGAAACAATGAATGGTTTACAACAATGAAACGGGAAGACTATCAACATAGTCGCTCCGAGTAGAGTTTAGCAACATTGAAAGGCTATGGGACCGATGGGTCGCCAAGGCGACTCCCACACTGGGAGTTGCATAATGTATGAAAGAAATGAATGAATGAATAAAAGATAAGGAAGAAAAGGGATGGTTAGCGACAGGTATGACGGGCACGTGCAACGGGGCTCGCTACCCGCGCTGCACGAACGTCAACCTAGTCGATAACGCATTGTGGCTAAGGGTTAGCCTACGGCTCGGAGACAGCCATTAAGTTAAAATGACAATAAAATACAAAATGGTCGTGGACGGCTCGTGCACGAGTGAAAAGGGATTCCAAGGGCAGCGAACGACGATTTCGTGGCCGACCTAGGCGGAATCATGGCCTACGGGCGGACAGGTGTGCGGGCTTGGGCACATAACCAAACGTAGGGCCGGTTATTCAATAGTCTATCAAGGTGTACCAGCCATCGCGCTTGATAGATGAGAATGCCACAGGGGAAAATATCCAAAATGGCTGACATGCCAGCGACCGGTGCATATAGATTTAAGTGGGCTTTGCTGGTGGCAATCTACGTGCAAGTCCTTGCATTGAAATCAAAGTAGTCTAAGTTAACTTAATGAAGCGCCCTCTGAACAGACATTGAATGTAACTTACAGATGATCAAAAGTACTTTGGCAACGAGTAAGAAAACACGCCTACGACGCGCTAGAACCCGAGACAGGGACACGCCCTTGACATTGAAAGTTCACATGAATCACGTTAAGTTATTTTCTATGAATTGTTGACTAACTTGGTTTACTTTGGACAGGAAAGGCCGGACGGTAAGTATGGGTAAGTCGTACATGTATTTCCATGCGACACTTGAAATTGGCAACACGGGATAGGTTATGACATATGCCATAAAATTGATCCTAAGGCAAGATTAGAAAGACAATGAATGATAGCGGTGCACAAAAGTAAATGGAACGTGTTTGGTAATGATAGCATTGTGGGCGAGCTAGCCTCCCCACCAGTGCATAACAATGTACTGATAACCCCACAGTCTACTTGCAGGATGCCGGAGACGCCGGCGGGTGCGGAGCTTCCATCGAACGTGCTAAAGCGCGGAGCTATCTCTGGAGCCTTGGAGCGTTACAAGGATCTGAAGCACCATATACAGGACATAATGTATCGGAACATCGCCATGAATCATTCCATGTTGTAAGCCACTTGGCACGCCTTTTATATTTCAGAGAGAGAGAGCTTGAGCGATTTGTAATATCGGCCTAGCGCCGCTTGTAAACTTCTTGAATATCAATAAAGAGATTGAATTTGCTTCAAATTTGTGTTCATTTACTTTCTGCTGCAAATGGGGACACTCTGTGCGACTCTGTGGCCTAGCTCAAATCGGCCGTTTCTGGACTTGGCCTTGCATGGGCGCAACCTAGGCCCGTGCGGCATCACGTCTTAGCGAGGACGATCGCTCCTACGGGAGCGGGGCGTGACAGATTGGTATCAGAGCACGGCTTCACGTCCTTGGACTTCATTTCGATTTTCTCAGTTTCGAAATCTCGGTTGGAAACAAAAGAAGTGTACGCTCTCTCTCGTTGTGCCTTGGGATGTTCCATACAATAAGTCTAATATTTTCAAAAGCTCGTACAAGTACTCGGTTGAATGGGATCGATAGGCGAAGGCCTTTGTACCGAACGATGTTAAACATGACTCGATAGAAAACACATGCTAAGTTAATATGTCGCGTGCTGCCTAACTAGTCCTACGATGACCCTAGCAAATGAGCGTACAAACTCAAGTATAGTTCGAACGGGATGGTTATGCATGCAGCCTTTTGGCTAAGTTGTGCCGTGTGTTGCGCACCTCGACTTCTGGTGCAATCGAGTTGTGAGCGATATTAAGTACCGCTCGGTCGGGAACGGAGATACACTTAGAGTGTATATCGATAGGAACGCTATTAAACTAACGCTTAGGCGTGCACGAAAGATTGGCTTGGATTTTGAGGATTAGTGCGAACGACTTATTACGTCGAGGCGACGTGATACGATTACGCTAGAGATTCGTCGAACGAATCTGAAGGATGTCTTATAGCAAATGATGCGAATGTGATTGAGGATTTATAGAATGACTTGAACCCGAGTGGTATATGTGATAGGTTCGGAGAAGAATAAGAATGAGTGTCGACGACTAGTCGAATGGCTCGAACCCTGAGTGGTGTATGGACGTTATAGAAATTGTTCGAGTGAGACTAAAGGATTTACGAATAGAACGAGTATGTCGGCAAGCGATGATATCGCGCAAGCCTTAGAACGAGTAACGCTTAGTTGGTTTTGACTTCGATAGTCTCAAATGAGATATCGCTCGGACGAGTTAAGAATGCGTAGTACGAATTACGAAACAATTGTGTAGAGAGTCAGAACGATGAAACGAATGGAGGTCTTGGTCGAGGAAACATAGAAGATCGTGCATATGATTTTGAATTTAGTCGAATGGATTGAAACTTAAGTTAAGGTAAAATACCCATAGACAAGATCGAAGATAGCACGATCAGAAGATAGCGTGCATGGAAAATGTTAGTTTGGAGATACGAGAATGACTAAGGAATTGAAATTGATGTTGCTCGATGAAGAGTTAGCACGCGACAATGTGAATTGAGGAATTAAGTTGCACGACTCGAAATTCGTTACAAAAGGAAGATCGTCAGGTTATGTGCATCATCGATGGTATTGAGGCGTATCAAAGATCGATGTACGATAACTCGGGGATACTCTGATTCGATGAATGATGATCGTGTTAGAAGTATTATTTTGAAGGATGCTATGTTGGGGATTGGATAGAAATAAATGTTGGATGGAGAGGGAAGTGACTTGATTGTTCGGTGATAACCACAACGACAACGATCTTGTCTTGCGCGAGCGCAACTCCAGCCTCGCACATGCGTCACGTCGGATTTGGGACGATCATTCTGCGTGAGCGTTGGCATGGTCATTCATGTCCAGCGGGAATGATCGAACTCGAAATACCTTGACATGGCAATTTTGATTGCTTCGACTTGTGGGTTGAAGCGAAGGTGGATTCGAGGATTGTTAGGACTTGCGATTGAAGAATGAGGAAACTTGAGGATTGAGTAGACCCAATCCGCGTATCGAAAATGAGCAAGTCTAGACGCAACGTAAGAGTTACGTCCCGATGAGGACGATTATTCTGCGGGAATGTTGACATGGTGATTCATGTCCGCCATGGATAATCAGACTTGCGTGAGATCGGAACGCGACATATTGCAAGGCTAGACGACCTTGTGATCGACTACGTGAATTGGATAGGATGGATAAGTGAATTATATCAAACACACTTGAAGAGATAGACTATGGTAATTGCTAGTGCAGACGCACGAGATTGACTTGTCAAGGATTTGATTGAAGACAACCTATCGTAGGATGACTTTCCTAAACGAGCTCGGACATGGAGCGAAGAATGTGTTGATGCGAATAGGAGGAACACTGCTTGATGTTTAGAAATTTGAGTGAAACAAACTTGGGTAAAAACTTCCGTATAAGCGAACAAATGGTTTGACCATAGGATTTGGGGCGAGCGTCGTACAACGACCTTGCACGATGAGCAATGGACTTGACGTGTAACTATGACCTTGTGAGATGACCTAGCGGATAGGCGGACGACCCTATGCCGAGTGATTGAACCTGTGCGATGACATTTACAGTATCGTCTGGACGGACGATAGACTTGGGCAACAAGACTTAGAGTAGGACGGAGAACTGGGAGTGTGCGTGAACGACGGCGAGATTGGTCCCAAACGAAGGAAAAGATAGGAAGGGATGATGCATAAGTAAAGTTGGGATAACGAATTGAATCATTGATTGGAAGACATACGCAATGATAGTACAATACTTGGTCTCAAATCGGACGGGAATTACTTAGACTTGGTCGACTCCGCTAAGAAAAAATCGTATTAATTTCGTTGACAAGAGCACTTGAGAAGCGAATCGAATCATCTCGAGAACCGAGATAAACGATATGTGATACACACATGAGTTCGGTTTTAAATCGAAGTTAGTAAAACGATCGGCAAATCGAAACTATCACGAGTAGCTTGTCCGACTTTGCTAGTCGCTAAGCTTGGTTGAAATGTACGTATTCGGGGGACGTCTTGAATGCGTGCACGATCCAAACTCAGCGATATGATGAACTCGAATGCAGCTGCAAGTGGGTGTTGCGATGCGCATGAACGAATGAGTGAGTTAGCCTCAACCTACGACTCTCGTATTTGACGAATTACAATACATCTTGTACGACCATTATCGTCCCATGACACGTCGAAACAGCAACCAAATCGAAGAAACACTGGAATTGAATAAGTGCCATCAACTCTAAAATGAATGAAAAGTTATTCAATAAAATCGACCAAACGTATGCGACACGAAACTTGAAAAGGTACCGAACGTGGTTCGATGCCATCGAACGATAGAGCCGTTCGATAGAATTGTCTATATAAAACATGATGACACGAGTTAGGGAATGGTAGGATGACCTGCACTCAGGAAGTCTCGAGGACGAGACTTGTTTTGAGTGGTGTATTATGTAATGACCCGCTCCGCCCTAGCGGAACGCCGATTCAAACGACAAGTTCAACGACTCAAACGAGCCGTCGACCCGAAGAGTTGGCATCGACCAGATGAAGAATCGACGCAAGGCTTACTTTGGCCCGGCAAGATGAATCCAGACTTAGACTTTCAAAGGCGTGCTCGGAGTATCGCTCGGCCGATGCGAACATCGCTAAGGTGGGTGGCTCCGATGAACCCGTCTTTGCTTAACCTAGACACATAACAATACCGACACTATCACGAGAATCGCTAGGCGATAACCCCGCGCATGCTAATAAATGACTCAACGCACCTAGCTAAGAGAATAATCCCATCTTGTATGCTTATATAGAATATGGAAAGGAACATGGAAAATATGAGAACTCTAGCACCGCGCTCCATGCTCGTGCTACGGCACAAGCTTACGTTCAAGTCCCTTATGCGTTCAAACAATGAAACAATGAATGGTTTACAACAATGAAACGGAAAGACTATCAACATAGTCGCTCCGAGTAGAGTTTAGCAACATTAAAAGGCTATGGGACCGATGGGTCGCCAAGGCGACTCCCACACTGGGAGTTGCATAATGTATGAAAGAAATGAATGAATGAATAAAAGATAAGGAAAAAAAAGGGATGGTTAGCGACAGGTATGACGGGCACGTGCAACGGGGCTCGCTACCCGTGCTGCACGGACGCCAACCTGGTCGATAACGCATTGTGGCTAAGGGTTAGCCTACGGCTCGGAGACAGCCATTAAGTTAAAATGACAATAAAATACGAAATGGTCGTGGACGGCTCGTGCACGAGTGAAAAGGGATTCCAAGGGCAGCGAACGACGATTTCGTGGCCGACCTAGGCGGAATCATGGCCTACGGGCGGACAGGTGTGCGGGCTTGGGCACATAACCAAACGTAGGACCGGTTATTCAATAGTCTATCAAGGTGTACCAGCCATCACGCTTGATAGATGAGAATGCCACAGGGGAAAATGTCCAAAATGGCTGACATGCCAGCGACCGGTGCATATAGATTTAAGTGGGCTTTGCTGGTGGCAATCCACGTGCAAGTCCTTGCATTGAAATCAAAGTAGTCTAAGTTAACTTAATGAAGCGCCCTCTGAACAGACATTGAATGTAACTTACAAATGATCAAAAGTACTTTGGCAACGAGTAAGAAAACACGCCTACGACGTGCTAGAACCCGAGGCAGGGACACGCCCTTGACATTGAAAGTTCACATGAATCACGTTAAGTTATTTCCTATGAATTGTTGACTAACTTGGTTTACTTTGGACAGGGAAGGCCGGACGGTAAGTATGGGTAAGTCGTGCATGTATTTCCATGCGACACTTGAAATTGGCAACACGGGATAGGTTATGACATATGCCATGAAATTGATCCTAAGGCAAGATTAGAAAGACAATGAATGATAGCGGTGCACAAAAGTAAATAAAACGTGTTTGGTAGTGATAGCATTGTGGGCGAGCTAGCATCCCCACCAGTGCATAACAATGTACTGATAACCCCACAGTCTACTTGCAGGATGCCGGAGACGCCGGCGGGTGCAGAGCTTCCATCGAACGTGCTAAGATGCGGAGCTATCTCTGGAACCTTGGAGCGTTGCAAGGAGCTGAAGCACCATATACAGGACATAATGTATCGGAACATCGCCATGAATCATTCCATGTTGTAAGCCACTTGGTACGCCTTTTATGTTTCAGAGAGAGAGAGCTTGAGCGATTTATAATATCGGCCTAGCGCCGCTTGTAAACTTCTTGAATATCAATAAAGAGATTGAATTCGCTTCAAATTTGTGTTCATTTACTTTTCGCCGCAAATGGGGACACTCTGTGCGACTCTGTGGCCTAGCTCAAATCGGCCGTTTCTGGACTTGGCCTTGCACGGGCGCAACCTAGGCCCGTACGGCATCACGCCTTAGCGAGGACGATCGCTCCTACGGGAGCGGGGCGTGACAGCCTCGATGCTTCTTGTGAAGAAGAAGGATGGTACGTCAAGATTATGTGTTGATTATCGTACCTTGAACTCTGTAACAATCAAGAACAGGTATCCTCTACCAAAGATAGATGACTTATTTGATTAGCTCAAGGGAGCGGCTGTATTCTCGAAGATTGACTTACGGTCAGGGTACCATCAGATCAGAGTCAGAGAGCAAGATATCCCGAAGACAGCATTCAGATCGAAGTATGAACATTGGGAGTTCCTTGTTATGCCATTTGGAGCAACCAATGCACCAGCCGTATTCATGGACCTCATGAATCGTATCTTCATGTCCTATTTGGACCAATTTGTGATAGTATTTATAGACGACATCTTAGTCTATAGCAAGAGTGAGGTAGAGCATGAGCAGCATCTTCGTGTAGTTCTTCAGATACTCAGGGAACACTAGTTGTACGCGAAGTTCAGTAAGTGCGAGTTTTGGCTGGATCGTATCTCGTACTTAGGTCACATCATCACTAGAGGTAGTGTGGAAGTGGACCCCCAGAAGATAGTGGCCATAGAGACATGGCCAGTACCTAGCACCGTCGCAGAAGTTCGAAGTTTCTTAGGATTGGTCGGCTTTTACCGACGGTTTGTGTCAGACTTTGCTCGAATTTCAGCGCCATTGACGCAGTTGACCCGCAAGGAGGTACAATTTTTTTGGACAGCAGAGTGTCAGAGTTCATTCGAGAAGTTGAAGCGAAGATTGATGACGGCTCCCATTCTCACACTTCCAGATAGGACGGAAGGATTTTCAGTTTATTGTGATGCTTCTGGCAGAGGATTGGGATGTGTCTTGATGCAGCATGGTAAGGTAGTAGCTTATGCGTCACGTCAGCTTCGTGATCATGAGAGGAATTACCCAACCCATGACTTGGAATTAGTAGCGGTGGTTTTCGCACTCAAGTTGTGGATGCATTATTTGTATGGAGATCGGGTAGAGATTTTTATCGACCACAAAAGTCTTAAGTATGTGTTTACCCAGAGGGATCTTAATATGCGTCAGAGGAGATGGCTAGAGCTACTTGTGGATTATGACATCAACTTGCAGTATCATCCTGGGAAGGCCAACGTTGTTGCAGATGCATTGAGCAGAAGAGCCGAAGTTTATTTTCTAACAGCACAACCAGAATTGCTAGCAGATCTTCAGAAGATAGGAATAGAAGTAGTTCTGCCTACCATTGTGGCATTGATGGCCAGCATGCAAGTTCAGTCCAGCATAGTTGAGAGGGTCAAGATGGCACAATCAGCAGATTCCAAGCTTCAGCGGCTCAGAGCAGAGTGTGAAGCAGGTCGGAGAGCAGAGTAATGTATTCACGAAGATGGTACTCTCCGATATGGGAGACGTCTTTGTGTACCCAGTAGTGATATCAGACTGGAGATCATGGCAGAGGCTCACAGTTCTCAGTATTAAATTTATCCCGATGGCACGAAAATGTACCGAGATATCCGTCAGCATTTCTGGTGGAATGACATGAAGAGGGAGATAGCCCGATTTGTCTCTCATTGTTTAGTTTGTCAACAAGTTAAGGCTGAACATTAGAGACCAGCTGGACTTCTTCAACCTTTATCGATCCCAGAATAGAAATGGGAGCACATTACCATGGATTTTGTAACTGGGTTACCTAAATCCCCAGCTGGGAGAGATGCTATCTGGGTTATAGTTGATCGTCTCACGAAGGTAGCTCATTTTCTCTCCTTCAGAATTGGTCAGTCGACGGATCAGCTAGCAGAGATGTACCTCAGGCAGATAGTCAGATTGCATGGAGTGCCAGTTAGTATCATATCAGATAGAGACTCAAGATATACATCGCACTTTTGGCAGAGTCTTCAAGAGAGTTTGGAGACTCGTCTCAAGTTCAGTTCAGCATATCATCCGCAGACAGATGGTCAGTCAGAACGCACGATTCAGACTCTCGAAGATATGTTGCGATCTTGTACGCTGGACTTCGATGGTTCGTGGGAAGATCACTTGCACCTAATGGAGTTCTCGTACAACAACAGTTTTTAGGCCAGTATTCAGATGGCACCTTTTGAGGCATTGTATGACAGGAAGTGCATATCTCTTTTGGCTTGGGATGATGTAGGCGAGAGGCAGATGCTTGGTCCAGAGATGATTACGTAGACTATTGAGGTGGTCAGACGAGTCAGAGATCATCTTCGAGTTGCGCAAGATCGTCATCGTCATTGGGCCGATTATCAGCGGCGTCCCCTTGAGTTTTCTGTCGGCGACCACGTATTCCTTAGGATCTCGCCTACCCGTGGCGTCATTCGTTTTAGCGTGCGGGGAAAGATCAGTCCTAGGTATATAGGGCCGTTTAATATTCTGCAGTGAGTAGGTGATGTGTCCTATCGTCTCGCTCTTCCGCCGTCGTTAAGTGAGGTACATGATATTTTCCATGTATCCCAATTACGACGGTACATTCCGGATCCGAGCCATATCCTTGATCATTCAGAATTGGTTGTTGGTACCAACCTTTCGTATGAGGAAAGGCCCGTATCCATATTGGACCGAAGGGAGAAGGTACTCAAGAACAAGACTATTAGTTTAGTCTGTGTTGCTTGGGGTCACCACTCTTTGGGTAAGTCAACGTGGGAGCGTGAGGATGATATTCGCTCGCGATATCCACACATGTTTGACTCATAAGGTATAATATTTTCCTTATGTCTTATGCTTTTAATTCCTTGCTTGCATGAATGATTGCTTGATTGACTGTTAGTCATAGCTTGCTTATGGTTAATATAGCTTGTCCCGACATCTCTAGCCTCTTGATTAAATTCTGAGGACAAAATTATTTTAAGGTGGGTAGAGTTGTCACTCCCGTTTCCCGTTATACGTATTTTTGTATGCGTATCCGAGATTTCTGGCATTTATCAGATGGACCGTAGTTAGACTTGTTTTGCTTAGCCTAGTCTTGGTTTAATCTTGACTTGGTTTATTTGATGGGTTTGGTTCAATTTGACTTGGTTTGGCTTGGCTTGAGATGGAGAGGGTTGATATATAACCCAACTCCTTCTCTCTTTCTCCTCATTCACTTCTTTATTTACTTCATCTTCTTCAT
This sequence comes from Iris pallida, assembly GCA_029216955.1. Taxonomy (NCBI): domain Eukaryota; kingdom Viridiplantae; phylum Streptophyta; class Magnoliopsida; order Asparagales; family Iridaceae; genus Iris; species Iris pallida. The sequence continues at coordinate 8,352,792 of JANAVB010043216.1, forward strand.
TTACTCCTCCCACCTACCAAGTCTTAGGCAAGTACAACTTGCTTCATGATGGATCTTAAGTTTTATTGTTCCATTCGCTTCATTACTTGATTTTAAGCCTCTTTAGAACTTGACATTTTTGGGTTTGATGGATGGATTTTTGTAAATCTAAGTTTATAGCATTTTTGGTTTTCTTGCTTTTGATCTACCAAACCTTATTATTTTTAAGTTTTGATTGTTTTATGTTGTAGAGAATTCAATTTTACCCAAAATAGACCTTTGAAAAGTTAGATTTTGACTTGTTTTGAGGAAGTTATGGCTGAAATAAGATTTAGACATTTTCTAGTTCATCTGTCCTGAATTTGGCAGGAACGATAAATAGTGCCGCAGGAATGAATAGTGCCGCAGGAATGAATAGTACCGCATGGATGCATAGTGACGCAGGAATGAATAGTGCCGCAGGAATGAATAGTGTCGTATGGCTTGCATAGTGCCGCATGGATGCATAGTATCGCAGGAATGAATAGTGTCGCATGGCTTGTATAGTGCCGCATGGATGCATAGTGCTGCAGGAATGAATAGTGCCGCAGGAATGAATAGTGTCGTATGGCTTGCATAGTGCCGCATGGATGCATAGTACTGCAGGAATGAATAGTACCGCATGGATGCATAGTACCGCAGGAATGAATAGTGCCGCATGGCTTGCATAGTGCCGCATGGATGCATAGTGCCGCAGAAATGAATAGTGTCACATGGCTTGCATAGTACCGCATAGTGCCTATTTTGGCTGTTTTTGGCTCTTTTATGTCCTATTTGGCTGTATTTTGGCCAGAATTTCTTCCAACTTCCAACATAAAAGTCGTAGATCTTTTCCTTGGCTTCAAGAATATGTAACTAGCTATTTTATGCAAGTTTCTCTCACTCATGATAATATAAGGATAGAACACGATAGTGGCCTGTTAAGGCACCCTCTTACCAAGTAACAAGTAACATGACATGATAGTGGCCCGCCGTGGCGCACTCTTGACAAGTAACATGACATGATTGTAACGCCCCAGTCCCAAAATACGTAGGACTAGGAACGTAGACATGCCAACTGTATACATACGAAGTACACTCCAACATATGGAAACCTCGTATGAATACATAAGCTGTAAAATGCAGTAGAACCATAACTAATCTCATCCACACAAAATAAATAAATAAAAGATATCATATAATCAACTATGAATTGTCATTGGTACATATAGTTGGACGGAGACAAATCCACTACCAACTATGAAAAGAAATACATGATATACAAAAGAATGATTTTGGCGAACGAAACGAAGACGATCAAAGTGCAATCATCCTCGAAGAAATAGAGATGATCATGGCCACGGCTAGAACACCTACGAAAGATAAGAGCACACACCTGACGAGATAACCAGGGCCTCAGAGGGACGTAACAAGACACATAATATCATGCCATAGAAACTAAATAAATATTGCTCAAATAAATAAGTTAATTGAATTACAACATGGTCCAATACACACCTATTGAACTAGCTTACCATCCCCCCAACAAAACAAGGACCGGAGATGGTAAACTAATTCACGGTGATGTATCCTTCCATGCTATAAATCCAATATGGTATCCGAACCCCAACAAGGTTCAATACCTTCTCATCGAAGTAGTAAGCCACACCTACAATCAAACAAGGACAAGATATGGCAAACTAATCTGCGACAAGTTATTGTTCCAAGCCACGGTCAGATACAAGTACACAAACCAAAAGTACTCGTACCTAACGGATAAAGGTACCTAACCGTTCTAAGTGAAATGTAGTTAAGAACAATCCTTCCTACGCATGGGCCCTGGCTAAATAGGATCGACATGGTCCCCCCTTGGGACACTAGAGGCCCAATCAATAAGAGCATAACGTTCCGCAGAACATCAGTGGCCGTCAGTAATCATGGGTAATTTGACCCGCGTCTCCGACGGAGCTCACGGGTTACAAAAGGGAAAGTGCATCGAAGCCCATACGCTAAGGAATTGTCGTCCCCGCCCAATGTCTACTATGTTGTATCCACAACACAAAACCTCTATTAACCGCTAAGTCAAACTAAGCATACAACCTCTATTAGCGGTTATTCCTATCGCATGACTTATACGTACTAGTGGCCAGCCAGTCACGTATGTCCGTATTCTACATGCGACACACAACTTCGTGGTACAACGTGTCAAGGCCAATGAATGCAACACACAAAGGTGTTCCCCTTAAATCTAGGTTTAATGTATAAGAAAAATAATACATAGCAGGAAATATAACTGAACAGTAAGTTCTAAGAGGTTATGCCATGTATCACAGTTTATTTTGCATAAAAAAAATAATGAATAATGCATGAAATAGGAGCTAAAATAAATCAACAGCAAATGACAATGTGTCTTGCCTGGTAGGACGTCTAGTGTGCTGCGATGATCAAGGTGGCATGAACTGCGACTTCGGTGCAACAACTATGCAAGATGACCTCTGATGAGGGCACGGACAGTTTCATTGGGTCCAGGACGGTTGAATTTGTTAGGGTCGACATGGGGTAAGTACAAGATTGACGAGAGAATAGGAAGATTGGGATGGGTCATGGATATGAGACAATTCAAAAGAAAAAAAAAGATAATAATATATGTATGCCCCTTTTTGAAAACTATTTATAATGCTTGAAAACCATAGTTACTAGTAAAAGTAGTATTTAGATAAATCCTTGGAAGTATAGGGAACATTATTTTAGGTAAAACCAAATTTGGTAAAAATATAATTGTAGGAAAATAATCATGTTTATGTATCAAAAATTTTACTTTTAGATATTTTAGTATATAATAGTAGTAACTAATAGTATTAGTGAAACTGTTTAAAAATAAATAAATTAAAAACAATAATTGTATTGATAATAATATTTATAACAGTAAGAAGTCTTATATTTTCTTATATATATTTAAACATTTAATATATAAATAATCTTGGGTAGAAAACATATACTCTTTTACCATACATATATATACTGACAGTAACTAAGAAAATATTATAATAACCAAAGATAATAATAATCCCTAGCATAATAAAATAATCTTACAATAATAATAATAATAATAATAATAATAATAATAATAATAATAGCAAAATATTTGATATTTGCTTTTTAAAAAAAAGAAAGCAAGAATCAAAATAAATAAAAACATCAATATGTTAAAAAAAATTACTACCCTCTGTTGTTTCCTCTTCCCGAGAAGAACAACACAAACAACAACAATAATAATACATAATAACAACAACAGAAAAAAAAACTAAAGGCTCACATGCTTCCTCCCACCTTACTATTAAGAGTAGAGAATGAAAGAGAATTAGAGAGAGAGAGAACTGAGGAGAGAGAGGCGGCGGTAGGCGGAGAGGAAAGGAGCGGTGGGCGGCGGATCCAGAGCGGAGAAAGAGAAGAAGGGGCGGTCGGGAGCCTTGTTAGCAATTCGGCAAACGGAAAAAATTCAGAACGGCAAAAGTATGAGTATAAATCGGCACAATATAAGTAAAATACGGTAAAAAACTCGGTTAAAAATTCGTCTAACGGAAAACATTTGGATCAGATTTAATTCGTGTTTAGTACATTTCATATGATCCCAATTCGACACTAAAAATTCGGCATATATATAGGGCCCACCCACCTCTACTCCTTCATAAATAAGGGTTCAGTGTGAGAATAAGAAGAGGTTGGATGATGGAAAACCGAAAAAAAAATTCTTTGATTGTTGCAAGCCAACATGTGCAAAGACTTTTGGGTTTCTTTTTTTGGTTACTGTGAGACTTTTTCTTCTTTTCTTTTGATAATAGCAGCAAGAGTCAAGAAAGTCAAGACTGTTGGATTTCTTGGTTACATTTTTTTGGCCAAATTTTTAAAATTCGTACGGTACGCGTTTAAAACGCCACAGGCTTAAAATTAGCGTACAAATCCAAAATTTTCAAAAGTACGTAAGTATTATACGTTTATGTAAGATACGAAAAAATTCGCGTATAATACGAGTTTTATTCGGGTGATTGCTAACAAGGGTCGGGAGACTCGCCGTAGGTCGAGAGCGCGGAGGAGGAGGGAGTCGTCGGTCGGGAGAGATAGGAGGGGCGCTCAGGCGGCTAGGGCACGCCGGCAATGGATCTGACGGGAGGTGGTGAGACGGTGCGGCGGCGATCGCGGCAGCGAGGAGGATGAGGGAGTCGTCGGTCGGGAGAGATAGGAGGGGTGCTCAGGCGGCTAGGGCACGCCGGCAATGGATCTGACGGGAGGTGGTGAGGCGGTGCGGCGGTGATCGCAGCAGCGGAGGTGGCTGCCGCGACGACGCATGGCGGAGCGGCGCAGTGCCACGGCGACTCGAGGGTAGGCGGCAGCGGATCTCCGGCCGGCGGCAGATAGGTAAGGGGTCGTGATGGTGGTCGTGTGTTTTATTTATTTGTTTATTTGGGGATTTTGGTGGTGGTGGTTGTGCTTGTTTGTGGTGATTTTGGGGTTTGTCGGTGTTGGGTTGGCGGTGGTGCCCGAGGAGGTTGGCCGGAAGGAGAGGCTGGGCTTCGACGTGTTGGCCAGTGAACATGGGTGGCAGGCTTGGCAAGGCTGCGGGTGGTGAGATGGTGACGACGGCGGGATGGTGGTGGTGGTGCCCGGTCTGACATGGTGGTGGTTTGGATGTGTTGATGGAGGCGGGCGCCTGGTGATGGCGGTGATGATGGGGGTTGGCTGGAGACGAGGGATCGAGGTCGGGTATGCTGTGGTGTCAGGGAGGAGATGGCGGAAGTCGGGTTTGACGGGGGCTGCCAAGGACTTGGGTTTGGTCGGGGTTTGGTTGGGTCGGCCAGGGCAGCAGGGGGTCAAGGTGGAGGCGGCAGAAGGAGGAGAACGGAGACGGGTTAAGGATAGGTTTAGAAATTTATTGGTGTCGGGGGTGTGTCCGACACAAAAAGATGAACTTGTATATGTAATTGTGGAATAAGAATTGGACCGGGAAGGGACACGGACACGATGCACGGGATTAGGGTTGGAGAAATATTTGTGGAGAATTTGTGAATGATAAAAATTTATGGAGGAGTACCTGCCTTTTTGTAGGATGTGGAAATTCCCAGTTGGATAAGGATTGGACCCAAATTTATTATTTAAATCAAATTTAGGTTTGATCTACATAAATTTTAAATTGTAGGCAAAATCCAATAATATCTAAATCTTTATTCCAAAAAATATCAATAAAATTTATTTAATAAAGATTTCTCATCCGATTTAAAAATAACTAGTTTAAAAATTAACTTTTAAAATATAGAAAAAATGCTATAATATTAATTTCAAAAATTACTCTATTTATTTAAAAATAAGCTAATAATTAATTATGAGATATGTATGCATAATTATTTTTACAAAATTATGCTTTTCTAGTGTACAATGAAATATAATTTATTATTAATAGCTGTTAGAAAGAAAAGGCTTAAAATAACAAACTTAGAAATTTGGTGTAATGACAAAAATAATTATTATATATATCACTTCGAAAATAGAAAACGTTTTTCTAAAAGTATGTACGCTCGCACATATTCGCACTTGTCGAGCAATAATGAAAAATAAAATCTTGCGCGTGACGTACAATACGTTATTGAGACGTACAAATACAAAAAAATTAATCGGTACCAAATTTATATATAAAAAAATCAGTAGAAATTTAGGAATTTTACAATGATAGTGGCCCGCCGTGGCGCACTCTTGACAAATAATATGACACGATAGTGGCCCGTTGTGGCGCACTCTTGATAAGTAAACCTAACATAAAAATCTTGATATGCTGTTGTGACGGCTATCTTGACTTGCTAAGTAACTCTTGTCTTAACACCGTGGGTGTTTGTGCTTGTGTAAGCTACATGTCTCGTCTTGCATCATGTCTAGGATATGAATTCCTGATTACCACGGTCAGGGATTCATACTGAATCGGACTAGGTTAATGACTAGATTGATCAAGTAGTTCATATAGAGAGGTATTCCGGCTACAAGCAATCCCATTATCTGGGCGCCTTCTCTGATGGACTTGTAGCCTGCCGACGAGTAGAGCACATTTCCAGCTCACTGTCATGTGGGACACTTCATGAAACGATTACTATGCACACTGTCATGTGTTGCACTCAAGTCACCTAACAAGTCATGATAACTCTTAGCATGAACCTTGCGTCTGGATAACCTGGATAGTCTGCAGGGCTTGTGGCCGTAGGGATATCTCGTTGCATCTCGCTAGTAACTAGGCTTGTGATAACCCTAGTTAGTTAAAGTATCAAGCCGTACTCATTGCTTGGCCGAGATTGATGAATGGGGTCTAGTCTTGTCTAAGCAGTGCCAGTCTATGATTACTACAGCACATTACTGTTATGCTTTACTCTTGTCGATAATTGGTTAGAGACTAAGTTCTATTCAGGTGAAGGGTTACAACTCCGGTCATTGTTTGGTTTAAGGGTTGTAACTTGGCTACCGGAATAGTCCCTTAGTTATTTTATCGTTTATCGCCTGTTTTCTCTAACTCATGTCTTTTATTATCATTTATGTTCTCATGTGCTGGTTTTAGTTCTTAAGTGAAGCCTCCTTTGTGGCACTTGCTCTTTCTGGGGTCTGACTCAGCTGGTTTTGTATGGCCAGATTTTGGAGCAGCTTCCGAGGATCTTCCAGCCTTCCTGTCAGATGGTGACCACTAGAAGAAACCCTGGCAACGAGTGGGTCTTATTTTGCTCTCCCACTCTATTGTAAAAATTATTCTTTTGAGACGTTTAGCCGTCGAGCAAGTGTTAGCTCGTGTTGAATTTACATTCCTGTCTGCCTAATGGCTGTAACATGATTGACAAATCCTAGGGTTGATCATGTATGACTTAAACTCTTGCTAGTCGTCGCATTTTGTATGACTAGCTTCATGATCATCTGAATATGTAATGTATGGGACACCTTACTTTGTATGTCTGATGATCTACCATCTTGTTATATTTACTTGCTTGCTTGAGATTGAGACACTAGGCTTGTTCTTGACCATAAGTGACTGTTGGCTTGTAGTAAAACCCTCATGCATCTAGACAGCCGTGACCGTATATCGAGATGGATTACACTTCTATATACGTAGCTGGCTGTGTCTGTCCCCCGCTCTCCAGTATTCTGGTTCTGGGGCGTGACAGGTTGGGACAGCCAATGAATAAGAAAATGGGATGTCTTGAGTAATTTTCCCTCAAACATGAGCTAGCCTCAATTCTGGCTAACCCTGATCAACTTTTGATGTGCCCTTATAAATAATTATTAATATTTGTGGTTGATGGTGTAATAATTTGTTTCCCTTGTTATAATATTTTTTTTAAAAAAATCTTTGGTGATATTTGTGACACTAATAATATAATAATGCTTTGGTCATTATATCATAATATGCTTGTCGAAATAATTTAATCGCACAAATTAATTGTCGGTTCCACACGAAAAATCCCAACCCCGAGCATAACAAGTCGATCGACCACTCCCTAGGGGTGGGAAGGACGTTGTCTCGCACATGTCCGCTCTGAAATAATTGGGTAAAAATTTGTCATGATCTACTCCCATAGAATACGAATACGTGGACAAGTCCAATCTACGTCGCATAATCTACATTAGTATGTTGTTTATAGCCTAAAGTACAATCAAATCCATAACATAGCTAATATCCACATACTAAACTTGAAAAATAATATAACACTAGGCCTAAAATAACTATGCAACACTAGCTAACTACTAAGAATAGTCTAAAGGCATACAAAGGAAAATATACCACTTCAAATTATGCACCTCGGAGGAAAGAATAGGATAGCCACATCGATCACACAGCAGAACGAATAATCACCTAAAATTACCAACATTTTCCAATTAGCGTTGCAGCAAGTATGTAGCATCCGCTACTCTAGAAACCCTAGTTGAGAATTGGGAAAAATTAAAATTCTAATTTAAAATGGGAACCCTAATTAAAAATATTAACAAATTATGAAACTGAAAAAAGTGGTAATTGTTATGTTTCGGGACACCATGACGACATTCCTAAGAGCATCTCCAACCCTATTGTCTTGTTAAGTGTTGTGAGTTTTAGGTGGCTCCTATGTGGCATGAGCCACAAGACAATGTCTTGTTTATGTGGCAAAACTATATCTCAAAAGACAATGAGATAGAAAAACTCTCTCCAATGCAAAAGTATTGAGGAGACAATAAAAAGTATTTTTTTTCAACTTCCACGGCAACTCCTCCACTTCTTCAACTTTTTTATAAATATTTCTATTCATAATTGATGATGTGGAGACAAAGTCATTGTGAAGTACATTGTCTAGATCTAGACAACCAACTTCACATTCTCCTTGCCATGTCATTGCCATGTCAACTTCATGTTTTATTCTACATTTGCATTGGAGAAGAATTTTTGGAATGAAAGTTTGTCATTCCTATGTGGCAACCATTTTTTCTAAACTCACAATAGGGTTGGAGATGCTCTAAGCTTGTAATTGAGTAACTATAAAGCAAGAATCGAACCTTGCATGTGTGCATAACTCTTCATCTTCTTCTTGAAAGAAGATAAATGAGGGTTTTTCTCTCTCCAAGAGGCTATTTATATATAGGTTTGTTTTTTTTTTTTTTTTTTTTTTAAACCAAAGCCGGTGGACGACTCCATCCGACCTTGGCCCGGAGGCCGTGGCCACCGCCACCCAGCCACCTCCGTGGGAGGGAGGGCTCGAACTCGGCCCTCACCCCCGGTGCACGGTGGTGTTACCAGTACACCACGACTCGATGTGCATAAATATTGGCCAGGTAAACTCTTGGGCTGTATTGCATTGGGCTGCTCACTCACTGGTCTCAGCCTCTTATATATAGGTTGTTCGTATGTGCTTTAAGTAGCAATATGCGTTCACACCTATGCGACGGTTTGATATCCGTGGTATGCGATGGTCATATGACAAAACAGATACCTCGATTTTTGCGCCCATGCGTCGGCGTAGCTTTGGGATTTCAGAGTGTTCAGAAATCGAAGAAGATCTAGAGTTTAACAACCGGGGAGTGATCCTAGGGCGCGCCTTATTTGATGCGACAATAGTCTTCTTTCATGCTTCTTTCAAAGTATTTCAAACTTGTTTAAGTTTCGAAAACTTTGAAGGAGATCTTGTAGAAGCATCAAAATTCTTAAGTCCATGCGTGTATTGGCTATGCGCATAAGCTACCCTTCAACAGCTTGATTCAGTGAAATCTGCACTATGCGCACCTCTCTATGCGCCGGATGTCAAAGACAGTGAGCTTTGGCAATTTATATAGAAGCCTATGCGACGTGCTAGAAGTTATACGCCAAAGACAGATACATGAAACCTTTTATGCGACATTCTTTAGTTAAAGGTAGTGAATTTTGGTACTATGTGACAAAGGCTTGGACGCACAACCAAGCTGCATGGTTCAGCCTGACAACGAATTAAAAGTAGAGCTGCTTTGTAACGCTTGCAGACGAAATGTTACACAAAAGACGCCAGCGTTTACGTTAGTATAATAAAAAACAAAACAAAAAAATTCTAAAAAAAAAAAAAAGAATGAATGAAAATTTTAAAAAAATAGAAAAATATGATTTTTTTTTTTTTTCTAAATTTGAAAAAATATTTTAAAAATGAATTTTTCTAAAAGGTGAAAAATATAAAATACAAAGAAATTGAAAAAATAAAAAATAATAGATAAAAACGAGAAAAAGAAAAAATTAAAAAAGTATAGAAAAAATAAAGCAACAAAATAAGATTTTTTAGAACGACAAATAATTTAAAAGAAACGGAAAAAAAAACCAAAAAATGAGGGAAAAAACCAAATTATATCTTTAAAACAAATGAAAAAGATTAAAAAAACTAGAAAAGCAGGAAAAAAAAAGGTTTAAAAAAGTATAAAAACCAAAAAAAGAATTTATCTTAAAACTAAAAATAGTTTAAAAGTAAGAAAAAATGAAAAAAAAGGAGGGAAAAAAAAGAGAGTAAAAGGAATATAAATTTTTTTTACACATGCATAAAAATACTACCTATTCTTAAAGGATACGATTCTCATGTTTTATGGACAATTTTGTGTTTTATCCGATATTCATGATTCCCGAGAATAATTTTTTTATAAAAATAGGTTTACCATCCTAAATTTGTCCAGAAAAAAAAAATCCCATACCAAACACCCCCTTAATATCAAACCAAAAAGTGCATAAATTAACAATTGAATTTAGATGGGATAAATTGCAACAAAGTTACCAAATTGAGAACTTGTACAACTCTGGCTTTTGACGATGGAGAAGAACCATCGGAACAACAAGAATATATAGAGGATTTGGATCAAACACAACCCATAAATTAAATAACTTCAACTCTATTATTCTCTTCCAGTAGATGAAAAATGTCTTGCATAGAATCATATATGTATGCAAATAAAGACTCCTATTCAAGCCCATACTAAATGCCAAACCAATTACAACTCAAAATACCATAACCCCAAAAATCAGCATACAATTCCACATAAATAATGACTCAAACAACTGGACTCGACTCGGACTCGAGGCCTCCATCGGATACCAAATAATATAAGACACTCCAGAACCAATTTAACTGCAAAGCAATAGACAATGATGACACAAGGCCCTCTTCTCTGCATTTTGGTGTAGCACAACATATGTGACCTTTATATCTTCAATGAATGGATGAGCTTAAATTAAACAAATCAAGCATATTTAAAGTTAGAAGAGGCTAATGAGCAATTACATCTTGTTTTATGCAACTAAAGAGAGGAGTTCTGAAACTAGTCTAAAAATGTACAACATTTTTACAAGGTTTTCTCTGATCCTAAGCCATATGATTGTTCCTTTAGCATTTGCGTCACAGGTAAACTGGGAGGAACAATATCTCGCATTTTCAAACATCTGAGGCTGAAAACTGAAGTACATTCCTGAGCCTGATCCTGTGTACATGCATCAAGGGATCATAACTCCTTTGCAAGCCCCACGCGACCAAGATTGGGGAATTTCATGTCAACCGATAACTGTAATTAAATGTCCATGTACACACTATAAACAAGATATCCATGTACATGCTGCTTCTATTTCTCCTCGTCGTTCCTCTCAGCAGTAGAACATCACCCTCTTGACCTTGTCTTTTAATGCTGGCAACGGCTTCACGGGTGTCCTGTTCTCTGTCTTTGTGCATACCGAATTAGGATTCTCAGGCAATTCCGGCTCCATGTAGAAACGAGCTCTGAATGCAGCAAGATGAGCATAATATGCAGGTGGCACTGCCCGAAAGAAAAAAAATGGGGAGACGGTCAGCACTTGCAGTATTTCAACAGATATATAATATATATTAGGAAGAGTAATTATTGTCTAAGCTAGATTACGAGTAAAGAACATACCAACAGAAACAGAACGAGTACAGCGAGCATACCTGCAGTGTTTAGATCAAATAAGAAAGAATACCACACATATGATATAAACCACACAGCACAAACGAACTTAAGGGATTTTACGTGTAACAAAGATTGTTTGTCAGTGTTTGCATCTCATCCGCTGTGAAATTATTCTCATCCCATAGGACATGATAATGGGCCGGTCGGCTAGTTCCCTGCAAGAATGAATCACTTTTAGATCAGCAGGCTGAAGCAACCCTAACACTCGAACTAGAAATGTCTACAGAAAAAAAAATCTTTACCATTTGGCATTCCAAGTGATTGTACTCTAAACCATTCATCATTTTCATGTGAGCTAGTAACATGCTCACACACTATTGAAGAAATGTTCAATATGAAAATGGAGCATAGTACACAATACTCATCTTAGGTTCCATCAAACAACATGTTTAGTCCCTCGTGGTTTAAAACTTTGCATGAATATGCCCCTCGAGGTTTTCATTTCTCAACATATAGGCACGCTCCCCTTTTCAGGATGTCTATATACTACATTATTTACAAGCTTGATGGTGCAGCCCTATGCTTCCATATTATTAATTATATACGTGAAAGTGAATGGGATGATTTATGTGTGAATTTTGGGAACCATGGTCAGATGACCAAAAATTTTGAAGTAGCTAAAATGACAAAAATTTAGACGGATGGATGGATAACTAAAAAATACAAGAAAAACTAGACATGGTATGAGCGTAATCATGGAAGGTTAGAGGTAGTCTAAAATAAGCAGAATGACGAACAATTAAGTTCCAAATTACCTACTTAAACATATTGACTTTGAAGTTAAATGTCCGACTTAACAAAGTAAAATGGATGATCCCGTTGAGGAGGGACACATTTAAGTAAAATTTCCCACTTTAGTGAAACCAATAATTTACCTGGATTCCTGCATGGCTACATAGGTAAAAGTCGAACTCAGTAGGATGACATATCTTTGAATCAACCACTGTGCCTGCATTTTTGAACTTTTTTCAGGTATATTGAAAATCTCAATGAAACTCCCTAATTCAAGTGTAAGCAGCAAGAGAGATTATAAACACAATTCTGTTTTAATTAATTGATTTTTGGAGATGAATGTTTTTTCTCTGAAGTGCTTACACTATACAGCTCTTAGCTAAAATACTTGGTATTTGAAACATAATGGGCACATAACGATTACCAGGTAATATATTCCCACTCTTGTCGATACTACTCCTATCCTTGTGGTTATTTGCATATAGCCTGGTATGGTGCCGCTTTTGGACAATGACGAAGGTTACTGGAGGCTGATAATTTGGTTCCAACGACGCACATGCCTATACAGTGAAGTAGGTGAGAGGCAGAAGAAGGACATGAGACAACTACCTAACTTTTATGTGGATACAAACCTTACGAATGGCATCCAGTTCATACAGGAGAACTTGATAGAATTGCCCATCACTAACACCATCCCTACAAGAACATCCAACTCGAAACAATGAGACAAAAAAGTACAACAGCAGAACCAAACTCGAAGAATATGCATAGATCACACGTTTATGCTTAACCAAGAGATAATCCATTAAAGTGGGGAATAACAGAAATAATTTTATCATCCAATGTTCAAATCTGCTACCTGTAAAAGATTATCCTCATTGGCTTTTGCCCTGTAGCCTTCCTGAAGGAAATTAGAAGTTCCCTGAAATGTGCACATGTAAAAACAGTTCAAATATGCATCTGCAAACCAAACTTTCTTTCACAAAGAAATAAAATTTTGTCGAACAATTTGAGGAGGCCAGTCATTTAATTTATCTTTATTAACTGAGCACTTTATTGGGAAAGTGGTGAGAACCAAACATGAGTTGATCCATAAGGTATGGTACTAGACTTGGCCCACCATATGCCTTAAAAAGAAAATCTTTAATTAAGTCCAGGACCAATCTCATATATCTATCTCATCCTCCCACTTTTGCGAATCTTGAGCGCTCAACTACCATCAACGACTATTCTCAAAAGCCAACTTGTTAGTATAGTTGGAATATTGTCCCATTCAAATTATTATAAATAAGTTCCACAATTACAAATTATCAAATTCATAGTTGTTATCAAATGATCGTGATGAAGTTCAAATATCATGCAAGTGTAATGAGATTGCATTGTATCATATATTTTTGAGAATAAAGGGTGGAAAAATCTCACCGCGTTCCATTAACTATAATTAACAAAAATACCCAAGTACAAAGATATAACTCCTAAAAACAAAGAAAAGAAAATACATGATACAAGCTCTCAAACAAAATTGAACAATCTTCCAGCCAGTTGTTGATTGGCATAGCTAGAATCCATTGTTTTCGTCAATAAGAGTCCACGGCATATCTTAGTCTTTCTCCCATCTTTGTTTGCAATGAAACCGCTGTCAAAATGCAACAACAAGATGACACTATCAAAGATCACAAGATAAGTAGACAAGCTTCCCCTATAAATGAGAACTCGACTTTCCAAAAGTGACTCGATCCCAAGCCAAAAGAACACTTGGGATCTTGTTAATTGCTCGCCATGTTGAGTACTCGACTTCTTGAAAGTGACTCGACCCCTTGCCAAAAGAACACTTGGGATCTCATTGCTTGCTCGTCTATTTGCAAATGAGTGTTTGGCTTCCCAAAAGTGACTCGCCCTGTCGCACAAATGAACACTTGGCTTCCCATTAGTGACTCGTCCTCTCACAAATGGGATCTTGTTAATTGCTCGCCCCGTTGAGTACTCGACTTCTTGAAAGTGACTCGACCCCTTGCCAAAATAACACTTGGGATCTCATTGCTTGCTCGTCTATTTGCAAATGAGTGCTTGGCTTCCCGAAAGTGACTCGCCCCGTCACACGAATAAACACTTGGCTTCCCCTTAGTGCCTCATCCTCTCGCAAAATGAGATTGGCTTGCCAAATCGACCTCTCAACAAATGAACACTTGGCTTCCTGTTAGTGGCTCGTCCCCTCACAAATGAGCTCTTGGCTTCTTGAAAGTGAATCGGCCTTAACCGAACGAACACTCGGCTTCCCATTAGTTGGTAGGTGCAATTAGCTTCCGAAAAGTGACTCGTCCTTCGCTGGAATAACACTTGGCTTACCATTAGCTTAGGTTCAACTACGGAGAGCTACGAGCGTCGTCCGGTAATTGGAGAAGTCCAAGAGGAGTCGAAAACAACAAACACGGCTCATATATGATGAGTATTGTAGCAGCAGCTATAGACCGGTATACCGTCGGTAATACTGCAAATATACAAGATAGTGTCTAATCATTCCGCCAAGTGGCAAAAATTTATATGCATCAAGTATATCGGTGGTATATCGTCAGCATACCATCAGTACGCTATCACATCGGGTTTAAGCTGAATGGGTTAGATTTAAGGTATTATTTTCGATGCTCCATATTTCCCCTAGTTTAGAAAAGTTAGGAAAGCTATATTAGGGGTTTTCCAATCCCTAATTTAGTATGCTTGAGGTTAAGGAGGGTGTGCTTGGTGAATTGCTACGGAAGCCAAAGGAAATCTAGAGAGAAGAATAAGAGAGCTCGTAAGAGAGGGTGTTTGTAATATGGTATTTGTTTGTGTAATCTTGTAAAGTTTCTCTCATTGATTCAGTAAAGTATCCTCCCCTATTGGCCAAACCGCGTTAGATTTGTGTGTTTTCTTCTTTCTACTATTTACATATAGTATATGTGTTTGTTAATCATCATCGTAGAGTACTCTCTCTCTCTCTCTCCCCACGGTTTTAAGACATCTCAAGCTTTTCCACACCTGACCACATGAGTTGATGGACATTCGGTAGCTTCATCAACTTCGCTCAGTACAAAATATATCTAGCAATTCTATCGCCTCTTCCTCTACCTTTCACTCAAAATATATCAGATAAGTTATATTGCCTGTCCTTCCGTAACTACAACACATTTGATACTGGATTCTGGAGTTATCCTTCACATGACTCATACTCTTCTCATTTTATTTCTCTACATCACATGTTGATGCATCCCTGCTCTATGGAGCGATTAGGTCACACCAAAACATGTCGCAATTAAATAAGTCATTAAAACAGACACAACTTCCTCATACAACTTTCTTTTTAAGCATTTTAGGTGTATTACAAAGATAACGACTAAAAATGACGAAGTTGGGCCCTCAATCTTGCCTTTTCGAGCTCAAAATAAACTATTTTTGGCCCCAAAACAACATAACAAGAAAGGCAGCTTCTTTTAGTAGTTATCAAATAAATATTTGATGTAGAAAATCAAATCAAATTTATCCAAAATTGCATTATTGTGACAACATCAAATCATGTAACTTTTGGCAGTTTTTAATTTTGGTTAAATTATTGCAGTTTTCCTTTCTGCCAAAATTGAATCTTATTTAAGGACTCAATCATGAATTATAAAGACCAGTGAATATTTTGAAGCAGTTATTGGTAGTATGCCCTAAATTAGGTTGTGCTCCTTCCCTCTTCCAATCTCATTCTTCTTCTTCCTCCCGATATTCTAAAATCTAGTGCATTCCTATCATGTGGGTTGCATCACATGATCAATTTGTATCACATTGTTGATGTTACATCTCTACTTATCTCTTATCCTGATCACTTTTGAATTTACCTTGTTTATAGTTCCTCGTATCTACGTCACTGTCCTATCTACTACCCCGACATTTATACGACTTGATACCACTCGATTCTCTAATGTTTGACACGAGCAATTTGGTCATCTATACCTACCTCACTTTCGTACTTGACTAGTTTAGATGATGTAGAATGAGACTTATGGGGGAAAAACTACCATAAATTATGAATTTAAATATTTATGAAAGCTCTTAGGATTTTGTGAACAATCAAATTTACTTCTTTAATTATAGTTATTTAAAACTCACAATTAAAGTAGAGATTTGGAACAATATTACCATATAGCAAAAATGAAGGCGACGCGAAGTTAAGGCAGCGGAGGTGAATTCGAACACAAACACAAGCAATAGTGGAATTTAAGGATTTGAGACTTCCATTTATAAAAAAATGGGATTAAACACCAAAATTAATAAATAAACTTGTATTATCTTCTTTAGTTAAGAAATGTCCATGTACATGCCTACTTGTAGGCCCTACTAATGCTAAATTAGGACACTAGTTCAATGCTACAAGGTATAACTTTCCTTTTCCTAACCTAAATCTAATAGAAACATTAATTAAATAATTCTAAAAATACAATAACATCTAAATCTAAAAATTTGCAACTCGTCACTTGGAACCTAATTACCAACAAAGATGCCAAGTTATTTCCTTTTATAATGAAATATATAGCATGTTACGCAACTATAAACGGATCAGAACCTTATCATGCCCCCAGTAACTGTACCCCTCTGAGGTTCATGCCATGTTTTGAAAAGATCTTGAATGAGCTCCTGCCTGTGTGCCTGAGCACATACCAGTCCAGCATATTTTGTGACTTCAGGCCAATCTTGGGAAGCCACAACCTGCAAAACTAGGCAATTAACTAAACCTTCTAGAAAAGAATCGTCACTTTTTAGCATTATAATCATTTGAATACAAAACTATGACGTGTAGTAAATTAGTACTACCGCAGCAATTGATGGACTGGAATCCTCTCCCGTCTCTGGATGAGTTACATCTGCTCCAAATATTATGGTTGGTTTATCGCTAACTAATGGAATCCTCCAACTAATGGCATCTAACAGTACAGTATTTCTTCCACCCATCTGCACATCCCATATAAAGATGCAAAAGGAACTTAGAAGAAAATAATCTATATACGTACATCAAACATTCCTTTTTCTGACAAAAGAAAGCGCAAGATCAAAAGTTTACCTTGACATTTATTTTAAGAGACACATTTGCTAGGTACTGTTTACTTATCTTGAAAACATATTTTGTTAAGCAGCACTGTGATATCAACCCCAGATCTGTTTCACAGATTCTCTTCAAGTCACCTGAATACAACCAAGTTTCAAATGATAGTAGTTAGATATATGCAGAAGCATTATTCATTGTGTGAAGGGGAAGTACAAATACTAACCATATAGAGAACCGTTATTGTCAGGAAGGATAGCTATAACAAGCTCTAGTTCTTTGCCCTTGAGTTTATTCATGGCTGCATTGTACACATGCTTAAGAGCCTTCTCTACTTGCTCTGGCCTTGAATTGTAGACTGGTATGACTGGTTCGCGTTGAAATTCCTACAGTGAATAACGATATTATCTTAAGATCAAATGATATATGTAGGTAGAAAGTTTTCGGGTTGGTCAATCAGTAACACGGGTCCACTAATTTACTTTTAGGACAAATCCCATGTGTGTAGTTTAATATTTAGATTTTTATCTATTGAATTATATCAATATGGTTTCTTGGCCAAAGTGGTAAGTAGGGCGGGGGAATTTGCATATGGACATGGATCGACACCTACAATCCACAATTGTTTTTTCACCATTTCTTTACATTATCCCTTCGAGCCCCCGAAGAGGCATAGCTCGGGCTCAGGCAATGGACTTTAGGGCGCAAAGTGACGCACTTTGCACTTCACATGTATGTACGTGCATGCATGTAGAAGCTGAAGTACAAGTGGCTGGGTCGTTACACATGTTGAGTCGGTTCAGGTTTGGGGGTTACTGCATTTATGTACCTGCTTGATTGCTCCACTATTACGAGTCTGTTCAGATTCGTAACAGTAAGCCATTCAGATTGACCAACTGTTGGTTCTCCTTGTAAGACCTCCCCCCCCCCCCAACCCAAAAAAAACGGAAATTCTAAGTATAATTATCAATTATTTATGTACCTGCTTGACTGCTCCTCTACCAATAGGCTCGTTTCTGACCACGTCTCTACTTATGGTGGAAGGTACTTATATCAAATCTCTGATAGTGATATGTGCCCTAGCAGTCAATTCATAAGATGTTTCATATGGTATCAATTATGGAAAATGTTGAGAATCAATAAGGGACTTTTAGTCCCACATCGGAATATGTAGTATGTAGAGGAGCTAGACTCCCTATATAGTGAAGTAGTCCATCAATAAAATCATCCAACTATTAATTTCTACATGGTATCAGAGCCATAATTCTCTCTCTCTCTCTCTCTCTCTCTCTCTCTCTCTCTCTCTCTCCACAAAACAAAATTTTTTCCCCTAGCTGACGACCCGCTGCCCCTAGCCGCCGACCCCGCTGCCCCACCGCTGCCCCAGCCCTTCTCTTCCCTCCCGACGACCCGCTGCCCCACCGCTCCACCGCTGCCCCCCTACAGCCAGCCCCCCCTCCAACCCTAGCCGACACCAGCCCTCCCGCCCCCCCCGCCCCCCTAACGCCAGCACCCTCCCCTACAGGAACCCCCGCCGACCCCCAACAGGAACCCCCGCCCACCCCCTACAGGAACCCCCGCCCCCTCCTACAGGAACCAACGCCCCCCCCTCCCATCCAGGGACTCCCGCCCCCTCCCCCCCCCCCCCCCCCCCCCGTCCAGGAAACCCTAGCCGCCATGTACTCCCGCCCCCCCTTCCTAACCCTAGCACTCTCTTGCCATGATAACCCTAACCCTAGCCCTAGCAGCCCCATCCAAACCCTAACCCTAACCCTAGCCGCCTAAAAAAAAAAAAAAAAAAAAAAGGCGTATTTCGAATAGAGACGGCTGTCAAATCTTTATTTGCACCAACTCTGTTCCGTGCTTACGCCGTTTGGAACTAACAAATGCTTTATTTGTTATTCCTTCTTCACATCGGGATCTTTGCAGAGACTGATCATGTCTTCTCTGGTGTCCTGACGTGTTCACTTTACATGCGCGCGCCGGTGCTGGCCAAGTTAGTAGCGCATTAGTAAAGTCTCTGGCGTTAAAGAAGACGACGTCGACGACGAAGACGACGACGTTGGGTCAGTTGCAGACTCCGACGACGACGAAGAAGACGACGAATTGAGTTCACAGTTGCCGACGCCATGGATTCGATCAGTGGCAAACTGACGGCCGATGAGATGAAGGCCTTGGTTGATGATATCTTATCCAAGAGATTAACCGAGGTAACCCCACGTGTGATCCATACTGATGTGGATCCGTCGCCTTACAAAATGGGGAAGCTGGAGAAACTGGAGACGAAGTTGGAAGGAACTTCCAACTACTTGAAGTGGTCGCGGCAGGCGATGCGGACACTGAAGGGACGTGGCTTGGTTGGCTATGTCACTGGCCAAGCCAAGGCGCCAGCCGATCACTCCACCAAGGAGTTTGCTGTGTGGGAGATTGTCAACAACGTCGTGGCTGGGTGGTTGACTGCCTCTTTAACCGACCAGGTGTCGGGCAATGTCGAGGCTATGGAGGCTGCTGCTGATATATGGCAGACTCTCAAAGATATGTACTCCGGCTCCGGCAACCCTATGCGAGTCTTTCAACTGCAAGATGAACTCGATAGGGTGGCCCAAGACGACCGTACCATCTCTGAGTACGCGGCCCTGTTGAAGAAGTATTGGTCTGATCTGGATCATTATGATCCTCTTGGGATGGAAGATGCACAAGTCGAACCAGCCTTCGCAAAGTACTTTCAGACGTTCCTGGCTTATATTTCCCGGCAGCGTATGATGAAATTCCTGAAGGGACTACACCCTGTATTTGAGCAGCGACGGAATATCCTCCTTTCCCAATCCACGCTCCCGACCTTGGAAGAAGCTATAGCTGTCATGACACAGGAAGAAGCTCGACTGAAGTTGATGTCCAACAAGGGCTCCTCTCAGGGGGAGCCAGCCGCGGTTGAAAAGTCTGCCCTTGCTGCCTTCAATCAACCTCCATCTATGGGTGGTGTTTGTCACAATTGTGGTGACTCCGGACATTACATCCGATTTTGTCCAAAATCCTTGCGCAGTCAGTCTACTGATCGAGGACGGGGTCGTGGAGGCCGACGTGGTGGTAGAGGAGGATATGCTGGTCGACGGGGCGGCCACAAAGCAAATCTAGCGGAAGAAGGGGGAGAGCATCACCTGGCTGAAATAACCCCGCTTGAGCGGGAGTTCCTTGAGAAGTTGCGTGGCATGAAGCTGGATTCGGCCGACAGTCCTGGGGCATCTTCAACCTCGGGGGATCACTTCACTTGCTTTGCCCAAACCAGCACCGATGATTCTGCACGTGCTCTTGCATCTATCCATCAGCCAGGATGGATTATGGACTCTGGGGCATCTCGCCATGTCACGGGGTCCCGTGGTGCGTTTCGGGAATATACTCCCCTACCATTGCCGGAGAGTATTCAGACCGCTGATGGTACATCCAACCCTGTAATGGGTAAAGGCACTGTCGCATGCACCCCTTCCATCACTCTAACCAATGTCCTTCATGCTCCATCTTTTCCTTTCAATCTTCTATCCATTAGTGCCATTATACTTGATCTTAACTGTACTGTTTCCTTTGACATTCCTCAGGTGACTTTTCAGGAGAAAGGGACAGGACGACGACTTGGGACTGGCACATGGCATAAGGGGCTGTGGTATTTAGACAGGACGGGTCTGGACAAAGCATTGGCATCCTTGGTAGCAGACGCATCACCAGAAGCTTCCTGTCGCAGTGTTGAAGCCGACTTGCTACTCCACCACCAGCGTGTCGGTCATTCCTCTTTTCCGGTTATTGGTCGAATGTATCCGTCCTTATATCAAAGGGCTAATAAAGAGAAGTTATTTTGTAATGCTTGTGCTTTGGGAAAACATACCAGAAGCTCGTATGTGAGCGCAGGGAATAGGAGTTCAGCTGCTTTTGACATGATACATTCAGACGTTTGGGGCCCTTGTCCTACAACCGGGATTAACGGCTTTCGATGGTTCGTCACCTTTATTGATTGTTATACCCGTGTGACATGGGTCTACCTTCTGAAGAATAAAAGTGACGTCCTTGAGGCCTTTCAGGACTTTCATCGACGAGTGGAAACACA
Organism: Iris pallida; assembly: GCA_029216955.1. Lineage (NCBI taxonomy): Eukaryota > Viridiplantae > Streptophyta > Magnoliopsida > Asparagales > Iridaceae > Iris > Iris pallida. The sequence goes on from JANAVB010043216.1 coordinate 8,374,154, forward strand.
ATATGGCGCTAAAATTAAGTGTTTTCGATCCGACAATGGGACGGAGTATACGAATAAGCGGGTTGCTGAGTATTTTTCAACTCATGGAATACTTCATCAAACTTCGTGTGCTTATACTCCGGCTCAAAATGGTGTGGCAGAACGAAAGAACAGACACTTGCTGGAAGTTGCACGGACGATGATGCTGGCTATGAATGTCCCGAAGCACTTATGGGGGCAGGCTATATTGACGGCCTCTTATCTTATCAACAGAATGCCATCTCAAGTATTGGACTGGAAGACACCATTGGAGATGCTTACTGGAGCTAATACATACACTGTTCCACCAAAAGTTTTCGGATGTGTATGCTTTGTCCAGGATAATCGGCCAGGCGTTGGCAAACTGGATCCTCGGGCAGTTAAATGTGTCTTTGTCGGTTACACGGCGACTCAGAAGGGTTATGCCTGTTGGAGTCCAGTCGAGCGGAAGATGTTTGTCAGCATGGACGTTACTTTCAGAGAACTCGAACCATACTATGGTTCGGATGAAGGTTCCGCATTTGGTGACACACCTAACACAGATGGTGTTCGATGTGAGGGGGAGATAATAAGCCCAAATGTGGTCGTCGGATCGGTTCCGTGTCCGGTTGTAGAAAACTGGACGAAAGGGGGAGAGCACAGTGACTCAGATACAGAAAATGAAGAAGAAGATCCATATGTTACGCAGGGGGAGCAGCAGACAAGGGAAAAAGAGACGCAGGGGGAGCAGCAGACAAGGGAAAAGGAGCTCCAAGTCTACAAAAGAAGACAACAGAAGTCCAGTACTGTGCCTATGCCATGCCCTGTGCCTACTGTACCAAGTCCCTCGTCTACTCCTGCTCCAACTCCTGAAGATGTTGCCCTCGCACTGAATCACTCGGATTCAGATGCGGATCTCTCCGACTCGGATGGTACGATCTCTCCACCACCTATTGCTCCCTTTAGGAGCGATGAGGTACTTTCTAGGTATCGAGGTGTGTGAAGGCGAACAAGAAATTGTTCTCTCACAGAGAAAATACACACTAGATCTGCTGAAGGAGACAGGGATGCTGGGATGCAAAGTAGCGGTCACTCCAATTGACCAGAAGTACAAGTTGGGAGCAGAAGCAGGAGAGCCCGTTGATCGTGAAAGATATCAACGACTTGTAGGGAGATTGATTTATCTGGGACACACTCGTCCTGATATCTCATTTGCGGTGAGTGTAGTGAGTCGCTACATGCATGATCCAAGAAAGGGTCATATGGAGGCAGTATTTCAGATCTTGAGGTATCTGAAAGGAACGCCGGGAAAGGGGCTATGGTTCAAGAAGAATGGACGCATAGAAGTTGAGGGATACTGTGATGCAGACTGGGCGAGCTGCATAGACGACAGAAGGTCTACCACGGGATACTGTGTTTTTGTAGGAGAAAATCTGGTCTCATGGAGAAGCAAGAAACAGTCTGTGGTAGCACGGTCGACAGCTGAAGCAGAATACAGAGCAATGGCTCTGGGAGTGTCAGAGTTGCTATGGGTGAAAGCATTGCTGACAGAGTTGAAGCTGGATAAGGGAGCACCATTGCGTCTTCTGAGCGATAGTCAAGCTGCAATAAGTATAGCTAACAATCCAGTTTAGCACGACAGAACGAAGCACATCGAGATTGATCGATTCTTCATCAAGGAGAAGCTGGAACAAGGGATACTGAAGATTGACCATGTCCGCTCAGAAGAACAAGTTGCAGACTGTCTGACTAAGGGTCTTAGTTCATTAAGTCTGTCGAAGCTATATAACAAGATGGGGATGATCAATATCTATCGCCCATCTTGAGGGGGAGTGTTGAGAATCAATAAGGGACTTTTAGTCCCACATCGGAATATGTAGTATGTAGAGGAGCTAGACTCCCTATATATAGTGAAGTAGTCCATCAATAAAATCATCCAACTATTAATTTCTACAGAAAACGCTATTTTGTCCGCCCGTGGGGCTGGCCCGTGCCCACGTTGCGATCAATTATATATCACTATGAGTAATTTGTACATGTCAATTGTTGACAATTTTTATTTAATAAAGGTGTTGAATTATTTGACATATCTAAACCTTCCCAACGAATTAATATAATACGATAGTCCTTGGAATGAATAGCTATGAGTTATCAAAGTTGTAATGAGATCACAAATATGAGACTTGAATTCTCTGCGTATCATTCCTCAAATATTCCTAGACGTAGGTCTACCGAGAAGAACATTGGTAGGATTTAGAAAGACTAACACATTGTCACTTAACTAATGTTAGATGAGTACAAGTATTCTCGTAAGTCACGAACCGAAAGAACATTACAAGTTAGATATGTGGATGTTTGTTACAAGAACAAGTTCATTGAACTGACTCGACAAAGGAAGTCCCCAATATGGAGTTGTTATACGACATGTCAACCACAACTCCGATATCACTATGGTGGGAACAAACACAAAAACTGCTTCCCAAACCGATAGGACCTGATAAGGACCGAAGAAAATACGCACAAAACGGAACACAAAAACTGTTTCCCAAACCGATAGTACCGAAGAAAATACGCACAAACCAAAAATGCCAAAATCACAAAGAAAACACAACACAAACACCAAGACTTTTACGTGGAAAATCCAGACGAAGAAAAATCACAAGATGATAGGAGTCCAACTCGGAAAAAGTCTCCACTGATGGAATAAGAAGATACACTGACTCTTTAAAAATTTCTCCCCTGATCCACACGAATCACCACAATACTTCAATAGATAGAAATAGATTACAATGAGTACAAAAGAGATTACCGAAAACAAATGACGAGAAAGAACCAACGAAGAACTCTTCGAAACGATCTCTCCTCAAATTAACCTCCGAAACTCTGAATCTTTCTTCCTCTCTTAGAAAGTTGCAAACTAAAGAAAACTCTCACCTTTTGATCTTTTTAATGATGAGTTAGGGTTAGGAAACACCTATTGTAGTACTCAACTTCCAAACAAATCTGGACCGTTGATCATGATCCAACGGTGTTTATAAAATATCCAAATTCGGCATTCAGTCCCGATACCGGTATACCGGCGGTATACCAAAAAATTTCATTTCGTGTCAAAACCTCTAGAAAAAAACTGTATCAGAACGGTATACCGGTGGTACACCGGTAGCGGTATACCTGCGATATACCGCACACTCTAATACTGATTTTCCAATATGTTCTGATACGCTCTCAAAACGAGTCACCTTCGCCGCCTACGACTTCCTGAGCTTCTCTGACACACGGATGGCGTTCGTCTCACCCCTAAGTGTTCTTCACATGGGTTGGGAACCCACCCAACACCAACATATCTACTATTTGTTAAGGAATTCAAGACAAGGTGGAGATTTATTGTGTATGTCTCGATTTCCCTCGACACATTTATGTCTCGAGTCCAATTCAACAAAATCTTGTAGCTACACTATTTGGAAAAAAAATAAAACAAAATAAAGGTTAGATCTTGATTTTCTCTATGTATGTAGCATTGAGATCTATCATTGATCACTGAGAGAAACTGAGTGTATTTTGGGGGTCAAAGACTTTCCTTGTAGCAGTTTTGGAGGAGAGTCTCCGGCATATCTTTTCTCCAGCATTATTGTAAGTCTAGAGATCCAATAAACATCAAGTACAAATTCTTGTAAGAAAGCATTCACTATGGCCTACTATAGATCTATAATGTTAACTGTTTGCAATAATATCTATAGTGATGTAATAAAAACTTGTTAACAAGCAAGATCGGATGCTTTCATTCATGAAGTACAACTGAGCATTTACCCACTGTTTAAGTAAAATATTCTATGAACCTGAAGTTTACCATGCCAGATATCTGACACATTTGTGCTAGCTCTTGACAGAATCCATGTGCCGTGCTCTCCTGAATACTTCTTGAAAAGTTGATGCAAGCCCAGTAGTTCACTGTGCACCCATTTATAACTTTCTGCAGTGGAGTAAATTCTTTTACTGGTACAGTACTAGAAAAACCAACAGCTAGCACTTATTAGTCCACAGCATATAGCTTGGACTTAGAAAAGGAAACAAAATACCTTGTTCATCATATTCCACTGGCCAACTTGAGGCAAACATACCTTTTCTTTGCCAGTTTCATGGTATTTCAGCTTCAAAATAAAATTTCATTTAAAAATTACATCAGCACGGGTCAGTTGACTCGTCGTCAGGAACCAAATTGCAGTTTCCGCTAATCAACTGACTATATTGACGAGGTCTGTAACATTACCCATGGAGCTGGAAGCACACGGGCTTCAACCGATGCAAGCTTGTCACTGATGCTGATCCCGAATTCCTTTGCGTAAGGATCTTGCTCGTAGCCATTTTGGTGAACTGTCTGAGAATGACAAAAATAATGTTAGGAAAATGTCGTCCTCTGTTTTCTCGAAGCACATATAAGATTTATATTGAAACTAAACAGAAAAAATTTCGTCGTTATTTGGAATTAGACAGCAAAAGTGCCATAATATATGCTAATTATAGAGTACTCCCACCATTCAGAAATAGCTGACTGGAGTCCAAATTGCCTATCGTGAACCCTGTTGCAGCTATTATGCACTCTAATTCAATCCCATATAAACACTGCTTTGTTAAAAGGTCGGTGGTGTGTATATGGGATGACATCCAATCAGGGCCGGCCAAGGGGTAAGCTACACAAGACTTCGGGCTTGGGCAACCCCCCTCTGCTTAGGGCAACTCCCAGGCTCAGCGTGATCCCAATAGAGGTAGGGGTCGTGGGTGACCCTCTAGGATCGACCTACAAGGGTCAAGGGCAATCAAAACTAGCTCCGGATAGGGCAACCAAACCCCCCTGGGCTGGCCCTGCATCCAATTCTAAAGCAGAGTTCGCCACAGTTAATCTTGGTTTAGCTGATTGGGTTGCAGTGAAGTATATAAGCTTGTGGAGAACAGATCCCAGCCCATAAAGAAGGAAATCCACTGCAGACAATGCGGCTTTAGGAGGAGATGGACCATAAAAATTAACAATACAGTTCAAAGCACCCCACCATTAGGAATCAGTAGTGGTGGCTAGTGTGGATCTTTGGGAAAGTTAATGGGGCCTACACTGGTTCCCCATCCCCTAAAAATCAGAGAAATATGTGGGGGATAACCAACTTTGCCAATATTATGTGGGTGACACCATGTCTGCAAAATTTCCAAACCCAAATACACTCGTACCGCCAATAACATTGAGGTTATGTATTAGGGTTTGGAAAGTTTGCAAACATGGTATCCCCACGTAATATTAGCAAAGTCGGTTATCCCCCACATAATTTTCTGCCTAAAAATCCCCACAAAAGTGGCTAGACAGAAGCTTACAGACCAAAGTACCCACACTATTTATCGATAAATGCCTGTAGATGGATATAGTAAGGTACACTCCCAATATGGAAAGCAAGAGGAGATATGGCGTTCAAGTAACTTTTGCATCACATGTCTAATTCATTAGATAACACATACGCACATCACAAAAGAGCTGAATAATTCAAGGCACGCAGTAATTAAAATTCAAACCTGCAATATATCCATCTCCTGATCTCTGGGCCTTTGGCATGTTACTTTCAGCAAGGAAGTAATCTGCTTTTCGTTCAGTCTCTTTGTGTATCTCTGACCCTCAACAATCTTGCAAGCCTGTTGCGCGTTTTAATAGAAGTGTATTAAAATCCGGATTAGCTACTATGTTAATAAACGATGAATGGGGGAATTAAGCTCACCTCCATCGGCAGATAGTTTGCCTTCTTCTGATTTCCTACTTGGAGGCAAGGAAGATGGGAATGTTGAATTGTGAATCCATACATCTCTTTAAAGTATTCCACCACAGACTTCATGTTCATTTGATCATCGATAGGGAAACTGTTTAATTAGAATAGCATAAACAATAAGATACAATAATAGAGCTCCTAAAATTTATAATTGCAAACAAAAAGTTCAATATGCACAAAGCAGCATTGTGAGAAAGTCTTTAAGAGAATATGTAGGTCAATCCGAGAAGTGTCAAGTATAAGATCCAATACATGTAAGGTGACACATTGTGGCGCTAATGTATATTTAGGTTACATTAAATTGCCATATATGCTGTGACTGTGGGATAAACCAGCAGCATATGGAAAGTAAAATTACATTAGTTCCCTTGTAGGCAGAGATGTCAATCCCGCAACCCGGTATTTCCGCCGTAGATTTCCTCTGTGCGTAACTTCAACCTTTATACCTCTAAGAGACTTCTTGATCTGTACAATGACGAGCACAATTTTCAGATACAAACACCTATTCTATGTGCGGGACTAAGAATACTTCTGATGCATATATCTCATCGCAATTGCCAACTCTATAACTCAAGCTGTTATCCCAAAAGCTTGGCAGGATAGTGATCACTAATAAAAGTACTCGTTCTGTTGTCTAAATATAGTTGAATGCGATGAATTGGAATTAATCTATACTACCATATAATGAGAAAAGTTGGCTTCACTGTGATTTTTTTTTCCATCCAAATATGTCCTTACCTAACTTTCTAATTAAAATTGTTCAATAAATTTAACGAGGACAGTTAGGTAATTACGTATAGAAAAAAAAATTAAGAGAAATGCAATTTGCTCTTTTGGTGTCTTTTGTTCTTCCCAGTTACATAAAAAGTTAATTAATAGGCAATTAAAAATACGTGCAACGCACGTGCATTTATACTAGTAATAACTGATGAGAAATTTGTAAGCGGAATAGAGTATGGAAAGCGTATATCACGCCTGAGTAGGCAAGTACCTTGACACGATCAGCGTCAGATAACGGCCTCGATAACGCATCTTTTCCCAAGATTTGCGCTACAAACTCGAGCACTGGTAGTGGTTCGATAAATGCAGTTGATGACATGTCTGACAAAGATGGGGAAGACGAAGCAACCAACTTTACTAGAAGAAAAGAAAGAGAGAGAGGAAAAAGAAAGAAAGCACACATGCACATGGTGTGAAGTCATAGTAAAGCTTCAACTCCACAAAACCATTACCAATGTTGAGAGAGAGGCCCATCTGTGTCGGCCTGATGCTCTGGTAGAAGCCACACCATGACTGCAATCCATCACCCAGTCTCTGTGGCTTCCTAATATCAGGTGAATAGAAAGATCTTCCGACAGGTATGTACCTAATTGAGGTCATAATTCGAAGATGGCGATCACATATACACACAATCGCGCGCAATAAATAGTACTAATTCTATTCTATTTATTTACTGGCACTTTTTTCGACCAAATGTCACCTTTGGTTGGATAATTCCCTCAAGACTACATCAAGAACCTGAATCGCGTCCTGAGGAGCAGACGCCTCCTTTCCTTCTATAAACCGGCGCAGGTGGTGAAGGTTCGCGCGAGCTACGAACTTGATCCCTACCCTGTATTCCTTCTCCCTTGAGAATAATTAACAACAGCAAGAACAGTAAGAATTAAGACACACAAAAAAAAAAGGTAACTTCTAAAGGCGCTCCACATTTTACTCCAGGACAGCCCATTCCCTAACATAAAGTAGGACGGCCAACGAAGTTGGCAGTCCTAAAGAATTATGGCAGTCCTAATGGGCTGGCCTGGAGTAAAATATGGAGTGGCTTTAGAAATTACCAAAAAAAAAAAACCACACAACGAAACGAAATGAAATAGAACAATGCCTAGCGACCCCCATTCCGTCGTCGTCCTCGGAAAGCCTGACAACAAAGCTCTTAGAAGCAAAGGGCAGAGGTCCGGCAGTGTAAAGGCTCTTCCTCCCGTCGTAGACCGGAAGCCTCGCGCCCAGCTCGCTCTCTCGGTAGAGCCTGACCAGCTCGGCGACGATGCGCCTGCCGGCGCTCCTAGAGAAAACTTCCGGCGCGATGGTGACCTGGAAAAAACAACAGCTGAGCTTAACAAAACACTTACTACATTGTATCAGAAACAAGTCGGAAAGTAGCTTACGTCGTAATGGATCAAATCCTTGTCCGGCAATTCGGCGAGGAAGTGGTTGGCTTTGACAAGGCACCTGGCGCCCGCCTGGCCGAGCCCGGGCCGGCGGCAGAAGCCGATACTCTTGGCGGAAACCGGAGGGCCAACAACAATGGCTCCCCCGGCATCGGAATTATCGACATTGTTCTCCACCGATACCGCGGCGGCGGCTTTTCCTCTCCCTCTGCGCCTCCTCCTTCCATTGCTACTACTTTTGTTGATTTCCGGGGACTTGGGCTCCTCCTGGTGGTTGTTGTTGCTGGAGTTCTGGAGAGGCTTCTTCTTCTTCTTCTTGGGGACGACTACCAAATGCTTCTCCCCATTGTTGGAGTCCTTGGGCAAGGAGAGGGGCATTGTGATTCTCTTTAAACACTTGAAACAACTCTTTATTTCCCTCTCTTTTAAGCAGTACTGAAAGCAAAGCAAGCAACATTGCAGTGAGTGACACCTTACTTGATAAATAATAAATAATAAATAATAAAAACAGCGTCAACAGCGGCGGCAGCCGCAGCAGCGGCGGCAGAGGAGCTTAATAAAGGAAAGAGTATAATATCAAAGAAGTGCTTTTGCAGTGATATCATGAAAACGAGTATCAAATTAAAGCAACACTGGTACGGATCTGAAGCTCTTACAGAGTGAGCACCACTGATCAAAAAATATCAACAAAAATCTCACCATATGTACATATATAGCTAGCTAGAGCCTACTATCTATACAACTGTAACAAACATGACATGCATGCGTGATCAACTATGGAGGAGAAGAAAAGAAGAAGAACCTTAGCTATAGCTCTAGCTTAGAGAGAGAGAGAGAGAGGGGGAGAGGAGAGAGAGAGAGAAGTAAAGTAGCATACGTAGGTGGTAACGGCTGCCAGCTTCAGCTAGCAAAGCAGCAGACTCTCAAACAGAATAGCATGATCACTACTGTCTTATATATGTGCTTGAAAACAGCAAAAATAAATAGGGTCCTTTGACCCATCCATATAATATCTAAAGCTAGAAATAGCCATCTTTACTAATTCTTCCCTTCTCATCTGCTTCTTCTTCTTGCTAACAAAAAGAAGGAAGTACAAACAAAGGAGAAAGGAAGGGAATGGAAGAGTAAGGGTATTAAATGATGGGTTATTCAGTAGTAGGATCTCAATTGATATTAAGATTTGGATTTTTAAATTGTCCGACGTTAGTATTTGAGACTTCAAATTACTGTTGTTTATGTAGACTAGTGAATAATAAATTTGGAGACCAAAATATTAATGTTGGATAATTTGAAAACTCAAACACTAATATTAACTATTATTTTGGGACGGAGGAAGGGGGAATCAAAAGATCCGTCCGCGGAGTCCCATAAGAGCCCCGCCTCTCTTACACCGTTGGATCGAGCGGGCCATGTGGGCATGCGCGTGCGTCAGCTCGATCCAACGGTCGAGAATCGCCTGAGTGAGCACTATTGACCAGAATGGGACGTCCGTGCATGAAAACTCAACAGCCAGGACATCGCGCTGGCGGTCGAGGACAGGCACCATTCTACCACGGGTATAAAACGACGGTCGACCACGCGGCCCGTCGTGCGGCGCCGTAAGGACGTCGAGAAGACATCGTAAGGACGTCGTGCGCATAGAACGGGTGGCTGGACGGCATCGGCTGTCGTATACGTCGGAGACGCCTTCGACGTCGTGGGCGTAGCGAGACGTTGGGTTGCGGACGTCGAAAGACGTCGGCCGTCTCGTGGAGCTCTGGAGCGCGCGGAGCGCGCGAGGTGTGCGTGTGGAACAATGATGACAAAGCCAGTGCGGACAAGATTCGTACGAAGAGTCCGAAATGACATGACGATCGACTAAAAATCGTGTACAGAGAGACACACGATTTAACTGAATCCTCACATGCTGGAAAAAAAAAGAAAAAGAAAGAGCTTCCTTGCTCGTTGGGATGTGAGTAGTAAATGCTACTACTAGTACGCTGGACCAGCCAGCAAAAGAGAGAGAGAGAGAGAGAGAGAGAGAGAGAGAGAGAGAGAGAGAGGGGCATGACATGATGGAGATGGGTGCATGAGAAAATACCATAGAGGTGTCGCTATGCGGCAGGAAGGGGGGCCACGGTCCAATGCAAACAAAAGGCAGGGGACAAAGTGGAGAATTCAGAAGGAGGAAGTGGTGGAAGCACGCTCTATATCCTTTTCTAGTCAATGACACGATCTCCATCCAAAATCTTTTTCTTTCCATTATTTATTATTTTAACTACTTAGAAAGAAGAAGAAGAAGACGTACCATTTGCATATGTATATTCATTCATTTATTCCACTGTTGGTAAATGTAATAAATTACAACATCATCTGTGGGGAAGTGTGGGGAGTAATAAATTACATCATCTGCCAACTCCTGTAGCACTATGGGAAGACAGGGAGCCCCCGGAGTGGAGGAGGAAGGAAGAGTGAGGGAGCTTGGTCATTTTCTGGCTAGCTGGCTGGATAGAATTAGATCTGTCAATTGGGCCGGACCGGTCCAGTCCGATACGAGTCCGATCCGAAAAATTAATCTATGTTCTAATCCGGTCCGACTAATCGTGGGTCCGGACCAGTCCGGTCGAGTATATCGGGTCGGGTCAAGTCATGTATATCGGCCAATAATATAGGTCCGGCTCGGCCCACCCAAATAGATAAGAGTTGAGTATTCTATATAAAAGAAATGATTGTAATTAATATTTAGAAAACTTGATTATGTTATTATGTTATGTTAATCTATGTATATGCATGTAATTGTTGAAAAGTATATATATGCATGTAATCTATGTATTATGTTATGTTAATCTATGTATATGCATGTAATTGTTGAAAAGTATATATAAAAACATGTTGGATGTTCAATGTTCTGTGTTTAAAACATTATTGTAATTAATATACAAAAACTTTGAGAAGAATGACGAAAATGAATGTCCAAGTTTGTCACATATTAGTCAGGAGTCAAAGAGTCTTGTACACTGACGGTACATATTCGGTTTGTCAATTGAAGGCGAGGAAATTAGACAAAGTAGGGTAATTTATATACCCATTAGTGGAATTTTCTGAGAATAGATTCAATTTAGCCCCAATGGTTTTCTTCATCGTCAAGTCAGTGGTGAAAGGGTTCAACCGTTTCGTTCCCAACAGTTTTACATTGTGTAAACAAGAAAAGAGAAGTTATTGAAAGCTTTTTAGAGTATTGTTCATATTCAGGGAACTCTACTGTAATGTGTCATGTATCACCTATTTTTGCTTCTTAACTGACCATGTCCATTGACCGAACATTATGTTTCAGTCTTGTAAAAAAATGTACACCTTTCCTTTCTTTTGACATGTACAAATGTTGAGAAATTGCTCATGCAAAGTCCATCTACTTCCTATAATTGATTTGGAAAATTAAGGCCCACTCGATCGAGAATTTGAGGCAAGGACTAATCCAGAATTTGACTTAACCCTCACCTCCCTTTAATTAAGGTCCATTACATTTATGAAAAATATGAATAATCATTACAAAGAGAGGGGAAAAAACTAAATTCTGTAGCCCATCAAACTGAAACAGTAAGATCCTTGAGCTGTACCCACCCATAGGCACACCTGTCCCGGATCTTCTGTATCTCAGAAGCAGCCAACTCGACTGAAGAACGGATTGCTGCAAGCTGCTTCTCGATTGGAACCCTTGAATTTTGGTCCATTGGCAGCTGTAACATGAATAGAACGAAATTATCAGAGCATACAACACGCATATATATATTTAAAAAGAAAGTACGAATATACAACTTGCAAATCAAACCTTCTCCATGCACCGTGTCGTGTCCATTATGTAGCAAAAATATGAAAGCTGCTTGTATAAATCTCCCTCTGTGTACTGGTAGTTGGCATTGCATTACGATTAGATCACAAGGCAAAATCAATGCAGGCACTTCAAGTTTGATTTGATCTGCACACATCGTAGAAACCATACCTGTCTTACGAGGCGACCATTACACCTTGGGTAGTTCGCACAAGCAGTCCCTCTTTCAGAATCACCTATTACTTGAAGGTTCAGAGCACGAGTGGTATACTTGCATGTCTCGTCGTCACACTGGCCACAAGTGAACATTAAATTTCATTTATCATTCAAGAAAACAAGCTCACCAGCTAGAAGTGGAGATACAACAGGAAATAAAGACTAGTCCTTACTGTCAATAGGCCTTTATAATAAAGGGAGATGAAATTATCGACTTGCCTCTTCACCTGGAAAAAATAATGATTGGATCAGTATATCTTGATGATGGATTGTATATTCTGATAACTTGTAACATTCTTAACCTGATTAGCCATCATGGCTGGTGACACTCTGCATCCTTCAACATCATTTGGGCATCTGGGGCAACGCATACTCTGCCAGAAATTACAATCCGTATTCTTCTCTGAATCCGATGGGCTCTCATTTCGTGAATTAGAAAGTAAACTGCACGCAGGAGGGCATGCAAAGGTACCAGAGCAGCTTGGACATGATAGCCATAGTAGCTCGCAGCCATTATACCTGCAAGTATTTGGTTCAGATGAAAAAAAAATATCTAGAAAATGTTGTACATATTCTGATCCCCCGTGTCCTTATAACAAACATTCTTTTATATAAAAGATGGTTTACCTTTCACCCTCGTCTACTACTGATAGGAGTATGCTTGACGAATCTTTGCTAGCTGAATCAACTGTCTTATTTTGGAACTAAGTACAGCAATGTAAAGGCACCAACATCAGAATAGTGAAACAAGCAACAAGACCGTATCACATGGTTACATAATAATCACCTTAGATGAATCAAGCCCTAGACAGTCAGCTAATCTTGCTGGGCTTGTGCCCTGAATAGAGGCGCACAAGCGTGATACAACGGGGTGAATCTGACCATCGGCAAACAATATTCACAAATAAAACAAGAAAAGTTTGACAAAGGAAAGAAAATGTTGCTATCAGTCCTTTGCTGAAATGGGAACAGAACTAAGAAACCTGTTGTGACAAGTAGTAGTCAATATCAATCATCCAATTGTTGTCGTCGCCCTTAAGTTCATCTGGATGCCTAGCCCTTTGTGCTATTCCACTAGAGGCTGAAACAGTATCCTGCTCAAATGATAGCAAAAAAGATAGCTCTACAATCAGATTGGTAATGGTAATCTTTCGCAAAATAGCTGCGTAGAAGCTCACTTTCTATACAGCAAGGTTCTAGACATGTCATAATATAAACATGTCTCTAACTCGGGGCTTTAGAATAACCAGTATTTCTAAACTTCAGTCAGCATGATTTGCCACAATCATTCATTGTGAGATTCAGAAAGATATCTTGCTTAGAATTAAAACATAATGGTTGAAATGGCTTATTTCTTGAGTAATTTGTGATTGCAGGATATCTTTGAAGTGGGAAGGAAAATTCAACATGACTATTGTGAACCAGCCATGCTTTATGGGTCAAAATGTTGAGCATTTAAGAAACATGTCCATAAAATTAATGTAACCGAAATGGAAATGTTAAGATAGACGAGTGCATTAAAAGATTAGACTAGGAATGAGTTTATTCGTCGGAAGTTAGAGGTGGCGTCACTAGAGGAGAAGATCAGAGAAAATTGTCCTAGGTGGTTTGGAATGTACAACACAGATAGATGCTCCGGTAAGGACCAATAAGACGGTTAAAGGAGTCACTGAAACTAGAGGTAGACGGTAGACCTAAATAAACACGGATCAATGTTTTAAAAAAGAATATGATTTTGTTAGTGTTACCGTGGACATGACACTTCAGAGCTGAATGGAAAGGATTCAAACAGCCGACTCCAAAATTTTGGGATAAAGGCTTAGTTGTTGTCGTTGTAAGTGTTTAGTATTTGAAAGATTAATTTAAATTTCTACACTTTCAAGAAGTTTATGAATAGCATAATTATTGCAATTTTAGTATCTAAAACTGTAAGAGTGTATTATGGATCTTTTTTTTTATTTAGGTACTATAAATTCCACAACTATTAATGTAATATGGTGACCTCAATCGGGGCCCATACTCGAAAAAGCATCTCATTGTTCTCTCCCTTCATCTACAAAATCAAAGAGCTATAAAATACAATTTTGCTTCAACATTTAACTATTTTGTTATGATTTGTGGATAAGACCAAATGTGGATGCCCTTATCCCATCTATAACCGCCTCTATCATATTTCCTCTACATATATATCGTTAATAAAAAAAGCCCCAGAGAATTTATTTGGTTATTAATATTCCTCTTTCTTTCTCATTTTTACCACACGTTATCAGCACGAGACTCTAACCAAGAAAGAGCCCATTCTCAAGATCGTAAAGACGAGAGATGATTCTCAATTTGCAACAAAAGCCAACATAGAGGACAATACGAGAAAGGTCGGACATGCGAAAAAGGTCAGATGTAAATATACAAATTTTGCTATCGACTTTCTCTCCATTGATCTTCCGAATGTCAGATCTAGTCCTATTTTTGTTCGTTAAGTAATATGCTCCATAAAATTGTAACTTGCATACAACATCTAACACTACAAAATAGGGAGTTACAATCTAAATAATAATTGATGTGATATCTTTACTTTCCCCTTTGGCTTTCATAGATGCCATCGGATCACGGCTCCGGTGGCGTGGCAAAATTATTTACTTGGGCTCGTACTTTGAGTTTCTAGGGATTGAAGAAAATAGTTTTTCATACTGAAAATGTTTTATTTTCCAAGAAAACTAAAAAGACACACATGTCCTTATTAAAGTAATATAAATGTAACCATCATATTCTAAACATGCTTTTTCAATAGTTTTCGGATGTTCAATTTGACCTAACTGATAACCAGAAACTGTGTTATTTTTATCATGGGTTGGAGATCTCTCTTTAACTCTAATAGTCTGAACTAAGATGAATACAATATAGATTTACGGTAATCTTGAGTATTTCCTCACCAAGGAAATAGCATTTGGATTTCTCCTCATCACTTGATTTAATTAGTATGTTTTATTATAACGAAGTCAGCCTTCTTTAAAAGCCTCACTTTTGTCTTGCATGTAAATGAGGCATGCCTAATGTTTGTTTTCTGTAGTATCATAAACTGCCTAATCTTTTTGGTGTGGACATGGGTCCATAAATTTTATAAGGCCGACTTTTGGAGTTATATTTTCCATACACTCGATCTACTATTTGTCCCCTAGCAACTTAACTTGCATTTACTTAGATGATAATTTTCTTCTTCTCATAAGCAATGGATCATAGGTTTGTTTGCATCTTTCAATATCTAAAAAATTGCAAATTCAATTATATTGGCTTCCTCTCCTGGTAGAAATTTGTGTACGCACTTCTTCCATTTATGTGGTTTGAGTTAATCAAAAGCAAATTTCATATATAAGTTGAAATATTAGCTTAGATTGACGATAGCTTCTAATGATATTGGCTTAGAGGCTTAGGAAGTGGTCATTATGAATAGTTCCAGCAAGATCAAAGGCTTAGAGGACTGAAAGACATTTCTTCGTAGGGTTGAAGGAAGACTGATTCTTTCATTGACATTTCTAAACAAATGCAATGGTTCTATTGAGAGGAAAATAATGTTATAGGTATTTGTTCGATGAACTTCATACTGTTAACTGGCTTCTCTTTAAAGGACGGATTAGAATGTTAATTATAATTGGCATCTAACTTCATACTGTTAATTATAATTAGCTCTCGGTCCAAGAAATTGGTTCGCTGACATTAGTCATCGATATAGCATGTTAATTACAATTGGCCTTATCTAGCATGAATTTGACATGAAATTATTCCTTAAAAATTGTTGCCTAACAGTAACCAAAATTGTATTTGGCATCACTTTTTGAGGTTTTATTTGTAAAGAGATACAAATGTGCATATATGATTAAACATGATTGTTTGCTTTAGTTTTTATCACCCCAAATGGATGGATGCATGACAGGTGTTCCGCTGCATGTCTGGGGGAAATCAAATGTCCGCGAACTAATTTTTGCAGATCACAGCAGATTGCTGGCCCCTGAAAGGCCAAAAACTGACAATCACAAAATATGGTTGATACTACTTTAGAATTTCTAATAAAACCAAAAAAAGGCGCTTCTGTCTAGTTGTCCTACAAACTATCATAGACATGCAGTTCTATGTCTATGTAGCTTACAAACACCAACCTGAATGTTGGTATTTCATAGTTGCCTAAATTTTAAAGTTGCAACCTCATATAAATTTAAAAAAATAAAAGTTTTGTGTCATAAGTTTGTCCAATCTGTAGGGTGACTACGGATGGTCTGGTTCTCCTATATAGACCTGAAGTTCTATAGACATTTATAATTTATAATTTACAATGTTGCTACACACACCATCCTTAAAAACATGATCTTTTTTTCACAATAATACTAGTTTAAATGTAGTACCCACGTAGTTGGTCTTGCTCAAATTAAAGGCTCCGGCAGAGCATTATTTTATCCAATAAATACATAATGTCGCATAATTCCATAAGAAATTTACTGAGTTTTAAAGATATAAGGACAAATGGTTATTATATTAAAACTACGAGCAAGTGAATAAGGAATATTTTTGTGTACACTCTAGTATAGAGGACCAGAAGTCCATCTAGAGAACCAAAAGTACGTCTTAGAGAGATTATCCAGTTACTCATTAGGGATACATGTCACTCACATTGGGGATGTCAAGTCAAATACTAAGTTGAACCATAAGCTCAATCCTAAGGATCCACTATGAGACAGAAAAAGAACAATCACATAACTTTTAAACTGTGGCATGATCGACCAAGATACCCCCAGACAATGATGATTATCAAAATTAATTCGTGTGGTCATCTCTTAGCAAATGACAACAAAACTAGTAGTCAAACTAGGTTTCCTTAAGCTCAAGTAAATTTGTTTCTAAACCACCAATCTTGAAAATTGTATCTGAATAATAAGCAACATAGTTTAATTTATTTAGAATTACATTACTTTTTTAGATTTTTACGGCTTACGTTGATATTATTTGAAACTGTAATCTTGGCATCTATTTTGTGAATTATAGTATTGAAAATTTATGTTTCTCGCCTTAGATTATTAAATATTTTAGATATGAAATGCATGTCACTTCGAAGAGAATTTCCGCCGTTATGGAGAGAAAGAGGTACCGATACCAAAGAATTCTATATTTTATACATATTCAAAAGAAATTTGGAATCAAGAAGAATTTGCCATAGATGACATTATTAAATGAAAATAAAAAAGGTGATAAAATAAAGGATAACACTAACAATAATATCCTTGAATGTTTAAAAGGATAACATTGGTCAAAAATGAAAAGATGCAATACGTCTCGCAGAACGTGGAGTGTTCAGTCTTATAGTACAAAACCCAAAAGAAATAAACCCGGTAGGTTTAAATGGGCGTTTGTAAGAAATAAAAAGAATCCAAATGTATAGAACAATGTTAGTCGCTCAAGAATTTCAAAATGACCATGAATAGAATGTGAAAAATATATTCTCCGATCATGATAACCTAGACGATAAAATACACAAATACCCAAAGGATTTAAATCTCAAGGTATATCCTTAAAGGATTTAAAATTATCATGATATCCCCGAAGGATTTGCAAAATGAGTCATATATAGACTAAAACCATCCGGAAGAATGTAATATGCTCATTGAGTTCTGTCTAGAAATGAATATAAACTTTATTTTCTATTATCTAGTTTGGATTTGGTTTATTCACTGCAGTGTTATCTACCGTTTTAGTTTCTGAAATGTTATGTATTGTGTTTCTACTTCACGTTTTTGTGTCTATATCGGTTCACCTTTACGGAAAATCTATCCATTTAGATAAAATACAACGGGAGAGAAACATCGATACTTTCAAAGAAGACGACAATTCATTCATTGCGGGGGAGCAATCGCTTTTTGAACTTATTGCTACATCTACTTCAGATTGTTGTATTAGTCACAACTCACAGTTTGTCAATTATCAAAATATGAAAGATTGTTAGCTCATTTGGTCACGGTCAATCTGATTTAGATAATTAACTAAATTACGATTCGATATACTGCAATGTAGACAACAGGAGACGGCTACAAATCAAAGTACACTCGAAAAAAAGATTGCTACGTCACAAGAAGATTGATATCGCATTTGGTTTTACATTTTATTATCTATTTTTACATTTTATTTAGTCTAGGACTTACTTGAGTCGGATCGCATTTTGGCAATTAGATGCACCCAAAGTCCACTCAAATAGCCTTCCTAAACCCAAACCCAATTCTGATTCGAACCAAATCAAATAGGCTACTAACCAAACCAGAACCTTCTGGAATTGGATAAACCGAACTCGGACCGAGTTCTGTCCGAACTCGGGTTCCCAAAACAGAAACCCTAGTCAGCCTACTCTTCCTGATGACTCACAACGTCAAAATTCTGAACGTTTGAGGAAGAATTATGCCCGAACTCGATATCAGAAAATCCTAAAAATAGACCTTGAGATTTTCATTCTTACTCATTCATCAAGCAATTCACTTTCATATCTTTTCTCTCTTGAGCTATTCCTCTTCTCATCTCAAAGAAACAACTTCATATGCTCTAAGTGCCGAAGTGCGAGTCGATTAGATGTTTAAAGTTGTACAAATTTGGAAAAGTCCAAGATCGCTTTTATTTCAAAAGTGTGAAGTCGTCGTGCTATTCGGATCAAAGCACGTGTCTGTACGAAGTTGTAAGCCTTCGGATCAAAGCTTGTGTTTTTTCTGATAGTGGATTTAAGATCGAACGAGTTCTCGAGACTGGATTAGTCCTCCACGAGGGATATCCGTATACATCGCAGTGTTTGCGTTTGATCTTCTAAACTCTATTTACTTTCCATTTTAATGTGCTTTAGCTTGATAATTTAAAGTTGGTAAATCGTCTTATTTTTATTGGATATTATTGACACATTCTATTCACTCCCTCTAGAGTTGCCTAGTTGTCTTAAAAGATCTCTTGAAGAGAGAAAATATGACAGCATCTCCTGAAGAAATTAGAAATATCTCCTGAAGAGATAATCTCCAGAAGAGATCTCCTATAATCTTCTGAAGAGATCTCCAGAAGAGATCTCCTGAAGAGATTTAATATGAGTAGTTGTCATTTACTCAGTATACATATTTACTCAGTATACCTATAATAGTAGGTCAATGGGATCCGCTACGACCGAAAGAATAAAAGAACATGTTCTAGGTCCTGAAGTATCATATTTAAAGAATTTAAATACAACACAATATATATATGTGAACCTGCTTATATGCACCTACACATAGACACTGGCATGACATAAGGCATACAAATTATTCTTGATTTAATTAATACGAATGTTTTGGTCTTATGAGATATGCATATGCATGATGTATGTTATCCTCCATAAGGGGATAACACAAATAAGGTATGTTTTATAAATAGTGTTGCAGGTATTTCAAAGATAAATAAAGTAAATTGTTGCGACAACCTCATCAAAGCATTTTTACACTTAATGAAGCAAACAGAGAATGTACATGGCTATGTTTTCAACAGTTTAATATACCAGGAAGAGTTACGAGCTTCCAAGAATCACAAATAAAGCCTACAACTCTTCATTAGATATGAGGATAATTTATACAAATATTTACGAAAAAAGTATTAGGATGAGATATAATATTTAAATGTATTAGGGTTGATGTAATAACTAGAATGTAATATCTTTTTTAGGGGGAGCATCATACAGATGCAAGCATCCTGAAGATGCTAATGGAGACATCTTGATGCGTGTCTTTATGCATTGTACTCTTTTCCTTCGATGAGATTTTTTCACTAGATTTTTTCTTCGAAAGGTTTTTAACGAGGCAGTGTAAGTCGCACTCACTTGGATTCCTGAAGAATCTTATTGTACTCTTTTTTTTACTATAGATTTTTCCCAAAGACGAGTTTTTTTTCTTAGAAAATTTTTTAATGAGACAATAATTAACAGACATCCAAGGGGGAGTGTTATGATTTATGGATAAGACCAAATGCGGATGCCCTTATCCCTATCTATAATAATCTCTATCATATTCCCTCTCTCTCTCTCTCTCTCTCTCTCTCTCTCTCTATATATATATATATATATATATATATATATATATATATATATATATATATATATATTGTTAATGAGAAAAACTCCATGGAATTGATTCGGTTACGAATATTCCTTTCTTTCTCATTTTCACAACACTATTTAAATGTAAAAGTTAAAACAAAAAAAAGTCAAACTACTAATTTCATTATATTAACTCTTCAGAACTAACTTCTTGCCGAAACTTAACTTTCCTGGTTTTCTAAACTACAATTTTACCCCCTGCTAAATTATTTTTTCTCAATTGCTTGCTTTTGACCATAATGTCATAGTTTGCAGCATTGGTCGTATCATATCAGTTTTGGCATCTCTCAATCTACGTGCGGTACTGATACCGATACCATTGTTGGGGGTCTCTTTTCCAGTCAATTCAACAAATAAAAATTGACCGAAAAGCGAAGTATGGAGAAATGGTGTCAAGACAATAATTGAGTTGTGTTGAAGATCGACAATGTTACCATGTCCTTAAGAATCTTTATTGACAATGCAACCATTACCATTTGTAGAAATTGTATATCTATATATTCATAACATTCAACCATATTGATATATTTCCTTCAAAATTATTTATTGTGGTTGTACTATGTCTAAAGGTAAGTAAATGAATAGTACTATCTAATGCGAGTGGACGATATAGTAATGTTGAATATTACTAATTTTAAAACTAACAAGAAACAAAATATAATATATAAAAATGTCTAAATATGTATTAAATATTTTGCCAATGACCTCTAGCTCAAGTGGCTAGTGTGGAGGCATAAGACCCAAGTGGGCGAGATGGTAGTGGGAGCGATCACGGAAAAAAATTACCTTCTTCCAAAAATAAAATGTATCAAATATTTTTCTAGCTTTTTAAAATACTTTTTTGATCATGTTTTGCTTTTCGAAACGAAGAGTCCGATATTCCTATTTCAAACCACCGAAACTGTTGAAATCGTCAATTCTGATACTCATAGGAAGTGTCTGAAACCGATTTCCTGTCAACCTTGGATAATGCATAGAATGCAATCATGAACTTGTGAATCGAGCAAACTGATGGGGCTTTCTGATTCTAGTGGGGATTGACCTAATATTTCAGAAGCACCAACTAGAAAAAAACTAACAAAAATTTACCTGCTGACAGCATATGATATAAGAAATTGTATCGCCAACAGAGCAGCCTGAATAGCCCTTTTGTTTTAGTCTTAGTGCCACCTACAGTAAGGTACAACATATTAGCAGAGAACTAATTGATTTCTTGACGGTAACATCTATCGAGTAAGAGCTGTCTGACCTGCACATGAGGCTGGTTTTTAGCATCCGGATAGTCTTCTGGAGGCTTTGTTAAGGTCTTCATGATAACATATTTGTCAAGGAGTACTTCACCATTTCTCATCTTCTTCTGTACCTGAATACACAAGAATACTAACATAAGTTTACGCATCTCGAGATTGTTCGAGATAAAATGTTGCAAAGTACAATCAAGAACCAAGACTCCAAAAAAGTCAGGTAAAATCATAAGACTCGTCTTCAAGACATTTCATATGCCATTTGCCTCCATAATGGCTATGAATAAACTCAACACCTAAAACAATCAGGAAAAATGATAAGACTCGTCTTCCAGACATTTCATATGCAATGTACCTCCATAAGATGGCTATGAATAAACTCAACCACCTCTTCGCACGTTCTGAACAAATAAGAAGATTAAAAAGTGAGGTCAATATAAGATATAAAAGTTGAACTGAATTTAGAATGACTTCTGATTCTCTAAACCACACAAAATACGAACACATACCTCCCAGATAATATCATGTCAAGGCAGTCATCCCCTATGTCTTTTGCTAGCCGACTCCAGTCACGTCGAACCATATCAAGGCCCTTGCATTCTTTGACCTTCCTCATGCATAATATAGACATTCAGATAAACAGTAGATAGAGATATATTAAACAATTAAATAAGCAATAAATCAGATGTTTGACTTCAACCTCATATGGTATCCCATCCTTAAATTGCACTTTGACAGCTGCATATTTTTTCTTCTTAAGCAGTAACATCCTCTTGTACAAGCCATCAAGATCAATCTCTAGACAACGATAATTCTTGTTGACCTTAAAGGAAAACAAGGAAACACATGATTTCTGAAATCTTATTTGCAACTCGGATACAAATTTAACCTTCCTTCAATGAGAAAAATTACGGAACACAGGCCTCACCGCTTGAATTACTTTTGTAGCAACTGCTTTAGCTTTAGCAATGTCATCCAGCCCACTATAGATCATTATAGAATCTGTGTCTCCATAGATCACCTGCTTATCATCCAATAGGTATTACGATAAATGGGTTAAAGAGGAAAGCAAGAAACATGATGGATATATTCTAATGGCAAAGGAGTATTTTTCTGCTGCTGGACTACTTAGGTAGATTAATAGTTTGACAAAATTACTTTTACACCTACCAGAATGAACATGAGCAGCCTAGATCTAGAGAAAGGAGAAGTGGGGCCTCATAATAACATATTCTGAGAAACCTTACACATGAGAAGGATTATGGTGGGTGCTTTGTCAATATGAGGTAATACTACAGACAAAGATACCATAGGCTGGAATCACAAAGCTGTCAAGGTTGTGATTTTACATGTGACTAAAGAAAGGTTGGGTGCACTGTTATCTCACAGAGTAGGTTGAACATAATACATGTTCTCCTAGAGATTATATAAAAAGAACAAGTCCTGCACAGTTAGTTTGCGGTGAATGACACAAGTCATGTTAGGATTAGTAAGGTCAAGGTGTATGTTAAACCAGGAAATAATTATTTAGACAGAATTCATGCAAATTAAAAGGTCCTGCAGATATCTAATACCTAAATACATCTCTCTTAAATCCCCAATTTTCCAACCATCATTACAATATGAAACTGAAAATAAGAGAATAGCCTTAAGACATTGATTAGAACATGAGTATTATTCAGCCTAACCAACAAGATGAATCTAGAAGACTAGGTCAGGGCACCTCGTGAAATTTGCATCAGCATAAATATTCACAACTATAAAGTCTTTCTTCCATGTTTTAGATCCTAACAATTGATGTCAACGATAATAAATGTCAATGGTTGAAGGTCACTACCTCTAAGTTCAAGTTGTTCTGAACCAGGTCAACTGTTCTTTGCAGTATTTCCCTTCCCTGCATTAAGCATAAATTGATAAGTAAGAGTTACTTCCACTTGTTCAAGCATAATTTCATTTTTAATAGCTCGTGTATAGCCTATGATGGTGCTCCTTACTCGTTCTGTTATGAGCTCGGCTAGAGGTTTTGCATAAAATCTTGAATTGGGAAAACCCAGACAACCATAGATGCTGAAGCAAGTTCGAAAAGTACATGTTATTTGATAAAAACATTTGAGATACCCAGTTTAGACTTCAGAAGAAAGGAAGAGTAGCCTAACCTATTCGCAGTAAGCTTTAATGCTTGTTGCTGGATATCAAGTTGCTGGGCTTTGAGACCAGAAGCAGTCTTGAGCCATGACTTAACCATTCTCCTTCTCTGAACCAGTTCTTTCAAGAGCTGAAATGTTGAAGAACATAGATGTCACCGAAATTAAAATTGCACTTACTTTCAAAAAGTGTGTAAAGAGACAACACTACAAGGCTTTGAAAATAATGGATGAAGTAGAATCAACTCCTTTCTTTAGGGAAAGAGTCCACCGCTATAAAGAGATGCCATGAGAAGTAAGGTAAATATAGCATACACACTAATAACAACAAATTCAACATCGAAAATACTGAAGGTCTGGTACACGAGTTACCTGATTAAACCATGTCCTCTATAATATTAGCCAGCATGTCTTTTCTTACAGACAAGAGCTCATTTTAGTCTACCCTAGTCGTTACAACTCCCTCAACTATGACTTCCACACCATACTACAAAAACAAAAAAAAACAAAAAACTACTGTAGAGAATAATTGTTGTGTGTTTTATTGATTGGTTACTCCACTATTTATAGGGAGTCTAGCTCCTCTTCATACTACATTTTCCAATGTGGGACTAAAGTCCCTTATTAGTTCTCAACACTCCCCCTCAAGATGGGCGATAGATATTAATCATTCCCATCTTGTTACATAGCTTCGACAGACTTAATGAACTAAGACCCTTAGTCAGACAGTCTGCCACTTGTTCTTCTAAGCGAACATGATCAATCTTCAGTATCCCTTGTTCCAGCTTCTCTTTGATGAAGAATCGATCGATCTCGATGTGCTTCGTTCTGTCGTGCTGAACTGGATTGTTAGCAATACTTATTGCAGCTTGACTATCGCTCAGAAGACGTAACGGTGCTCCCTTGTCCAGCTTCAACTCTGCCAGCAACGCTTTCACCCACAGCAACTCCGACACTCCCAAAGCCATTGCTCTGTATTCTGCTTCAGCTGTAGACCGTGCTACCACTGACTGTTTCTTGCTTCTCCATGAGACCAAGTTTTCTCCTACAAAGACACAATATTCCGTGGTAGACCTTCTATCGTCTATACAGCTCGCCCAGTCTGCATCGCAGTATCCCTCAACTTTTATACTTCTATTATTCTTGAACCATAGCCCTTTCTCCGACGTCCCTTTCAGATATCTCAAGATCTGAAACACTGCATCCATATGACCCGTTCTTGGATCATGCATGTAGCGACTTACTACACTCACCGCAAATGAGATATCAGGGCGAGTGTGCCCCAGATAAATCAATCTCCCTACAAGTCGTTGATATCTTTCACGATCAACTGGCTCTCCTGCTTCTGCTCCCAACTTGCACTTTTGGTCAATTGGAGTGACTGCTGCTTTGCATCCCAGCATCCATGTCTCCTTCAGCAGATCTAATGCGTATTTTCTCTGTGAGAGAACAATTCCTTGTTCGCCTTCACACACATCGATACCTAGAAAGTACCTCATTGCTCCTAAATCCTTCACCTCAAACTCCTTCGCGAGTTTTGACTTCAGCTTAGCGATCTCGACTTCATCATTACCTGTGATTACTATATCATCCACGTATACAGCAAGTATAGTGATGTGGCCTCTTGCATGCTGAAGAAAGACCGTATGATCTGCATTTGCTTGATGGTATCCCATGCCTGTAACAGCCTTTCTGAATCTGTCAAACCAGGCTCGAGGAGATTGCTTGAGTCCATATAGCGACTTCTTTAGTTTGCACACTTTTCCATGCAACGTCCCTCCGTCTAATTATGTAGCGTAGCACCCTGGCGGGAGTTCCATGTACACTTCTTCTTGTAGGTCCCCATAGAGAAAGGCATTCTTCACATCTAACTGGTATAGCTTCCACCCATAGTTTGCTGCAATGGAGACCAGAGTTCTTACGGTGCTCATTTTCGCTACTGGAGCAAACGTCTCATCATAGTCGATGCCATATGATTGTGTGTATCCTTTTGCAACCAACCTCGCCTTGTATCGTTCCACCTTTCCTTCTGACGTCTTCTTTATTGTGTACACCCATTTGCATCCCACAGTTTTCTTTCCTTTGGGTAATGGAACCAGCTCCCACGTCTTATTTTTCTCCAGCCCCAAGTTCTTCCATCATTGCAGCTTTCCACCTTGGATCTTTCTTTGCTTCCTGCCAACACTTGGACAACGAAGTAGAGTCTAATGATGCAATGAAGGCTTGATTATTCGAAGAAATGTTAGAATAAGACGGGTAGTTGGCAATATCATGTTCATAATCATCAAAACGACTAGGAGCCTTACCCGCATTGATGCGAGAAGATCTCCTTAAGGGAGCAATAGATGGTGGAGAGATCATACCATCAGAGTCAGAGAGATCCGCATCAGAATCAGATTGATTCAGTGCGGGGGCAACATCTTCAAGAGTTGGAGCAGGAGTATACGAGGGACTTGGTACAGTAGGCACAGGACACGGTACAGGCATAGTACTGGACTTCTGCTGTCTCCTTCTGTAGACTTGTAGCTCCTTTTCCATTGTCTGCTGCTCCTCCTGTTTAACATATATATCTTCTTCATCTTCTGTATCAGAGTCACTGCTTTCTCCCCCTTTCGTCCAGTTTTCTACGACCGGGCATGGGACCGATCCGACTACCACAGATGGGCTTAATTTCTCCCCCTCACATCTAACACCCTCTATGTTAGGTGTGTCACCAAACGCCAAACCGTCATCCGAACCATAATATGGTTCCAGTTCTCTGAATGTAACGTCCATGCTTACAAACATTTTCCGCTCAACTAGGCTCCAACATACGTATCCCTTCTGAGTTGCCGTGTACCCGACAAAGACACATTTAACCGCTCTAGGATCCAGTTTGCCAACTCCTGGCCTATTATCTTGGACAAAACATACACACCCAAATACTTTCGGTGGAACAATGTACGTGGTTGCACCAGTAAGCATCTCCAGCGGTGTCTTCCAGTCCAATACCTGAGATGGCATTCGGTTGATGAGATAAGATGCTGTTAACACCGCCTGCCCCCATAAGTGTTTCGGAACATTCATAGCCAGCATCATCGTCCGTGCGACCTCCAGCAGGTGTCTGTTCTTCCGTTCGGCCACACCATTTTAAGTAATTGGACGTGCCTTCCAACTTCGTCTCCAACTTGTCCAGCTTTCCCATTTTGTAGGGTGACGGATCCACATCAGTATGGATCACACGTGGGGTCGCCTCGGTTAATCTCTTTGATAAAATATCATCAACCAAGGCCTTCATCTCATCTGCTGTCAGTTTACCACTGATCGAATCCATGGCGTCTTCAACGGTGATTCGTCGTCGTCGTCTACGTCGACTTCCTCTTTGTCGTCGTCTTCGTCGGCGTCGTCGGCGTCTGTATGTAAAGTCTTCAACGGAGACCTGACGACTGCGCGATCAACGTGGCCAACACCGGCGCGCGCATGTAGATCCTAATTTGCAGATCGAGAACGGAAAACAAATAAAGCATTTGTAATTCTGGAGGACACAAAGCTAATCTGGCGGAGGAAGGGGGCGACCATCACCTGGCTGAGTTAACCCCTCTTGAGAAGGAGTTCCTCGCGAAGTTACGCGGCACGAAGCTGGGTTCGGACGGCAGTAATGGGACGTCATCTACCTCGGGGGACCACATCACTTGCTTTGTCCAAAACGGCACAAGTATACCTGCACGTGCTCTTGCAGCAGCTGTCCACCAACCAGGTTGGATTATGGACTCTGGGACATCTCGCCATGTCACGGGATCCCGCGGTGAGTTCCAGGACTATACTCACTTACCGACGCCGGAGAGCATTCAGACTGCTGATGGTAACTCCAGCCCTGTCATGGGTAAAGGCACTGTCGCATGCACCCCTTCTCTCACTCTTACCAATGTCTTACATGCTCCGTCTTTTCCTGTCAATCTTCTTTCTATTAGTGTCATTATCCTTGATCTTAACTGTACTGTTTCCTTTGACATTCCTACGGTGACTTTTCAGGAGAAGGGGACAGGACGACGACTAGGGACTAGCACATGGCATAAGGGGCTGTGGTACTTGGACAGGACTGGACTGGACAAAGCTTTGGCATCTCTGGTAGCAGACACACCACTAGAAGATTCACGACGCAGTGTCGAAGATGACTTGCTACTCCACCACCGGCGTGTCGATCATTCTTCTTTTAAAATTATTAGTCGAATGTATCCGTCCTTATATCAAAGGGCTAATAAAGAGAAGTTATTTTGTCATGCTTGTGAGTTGGGTAAACATACCAGAAGCACGTATGCGAGTTCAGGTAGTAGGAGTTCGGCTGCTTTTGATATGATACATTCAGACGTATGGGGCTCTTGTCCTACAACCGGTATTAACGGTTTTCGATGGTTCGTCACTTTTATTGATTGTTATACTCGCGTGACATGGGTGTACCTTATGAAGAATAAAAGTGACGTCTTTGAGACGTTTCGAGACTTTCATCGCCGGGTGGAAACTCAATATGGCACTAAAATTAAGTGCTTACGGTCTGACAATGGGACGGAGTATACAAATAGGAAGGTTGCTGAGTATTTATCCACTCATGGCATACTACACCAAACTTCTTGTGCCTATACACCGGGCGTCGGGGGGGGGGGGGGGGGGGGGGGGACTGCCGGGTGGGGCGTGGGGGGGGGGGGAACTGCCGGGGGGGGGCGGCGGGTGGGGGGGGAGGGGGGGACTGCCGGGGGGGAAGGGGGGGAGGAATTTTTTTTTTCCCGTTATGGCTCTGATACCATGTAGAGAATAATTGTTGTGTGTTTTATTGATTGGTTACTCCACTATTTATAGGGAGTCTAGCTCCTCTTCATACTACATTTTCCAATGTGGGACTAAAGTCCCTTATTAGTTCTCAACAACTACGACTTCCACCACTCCTTACCATAGTTTTGTATTTGTCGCACATGTTTAAACCATCCTAACAACTATTCTCATCATATCCCTCAAATGTGTCCACATGTAACTTCCCACACACTTCACATAAGTGATGTTGTGTTTTGACTATATTGTGACTTTTGCATCTCCATGTTCTCATTTCAGTTATGCTACCTTTCATTAAAAAAAAAAACTACCAAACAACCCTTCTATCGTTATGACAAGAATACAACAATAACAAGGCCTTTATCCCAAAAATTTGGGGTCGCTTGTTTGAATCTTCCTTCCATTTAGTTCTATTAGGCCCATGTCCTCTGTAACAAATTTTAGTGACAAAGAAAACCATATGTAAATCATATGCAAATCTCTAATATGGTTTTTATTGAAATCCTTTGCGTCCTAAGTGGATCATATGTAACACATTAGTTCTATTAAGGGCCAGGGCCAGGGCCATGTCCACTATAAATCATGTGTAACACATTAGTGACTTTTATTGACATCCTCTCCTTCCTAAGTGAATCATATGTAACACATTAGTGGTAGTTTTTGATATTTAGGATCAATCATTCATCGTGACGACAAAGAGATTGTGAAGGTTGAAATGCATAGAATTAAAACATGATGGTTGAAATGGAGTGCTTCTGGAGTATTTTTGTGATTTGGTCCTTTGGAAGATACATCTAAAGTTGAAAGAAAAATTCTGTAAGGGTTGTAACACCAATCATGCTTTACGGACCAGTGTTGGACGATTAAGAAACGATTAAGAAACCTATCCAAAAAAATTGTGTAGCAAAAATGAAAACACTAAGATATCATAACGATACATTAATCTTCGTAATAAGCAAATGACTTTCATGGTGGATCTTCCATGCATAAAACCAAATTGATTTTCTTAAGCTTTTTTGCTCATATACTTCTCTCGTAGCTTCATGATATGGCTTATAAGCTTAATCCTTGATAATTTTTACAACTTTACGTCTCCCTTATTTTTATATGGGATAATAATATTTGCTCTTCATTCATCGGAAATCTTCTTTGTCCTTAGGATCTGGTTGAATAAATTAGCAAGTCATATCAATTTTTTTATCATCGGGTCTTACCGCCTTTCCATTTCTCATTTTCTTCAAAGTTCTAAGTATCATTAGCTTCAAATATTCTAATTTTTTGAAAAGGAAATAAACTTTATTTGCATAGCTAAATAATACAAATCAGGAATCTCTTGCATGTCCCTTAATTTACACTTCCTTTGGTTCTATATCCCAGATTCCTGGGATTTTAAAGGTCCTTGAGCTAGCCTTGGTAAGTTGGTCTTATTGCTGCATTTTCCCATCAATAATTTACATCCTCCTCTATTTTCCTGTACATCCATTGACATATCATCTTCTCTATGTTGAATATCCTTCTATTCCTCTTGCCAGATATGCGAACATGTTACCGTCAAGGCATATCTGGCTAAAATTGTTGTATGGAGCCTCCTTGAAAGGTTGTGTTGAACCCTGTAGCTTCTTGACTTATCAGGTATTCCTGTTTAGATTGAAGCTATAGTCTTCTAATAACTTGCCACCTATTTGCAGCCAATAGTCATTTCGCCCTTCGGTAGCTCAACCAAGTTCCACATATCATTCTCCCAAAGTGACTCTAAATCTTCCGCCATGGTAACTATTCAACGAACTTTGTCATCTTGCCTAATGTCCTCCTTGTAGTGGCTTGGTTCTCTCTATTTCTTGACCAAGGCAAACACAACCATGTCTTCAAAACTATACTCCACTGGTGCCTTGTGTATATGCACTAATCTCCTTAATGCTATTGCATGTGGGTCCTCATGGGGTTGGTCCTCATCATTCATCTTCGTAAACTGCTCATCCTCCTCAGCACTGATAGCTTATAATGTTGCTTCAAAGTTTGTATCCTTATGTGCCAGGAACCTCCACTTCCACCGAGTCATAGTCACATAATGTATCACTTGCCTGCTTAGACTTTTTCACATATTTCAAAACATAGAAATCTCATCGAAGATCACATCACGGTTAGTGAACTCTTCTATTTTCTGGATCCTACAACTTGTAAGTTTGTAACCTTTGACCCCATGTTTGAATCCCAAAAAAATGAACCATTTCAACTTTGACTCTAACTTGGTTTTATCCCCATGATTCATGTCAAGTCCCGAATCCATAGAATCGATAATCGTCCTCCGGACGTGATGTCGTGCAAACCTAAGTTGCGATCGCACAAGGCATAATCATAAGGTTATCCGAAACACAACAACAAGAGAGTGAGCAGAGTAAATTGAACACATTATATAGAAGAAAATGGAGCTTTATTGAAAATAAACATCATATTACAGACTCGATACAAAGATACCGCGCGGGCTACAAACTGACTCCAATACAAAATAAACGTCGATGAGATAGCTGTTCCATACATCACACCCCTTTATACAACCAAAGTATGCAGACACCTTGAATATGGGAGAGTTGAGACATCTCATCTTGGATGGTTGTAGAGTCTTCAAAAGAGATTGGATCAAGGCTTCGCGTGCACAGACAAAGCTTCAAAACACACGAGCGTTGCCTTCAGTCACGCGGCACGCTCCTCCTGATTTATAGCACCTGTGGAGAGCGAGGATCAGTACAATCAACGTGTACTGACGAGTGGCTAATTATTTTCCATGCTCTCAATTGGTTCAAGAATTTTGATAAAACATGAAACTTATTTTAGTAATCTTTCTAGCCATCCTAGTCAAGTTCATGCAAGCAGTTTTGACGAAACATAAACACGAACATATTACGCTAGAACTTACCCACGACAGAGCGTGCCATGCAACATAAGGCTTACCATGTTCTTCCTTGTCATATTGCATAACATAAGTTTAACTAGTGCATATTTGCGAAAGTCATTGGCATGAAAGTCATTATGGACATAGCTTGGTTTAGACGGTGCACGTTCAACGCGGGTAGCGAGCCCCGTTGAAGGAGCACCGAATACCCGCGGTACAATCCAGCATAGCTATCGTGTTTCTTCCTAGACCAGATCGGTCCCGTTGCCCCGGGATACCGTCCGAAGAAACAATTGTCCTTGTATACAAGTAGTCCATGACCGTGCTAAGTTAACACGTTATTCAAGGCACGTTTTATGGTATCGTGGCGACAATTATATAATCGATTCATTTCTTGGTTTTGCAGATCATGAAATAATTCTCTCTTTTCTAAACCTTATCTTTTCTATGTTGGATGCGAAACTTATATTTCCAAAGTAATTCACTCTAAATTGATACAGTTGTCCCAAGTTCTTGATTTGAATCAGAGGGTCGAGGTAAAGGAGGTCAGCCACTCACCTTAGTCTTTGCTTCATGCGAGGAACTAGTTAGCTGCGCTTAGATGGCTACGCAATCACCTGCAATCGCATAAGCAATTGATTAGAACACTGTGTTATTCAAGGAATTCGATACGAATGCGAAGTTCGAAACGCAAGCTATGAAAACCATCGAAAACATTCACGAAAACGCATTCACGAAAACCAAAGCCAAAGCAAGTGCGGCATAAAAAGCAAAGCAACGGAAGGTCTCTCCCGACTCAGCAGCAGAGCCAATCCTCGAGGCGCAATCCGCTGAATATGGAATTTGATTCCGAAGAAGCCTATCCATAACGAGGAAAGGATCTTAATTCAATCGTTCTCGTTCGACCAATTCGATCGATTCCGACCAATCAGTTCCGACTGAATCAATAGCATACAGTGTTCCTTTCTTGCGCACCCCGTGGATGGAGAACGAGGCACGATGTAGGGACGGGACACTACACCATAACCAACTAAGAAAAAGTTTCGTCCTCGAAACTTAAGAAAAGAACCTACCGCTAGAAAAATAGAGAAGGGAACTTTTCCCTCATCTCGGACTCAAGCTCCCAGGTCGACTCTTCGACCGCATGGTTCCTCCAGAGTACGCGAACGAGAGGAATAGCACGGTTTCGAAACAGTTTATCCTTGCGCTCCAAAATTTGCACGGGCTCTTCTACATATGATAAGTCCGCATGCAGATTCAGCTGACTAAAATCTATCACATGGCTCGGATCGTGCACATACTTCCGCAACTGAGAGACGTGGAAGACATCGCGCACGTCCGACAATGCTAGCGGCAATGCAATCTGTTAAGCTACTGGGACGACTCGTTTCAATATCTCAAAAGGACCGACAAATCTTGGACTCAACTTTCCCTTAGCTCCAAATCTCGTGACTCCACGCATAGGCATGACTTTCAGAAACACGGGATCGTCCTCCAGGAATTCAAGGGGTCGTCGATGAGTGTCGGCGTAGCTCTTCTGCCGACTTTGTGCTATCTTCAGTCTCTCCCTTATCAACTTAACTTTTTGTACAGTCTGCTCCACCAGTTCCGGGCCAAGTATCTATCGTTCCCCGACTTCATCCCAGCAAATGGGTGATCTGCACTTCCGATCGTATAAAACTTCATACAGCGCCATCTGGATGTTGGACTGATAGCTGTTGTTATATGCAAATTCGGCCAACGGTAGATGAACGTCCCAGCTTGACTTCAAGTCGATTGCACAGAGACGTAACATGTCTTCGAGAATCTGATTCATCCGCTCTGTTTGGCCATCGGTCTGAGGATGATATAGTAAGCTAAACTTCAACTTGGTCCTCATTGCTGACTGAAGACTGCGCCAGAAGCGTGACACGAATCGTCCATCCCGATATGAGACAATAGATACTGGAATCCCGTGCAGCTGAACTATTTTATCAAGATAGATCTGAGTAAGACGATCGACGCTTCAAGTGACTTTAATGGCAATGAAGTGCGCTGACTTAGTTAATCGATCGACGATGACCCAGACGGCATCATTCTCCCGCAGCGTCTTCGGCAGGCCAACAACATATCCCATTTCTATTCTAGAATGGCAAGGTTCTGCATCTCCCCGTCCAGCCGCTGGTGCTCAGCTTTAACCTGCTGACAGGCCATACATTGTGACACGAAGAGTGCCACATCTCTCTTCATGTCGTGCCACCAAAAGACAATGTGGAGGTCCTTATACATCTTGGTGCTGCCAGGATGCAAGAAATATTTTGCATAATGCACTTCCGACATTATCTCCTTTCTAAGTTCTAGATTATCCAGGACACATAGCCTGCCCTTCACTCACAACGTTCCCGACTCGTCTTCTACAAAGTCAGACGTCTTGCATGTTGATATCAGCTTCTGCATCTTCTCCAGGTATGGGTCATCTTTCTGAGCAAATTTGATCTTTTCCAACAGGCTCGATTCTAGCAGCTATAATGTCCCGCTCCGCACGAGGCATTTGGTTGGCTTGTTGGATGCTATTAGAATGTTGGACCGTAACTTATGTTGGGAATCAAGATAATTGAGACTGATGCACGTCTCTCTTAGCTGGCTAGACGGAATGGGTACTGGAACGTAGCTCGCTGGTGGAGCTATGCTTGGTGGGAACATGTGCGAATGGAACAGTGAGACTCATTATACTAGGTGAGTGGAACTGTCCTCCCTCCTCCTTATTCCTGCATGCTTAATAAAATGGAGGAATGTTGTGTTATGAATTGTCCCTAAATGTCCTATGTTTTGGTTGCTGGATAATAGAGATGCTTAAGTTGCCTAACATTGAATTGATGAACGAATCACACTTGAACTGCTAAGTGACGATGCCTGAGAATGAATTGATAATATCCTTTATGCTTAACGTTGTCGGAACAAGTAAAACACTTGAATAATGAGATGCTTTATGAATGATAGAATAAGAAATGAATTGGCTATGCTATCGGCCCAATGAACTGAATCATGTACACTCTGTGTAACTATTGCGTAGAAAGAAATATTGCATATTTTAATATAAGCAATGAAATGAATGATATTGTCCCTATGAAATGAAATGCTGCATGTTCCTTGAGAAATGATTAATGTGGGAATGCTTCAATGTATCTGAGTTGATGGAACAAGAACTGAATGATTGGAAACAATGAAAATTGATGAGGCTTGAGATCGTTGAGATCACCAAGTGAAATGATGGCAATGTTGAGAATGAATAAGTCATTGAACATGACTTGAATGAGATGAATGATGATGCACTATTGTCCTTATTTCTTTTATTATTTTTACCATGTGTTTACGTTCACAATCGAGTCGGACACGCATTCGCATGGTCATGGACAACTTATACATAAGGTTTGGTGATATGTTTCCTCGAACGGTACCCCGGGACGTTAGGGGGACCGATCCGGTCTAGGATAAAACAATGGCGTGCTTTGGTAGCACGGATCTTGCAAGACATCCTTTGGGGCTAGCTACCTTCTCTGGAGTTATTGCATTACCTTGAAAGCCTATATGGCAAATGTCCGTATGGTTTAACAACACCAGTGGCCATGTAGTCAGGATGCACGCTAATGAATATTTTATGCAGGCAGAGTAAGTATATTGCCTAACCTGTATTTGATGCAGGAACGAGGAGTCGGCTATCGGTAAGAAATCACTTAAATGTGATATGTTCAATATATGTTGGTTCAATTTGCCTTCTTAACATGCTAAACGAAACGATGCCAAAATGTTTCCGTTCCAAAAGAATTTCAATAACATGTTAAAGATGTAAATGTCAATGTTGCCTCGATGATGCCTAACATGATAACAGCAAGTCTGTTAGAATGATGCCTTAATATGAACGCTGCTCAATCATATGACTTACATATTAAACTGTTGCTATATAATAGAATTGTAAGCACACATGATGTCCCTCAATTACTATTGCTTCCACAAGAACAATACTACTGCAAGTTTACATGTCTTTTCAATGAATATTGTTTGAACTGTAAACTGATGCTAGGCCCCAACTAGAAAGATCACTCAAAAGAATGTTTGCTAAAATCGATCACTTCATGTTGGTTTAGGCGAGTGGGTTGGATTCTGCTCGCCAGTACATAGATGATGTACTGACCCACATTTTGTGGACAGGTGCTCGTGATTGGAATATTTTGACACGAAGATTGGCTTGATTGGTCCCGCGGCATCGAAGATTTATTGGGCATGCAGAAGCTCTCCTTGTACAAGATGATGTCTTCTGTTTATAAAGGGCATAATGTATGGAACATTGTAATCAGTTGTACCATTGAGTTGTAAGCCAAGTTGGTATATCGAGTTGTAATCCAAGGTATCAAAGTATCAAATGTAAGTCTTCTAGCATTCGTTCAGTTGGCTATCAATGTAAAGTGAGATGTGTTGTAAGCATTGTATTTTAATATGAGTCTTGTACTCTTCTTCATTTATCAATAAAGAGAATACTTTTATATACCTCTCCGTGACTGGAAATTATCTTCTCATTTCTGCTGTTACAAATGGAATGATGTGTTTCCATTCGATAAGAAAGAATGTCCTCGTTAACTTCAATTTTTCTGTTTCTGCCGCTGCGATGTGTTCCTATTTGAAGATAATCAATTATGTACCATCTTTGCCTTGTACAAGTGCAATATCAGACTTGTACGGCATCACGCCCAAGCGAGGACGATCGATTCCAAGAGATAAAATATGTGAATAAATGACTCTACGAATCGGGACGTGACAGCAGCAGTTGCGCCAGCTGCGCGCCCACAAATCAAACTCGAAGTTCTATGTCCATTCCTTCCAAGTCATGCAGTAGTCGACTGTTGATAGATAGTGAAGATATGTACTTCCGACTCAGTGCATCCGCCACAACATTTTCCTTACCCGGAGTATAGTTGATCGACAAGTCGTAGTCTTTAATCAGTTCCAGCCATCGCCTCTGCCGCAAATTCAGTTCTTTCTAGGTGAAGAGATACTTGAGGCTCTTGTAGTCCGTATAAATCCTACACGCCACGCCATAAAGATAGTGGCGCTACAGCTTCAACGCGAACACAATTGCCGCTAATTCTATGTCATGAGTGGGATAGTTCTTCTCATACGGTATTAGCTGTCTGGAAGCAAAAGATATCACATTGTCCTGCTGCATGAGCATACACCCCAAACCCTGGCCAGAAGCATCGTTGAAGATTTGAAATCCCTCGGTCCCTTCAGGAAGAACGAGTATCGGGGCGGAAACGAGCCGTTGTTTTTGCTCCTGGAATGAAGCTTCACAGTCGTCTGGCCACACGAACGCGACTCCCTTTAGGGTGAGGCGAGTCAAGGGTGATGCGGTCTTCGCGAAGTCCTTCACGAAGCGTCTATAGTACCCCGCCAAACCGAGGAAGCTTCGAATTTCACTGACAGACGCGGGCCGCAACTGCCTCGACTTTCTTCAGATCAACTGAAATGCCTCTAACGGAGATGATGTGCCCAAGAAAAGATACGTTGTTCAGCCAGAACTCACATTTGCTCCTCTTCGCAAACAACTGATTATCTCAGAGGGTCTGGAGTACGGTCCGCAGATGTTCTGCGTGTTACGCTCGATCCTTCGAGTAGACGAGGATATCGTCTATGAAGACTACTACAAATTTATCGAGGAACGGCGGAACACCCGATTCATTAGATCCATGAAGACGGCAGGAGCGTTTGTCAGGCCAAATGGCAACTCATAGTGGCCGTAACGAGTGCGAAATGCAGACTTCGGCACATCCTCTAGCATGACCTTGAGCTGGTGATAACCCGATCGAAGAACAATCTTCGAAAACACCGTAGCACCTTGGAGTTGATCGAACAAATCGTCAATGCGGCATAGGGGGTATTTGTTCCGGATGGTAGCTTTATTCAATTTTCGGTAGTCGATACAGAGCCGCATCGACCCATCCTTCTTCTTGACGAACAACGCAGGCGCATCCCATGGCGAGACGCTAGGACGAATGAACCATTTGTCGAATAATTCCTGTAATTGTACCTTAAGTTCTTTTAATTCTGCAAGGGTCATTCTGTACGGGGTCTTGGAAATCGGTCAAGTGTTAGGGAAGGTATCGATAGTGAACTCGATTTCTCGATCGGGTGGTATGTCGGGTAGCTCATCCGGGAACACGTCTGAAAATTTTGCCACAACGTCGGTTTGATCCGCGTTTGCACCATCCTGCCGCATGTCTCGAACGAACGCTAAGTAGCCTTTACATCCGGAATGTAGCATCCGCCGAGCAGAAATTGTCGAGATCACAATACAGGCTATCGACGCTTCGCCACACAAGTAGCAGAATCGGGCTCCCCCGGTAGACGAAAGGTGACCTTCTTTCATGCACAGTCAATGGTGGCCGAGCAAGCGCCGAGCCAATCCATCCCCAAAATGATGTCGTAGTCCTTAAGGTCCAGAACTATCGCATTTAGAGTCAATTTTCTCCCACAAATACATATGTAGCCGTCTCTACAGATAGTGTTTATAGGGATTTGTGTGCCCGACGGGGTGCTAACACTAAGGTTAAGGCCTAACGGTGCCATGGAGAATTTGTGCTCATCAATAAAATCCGCCGCTATAAAACTATGCGTAAAGCCTGAATCAAATAGTACACAAGCAGGTTTATTATTGAAAAGCAGTACATCTGTCACGACTGTATCAGAGGCGAACGCCTCATCCCGAGTCATGGCATAGATGCAGTCCTGGGCATTAGGGCGACCGTCTTGGCAATTTTGCGGCGCAGGTTGTTGGGCTCGAAACGCTGGACCCGGGTTCCCTGGACGATGTTGCTGCTGCTGAGGCGCCGTTGGGTTCGATCTCTTGACCGGGCAATTTGAACTGAAGTGTCCCCTTTTACCACAGTTCTAGCATCCTCCTTCAAGAACTTCACAATCGACGACTAGGTGTCTGAATCGGCGACATCTGTTACAGCGAGGTCCCGTGTTCCGTCCTTGGTATCCGCCTTGGACGCCGTTGTTCGGACGCTTGGTCGCATTGTTTCCTCCTGCATGGCTAAGGCGCTTATGATTGTATGTATGCATAGTGCCGACAACAGCTGCGAGATATTGGCGCTCAAGGCGGAGAGCGTAATTCAGGGACTCGTCCATTGTCTTGTATTCCGGAACTGACACATGAGCAAAGATAGAGGGCTGCAGACCCACTTCGAACCGACGAGCGCAACTATCCATTGTAGGCAAGAATGATCCAGCAAATTTGGCCAGTTTATTGAATTATGTTGCGTACTGCCGCGTCGTCATATTCCCTTGCTTCAGCTGCATAAATTCATTCTCATTTTCTTGTCGAACGGCTGCCGGGAGGTACTCGATTTCGAACGTCTATCGGAAGGTGGCCCAAGAGATTGTCGTTGTCTCGTCGTCATGCCGGATCGCTCGCTTTTGCATGGCCCACCATTCGTGCGCGTTCAATCGGAGTAGAAGCTAATCACATGCAACTTTCTTGCACTCATTGACGCCTAGAAGCTCAAACCGGTCTTCCAACTCCTCCAACCAATCGATCGCCAAAGAAGGGTCTTAAGTACCGCAGAAGGACGTGCGACAATTTTTCGTGAATTTTGACACCTCAAAGTTGGAACTCCTTGGTGTTGCAGGTAGTAGCTCGGGTACCTTCGGCTCGATTTCGATCGGTTAGAACGCAAGCTCGGTTACAGCATGAGTCGTTGCAGAGTTGTCGTTGGCCACAACTGTCTGGACGATTTGCTGAAGAGTATCAAGCTGCTTCTGCTGCAACTTGAATTGCTCATCGAATCGGACCTCAAACTGAGTCTGTCGTGCCTCAGCTTGTCTCCGCTGGTCTTCAACGTGCTTTCGATGTTGTCCGTTCCATCTGTTCCATGGGGGCGTTTGAGGGTCCCGTCCCTGAGCTGCTCGAGCCGCTCGAAGCACTATCTTCGTTCCCGCCCGCAGCTTCTCGGACTTCTGAAATTAGGAGGCAACTCATATTAGTCTCAGAGAATATTACGGACTCACTGTATGGAACAACTCATCTCATCGACAAGACTCAAACGGAAGGCCAAAGGACGTAAAGCCGTGATCTGATACCATTATATCATGTCCCGATTCCATAGAATCGATAGTCGTCCCCTGGACGTGATGTCGTGCAAACCTAAGTTGCGATCGCACAAGGCATAGTCATAAGGTTATCCGAAACACAACAAAAGAGTGCGCAGAGTAAATTGAACACATTATATAGAAGAAGCTGGAGCTTTATTGATAATGAACTCATATTACAGACTCGACACAAAGGTACCGCGCGGGCTACAAACTGACTCCAATACAAAATGAACGTCGATGAGATAGTCGTTCCATACATCAATCACACCCCTTTATACAACCAAAGTATGCAGACACCTTGGATAGGGGAGAGTTGAGACATCTCAGCTTGGACGGTTGCAGAATCTTCAAAAGAGATTGGATCAAGGCTTCGCGCACAGACGAAGCTTCAAAACACACGAGCGCTGCCTTCAGTCACGCGGCACGCTCCTCCTGATTTATAGCACCTGTGGAGAGCGAGAATCAATACAATCAACGTGTACTGGCGAGTGGCTAATTATTTTTCATACTCTCATTTGGTTCAAGAATTTTGATAAAACATGCAACTTATTTTAGTGATCTTTCTAGCCATCCTAGTCAGTTTCATGCAAGCAGTTTTGACGAAACATAAACAAGAAGATATTACGTTAGAACTTACCTACGGCAGAGCGTGCCGTGCAACATAAAGCCTACCATGTTCTTCCATGTCATATTGCATAGCATAAGTTTAACTAGTGCATATTTGCGGAAGTCATTGGCATGCTGGACATAGCTTGGTTTAGACGGTGCACGTTCAATGCGGGTAGCGAGCCCCGTTGAAGGAGCACCGAATACCCGCAGTACAATCCAGTATAGCTATCGTGTTTCTTCCTAGGCTGGATCGGTCCCGTGGCCCCGAGATACCGTCCAAAGAAACAATCGCCCTTGTATACAAGTTGTCCATGACCGTGCTAAGTTAACACGTTATTCAAGGCACGTTTTATAGTATCGTTGCGACAATTATATAATCGATTCATTTCTTTGGTTTTGCAGATCATGAAATAAATCTCTCTCTTTTCTAGAACCTTATATTTTCTCTTTTTGATGCGAAACTTATATTTTCAGAATAATTCACTCTAAATTGATACAGTTATCCCAAATTCTTGATTTGAATCAGACGGTCGAGGTAAAGGAGGTCAGCCACTAACCTTAGTCTTTGCTTCAGGCGAAAAACTGGTTGGCTGCACTTAGACGTCGCCTACGCGATCACCTGCAATCGCATAAGCAACTGATTAGAACACTGTGTTATTCAAGAAATTCGATACGAATGCGAAGTTCGAAACGCAAGCGATGAAAACCATCGAAAACATTCACGAAGACGCATTCACGAAAACCAAAGCCAAAACCAAAGCAAGTGCGGCATGAAAAACAGAACAACGAGAGGTCTCTTCCGACTCAGCCGCAGAGTCAATCCTCGAGACGCAACCCGCTGAATATGGGACTTGATTCCGAAGAAACCTTTCCATAACGAGGAAAGGATCTTAATTCAATCGTTCTCATTCGACCAATCCGATCGATTCCGACCAATCGGTTCCCACTGAATCGATAGCATATAGTGTTCCTTTCTCGCTCACCCCACAGACGGAGAACGGGGCACGATATAGGGATGGGGCACTACACCATAACCAACTAAGAAAAAGTTTTGTCCTCAAAACTTAAGAAAAGAACCTACCGCTAGAAAATTAGAGAACGAAACTTTTCCCTCATCTCAGACTCAAGCTCCCAGGTCGACTCTTCGACCGCATGGTTCCTCCAGAGCACGCGAGCGAGAGGGGTTTCGAAGCAGTTTATTCTTGCGCTCCAAAATTTGCACGGGCTTTTCTACATATGGTAAGTCCGCCTGCAGATTCAGCTGACCAAAATCTACCACATGGCTCAGATCGTGTACGTACTTCCGCAACTGAGAAACGTAGAAGACATCGTGCACGTCCGACAATGCTGGTGGCAATGCAATCTGGTAAGCTACTGAGGCGACTCGCTTCAATATCTCGAAAGGATCGACAAATCTTGGACTCAACTTTCCCTTAGCTCCAAATCTCGTGACTCCACGCATAGGCGTGACTTTCAGAAACACGTGATCGCCCTCCAGGAATTCAAGGGGTCGTCGATAAGTGTCGAGAGGTCTCTCCCGATTCAGCCACAGAGTCGATCCTCGAGACGCAATCCGCTGAATATGGGACTTGATTCCGAAGAAACCTTTCCATAACGAGAAAATAATCTTAATTCAATCGTTCCTGTTCGACCAATTCGATCGATTCCGACCAATCGGTTCCGACCGAATCGATAGCATACAGTGTTCCTTTCTCGCGCACCCCGTAGACGGAGAACGGGACACGATGTAGGGACGGGACACTACAATTCACAAGTAAATAGGCAGGCACTCAAACACACACAAAATTATAACTGACTAGCTATCTTATCTATCTCTCCTCAGAATATAAAGATTTATTATTGCAGATGGTGATCTATTGACCAAATAGTACGCATGACTCAGTGTCTCTATCCAGAAGTCGGTCTCTGCTAGAAGTCACTTCATAAGACATGATTGCAACAACATACTCCCGGCTCGCTTAAATAGTGTCATATTGATGTGTCCAACTACCCCGTTTTGCTTTAGATATCCTGGAGTTGTCAACCCCCTCTGGCCTTCTTTCTTTTCTTTCTTAGCGTAGGAGTCATCTTGTCCTACACAACTTCACATTCCAATAGGAAAGGAATGTTAAATTGTCAAGTTAACGATGATTTTTTTGTTAGCGAAAGACGTCCAAAGGCGAAAGCCCACACACAGTGACCATGCTAGAAGGTAATATTAGAGATTCTATAAGTCGGTCTTCACCTTGGGAAATTGGCCAAGATAGAATGACACCACCTTTTTTATCCTCTGAATACACTGCTTTCTGCAATAGTCTTGAAAATTTGTCAAAGGTGTACTCGCCTCCATTATATGTCTGCAAATACTTCATCGTTCGTCCCTTTTGCTTCTCCATTATTGTCTTCCACTCTCAGGATCTAGCAAACACCTTCGACTTGTGTCTGAGGAAATAACCAATAATTTCTTGAGAAATCATCTATGAAGGTGACATAATTCTCGACACCTCCCTTTGATTAAACTAGTAATAGCCCTCATACGTCTTAGTGGATGTAACAAAGGTTTACATTGGTCTATTATACCACATATTTGAAGCCAACCTTGTGTTACTTGTCTATTGTACAATACTTGCAGAAATCTAGCTTGCACTCCTTCAAGCTCTTTAGCAACTCTTGTGCGACTCACATAGACCCATTTTCAGTCGTGTGACTTAGATGCAAATGTCATAGCATTGTAGTACTCTCCACCTATTTCACTGTAGCAACGATCGCACCACCAGTGTACATGTTTTCGTCACATTGATACAAGTTCTACAACAATCTATGCCTCATCATAACTCATACCCATCAAGTTGCCCTTTACTAATTTTAGCAAAATGTCTTGGCCAACAAATTTGCATCATGGTGTGTCCAATGCGCTCATAAAAATGAGGTTCTTTGGATCTGGAACGTATATTACATTCACAAGTGTCCGCACCACAACAATCAAACGTATGAAGCTTGGTGTCCCTACGCCAATAGTCTTGCACGACGCATTGTTCCCTATGAAAACAACACAACCAATGAAGTCCGTATAAGTAATGAACGACTCCTTGTTCGGACAGATATGGTATGAACATCCAGAGTCAAGAATCCAAGCTTCGGAGAATGTATCATTCTTGCTATGTACCGTAAATACATCGCATGTTAACTCATCAGCTTCCTGCACAAGACTGACTTGACCCTGACCACTTGAACTTGCATCTTTACCCTTCTCTAACCACCGCTTATACTTCGAAAATTATTTCTTCATGTGTCCCGAATGTTTGCAAAATAAACAAGTATCGAACTTTTGTCCGGATGATTTGGACTTCCCTCGGCTACTCTTGCCTCCATCATTATTCTTCGATCTTCCCCTTTCGTTAGGCATCAACCTTGATGACTCGCCGATTGGATTTGGACCCTTCATAATCTCATATTAAGAGGAGTTGTCATATCTTCCATTTCGAGAATTTCCTTCACCTAAAGGATTATTTTCACCAAATCAGTGTTCTAAAAATCGGCCTAGGCGCCCATCTAGGCGCTAGACACCCGCCCACCGCACCGAAAACCCCCTAGGTGGTGGGCTAGGCGGCTAGGCAGGCCCTAGGCGCCCCT
The DNA here is from genome assembly GCA_029216955.1 of Iris pallida. Taxonomy (NCBI): domain Eukaryota; kingdom Viridiplantae; phylum Streptophyta; class Magnoliopsida; order Asparagales; family Iridaceae; genus Iris; species Iris pallida. The sequence goes on from JANAVB010043216.1 coordinate 8,417,728, forward strand.
AGGCGGTGGGTTTTTTGAATTTTTTGATTTTTTTTTTGATTTTGTTTATTCTTAGTTGTATTTTGGATATTTGTTTGAGTTTTAAGATAGTATTTGGATTTTAGAACATTGAAATTTCAAATTTCAAATTTCAAATTTCAAAATTTTCAAACAAAAAAAAAATTCTAGGCGGCCGCCTAGGCGGGCTAGGCTCTAGGCGGACCTCCGCCGCACCGAGTCCGCCTAGCGATTTTTACAACATTGCACCAAATAGTAATAAAACCCCGAAAGTAAAAAAAAGGAGTAAAAGTGTCTTGTCCTCCTGTAGCTTCGAGACACAGAAGATCAATAACAATCTTGTTGAAGCTGTTCAGGTGGTTTAAGAATTTGTTCCCTTCCGTCATGCGTAATTGTTTATTTAGATACAACTTGTTAAACAATAATTTTGTAATATACAAAAGCTCTTAAACTTCAACCATAAACTTGTCGCCGAAGTCTTGGACATAACATTGTACATCACCTCATCCACCAAACAAAGCTCTAATGTGCTTTGCGACCTCTGATCCATGTTATCACATGCATTACTCGTCATATCAGTAGCCGGCAATGGCCTTACATAGTCCATCTTTGACAAGGATATACTTAACTTCTCAGCCACAAAGGAAACTTTCCTTTACCATTGAATTTTTCCACCTCGAACTTGGTGCTATTAACCTTGTTACTCGTTATCCAGAAATTCTGAAATAGAGAAAATCTCTTTCGAACCTTAACTAACTAACGGTTCCAAAAATCCATATCTAGGAAGATAAGGAGAGGACCAATGTCGTCACCTCCCGTTGACCTAGATCGAAGAATTTAAAATCCTGATGATTCTCATAGCTCTGATACCAATTCATACGAATTGAGTCGTGCGCAAGTGGAAGCAACACGTACAACAACAATAACCTTATCAATAACAAGCAAATAACCGAATAAATAGCAACAAGAACAAGCAGCAATATTAACGTGATTCGGTCAAACTTGACATACTCTACGAGATGAGGAAAGAAATAACTTTATTGACCAATAAGAAAACCTTACAAGGACTAAACACACAATACATTAACGTGAAACCATCCCTCAATGAGATCTCTAACCGAGCTCTCACCTTTCTCTTGATGACTGCCTTAATGACCTCCAAGAACCCTCTCTTGCAAACCTCATTTTTTCTTGTTAAACTAGCTATAGGGCTAACAGAGGACCTTAAATAGGATCCACAATCTTTCACCAAAGTCGGAAGCAATCTTGACTGTCGAAAGCAACCATTTAGATATGAACCATTCACAATACACAACCAACCCCGATCCAACGGCAAACCGACGGTATGCACGGATATGTCGAATGAGCACAAAGTGGGCTCCCAATCTGCTGGAATGATTCTGAACTTTATGGTATACCAGGGGTATATTGGCAGTATGCCACCCGGATACAAATCGTTTTTTCCAGCCTCTGATATGCTGCTTCGACTCCTCCCAAGCTTCTTTGATTCCTCGGATGCTATACACACGCGCGCACACACACACACACACAGGGGCTCCACCCCCTAACACTAACCCAAAATCGTAACCTCCATTTTTTTTAATGTGGGCCAATAACTAAAACGGGCCCTATGTTAGTACCATTTTCAGATTCTATGTGCCCGCTTTTTGGAAACTTCTTTGTTTCTTTTTTCCTCAACTTCAATCCAACTCTTTCTCCTTATTGTGGCGTGTCTTAGAGGTCCAAACGATCTCTCATGAAAAGATTGTTGATTTAATGAAGCCTTGTTCGGAATCAGGGACAAGGATCATATGATAAACCCTAGCAGAGCTGCAGGAGGTCATCTTTTTTATAAATCAAATATTAAAATCAAGCTCTTCTAGGTTACATTAAATAACTCGTGAAAATAACTTTTCCACCTCTCCTTAATATAATTTTCCCTTACTACTAGTGCATTTTGGTCTTTACTCTTGATACATTTAATATTACCTATGTCTCTACTTCTTTTCTACTCTTAGCAAGCTATAAATATATTTTTCTCCCTCTGTATACTCTAACCTAGTATACATAATCATAAGCTTATATCAAACAACGTTTCTCACTTTCTCCTCATTTTTGCACTTGCAGATCATTGCAGGAAATTGTTTTGCCATAATTCTCTTTTGGAATTCCTCGTCCCACAACCAGGTTTCTTTTGAAGTCCAACAACTTCCTATGTTTGAAGTCCAATCATTGTGACAAGAGTAAGACACTATCATTGGCAGACACATGGAGAACTCGCAACTAAAAATATTATATAGATTTCTAACACTCGCAATTCATCACCAAATCCACAAATCTCCAACATCTCTCGGTTCCACAAAGGAAACCACAAAACCACACATACTAAGTGCCCTAGGTGTTCTCCTTACATTAAGCTTGTGTTGTCTTCTTTTACTTTTGATTTCTCTCCATTTTACATTCTTGTTGCTAATATTGACTTTTTGCTAATATTGTCCTTCAAAACCACTTGAACCAATGGATTTATATTGCTATTTTTATGTTGATTATGGTTGCTATATGAGCTGCTAATGTTGCAATTACCAGGTTTAACTAATACCTTATCCTTTTTAAGGTCCTCAAAAACAAGTTTCTTTAGTCCCACCCTTTTTCTAGTAATTCTATCACCCCTTCAAATTGATAGACCATAGGTGCACCTGCTAGGAGTGGTGGTAAGCTAAAGACCTCCAGAACTGTCGATAGGCCTAAAGGACTTAAAATTGAGGCTGTAAAAGGGAATATGGTATTGTTTATGTTAGGGAGGAAATGGCCCGAAAACACGGGATGAAGGTTTTGCTGTTGTATTGGTTTACTTATTTTGTCTTGATTAATGTTTTTTTTTCTGAATGTGTTATTTTTACGGGAGAAAAGCACACATACTGCATAATCCCATCAATCGACAAGTAATCCCATTATTCATTGTAAGGTTCCGGAACCGGAACGATCACATAATGGAAACGTGCAATGTAACCTTGGGTGAGGATATTTCATAAATAAACAAACTAGCATAACAAGTCTCTAGAAATCTGTATAAAAGGTGGAATACAATGAGCTTGGCCCATTAGTCAGTGTGCCAAAAGGCCCAAAACTGGGTTTCTTCAGTTCCACCACAAGGAAATAATTAATCATAAATTCATTATCAGTTGCTTAAATATCAGTGAAGAGCTTCATCATCTGTTATCAGTCATACACCATCGTGACGATCAAATTGCAATTGAGATTGCAGAGTCCACTATTTTCATGATTGAAGAAAGTATATTGGAATCATTAGCCATTTTATCGCTTCCAATTCCAAAAACTTTTTATTACTAGGTAGTAGGTAGTCTCTATAGAATTATTGAAATTTTGACAAAACCATTCCATATCTTCTTAGAAAACCCTACATCGTCAATCTGAGTGTTAAAGATACTTATTTATATATGCTATGTGAAGACTTGTTCATTAACTTGGTAGAATATATGTTATTGTGAGTTGTGGGCACCTCGCAGCAACTATAAAATAAGTACATGGTCATTCCTGCCTAATAAGATAACTTCTCCTATTATCATCCAAATGTTATAGAGAATAAAGATGGTTAATAAATTACACTAGCAGTGTTTACTATATATATATATATATATATATATATATATATATATATATATTTGCTATTCATTAGCAAAAAAAAAACCAAAATTCAAATATAATCTGGATGGTATAAAGACCTTTTAGATGTCAAAACTCCCAAACTTCTTTAAGTAGAATCCTATCTGTATAAGGTTTAACTGGATCTGGAATAAATAGTAATTGCCATGCCGGAAAGGGAGAACTTCACATAGATGAACAAAAAAATTTGATTTCTGATGAATCACGAATCCCAAGTTTAAAAAACAATTTAACTGTTATTTCATGGAAAATTTGAAACCATAATAACATTCTTGCATGGAGAAAACAAATAAGTCTTAACAGATATTGTTGTTGGGATAGATTCTAAATAAAATAAATTATTTCACTCTAAGTTCAAGTCATGGTTCTTTGGAAAAGTAATGCCTGTAACAAGACGATGATTTGGGACATACCTTAGGTAAAACTCCAACATTTTTAGATGTCGGTACATTGGGAATCCCACCATCAGGAGGTTGTTCTACAGTAGTGAAGCAGATATTGAACTCCTGTTAAGAAATTGAGATCAGAATAAATACATGAGTACACATAATCAGTCGTTGTTACTAATGATCTCCTGGCAAAGAACTGTCATACAGATAAGAAACACCTGAATGATTGACGGGTAGAGACTATTGAAGTCGAGAAGTAAAATGTACTTGTCATAGAGACCCATTTTAGGTTCTAAAACCAATCCCCCGGAGTAGGAAGGACCCTTTTTACGTTTTCCTTGATCTTGTTGCCCATCTTTCTCAGGATAGATATCATTAGCATTCATGTTATCAGCATCCTCACCTCCAACTCCCACAACCACCTTTCTCTTTGTTGTATTCAACTCCTTACTCCGTGCAGTAACTTTATCTGGGACTATATATTTCTCTTTATGAAATGAATGCAATAGTAGATACTCCACTCGCTGCGCTCTAGCACCCTGAACATCATATATAGAATTTGAATATGGAATCTCAGTTGAAGCCTCAAATGAGTATATGTGAAATTTTACCTGGAGAGTTTTTCCCCAAAGGTTACCACTAATATTTGTTAGCTGCCGAGTTAGGGGAAGAATACTTAGATGAAACATCAGTTCCAAAGATAGCCAAGCATCAGTTTCAGCATACTCAACCTAGTCATAATCAAGATCATCATTCAGGTTTTTTGGCACAATTATAAAGTGTAACAGATTATTTAGGAATCCTGTTGCATTACAGTCATAATACCCTGAATCAATTAAGGTTTTCCCATGGGAATGATTCTCTAAGCTATTTCAAATATGTAATTTCTAGAGAATTACAAGTTTCACAAGATATACATGAAAATCTGATAATTTGACAGAAACTTCACTAGCCATATATCTAGCGCTAGTTGACAGCTCATTGTGACTTGTTTCTGTGGCCATATTCTACTATTATCGTTTTTTTCCATGGTTGTTGTCACGTGCTTTGAAGAACATATATAGCAAATGATATACAGAATACTATATCGTATATGTTACTTTAACTGAAGTCCAGAATATTTCCCGTGATTATAGCAAGTATTCATCGTTTTACATGATCCATCTATTGCCCCTAGCTGAAATATCCCCAAATAGCCCGTACAATAAAGATGATTTTAATCTAGCTGCATAAGATGAACTGACTAATAGTCTGGCATAACACATGGAAGAGAAACCTACCAGTTGGAGTAGTGTTTCTGATGCATGGAACAGGACAGGAATATCATGTGGAAGAATTTCCCTTCTGTTTTTGTTCAGCTGTGTCTTTGCAAGTGCTGTTAAAGAATAACTATCCTGAAATGGATATGTTCGATGATCATAAACATGATTAAGCTTTTGCGTATAGTAGATATGGGCAAGTAAAAAATCCAGTTTACCTCTCTCAAGAGGTCTCGAGAACACAAATAGGTATCACACAAAAGTCGGCCGGCAATGCAAGACATTATCCCGAGACTCGCTCCAGACCCATAAAGGGAACTGCTTCTGGTGAGCTTTGGCATCATAGAACGCTTAAGACGTCCTATCTTAGACCACATGCTACTAGGAACCTTGCAAGCCTGTGTTAATAAAAAGCAATTTATTCTTAGAATCTTAGTGGAGTCAAGATAAGGTAAAACAAAGGCAGTGGAAGAAAAGAAAATCAGTAATTAGAACCCAATATGGAGAGTGAGAAGGAGGATTAGCATATCCACAATTTGAACTCTGAAGTGATACCAGACGGTGTGGATTTCACAGTCAAATATTTACGGTCCTACATTATACTGCTTTAGAGTTTAGAGAGAGTTGAGCACAAATCAAATTTACAAGTGCTCTGGCGTTTGTAGGTGAAATGCAATATTTTGATGAAATAGTTATCTTGAAGCAAGAGTCAAACCTGAGCACGGTGAAGAAGAACATCAAGATCAAACCCAGAAATATTGTGTCCAACAAGAACGTCACAATCCAGTTTGTGCAGTTCAATCATCAAGCGATTTAACAAGGCCCTCTCGCTGCAGGATATGTGATACTAGTTTAAAGGAATGCAAAACCAGCAGCATACATGATAATCTTTTAGTAGCAACGCCAAAACAAGAGTATGGAGATTTACCTGCTTTCCAATGCTAAAACATTTGACCCAGCCTTTAAGTTTCTGTTCGTAACTTCTTTCACTAGACCCAAAGGAAAGATTCCGCCATCAGGCTTGCGGATAACAGTAAAATGGCTGACTACTCCCTTTCTCTTCCACTCTGATGCTATCATAGGGCTATCAATCTGGTATGTTATACAACAAGTATATCAAATCAGATATTTTATTTGACCATATGAACCAGATAATGACTCTAGAAATGTGTACAGGAATTGAAACTTCAGTCTGCTAGTACAAAGCAATTCAATTATCAAAAAACCAAATGACAAAACTAAAAATGAAATGATCATTAATGGAACATGAAGGGAAGTTATCCAACTATTAGAATCTTTGAGAGTAAGAAAAAGGTAAACACAAAAACTTTCATATACCTTTGCCTTGGGACAGCATATGACAGAAGCTGCCACAATCTCATTTGTATTATGCTTCTCACTGATGATTGTTTTCAAATTTATTGCAGCAACAATCACCTGAGGAACTTCAGACGGATTCTCTGAAGAAGAAATATCCTTAGGACATTCAACCACTATTTCAAACTTGCACCAGCTAACCTGTTCCAACACGACCAGATTATCAGATCAAACTGATAATCTACAAATTAACAAGAACAAACACTACTCACAGGACACAGAATCTGGCAATTGAACAAGAAGCAACAGAATAAACAGATAATGCCTAATAGCCAAATGTAGGAGTTGAATATCACTACCCGTTCAGAAGCTGGTCTGTTACTAAATTTTGAAATCGAAAGCCACGAGGGTCCCTTGACTTTCCTCTTAATTAGAAATAACTCCAAAGCACTGCAAAGAAGGACATAATCAAATTCCTTGCGCAAGGCATGTATGAAAGAAGTACCCTTGACATGGAAGCTGTGTTACTTTAGCAATTTGCAATATAAAAACTTAATGCTGATGAAGTTTGATTCTCATTCAAAAAAATCTTTGATTTTGCCTTGATTTGGAGAACAGTACTAGAATATTTCAGATAACCCTAATATATTTTGGTCAAGGTACTCACGATATTTTTTGGCTGAGTTCATAAAGAGCCAAGTTCCCATTGGTGATTCAATTAAGATGATGACAGCAAATAATAGTGGTTTGATTATGTAAAGGGAACAAATAGTGATAAATGTACAGCAGTCATAATGGCACATTTGTAAGAGTTGCTAAGACTAGGGATCAAAGGAAATGCTCTTTGTCATCCTCATTCTCGTCTTCCTATGAATGTGCGTAATTTGATAAGTTCCATATTGGAGACATGATAATGCACTCCTGTTCTTCTTAGTGTACATAAATTTCACTGAGATTTTGTATGGAAGTGAATCCAGCAATATTTACCTGCTGTGTGTTCCTAGGAGTGCACAAAAATGTTCCCCTTTAAGATCTGCCGGAAGTGGTGGATCCTGAACCGAAAGAAAGTAGCAATTGACAAATGAAGAGAGAAGATAATGGATACATAAAAGAAAAGTTCCACATGAATGAATATTGACTGGATATCCTGAACATATGTGGGCATGGAAAAAGATATACAGAGAAGAAAAGATCACAATCCCCAAAGATAGAATGGTCGGGTACTAAAAGTACTTATACCTTAAAGGAGTAGTTGATCTTAAGAACACAATGCTCTCCAAGACGTATATCAGATCGCTCAAAGGCATATTTCCGCTGTGGAGCATCAAAGTGTGGTGACATTATATAATAGAAATTAACACAACAATTTTGATAATAACGTCATGGAAGGAATGATAACTTTCATGTCTAGAGAAGAATGTTAAAAACCTTGCAAGGAACAGTGCTAAATTTTGAAATGTTGAAGTCGACCAATCTTTGACGTATCTCATCCTTCAAACCTGATGGCATTTTCTAACAGACAGAAGTAATTATATAAGTAAACCCTGTTCATCTTATGGACAGACAGAAACAGCATTAGTTTGTATGTTATTTTTAGTTTAAAAAAAGTTTATATGTTATTTATGCACTTATTGTTGTGTACTTTACTTGCACATCTGGAACTTGAGAATCAGTTTCCTCGGAACTGGCTGGGATGGCATAAACACATCGCTGCATATTCTTTACAACCACGCTACAGCTATGATATGCACCACCCGCTTTGACCTAAAACATGGAAATATAACACCCTGTCAAATGTTTGTAAGCATCCATAATTCAAAAAATTTAACATACAACTTTCAGCAGCTATGGTAGATATTCTTCTTCTAACCTACACAAACTTTTACTAGAAACAGTAACCTATATATTATATATCATACACCTGATAGGAGTCCCTTGATTTTGTCATGACTCATGTAACAACTATGAACTATATATATATATATATATATATATATATATATATATATATATATATTGGAATAATGGTGAATTTATTCCTCGCATATAGCGGAAAAGGTATTACAATACATAAATATCACAACTTCTCATGCCCCAAATTATAATATTATGGGGCCATTATTGATACATCGAATTCTATGTTATGTAGAATTCCAATGGGGGGTAGTCAAGCCCTCGAAAATACGTCTGTTCCGCTCCTTCCAGATGTGCCAAACGGACGCGGCGAGACGAACTCTGACTCTTCTGGCCCACCCCGGGTCCATGCCTCTGTGATCTCGGATCCAGCTGAGAATGCTTCGGATGTCTCTATCCACCCCAACTCCTCCTCTCAGCTGTACGCACTGCTCAGTCCAAATGTGTCAGGTCATCGAGCATACAAAGAAGAGATGCCTCATAGATTCTTCCTTCCCATTACATAGCACACACTTGGCATCTGGGATCTGCATCCCAAACCTGAGGAGTCTGTCTCTCGTCATCAGTATACCCCGTAGAAGCCGGTATGCACATAGTTGCATTTTTCGGGCAATCCCCTTGCCCCAAATGAAGTCCACCTCCTCAGCCCGGTCGTGGTGGGTCCGAACCAAGTCATAGCAGCTACGAAAGCAGAATAGCCCTGACCCGCCCCCCGTACCTGGGCCGGCCCAGCTCCAGGAATCCTCATGCTGGCTAGCGTCAATAGTAATAAGGCGAATCTTCTCAGCTAGCTGAGCAGTATACGGATATCCTTCCGGCCTCCAAACTCCATCTCTGATGATCCGACTGCATTTGAGCCCCCTGCCCGCCTCTCTGTCCAGCTGACCTCCCAATATCTCGAGCAAGGATCTGGAACCCAACCAAGGGTCAAGCCAGATGTCAGTAGTCGTCCCATCTTTCATGTTCCTGCAGATAGCGGTCTGAAGCACCGGTCGACACCTCAGAATGGCCTTAAACGTGACCGAGAAGTTGTTGTCTATCCTGCAGGCCCAGAAGTTAGTCCTCCTTAAGTATCTGTTCGCCATCCATTCCGCCCAAAGTGACCCCCCTTGATGAATCTCCAGGCCATCTTCACACAAGCTGCCTTCCTGACCGCATGAAGAGGCCTCAACCCCACTCATCCTTCCTCCCGAGGACGACAAAGCTGATCCCAAGAGATCGCATGCATCCCTCCCCTCCAGATGAAGTCAGCACAGATGGCCTCCACTTTACGAATAGTAGCCGTAGGGATCTAGATAGACTGGAGCCAGAACATCGTGATGCCAGCATTAACCGAACGCACCAACTCAATCCGTCCACCAAATGACAGACCCGCAGCTTGCCAGCCTTCCACTCTCCTCTGAGCAAAATCCACCAAGCTGTGACATTCCTGCTCTCTGGCATAGTTGACCGTCAGCGGGACCCCCAAGTATTTTACTGGGAGCTCGCCTTTGTCCACTCCCAAGGCGAAGGCTCTCTCCTCCTGCAGAGTACACCGGGTACTGAAGTAGACTCTGCTTTTCTCCTTGTTCAACTGGAGCCCAGATAGTCGCCCGAACTCCTCCATAATGTCAGAGAGCGCTCTCATGTCCCGCATAGAAGGCTGAAGTAGCACCAATAAGTCGTCAGCATAGATCAAATGGGAGACAATCGGACTCACCAACCGGAAAAGGGGGACGATCCTCTTGCTATGCACCGCCGTGTCCATCATGCATGTAAAGTACTCCATCACCAAGGTAAATAAATATGGTGAGAGCGGGTCACCCTGCCTCAACCCCATGTTGCTCCTGAAGTAGCCATGAGGCGTGCCCTGGATGAGGACTGAGAAAGTAGGGGAGCAAATGCACTCCCTCACCCTCGCAACCCACCTCTCGTCGAACCCCATGGCAAGCATCAAGTGACACAAGAAGTCCCGGTTGACCGTATCATAGGCTTTCCGAAGGTCAAGCTTCACACAAGCCTTCATCCCCCCAGGTTTGCTGAACTCCCTCACCATCTCATGAGCTAGCAGGCTGTGCTCCGCTATCGACCAGCCCTTGATGAACGTTGCTTGATTCTGGGACACCAATCCCTGCATAATTCCCTCCATACGCCTGCACATAAGATGAGTGATAATCTTATAAAGAAAGTTACAGCAAGCAATGGGCCGAAAATCTGCAAGCGAGGTCGCTCCCTCCTTCTTAGGCACCAGCGTCAAGAAGGTGTGGTTCATCTCCTTCGAAAGTCTGCCCTCCGTGAAGAACTCTTGTACCGCCGCCAGAACAGGGGCCTTAAGCACACCCCAGTGTCGCTTAAAGAACCCTGAAGAGAAGCCATCAGGCCCAGGAGCTTTGTTGGGATTAGCCTTCATCACAATGTCTTCCACCTCCTCCATCCTCACAGGAGCCAAAAGCAGGCTATTCCCATGGTGGAACACCAGCCTCTTCGTGACAAGTGCTGAAAACGTGCTAGTGTAATCCGTCTGCTGATATAAATCAGTATAAAATCTGACGGCCTCTTCCTGAATCTCCACCGGGTCCCCCACAAGACGTCCCTCGGCATTTAGAAGTCTGGGGATGTTGTTCCGGTACTGACGGATGCGGATCACATCATAGAAGAATTTGGTGCAGCGGTCTCCATCTTTGAGCCAGGTACATTTAGCCCTCTGTGCCGCACTAATCTCCTCCTGCAGTCTCATGGTGCTGACCTCCTCAATCATGATCTTCTCCTTAGCCGCCAACTCCCCGTTCAGAATGTCAGCCTGAAGAGCCACCTGAGTGTCCCGAAGCTCGGCTTCCTTATCCGCCAGAGAAGACCACGGTCTCGTCTTCACCCAACCCCTGAGAGCACGCTTGATCTGCTTGAGTTTATGAACCATGCGGAACTGAGCCGTGCCTTCCCGGAAGTGCTGCATCTCTCCCATAACCACCTCCTCATATCCAGCCGACAGATACCAGCCGTTGTTATACCGAAACGGCTTCGCCCTCAAAGTGGGTCTCTCACAGAGGCCAACCCGGATAGGAGAATGGTCGCTAGTACCCGCCGCAAGACCTTCCGCCACCGAGTTCGGGAAGCACCTGAACCATTCACTATTGCCCAAGGCCCGATCCAACTGACAAGCAATCCGATTATGTGTAGCCTTGTTGTGCCAGGTCCAGATATGTCCAGCTCTCTCCAGCCCCCGCATCCCTGACATAAGCAGACACCTCTGGAAGTCATATAAGATCGAGTCTGGAACAGGACGACCTCCCACCTTCTCTTGACGAAGTAGCATAGCATTGAAGTCCCCCATGATGAGCAGAGGGAGATGCATGCTGTCCGCCGTAAGACCCAGGTGCACAATGTCCTCCCACAAAGCCTCCCGGAGTCTCCGGTCATTGTGCCCATATACAGCACCCAGGATGAATCGGAACCCACCTTTGTTCTCGAAAGTAATGCCAATGAGTTGTTCTGATTTATGGATCTGCACCCCCTCCCAGCTACCTCGGTTCCACCTAACCCAGATCCTTGCCATACCGTAAAGATCTAAGTTGTGGATGTGATCCCAGTTTGCCGGAGTCCTACGCGAGAGCATAGCGGCCCCTCTAATCTTCGCCTCCAACAAGATAGCAATGTCACACGACTCTCTCCTCAGAACCCCTCCAATCTCCCTCCATCGTCCAATGGAACACCCCTCCCTAATGTTCCATGCTATGACCGACATTTAATTTATAAATGAGGGGTCCCCCTGGAACTCGTCTGGATCGACACTCGAGGGAAGTGTCTCATCCGCCTGATCAATGACTGCATCTACCATGGAGGAAGGAACAAGATGGGCCTGAATCCTGCTCAGAGTAAGTGTCCAGTCAGGATTGGCTTCAGTTTGGACATCCATATCCCTCGCCTGTGGGATATCCTCTAGTGTGGCCGGAGCGTGTCTTTTCCTGCTGCTGTATACCATGAGCGTCGGGGAGGCCTCCACCACCATCTGACCACTGTCAGCCGCGCTCATACCCCTGGTCACCATAGTCCTCTGTTGTCTGAAAGGGACCAGTGCACCCTGCGTGCTCTCATGTCTCTGCGATGATCCTGACTCCAGCCTCCTGTCAACCTCCATCACTGTATCCTCCTCCATATGTCTGTCTGGCGCCATCTCCCCAGGCAAGTGACTGGGAGCCGTCTCCAACCCAGGTGCCTCCGTCTGAACCGCCTGTGGCCTGGCGGCCTCCTTCCCCTTATATTTGCACGCACTGGTAGTGTGCCCAAAGCACTCGTAATAAGAACACATGGGTGGGACCCAGTCATACTCCACCGACTGTGTCAGAACCTTCCCAGACGGTACCTGATACTCAACCATACTCGAAAGCTCCGAGCCAGCCTTGATCTCCACGAAGACCCTGGCATACATCAGTCTGGTGCGGAAAGCAGTGGCCTCATCTGCCTTGATCGGCTTCCCCACGAGGCTGGCAAGTCTCATGAGAAGCGGGATGCTCCAATACTTCACTGGGAACTCTGGGAATCGGATCCAGATGGGAATAGCGTTCAGCACCTCCTTCTCACATCTCAGCTCCGGCGTCCACTCCTTCAATATAATGAGTCTCCCATCAAATGACTAAGGCCCTCCCTGTAGAATCCTGGACACATCCTCCGCTAGTCCAAATTTGACATAGTAAAACCCATTCTCCCTGGAGAAGAATTCCATGCTACCTTTGGGTTTCCAGACTCGCTCCGCATATCCCCGGATTTGGCCATAGAACGGCTTGTTCCCTAACAATACAATACCAGAGTGTTCTTCCAGAATTCTGAAACCACCGCTATTTTCTCGGCGGAAAAATACGCCCGAAGCCCTCCTCCAACCGACATCGGTGAGACAAATTCCATCGACATCGGGCTTTTCGTAACCACTGGCGTGCAAACCTCCTTCCATGCCGGCATCAGTAGCAATTCCCTTAGCCTTCTCTGCCGCCGTCGTCTTCGGCCTCCATCCCGATACAGTGCGCACCGTACCTCCCCCACGACGACGGGGATCCACTGTGCCTATCGATGCTCGATTCCCATAATTTTCTGAACCCGCCCGCCCCAATACTTGGGTCTGGGCCACTCGTCGCCCTCTAGCCCATCGTCTCGTCACTGTCTGCCAGCCTGCATCCCCAGTGTTGTCCCCCCCGGACCCGAACTCGAATACTGGAGCCGCTCCGCCGGAGGAGGAGCCTCCCTTGCCGCCCGACCCCCCCACCCGGGGGGGTCCCCCTGCATCCGCCCGCCCCCCGACCCCTCCCCGCCAGGAGGGGTCCCGCCGCCGCCCGACCCCTCCCCGCCAGGAGGGGTCCCGCCACCGCCGCCCGACCCCTCCCAGCCTGGAGGGGTCCCGCCGCCGCCGCCCGACCCACCCCCGATCGGGGGGGTCCCCCTGTTGCCGCCCGCCCCTATCTCGCGTCCGCCGCCCGACCCCCCCTCGCCTGGAGGGGTCCCTTTCTTGCCGCCGCCCTTCCCTCCAAACCGCCGAACACCCCCCCCCCCCCCGCGAGAGGATCGGGGGGGGGGGGGGGGGGAGGCGTTGTAGCCGCCATAGGGGAAACCCTAGCAGAGCTCTCCATCTTTATATATATATATATATATATATATATATATATATATATATATATATATATATATATATATATAAAGGAAGATCGGTGTTTTCCGCCAAAAGATAAAAAAGATAAAGAGTCAGGATCTAAAAGATAACCCGCTTTGACCTAAAACATGGAAAGTTACCACCCTGTCAAATGTTTGTAAGCATCCATAATTCAAAAAAATATTAACATATAACTTTCAGCAGCTATGGGAGATAACATTCTTCTAACATTGTGAACTTTAACTAGAAACAGCAACCTATATATTATATAACTTCGTAATCCTGATAGGAGTCCCTTGATTTTCTCATGATTCAAGTAACATCTATATGTAAAAAAATATTAACATACAACTTTCAGCAGCTATGGGAGAGATCATTCTTCTTACATACACTTTGACTAGAAACAGTAACCTATATATTATATAACTTCATACACCTGATAGGAGTCCCTTGATTTTATCATGATTCAAGTAACATATATATATATATATATATATATATATATATATATATATATATATATATATATATAATAAGGAAGATTGGTGTTTCCTGCCAAAAGATAAGGAGAGAGAGAAGAGTCAGGATTAAAAGATGAGGTTATTTCATATAGAGTGATAAATTTTGGTATATTTATATAAAAGAGGAGAAGTTTTCAATATTTACAAGAAAAGAGATGTGGCGCCATCTTAGATGGCGCCCAACCTCTTTTTGTTTTTCCTAGCATGTGGCGCCATCTTAGATGGATTTAATTTAAAATGAACTACTATTTAGATTAAATTGGATTTTAGACTATAGATTATATCGGATTCAAAATTTACTTCATAATTTGACTCAATTAGATTATATTCAAGATTTGCAAAATTGTATTGTTGAATGAGATCTATCAAAAAGCGTGTACTCATAATTACAATAATTAGATTATGGTAAGCTGAAATATAAGATTTTAAAGTATTATATTCAACAGAATTCTGGAAGATTTAAAAGAGACTCCACACTATCATGGGCTAAAATTTAGGGCAGTGCCAACGGCATGAGTACACCTAGTATACTACAAGAAAGTGTAGTATCCATATGTTGTTACATCTAGGGGTGAGCATTTATGGACCAAAAACCGAACCGAATAAGATATTCGGTTCGGTTTAAAAATATTCAGTTCGGTTTTAAAAATACTATTTTTTTTAAATTCTGTTTCGGTTTCGGTCCAAAACCGAAAACCGAATAAGAAAATTATATATATATACACTATGGGTTTTCGTGTAGATGAGCAATGCGTGCAGATGAGGGGAGGAATTGGGGTGGATAGAGATATTCGGAGCATACTTAGCTGGATCCGAGATCACAGTGGCCGGGATCCGGGGTGGGCCAGAAGAGCCAGAGTGCGTCTCGCCGCTTCCGTTTGGCACATCTGGAAGGAACGGAACCGACGTATTTTCGAGGGCTTGGTTACCCCCCCTATTGGAATTCTACATAACATAGAATTCGATGTATCAGTAATGGCCCCATAATACTATTATGTGGAGCTGGAGAAGTTGTGATGTTTATGTATTGTAATACCTTTACCGCTATATGCGAGGAATAAATTCACCATTATTCCAAAAAATATATATACACTATGGGTATATACTAAATAAATTTAGGTATATTTAGTTACTATATATATTAACAAATATATATATATATATATATATATATATATATATATATATATATATATATATATATATATATACTATGGGTATATACTAAATAAATTTAGGTATATTTAGTTACTATATATATTAACAAAAAAGTGCAAATAAACCGAAAAATCAAATAAACTGAATAAACCGAAAACTGAACCGATTTATTTTGGTTTGGTTTGATTCGGTTATGGGCCAATTCGGTTTGGTTTCGGTATTCGGTCCAATTCGGTTTTCGGTTATTCGGTTCGGTTAAACCGAATGCTCACCCCTAGTTATATCAATGTCAAACATAAGAATCGACAGGAAAAAGGTTTTGAGGTAATTTTCTTCACTGGTACATTACTAATACAAAGCACAACAAGAGGGCCTACCAGTGCTCCACTGGGAGCCTTGGGGATGACGGTATCGTGTAGATAACATGAGAAAAACTATACACATTGGCAGGCTAAATAAAGGAGATGTTACTATCACTAATCTCAGTTTTTTCTTCAATAGGTGGACACTTTGGTGCTCTATGTAGTGGGAAAGTGTAGGCATGTCTTTGTCAACGAATCCTGGTCAACGAGAACAAAAGTTGTTTTCTGAGAAACTTGTATCGGTTATTTCAAAATTTAACAAAGTATCGTATTGGCTTGTGAGGAACAATACCTTCCCAAAGAGGTAGACTGTGCCCAAATTAGCCCCAAAGGACTCCTCGTGAGCATCGATGACATAAAATGGCAGTGAACCATCCGAACCCAAATCAAACTCCGAACACTCGGACACATTTGCATCACCTGCTGCCAAATCTCCTCCAATTTCACCACCGACATTCCTGCCTTCTCCACAGACCTCCCTCCACCCCTCACTTGCGCTTGCCACATTCTCATCCTCGTCTGCCTCCACCTTCGCGTTCAGCAGCAGCTGCGCCTTCTCCCTCTTCACCATCTCCACCTCCACCTCCAATTTCACCTCATCCTCTGCTTCTGTCATCTTCTCATTACTCTCCGACGCCGCCAATTCCGCTTCTGGAACCTCCTCATCTTCCAATTCTTGATTTTCCGATTGAACGGCAATCGGGTCCCATTGCACAGGCAGCTGGACCGTGTTACTGACGGAGGGGGAGGACCTCGTAGATCCTCGTCGCTGCCTCCTCGCCTCCTCCAGATCCTTCTCGTCAGGCATGAACTCGGCGAGGACGTCGTCGATTATGCTCTCCGCGGCCGCAGAGGCCCCTCTCCTCTGGTCCCCCTTCTTGAACACCGCCGACGTGAACATCGAAGAGATCCGCTGCCGCTGCGGCGGATCCGGATCGGGCTTCTTCGCCGCCGCCGGCTTCTTGATCTTCTTCTTCCTCTTGTTGTTGTCCCTCTTCGAATCTTCTCTGGCGCTGCTGTCGCTCTCGGATCCGGATTGGGACCCGTTAGGGTTGCACCAGTCCTCCTCCTGGCCGTCGTCGGCGTAGCCCAGGGCGCCGTCGTCGACGATGAAGTCGCCGAAGTCGTCGCGGCGGCGGGCCACGAGCGCGGTGTAGTCGGACTCGGGCACGGAGTCGTAGATGGGGTCGGCGAGCTTGATCTGGACGTTGGGCTCGGGCCGGCGGTCGGCGGAGCTCCGGAGGGATTTCAGCCGCTGGAGGGCCTCGGAGCGGGCGGCCGATTCGGATCCCTTCGCGCGGGTGCGGCGGCTCGACACGGCTGGATCCGCCATTGTTCCTCTCTCTCTCTCTCTCTCTCTCTTCTCTCTCTCTCTCTCTTCTACACACTCTTTCTAACTCGTGGAGATAATTATTGAGATTTGGCGGGAAATTTGCAAGCTCTTCGCGCCAATAATTAAGCCCTTTGGTTTAAGCAAAAATTAGCTCGGACTGATTAAACTTTTGAGTTAGGCCTCGTTTGGTTACCGGAATTTGAGCTTGGGAAAGGAAAGTGATTCCTTTCCTATGTTTGGGAGCCAAAAAAAAGTTGTTGGAAAGAAAAAATGATTCCCAAGAGGTAGAAAAATATGGGAGAAAGTGGTTCCTGAATCACTTTTCCTCCAACTTTTTCGCATTTATTACAAAAAAATTTGACAAAAATATCCATGTTCATAATATTATTTACCATTTTTATCCATAATATCTTATAGACAAAAATATTTCTAAGTAATAGTTATTTTTATTAGCACGAGGGTATTTTTGGAAAATTGACTTGATTTTGTTTCATTTCCTTACAAACACCAAACACTATAATGAAAATTAAAGATATATTCCGGCTATAATCCCGATCTTTCCAAACACCGGAAAAGAAAGTTTATAGGAATTATAATTTCCTAAAGGAAAGGAAATACCAACCTTTCCTTTCCATTCTGCGAACCAAACGAGGCCTTAGGGTTAGGGTTAGGTTAGGGCACATGCTGGCACTACGTACTATACGCAGATATTAATGACTCTATCAAGGCCGGTGACCACTCATGAGAAAGATTTGTAGCATTTTATTTTTCAGACATGTAGATATTTGAGATATCTTTATTGAGTAAAACTTGAGTTTTGGGTTGGCCAAAGTAGTTGGAGTAATTAATGAGTTTTGGCTTCTTCTTTTTTAGTTGGCCGAATTAGTTTTTCAACAATTATACTTAGGCCACTGGGGGGGGTTTGCGAAAATAATGGAAAGGAAATCAATTACTTGTCCTTTTCTGAAAAATATAATTTTCAGTAACAATTTGAAAAAAAAAGTGAATACTTCAACATAGAGGACTACCCAGAAGAGCACCCATGAATCAGCAGTAAGTCTTCTGATTGGGATTTGTGTGTCCAGTCCACTTAGTAGATGCTCAGATCTAGTAATTTTCAGGATTTATGTTTCATATGTTGTGTTTTTTGTTGTTTCTATTTTAGTTTATTCTATGGAAGTGATTAGTTTATCCTGCTTGATACATAGTTTTTATGTACTATAGTTCACTTTTATACAGCTGGTTAGTTTTGGTGAGTCCAATATGGTTGGATCCATCCCTAGTCATATTAACTGACCAAAATCAATTCTTTGTTTTCTTTTCTTTTCTTTTCTTAGAAAATTGTAATTTTTATCCAATTTTTTTCCCCGATGTTTGTAGAGGGAACAAAATTAAAAGGAAAAGTAAATTCCTTATAATAAAAAAATAAAACTTTGATTGGATGGGAGGACCATTTCTCCCTTATTTTTCTTCTATATAAAAATTATTTTTCAGCCTAAAAACATTTCTAATCAGTGTTTTAAAAATCGGACCGGACCGGCCGGTTTGAACCAGTCAACCCGCGAACCAGTAATTTTTTCGGGCTGGTTTAATATCGATCCACTGTTTTTTTTTTCCAAAAATCGGTTTCTTTTATGTAACCCGGTCGACCCGTCCGGCTAGACCACTGAACTGTCTGACCCGGTTGGATTATAAACCGGTCTGAACCTGACTTTTCCAATTCAACTTTTTTATTTATTAGCTTTTGACTTTTGATTTGGACTTCACATGCAATAAAAGTTTATGTATATTATTCTTGACTAATTTTAGCATAACTAGCATACGTGTAGTTGTGTACTATGTAATATATTCAAATAAAATTATAAGTCTATATAATTGGTTCAACCCGAATTGAACCAATTATTTATCCGGTTTGATCCAATCCAGTGTCCTCACCGGGTCGGTCTAGTTTTTAAAACATTGTTTCTAATGATAAGAGGGATTATAAGGACGCAAAACCACAAACAACCACCTATCCTCCTCCCACACATTTTTTTTTTCACGACTGCCACGTGTCTAACTATTGCAACCATGGGCCCCACCGCATCTATATAGTCCACGGTTCACATAACAACTCTTTACTTTCCCCTCCACATTTTTAGAGTGAGACCAATGGGCGGCAGCCGAGCTCATAAATTGGATGCGTAGTGAGATCTTCTACAAGCTATGCCACAAAGGAAAATATTTGGATTACAACCAAACTTTTACATCCTTCTTACAACTTACACTCATTTGCTGACATGTGGGTCAGGCCACCACCTGGTCCACATGTCAAAAAATGGGTGAGTGGTTATAAGAAGGTTGTAAATGTTTTGTTGTAACTGTAGCATTGCTCTGCCACAAAATAGTCGCACTGTACATCTATATTCTATATTATATTTTTTGGACTTAATTTCAACTTATATATCTTTAATTATTTTAGTTTTCAATTTGATATATTAATTTTTTTTATAATTCGATACTATCAAATATTGAATTATTCTTAACTTAATATTAAAAAAAGAAGAAGACGAAACTACAATTTCTCCATCCAACATCCCCTCCACCTCTACTCCTGCTCTGGCTGCCCCCTCCCCCCTCCCCACCTCCATCCCCTCTTTCTTCGCGCATAGTAGCGGCAACGACAAATGGTAGAAGGAAGCAGAGGGGAGGAGGGGGGTCATGGATGGGGTAGTGGTGGGACAGGGGTGGCGGGGCAACCGGGCGGGGGGAAAGAGAGGGACAAACATGAATATTTTCGTTCAATTTTTTAGGATATTAAGTTGTAAAAAAGAAAATTTAAAATATTAAGTTGAAAAACTGAAATAGTTGAGAGTACGAAGTAAAAATGATTTTTTTTTTTTTTTTTTTTTTTTATACTCACACGCCGACACTCATAACGGTCAGGGCCGGCCCACGGAATTGAGTTGCCATTGTGGGCCAATACTTGAGGGTCATCTGCGATCCCGACCTCTTGCGGGAGCATACGGAGTCTGAAGATCGCCCCAAGTACAGGGGTTGTCCAAGTCCGAAGTCTTGCCTGATGACGGTCACCAAACGAACGAACTTTCCGACCACATCAAATCTATTAATGTTTCCTGCGCCTCCTATGCAGCGCTGGCCTCACATTGTGCATCTATATAACCCACACATATAGTCAAATATATTGCTACTCCCGTTACCATTTGAATTTCAAAAGCTAAGCAAACAAGCAGCTTCAGTTTGCTGCAATGGAGGGGGGAGCTATTGCCAGCATAACCCGGACCGGGTCGGCGTGGCGGAGCGCGAGAGGGGCGAGCTTCTCGCGGTCCTCCTCCCGGGACGAGGACGACGAGGAGGCCCTCAAGTGGGCCGCGCTCGAGAGGCTGCCCACGCGCAGCCGCGTGCGCAAGGCCATACTCAGCGGCCGGGGAGGGGAGGTCGACGTCGAGAGCCTCGGGCCGGGGGACAGGAGGAAGCTCGTGGAGAGGCTGGTCCGGGTCGCGGAGGAGGACAACGAGAAGTTCTTGTTGAAGCTCAAGAACCGACTGGACCGGTACCTATAGCTTCTAACTGAAACTCTCACCATGAACATATAACTAACTTTAACTCCCAAATATTATAAGCATAACTTATTGGAAAATGATATATTTTTTTTTGCGATTTGTAACTGCGGCCGGCGGTCACGTCTGCAATTACAAACTGCAGACAACGTAGCAGTGTCGTAACTTATTATAATTATAATTATTTGATGAGTTAATTGTTTCTAGTGTTGGGATCGAGAACCCCACGATCGAGGTGCGGTTCGAGCACTTGGATGTTGGCGCAGAGGCCTACGTGGGGAACAGTGGTGTTCCTACGATCCTCAACTTCTTCTCTAACAAGATTGAGGTATAGGCACGGGCATAACAATTACTACTATATACTCTTTTTTTCTTCTGATTTGATTAACCATTCATTCTGTTGCTCCTGTTCTGATCATTATTTGTGTCCTCTATTTGTAGGGATTCCTCAACAGTCTTTACATTCTTCCTAGCCGGAGGAAGCCCATAAATATCCTCAAGGGCATCAGTGGTATCATTAAACCCAATAGGTAAACTAAAAGTCTAAAATACTTCTTCAAAATTTTTTTTTTTTTGAAATGGTAATTATTTTCTGGAATCGCTCTCACCGGGATTCGAACTCCTGACCACTCGGACCGCATGCCTCACCGCTACCACTAGGTCCGAAAACCTACAAACTCGGTCTGAAGGCCATATTTCCAGCCCGATGGCCCGCACCTGCACCCGCATCGTACCGCACATGCAACAAACCTGCACTATGGTTACCCTCACATTAATTCCTCCACATAAAATTAAATGTGCATCCCCCGTTGATCGAGCATGCAACCTTTGGAGGGAATATGACTTACTTAGCCATTTGAGCTAGAGGTCATTGGTTTTTTTTTTTATATATATAAGAGGGATCGGATTCCCGTGTTTTCTCTATATTTTTTGAAATAGTAGTCATTAGATTGTCTGGACCGTTGATATTAGATCTTTAAACTAAAGGTAAAAAAATATATAATCCAATTACTGATATTTCGGAAATATTCGGAGATACTTAAGAGTGAGGATTCCGATCCCTTCTCTATACATCATATATTTTGGCGTGTGCTGGTGTATTTTGAGGGTACTAAACTACATAATTTTGTGGGGAAATGAAAAAATAAAAAAACTTCTGATCTTTGAAATGTGTTTTCACAATTTCATGTCTTCATTTGACAGAATGTGCTTGCTTTTGGGGCCCCCAGGCTCAGGGAAGACCACCTTACTGTTGGCTCTAGCAGGAAAATTGGATACAGATTTAAAGGTCATCATCTGTTCTTTGTCAATTTGCTCACAATCAAATACAAATCCGTATGGACTTTCTGCAACCACCACAGGTTTTGGCTATAACTGAAGAAATACCTTGAACAACAACAGGTTTCTGGCAAGGTTACCTACAACGGGCACGAGATGAATGAGTTTGTGCCTCAGAGAACGTCGGCCTACATAAGCCAGCACGACCTCCACATTGGGGAGATGACCGTGAGGGAGACGCTGGCCTTCTCCGCGAGATGTCAGGGGGTCGGAACCCGTTACGGTACGTTTTCTTTGAGCAAGCGACGAGCCAATCCATAGAAGATATGCACGGTTAGGATGATCTTGTTTGGAGTTATAATCGGGTTTTACCTTGGTTTTTCGAAACGTATTGCAGAGATGTTGACAGAGCTATCCCGAAGGGAGAAGGCTGCAAATATCAAGCCAGACCGCGACATTGATATGTTCATGAAGGTACATATAGATGATCCCTATCAAATTGATCAAACAATCTCCATGAGAAGAAGTTACATAATTCATCAGAGAGTAGCCTTCACTTAACAGGAAGTAAAATGGGTATCATACATAGTTTGAGAAAACAAATTACACCGAAATGAACTTGTTCTTGTTTTCTCCGAGGTGTTCTATGATTTCATGGGTTTATTTTCGTTGTGCCCCAACATTGGTATTGTATCCACCTTTGCAGGCAGCTTCACTAGAAGGACAGGAAATTGTGGTGACGGACTACATCCTCAAGGTATGATTCCAATTTCCAACCATACCATGTATGTTCAGAACAATACAAATAAATGCAGGAACTACCCAAACTAATTAGAAACTTGCAAAATAAAATCATTTCTATAACTTTAATGTTAAATCCCTTTCTCCAAGACCCAGCCAATAAATTGTCTACGTAAGACACGAGCAAATCTGTTCTATTACCTAATCGTTTCGTGAATGTTGTACTTAGGGGCACAATTTGTAGTATCGGTCGATACCGATCCGATACAGTCGATACTGTTATGGTTTAGCATGTCCTAATCCGATACCGATCGTTACCGATACCGACCGATACCAACATTTGTGATCTCTTTTCCAGTCAATTCGGCAGAGAAAATTGATCGAACAACAAGAATGTAAAACCATAGTAAGGTTGTAAAAGTATGTAAATGAAGAAAACTTATGTGTCGCGGGTAAATCAATTAGCAACAATTGCTATCACTTGATTCAATTTCAAAACTACTACGAAACAACACAGAAAAAACACTTAAAATTAGGGGTGAGCATTATTCGGTTTTGGACCGAAAACCGAATCGAACCGAACCGAATAAGAGGTTCGGTTCGGTTTTAAAAAAATTCGGTTCGGTTTTGGTTTTGAAAATACTAAATTTTCTTTTTCGGTTTCGGTTTTGGGTTTCGGTTTCGGTCCAAAACCGAAAACCGAATAAGAAAATTTAATTAATTAATTAATATATATATATATATATATATATATATATATATATATATATATATATGTGTGTGTGTGTGTGTGTGTGTGTGTGTGTGTGTGTACTATATATATAAGTATTAATATATATAGGTACATACTAAATATATATAGGTATATACTAAATATGTCTATGTATATTTAGTTACTATATATATTAACAAAAAAAAGCTCAAAAAAATCAAAAAAATATGAATAAACCGAATAAACCGAAAACCGAACCGATTTAATTCGGTTCGGTTTGATTCGGTTTTGGGCCAATTCGGTTCGGTTTCGGTTTTGCTTATTTGGTTTCGGTCCAATTCGGTTTTGGGTTATTCGGTTCGGTTTAAACCGAATAAACCGAATGCTCACCCCTACTTAAAATTGTGCCTAAATGTATAAAATATCTTCACGAAGTTTATTGATAATTATTTGCTTTTCGATACAAAATAATCCGATACGCCGATCTGAAACTGCCGATACTACGGATACCGCCGGTTCAGATACTCATAGGAAAGGCTCCGACACCGATTTCGATACCGATACTACGAAACAATACTAAATAGGTGACCTACCATTGTTCAAATAGCTAAAACTTTGTTAACCCTTCATTGTAATATGCAGATATTGGGATTGGATATATGTGCGGATACCATGGTGGGAAATGCAATGTTGAGGGGGATCTCTGGAGGGCAGAAGAAGAGGGTCACAACAGGTAGTAGTAGAACAGTTAGTCTGTCACAAAACTTGAGCGATGCATACATCTTTCTTAGTGATCTCAACAAACATCTCTTGACAGGCGAAATGCTCGTCGGGCCGTCGAGGGCGCTCTTCATGGACGAGATATCGACCGGGCTTGACAGTTCCACGACGTTCCAGATCGTGAACTCCCTCAGGCAGTCGGTCCACATTCTCGGAACAACCGCTTTGATAGCCCTGCTCCAGCCGGCCCCCGAGACCTACGACCTCTTCGACGATATCATCCTCCTCTCGGAAGGACAGATCGCGTACCAGGGACCACGGGAGGACGTGCTCGGCTTCTTCGAATCCATGGGCTTCAAATGCCCCGAGAGGAAAGGAGTTGCTGACTTCTTGCAGGAAGTAAGTGATCCAACTTGTCCATTGATCGCATAGTAAGATATTCGTCTAAAGAACTGTTGGGTGCGCGGAAGCGTTTGCCAACCCACCTGATCAAACCAACCCCCGCCTAACGGACACCAAGTACAGATAAATACAAGTATATGGCGGTGACTACATCACCTGGACAAATTCCAACCTTTATAACTCGGATAGAATTACAAGATTGATAAAAACTTGTCCATTGATCACATAGCAAGAAAAGCCTTGTTCGATTTCACAACGGAACCCCTGCTTCTGCAGGTGACATCGAGGAAGGATCAGCGACAATATTGGGCACGCGGAGACAAGGCGTACCGTTTCGTCCCCGTGAAGGAGTTTGCGGATTCTTTCCACTCGTTTCGTGTCGGACGCCGGCTGGCTGAAGAGCTCGGCACCCCTTTCGACAGGCGCAGGAACCACCCTGCCGCTCTGACGACTTCAAGATACGGCATCGGCAAGAGAGAGCTTCTGAAGGCTTGTGTCGCAAGAGAGTATCTGCTGATGAAGAGGAACTCGTTTGTTTACATCTTCAAAATGTTCCAGGTGAGTGAGTACTTGCCTTAAACTAGAGCTACTTCTAAAGGCACTCCACATTTTACTTCAGTACAACCCAGTCATAGGACTGCCAAGTCCTAGCATAAAGTAGAATTGCCAACAAAGTTGGTCGTTCTAACATAAAGTAGGAACGACGGTTCCTACTTTGTTGGCAGTCCTAATGGACTGTCCTGGAGTAAAATGTGGACCACCTGTGTAAGTTCTACAACTCATCATCTCAAGGTTCAAGCTAGCTCAACACCTACATAACATCCATGGATCCACTTCTTGTGTCTCTGTGCTCAGCTGGTATTGATCTCGTTCATTGCCATGACGGTCTTCCTTCGCGTGAAGATGCACCACGATTCTATCGACGACGGTTCGGTCGTTCTGGGTGCACTCTTCATCGGCCTCATCACTCATCTCTTCAACGGATTTGCCGAACTGGCGATGAGCATAGCGAAGCTCCCGGTCTTCTACAAGCAGAGGGATCTCCTGTTCTTCCCGGCATGGGCATACGCGCTGCCCACATGGATCCTCAAGATACCGATATCGTTCCTTGAGTGTGGGGTGTACACTCTACTGACTTACTACGCGATAGGCTTCGACCCAGATGTTCAGAGGATGCTGAGGCAGTTCCTCCTCCTGTCGCTGGTCAGCCAGATGGCTTCTGGCCTCTTCCGCGTCGTTGCTTCCACGGGCAGAACGATGGTCGTCGCCAACACGTTCGGCTCCTTCGTCCAGCTGGTCATCGTCGTGCTCGGTGGCTTTGTCATATCAAGAAGTAAGATCTGTCAGCAACACATGAACATATAAAACATAACTTGTTCAAACTTGAAATTTCTTCTTCTTCTTCTTCTTTCTTTCAAAAGAGAGCATCAAGAAATGGTGGATATGGGGCTACTGGGCATCCCCATTGATGTATGCGCAGAATGCTATAGCGGTTAACGAGTTTCTCGGGAAGAAATGGGAAAGAGTAACTGATTCTGATCCTCTCCACTGTGTCTTGTATCCTGTGTCCACAGTGAATCTCTATAGCAGTTAATCTTACTTGTATGGTGCAGGTTGTCAATATGACCAACAGTCCGGACACGCTGGGTCTGGAGATCTTGAAGTCCCGCGGCTATTTTCCTGAAGCGAAATGGTTCTGGATCGGCGCCGGCGCCTTGGTTGCATATATCCTGGCATTCAATGTCATGTTTGTTGCCGGCCTTACCTATCTCAACCGTGAGTCGATCTTCAACCTCTCCTTATTCAACTTTCCGAGCCTCTAACTATCGAATCGTGCTGTATCGTGCTGTGCCTGCAGCGCTGGGAGAAGGTCACGCTGTGATGACCGGGGAGGCGTTGGAGGAGAAGAATGCCAACAGGACGGGACGAGTTGCCGGACTTTCATCCAAAGGAAGGAGGTCCAGCCGTAGAGCTGAAGGTCAGAGATTAACTTGTGCCATTACCGATTATTGTTGGATTGTATCTCGTTTCCGGTTGAGCGCTCAAATAGGAGTGACAATGGAGTTGGTAATTTAGTCTCACGTCGGTTAGGAGGTGGGATCATGCGGTGTAGATAGTTGGGATTGGTTGAGGCCTTACATGAGAATTCTCTTTTAAGGCATATGGGCTCAATTCAATATCGCATCTCATGGGTCAACTCCGATTCGGATCACACCGCGTATTCTCTTTATTCTAGGGGTGTGCATCGGTCGGTGGTCGACCTATTTGGAATAACCAAACCGAACCAAATCGATCGATTTTTTAAATGGTCTAGTCGAACCAATCGACCAGACCATCGGTTCTCTTAAAAACCGATCAACTCGGTTTTGTCCAAATATGCACACTCCTACTTTATTCCATTAGTGGAGGTTCTTCAAGGTTGGACTCCGATCGTCCCGTGGTTTTCCACGTCAAAAATCTCTACGATTTGTGTTTTGCTCGGTTCTCTTACACGACTCTCTGGTTTGATGGTCTGATTTGGGAGAACGATTTCCGCGTTTCGTTTCCAACAATTATTTCGACCGCCTCTAATGATAACCACGACTGCAGGAGACGATGGAGAAGTTGAAACAGATGCGAAGTCAAGCAAGAAAAAGGGCATGGTGCTTCCATTTGCTCCCCTTTCCATTACTTTTGATGATATCAAGTACTCTGTGGACATGCCACAGGTAGGTAACATCAATATATCTCAAACCAAGAACTCTAGAGGCACTGCTCTTGAACTAATGACCATCCATTGAACTCAAACGTTGCAGGAAATGAAAGCTCAGGGCGTTCCGGGGGACAGGTTGCTACTTCTCAAGGGTGTCAGTGGCGCGTTCAGGCCTGGAGTTCTCACTGCGCTGATGGGCGTCAGCGGAGCTGGCAAGACGACTCTGATGGATGTCTTGTCCGGAAGAAAGACAGGTGGATACATAGACGGCGATATCACTATATCTGGGTATCCGAAGAAGCAGGAAACCTTTGCCCGGATATCAGGATACTGCGAACAGAGCGACATCCACTCCCCTCATGTGACTGTCTACGAATCTCTTCTTTACTCCGCGTGGCTCCGGTTACCGTCAGAAGTTGATCCTAAGACCGGAAAGGTGAGCAAATTATGGTTTGGTAGGAGCATCGTCTCTCCCCTGCTTTCAAAAGCTGCCCAAAATATGAACTAGTTTATCAAAACGACAAGCAGAAGCTCTAGTGTTACCCGACAACTTTTGTTGTTTCTTCTCAAAAACTAGGGTTAATTACACTGGCCTCGCCTATGTTTCATGAGTATTACAGAGACTACCCTTATTCCGAAAATAATTACACTGACCACATCTCTCCTTTGTAAACTTTATTAAGCATAGGGCTGGTCAGTGTTATTAGTTTCTATAGAAAATAAAAACTATAGGGGCTGTCCGTGTAATTAGTTTCAAAGCAGAAAACATAGGGGTAATTAATGCAATTAATCTCAAAAACTAAGCGAAGCATGCCAAGAACAGATAAGTTGTAATGAAGGCAACAAAAAATAGGATGCATTACCATATGTATCAAAAAACGCAAAGATTGTAAAGTAAAATGAAAATTGATCAATGTGGTCAAGTTTTAGGTATATCCCGGTTCTAAAATTTGAAAATTATGGTTTTTTTTTTCAGATGTTCGTGGACGAGGTTATGGAACTAGTCGAGCTAACGCCATTAAGGGACTCGATAGTTGGCTTGCCCGGAGTGAGTGGACTGTCTACCGAGCAACGAAAGCGGCTAACGATTGCTGTTGAGCTTGTAGCGAACCCTTCGATCATATTTATGGATGAACCTACCTCCGGGCTAGATGCAAGGGCAGCAGCCATCGTGATGAGAACGGTCAGGAACACCGTGGACACGGGAAGAACGGTCGTGTGCACGATTCACCAGCCTAGCATCGACATCTTTGAAGCATTCGATGAGGTAATTAAGGTTTCGATAGTAATAACGAAATTGCTGACAAAAAAAATATGTGCTCGTATGGTTTGATTGACTGATCATGATGTGTTCTTAATGCAGCTCTTCCTTATGAAACGAGGTGGAGAAGAGATATACGTAGGCCCATTGGGACATAATTCATGCGAACTCATCGACTACTTTGAGGTGATATAGTCCCCAAACTATAATGAGCAACTTATATTCGTTGTCGTTCTTTTTCTCTTACGATAAATTGCATGTTGTTCAGTCGATAAATGGAGTTAGTAAAATAAAAGATGGTTATAATCCTGCAACTTGGATGTTGGAGATCACCACCTCGGCACAAGAAGAACTTATGGGGATCAATTTTACCCAAGTTTACAAGAACTCGGCTCTGCACAGGTAGAGAGTCAAGGAATTAATCAAGATTGTGCACTGATCGTTCATATCAACAACAACATTTGTGATTATTGTTGTTATTGCAGGAGAAACAAGAGATTGATAAGTGAACTGAGCGCACCTGCCCCGGGTTCAAAGGATCTCTTCTTCCCCACAAAGTTCTCGCAGCCCTTCCTGATGCAATGCATGGCTTGCTTCTGGAAGCAGTACAAGTCGTACTGGCGCAACCCATCGTACACTGCCATCAGGATGTTCTTCACAGTAGTTATAGCTCTGATATTCGGGACGATCTTCTGGAGGCTCGGTTCCAAAACGTATGTATCTCAGAACTTGTTCCCCACTAGTTTTTCCTATACTATACATACATAGTTTGCGGTATCGGCCGATACTGATCCGGTACGGCCGATACCGATACGATTTGGCGTGTCCCAATCCGATACCGACCAATACCCGATACTGACCGATACCGACATTGGGGTCTCTTTTCCGGTCAATTCGGTAAAGAAAATTGAGCGAAAAGAACCGATCAGCAAGGGTGTAAAAGCATATAAAAGAAGAAAACTTATTTATTGCATGTAAACCAATCGGCAATGGTGACTACTATTTCATTCAATTTCAAAAGCTACTAAAAAACAACACTAGAAATACTTAAAATTATGCCTACATGTATAAAATATAGTTTTCTAAAAATGTTAATAATTATTTATTTTCCGATACCGAAAAATTCGATACTCCGATCCAAAACTGCCGATACTGGCGATACTCCCGATCCCGATACTCATAGGAATGGTCCGACACCGATACTGCAAACCTATCACGAACTGATCTAATGTACATGTCTACATGGAAATTACAATAAAAAGGAATGTATCTATATGTTGCAGGAGCTCCCAACAGGATCTTTTCAACGCCATGGGTTCGTTATATTCTGCGGTTATGTTCATCGGAATGCAGAATTCTCAGACTGTGCAGCCTATTGTGGATGTCGAGAGGACGGTATTCTACAGAGAGAAGGCTGCGGGAATGTACTCGCCAGTACCTTACGCATTCGCGCAGGTAAGGTCGATGAAATTGTCGATCGATCGTATCGAATAATTAAGAACAAACGATTTCCTCGTGCAGATCGCCATCGAGATACCATACACACTCCTCCAGGCTTCGGTCTACGGCGTCCTGACATACAGCATGATCGACTTCGACTGGACAGCAACCAAATTCTGTTGGTACATATACTTCATGTTCAGCAGCTTCCTGTACTTCACGTACTACGGGATGATGTCGGTGTCCCTGACGCCCAATGCCGACATCGCAACGGTCGTCTGCACCGCGTTCTACGCGGTATGGAACCTCTTTGCGGGCTTCGTGATTCCTCGACCCGTAAGTTCAATCTCGGTATTTCCGAATTAAAAATCGGGTAAATGTGTGACTAATTACTGTTCGAGTGCGATTTTGCAGAGGATACCGGTATGGTGGAGGTGGTACTACTGGGCTTGCCCGGTCTCTTGGACAATGTACGGTATGATTGCTTCGCAATTTGGAGACGACGAGAACGAATTGGAAGGCTCTGGCCAGACGGTGAAGGAGTTCATAGGGAGCTACTTCGGATACGAGCACGACTTCTTGGGGGTCGTCGCGGTTGCGGTCATCGCCTTCCCGGTTCTCTTTGCACTGGTGTTCACAGCAGGCATCAGGATTTTGAATTTCCAGAAGAGATGAGATGGGGTTCCTCACACACTGTATTTATTTTTTTTTTAAATTTTTTTTTTGCTTGAATTGAGTGAGTACAAACATAACGTGTACATTGTTCTTTGAAATGAGTAAGTCGATTTTTTTTTTTTTTCTTGAGTAAGTCGAGATATCTATATTTTTTTAGTTGAAGGTAAATGTATTTATCAAAAGATGACCTCTACAAACAAGAACACTAAGAGAATACTCAGAGAACCACCCGAGGCCAAAGATGGACCTCTCACAGGATAAGTTACAAACTGACTACGGGCACTACTCCATTCTGACCTTCGTCGGGTTTAGATTCTGATATGGTATGCTTATGCGCTTGGGAACTCCCTTATTGCTTCGAGAGCTCACACGAAGAGGGGGAAGATGATTTCTTAGGATGTCCTCCCCTCGCCTCTTGTGCCTTCATCTCTAACTTCTTCGTCTAGATAGGGTTGATAACAACAAGTTGTTGGCATTGTCCTTCTTTTTCCTTTATGCCCTCCCCAGAAGGGAGAGTTTCTGTCATGATGTCTGAATTGTCACGTCCCGGTTCCGCAGAACCGATCGTCCTCGCTAGGACGCGCTGCTGCACGAGCCTATGTTGCGCTCGCGCAAGGCTGATTCCATAACGGCCGATTACAGCAGCTTGCGACGGGGTCGTCGCACAGAAGTCCGAGCAAAGAAGTTGAATAACACAAAAACATGTACAAAATGATACTCTTTATTGATATTTAAAATAAGATTACAAGGGCACGAAGCAAAGATTACAAGTCACTCAAGCTCACTTTCTCTCTGAATACAAACACTCGGCTCTCTCTCTCTCTCAATTACAATCGTTCATGTTCGAAGGCTTACAACTTTGCAGATGTTTCAGAAGATGATATCAATACACTATGTCCCGTACAGGTGAAGTCTTCAACGCGGCCGCACGCCTCGAAACACAAATGAACTCCATGCCTCAGCGCGTCCAAGCGAGCTCCGCCCCGGACGATGCAAGTACCTGAACATGCATATGAAAACTGGTGGGGTGCCAGTACACAACCGTACTGGTGAGTGAACTCCTCGCCCACCCATACAAAACCAACACGTTATTTTAGTGAGTGCAACATATTATTTTGATTGTCTATATAATCTTGCCTTTCGATCAATTCCAATACTTAGACTCCTAACCTACTTGTGTTGCAGCAAATGTGATCGTGCTCCAAAATCCTTCTGACCGTGCTATAAAACTCATTTGTGCAACATCGTGGTCATGCCTTGCAGCAATAACTTACTTATCTTTTGTGCCTCTAGACCATTCCCGTGCCAACAACAGTAACATATTAACTCGTGCTTGCCTTTTGGCTCATACTTTGAGACACAACAACATTGTCGTGCCACAAACTATGTTCGTGCTTCATCATCGAGGCCGTGCCTCACAACTCAACATGACTTAACCAAACTTTGTCTTACGGCCCTTCCTGACTTAAACTCGAAACGGCTCAATCCAAACTTATAAAACTTTTGTGCCAATGACTCACCAACCGACGCCACATCTCGTGCCAAAGCACATGTTTTTGCTATAGCCAAATCTTAGGCTCCATAATCATGGTGGAGACCGTGCATCCATTTCCTTGATTCATTTGTGTCGTGCTTGCACTTCTTGTGACTCAACCGACACCGTGCATGCGGATTGCCGCTTAGCACACCACTTATCTATATGAAAGGTCACTAGCAAGTCGAGCTATACCCGGACTTTATAACTTGGTTTATACGACAAATCATCCAGCCGGGGTAACGAACCCCCGGAAGTTCCCAAATTACCAGAGCGTGTCTTGCTCAACTATTCAGCGTTCCCCTAGGATCGGATCGATCCAGTAGCCCCGGGCTACGGTTCCAGGAACCCTCGCCCTTGTGCACAAGTTGTCCAATGACCATGCATGACTCAACTCAACTTACTATCCTACACAATCATTACTCTTCTCAGTGTTTCCATACCTATCTTTTATGTCCATAGTGCCTTTGTGAAACCCAGGAACGGCTACTGCATAGCCTTGCTATGAACCCCATGAACGACTACTGCATAGCCTTCCTACTTGTTACGATGTAATTTCGTAGAACTGATCGTCCTTGCTAAGGCGTGATGCCGCGCTAGCCTAGGTTGCGCTTGTAGTGCCCCGTCCCGCTCAGTCAATCGGAGGAATCAAAACGCCGACGGCGTTCGGACTTAGCCTTGCAACGGCTACTCGGAGACATCGCTCGGTCGAGACGACCGCTCGCTCAGGTGGGATAGTTTCGGTGAACTTGTCTCATCTTAGCCTTCACATAATAAATCGCATGTTTTCAACTTGCACAAGCAGGCTTGATAATAAAAGAGACGAATTCACATAGCTAAAGGGAATAATTCCGACGGGTCGAATTGAGTTAGAATATGGAAAGGTCTAACGGCCGTCATAGAGTCGGTACACGGCATACTTTGAAAATGACACTCGATCCTTCGTCCCGTGGCTTGGAAGAAGGAAAGTTGGTTGAGTAGGCGAAGTATGAACGTAGACTAAGTCATAGGCGTCGCCCGCGTAAATGCTCGGTAAAGCATGCACGCTTCCATGATGCATGGCTTGGCATAGCCTTTGCTCGTCCCTTGAGTTAAGTTGTAGGCTTGGTGAAGTTAGGCAAAGTGATGGCAGTCGACCTAAGTCATTCCAAGCACGGTCCTATGAGTGCTACGGCTGATTATAGCCATGAAGTCCTACGGTGTCAAAGCTAGTTGTATGAAGTATGAGTTGGGCAATAGTGTCGCGTAGAAGCACGATGGGCCTAAGACACGATGCACGGACTTAGTGTTAAGGCATGAACCACGGTTGATTCATTGAGTTTGGAAAAAGGTCAAGAAAGAAGTATGCTCGCGGCTACATGTCGACGAGACCTCGCGGCTATATGTCGGCGAGGCGGTCTCATAAGAAAGAAATATTGAACTTGGCCCTGAAAGAAATGGTGACACTAGAGGTAGCATGACTGTGTGAGACGTCAGTTTGAGTCGAGTCTTGCATGGTCATGGACAACTTGTCGACAAGGTGAAAGTTTCTCCGCACGGTAACCCGGGGCCTCGGGACCGATGCGGGCATTGGGAAACAATTAATTTAGCTGTGCTTTTGGCACGGGTTAGGCGGGGACTTGCAGCGGGGCTAGCTACCTTGCGCTGAAAGGGGCACCCGTCTAACAAAAGCTAAGAGGAGTCCGCGATGGCTCTAGGAGTCAGTGACCAAATCATATAGATGAGTCGGCATGGCGGCAATCCGCGTGGGTGCCTTTGGATTGAGTTGAGTTGTTGAATGTGGGTACAAGTTAGAATACAAATGTTTGGACTTAAGAATGGATACAACATAGGCGACGTGCTTCGGCACGAGATGTGGTGTCGAGTCTTCAGTTGTCGGCATATAAGTTTGCATAAGTTGGTTGAGTTGTTTGAGTTTAAGTCGGGAAACCGTCGCAAGGCAAAGTCAGTCGAGTGACACTTAACCCACAAGTCTTGATTGGGTCAGTTGGCGATCAAAGTAACAAAGGGTGGCCGCGGGGCGGCGATATGGTTGAGTTGCACTGAGTCACGAGGCACGGCACAAGGGAATTGTAGCACGGTCGTAAGGAAATTGGGTACTACCGCGTAGTTGCGTCTCCGATTTTAAGCCGTAAGGCAAACACGACTCGATAGTTTAACGTTGTTGGCACGAGAAGGGTCTTGAGACAAGGTATTGAGTTAACATTCGTTGCAAGCACGAGATGGTCTAAAGACACAAAATCAGCAAGGTGTCGGTCATAAAACTGATCCTAAAGCGAGACTAGAAAGACAATTGATAAGAAGGGACTATGTTGCACAAAGTAAAGTAAACGTGTTGGTTTTGTATGGGTGGGCGAGGAGCTCATTCCACCAGTACAGTTGAGTACTGACACCCACATAGTTTACATGTGCAGGCACAGGTAGAAGCTCATGGCGCGGAGCTCGCTTGGATGCGTCGAGGCATGGAGTTCCTTGGCAATTCGAAGCGTGCGGCCGCATGGAGTAAAGACTTATACGGGACATAATGTATGGACATCGCCTTCCGAAGCTTCCGCCGGCTCAAGACTTGGATTTGAGAGATGAGAGAGAGCTGAGTGACTTGTAATGTGAGATGAGTGAGCTTGAGAGACTTGTAATATTGGCCTTGCGCCCTAATATAATCTTTGCTTCAATATCAATAAAGAGCTTCTTTTGAATAACTTGTGTTTGGTACTACTTTCCGCTGCTATCATTCAATATCTCTGCTTGGAACTTCTGTGCGACGACCCCGTCGCAGCCGCTGAAATCGGCCGTTATGGAACCCGCCTTGCACGAGCGCAATCTAGGCTCGTGCGACATCACGCCTTAGCGAGGACGATCGCTCCTACGGGAGCGGGGCGTGACATAATGGTATCAGAGCACGGCTTTACGTCCTTGGATAACCGATTGAATTCTTTAACTCGTTGTTTTCGCAAACTCTGTTGCTTCCGCAAGTTGATATCGTTGGTGCGCTCTCTCTCAATTGTCCTACGGGATGTCCATACAATAAGTCTATCTATTTTACAAAATGTAGGAGAACAGTTTTTGATAACAAAACAAAAAGATGGTTCGCGTAAGCACGGTTGGCTAAGTCGGGCTGGGCATATACACCAAAGTTGCGTCGACCTTAGAAAAGTCGAGTGCAGAAATTGAATAGTGTCGAGCAAGAATGAGTTGAACTCGATTGAGTAAAGTGAGTCGACTATCGATAGGGGTGCTATCGAGCGACGATAACGTCGATGCGATATAGATGAGCGTGCTTGGAATTCGAGGAATGGTTCGAACGAAAAATTTGAAGAAGTCGATTTTGATTCGAATGATAAGTTGAGAATTTGTTGAATGACTTCATCCCTGAGTGGTGTATGCGATAGCCTCAGGGATATCGATCGATTGATAAAGGAATGATACGAATTGAGGAAATACGTTGGTCGATGACTTAAGATAAACGGATGAACGATACGTAAATTTGGTTTGAGGAAGTTGATGTCGTGAATGATTCGAGGGATAATGATCGAACTTGAATTTGAATGTCGAGAAGATTATCCAAATCGGACGATAGCATTATTTGCACGACTCGAAATTTGGTTGCAAAGGAAGATCGTCAGGTTACGCATATCGTCGATGGTATTGAGGCGTATCAAAAATCGATATGCGATAACTCGGGGGTACTTTGACTCGACAAAAGACGATCGTGCAAGTGTTGTTGTTCGATTGGATGCTATGCTTTGGATGATGATTAAGATGAATGTTGGATGAAAATGAAAGTGTCTTGATGGTTACACGGATAACCACAGCGTCGACATTCTTGTCTTGCACGAGTGCAACTCTAGCCTCGCACATGCGTTGCGTCGGATTTGGGGCGATCATTTCGCGTGAGCGTTGACATGGTGATTCATGTCGCGGGAATGATCGAACTCAGAAAATTAGGACGCAGCAACGTTGATTGTCTCGACTTGTTGGCTTGACGTGAAGGTGAATTCGAGGATTTGTAGGACTTGCGATTGATGATTGAATAAACTTGAGGATGGAGTAAGTCCAATCCGCGCATCGAGAATGAATTAGTCTAGACATAAAATATGAGTTACGTCCCGATGAGAATGGTTATCTCGCGGGAGCGTGCATAGTGATTCGTGCCCACCGTGGATATTCTGACTCGCGTGAGATCGGGACGCAACGTATTGTTAAGTCAGATGACCTCATGATCGAATACGTGAATTGGGATGAATGACTTAGGAAATATGAAATGTGAATTATGGTTTAGAGATGAATCGTGTCTTAGCGTGCTTAACTTGGAAGGACTGATAGGCGGATTATGTCGAACGTGTTCGAAGAGATAGTCTATGCAAGATGGTTTGTTGAACGAACGATATTGATACGTCGTAGAATTTGGTTGAACGTAAGTTGAAGTAGGATGGCTTTGCTGAATGACTCAGACCCCGTGCGACGAATGTTGGGATATGCGTAGGGAATCGATGCTCGATGTTTAGAAATCGGAGTGATGCGAGCTTGGGTAGAAAACCCGTACTATCAACTTGGTTTGACCTTTGGATGGGGTCAGTGTTGATATTGTTGTTTGGGAACTATGATTCCAATGCTGACGAATAACCTTAGCCAAAAGACATAGCCTAGCGGTTAGGCAGACGTCCGAACGCGAAGCGATAGGAGTTAAGGAGGCACCACTCGCGAGTCTCGGTTGACATGCACGTATATCATGGGCCCTCGAATATGTGCACGATCCGACTCGAGTGGTGATGGTGGATTCTCTATCACGAGACTTGGCTGAAATACATGTATTTTGGGGACGCCTAGAATATATGCACGATCCAACTAAGTGATATGTTGAATCGAGTGAACTAGAGGAATGGAAAAGTGTTGAGGATTTCGAAATAGATTCAAAGAAAAGATTGAGGATAGTGCGAGCGTGGCTCGGATTGAGGAAACGCATAGGCGAAGTGTGTGCGAGAGTTGTTGAACGTTCGAGTGATAAGTCGATAAGTGTACTCAGTTAGTTTCGAGGACGAAACTTTTTCTGAGTGGTGTATGATGTAGTGCCCCGTCCCGTTCAGTCAATCGGAGGAATCAAAACGCCGACGGCGTTCGGACTTAGCCTTGCAACGGCTACTCGGAGACATCGCTCGGTCGAGGCGACCGCTCGCTCAGGTGGGGTAGTTTCGGTGAACTTGCCTCATCTTAGCCTTCACATAATAAATCGTATATTTTCAACTTGCACAAGCAGGCTTGATAATAAAAGAGACGAATTCACATAGCTAAAGGGAATAATCCCGACGGGTCAAATTGCGTTAGAATATGGAAAGGTCCAACGACCGTCATAGAGTCGGTACACGGCGTGCTTTGAAAATGACACTCGATTCTTCGTCCCGTGGCTTGGAAGAAGGAAAGTTGGTTGAGTAGGCGAAGTATGAACGTAGCCTAAGTCATAGGCGTCGCCCGCGTAAATGCTCGGTAAAGCATGCACGCTTCCATGATGCAAGGCTTGGCATAGCCTTTGCTCGTCCCTTGAGTTAAGTTGTAGGCTTGGTGAAGTTAGGCAAAGTGATGGCAGTCGACCTAAGTCATTCCAAGCACGGTCCTATGAGTGCTACGGCTGATTATAGCCGTGAAGTCCTACGGTGTCAAAGCTAGTTGTATGAAGTATGAGTTGGGCGATAGTGTCGCGTAGAAGCACGATGGGCCTAAGGCACGATGCACTGTCACGACCCGCACCTACTATGAGGGTACGAGTACGTAACAGCGCCCAGCCTACGCCGTAGTGTCGGCGGTAGAACGCTGTTGTAAGTCTCTAACTAATCATCAACTCATGCAGTATATAATGTACTCATCATGATCAACTCCGAATGGAGGACAAGTATAAGATATGGTGTAACTCAATCACAGTCTAAGCACGATAAGATAACACCGAAATATAACTAAGAATTTAAAGACAACAAAACTACTAATAAAATAACAACAAACTCAAACAATCTCAAATACAACTCAAGTCTCAAATCTCTATATACAACTCCAGTTCTAAACAGGAAAACTAAAACAAGACAGACTAGCTAAACTCCCAATCACTCCTGAGTGTCGGAGCCATAGGTAGTTAACCATCTCCTCAGTAAAATATAGGGCATGTGTCCTCAGGACAATCATCTGTAAAATTTTCAACAGGTCCAGTCAGGACAGGAACGAGCACATCTCATCCAGAAAATCCAAGTAATGACAAATACTATAAAACAGTCAGGACAGGACAGGTCCAGTCAGGACAGGAATTGCGCAGCCTTGGTTTGCGCAGACTCAGACTGCGCAGGAATGGATTGCGCTGCCAGCTGTCAGCCGCCTTCGAGCACTGTGCGGCGCAATAAACGAATAGTCTTCTCGTTCTCCGTGCTGTCAGTTGTCAGAAAGATTTGATTTGATTTAGGTAATGATGACTCTTGCCACGTCAGCATGCGCAGTTGGGAGTGTGCGCAATTGGATTGCTGCACAATCTGTTGTCTGCGCAATTCACCAAAATAATGTATATCTTGATTTCTTTGACTTTGTTGATTGATGCAACTTGATTTTTTAGGACCTACAAATATATTTTACCATGTGATTTTGTTCACAATCGAGTCGGACACGCATTCGCATGGTCATGGACAATTTGTATACAAGGTTTGAGTTTTAATTTCCTCGAACGGTTCCTAGGGCCCTGGGGACCGATTCGGCCTAGGAGGAAATAATGATGAGTGATGTGGGAGCACGGATAAGGCGGGGTGGCATAGAGGCTCGCCACCTACTATGTTGACCGCATTATCTTGAAATGAAATGAAATGAAAATGGTCCATATGGTTTAACAACACCAGTGACCATGTAGTCAGGATGCATGCTAATGAATGTTTTGTGCAGGCATAGTAATTATGTCTGCTAACATGTATTTGATGCAGGTATGAGGGAGTTGGCTATCGGTAAGAAATCACTTAAATGTGATAACTCAATATATGTGTTGGTTTAACTTGCGTGCTTAACGTTCCAAATAAATGAATGATGTTGTTTGTAGCCTTTCAGTATGAGATCCTGCTTAACATGTTAAATTCAGTATGCTAGAAAGATGACATGCTGTAAATATTGTTCAAACAGGACATACATGCTAAGATACGCTTGAAGTGAGAATTGTCATAACATGTTTAAGCTATTAATGTTAACGATGCCTCAATGATGTCTTTGTATGATAACACCGAGAATGTTATAATGATACGTCCACATGAATATTGCTAAGATAATATGTTTACATGCTTCACTATGAATATTGTCCATGAACTGTAAACTGATGGTAGGTCCCAAACAGAAAGATCATTCTAATAAATGCTGCTTAAATGATTACCTAAATGTTGGTTTAGGCGAGTGGGTTGGATTCTGCTCGCCAGTACATAGATGATGTGCTGACCCACGTTTTGTGGGCAGGTGCTCGTGCTTGGGATGTTCTACACACGAAGATTGGCTTGATTGGTCTCGCGACATCGAAGACTTGTTGGGCATACAGAAGCTCTCCTTGTACAAGATGATGTCTTCTGTTTATAAAGGGCATAATGTATGGAACATTGTAATCAGTTGTACCAGTGAGATTGTAAGCCAAGTCAGTATATCGAGTTGTAATCCAATGTATCCAAGTATCAAATGTAAACTTTGTAGCATTGCTCAGTTGGCTTTCAATGTAAAGTGAGATTGGTTGTAAGTATTGTACTTCAATACAAGTCTTGTACTTTTCTTCAATTATCAATAAAGAGAATAAAGTTCTATATGTCTCTGTGTGACTTCAAGTTATCCTTTTATCTCCGTTGCTATAAAGAAGTAATGTACTTCTACTCAATGAGAAACATTGTCCTCACTAACTTCAATTATCTGCTTCTGCCGCTGCGATGTGTTCCTATTTGAAGAAAATCATTTATGTACCGTCTTTGCCTTGTACAAGTGCAATAACAGACTTGTACGGCATCACGCCCAAGCGAGGACGATCGATTCTAATAGATAAAATGTATTAATAATTGACTCTGCAAATCGGGGCATGACAGAGAATGGCCACCCTCATGCGAAATTAACATTCTTCGTGTTCTAACACGAAGAACGGCCATTCTCCTACATTTTATGGTCAGTTGAAACTTTAAATGGCCATAACTTTTGACTGGGAGGTCGAAACGAGGTCCGGTTTGTCGCAAAATGAGCGTATCTTCGAGGAGCCTGAAATTAACCGCTTCTCCGTTAGATGGCCTTCCGAAATTTTAGAATTGCAAAAAAAATGATGTTTGGACCTCCGTTTTAGCACTTTTGCCGTTTGTCTCGGTCTTTCCGAAATTTTTCGACAAGTTTTTGAAGATTTTTTAGGAGAAAACCTAGATTCGAAAGTGAGCAGCGTATGGAAGAAGATGAAGTATCTTCACAGAGAGTTTTATACAGGACTGCCATCACCCTGACAGTCCTTTATTAAGTAAGGACTGTCAGGGGCCTGGCAGTCCTAACTTAATGTTGGACTACAGAAAGTCTGGCAGTCCTACTTTATATTAGGACTGCCACAACCCTGGCAGTCCTAATGTTGTAAGCCACGATTGTAGCAGCCGAACAGCCACAACGATTTGTCGTGTTCTAGGGTTAGGGTTTCAAAAAATATGTGAGATCATGTTCGAAAAATTCATTCATGAACCCTAAAGTGATTCTAAACCTAATATTTATGTTTATGTTTTCTGATTTTAAGTATGAGTGGAAACTTTTTTTGGTAGCTGATCTTAGACAAATTTGGAAAAAAAATTGTGCCAAACATGATTGAGATAGGAGAATTTTTTTTGAGATAATTCTCGGAAAGAAAGGAAGAAAATTTTGGGAAAATTTTTGGACTAGGTTTAATTCTATGATCTAGAAATGTTGGGAGAGAAGAAAAAAGTAGAGGGAGAGAAGAAAAGAGTTGATGGAGAGAGAAAAAGAGTAGAGGGAGGGAGAGAGAAAAATTAGAAAAGTTGTCTTTTATACCTAATGTTGGGCTGCCCCCAAGTAAAAAACTGATGGCAAACTTGTAATATTTGCAAACATTTTTGGGTTGTCCCCAAGTAAAATTGGTGGTGCCCTTAGAAAAAACCAAAGATCAATCTAGCGGAGAGCTCGCAAGTGCCCTATGGGCGGAAGGAGCCACCTAACCGTGGACGGCCAGTGGACTGGGAGGACCACGCGATCAAAGGTTGGTCCACTGTAGTTAGCTGGAAGGATTGTCAAGGTAGCAAGTAAACAATCTAATCTTAAAGGGAAATGATTAAACTAGGCTATTTATAAAGGCACTTCACTTTTTGATCTAGCTGGAAGGCACTTCACTGTAGTTAGCCAGATTTTTTTGTGTTTTACTCGGGACATCCCATTTTTTTGATCTAGGGCTGTCCCAAAGTGAAATCCCCCAAATCCAAATTTTCTCTCTCATTTGCAAAAAAATTTCTCTCTTCCTAAACCCTAACTCCTCTCTTCTTCTTCTTCTTCCTCTTCTCCTCCACCATTTCTCCATCCCCAAGCAAGAAGTTAATTTGAAAATTTCTAGAAATTTCTTCCACCCTAGAAATTTTCTCTTCTTCTTCCTCTTCTCTTCCAAATTTTCTTCTCAAGAAGATCGATGGCACCCAAATTCCTTCTCTATTTGTTTCCAAAACCCTAGAAATTAAATTGAAAAATTCAAGCATCCATACATTGTTTATTTCAATTGTCTGTAGCACATTTGAATTAAACTACATTCGGAGTGAAAAATTACCCATTTAAATTAAAAACAAGTATGCACGAACGAGAAAACTCTGCGTCGACCAGGACTGTCCAATTTTCTGACAGTCCTACAAACTGAATGGACTGCCAGAAAACTGGGCAGTCCTAAGTCACAGCATGTGAAACAAAGGACTGCCCATTTTTCTGACAGTCCTTACTGTATTGAGGACTGCCAGAAAATTGGACAGTCCTACATACACTAAGGACTGCCAGACAAATGGGCAGTCCTTTGTTTTACATGATGTGACTTAGGACTGTCCAGTTTTCTGGCAGTCCATTCAGTTTGTAGGACTGCCAGAAAATTGGACAGTTCTTGTTTGCACTAGTTGAACAGCAATATTGGGGTTTCCTCCCATATTAGGGTTTGTATATTATGAGGAGCCTTTGGGTGCCATCGAAATTGAAAATGAGAAAAAAATTAGGGATAACAATATTAGGGTTTCCACCAATATTAGGGTTTAACATTTTTGTTGTTGTTGTTGTTGTTCTTCCTTTTATTCTTTTTTTTCTTCTTCTTCTTGGATGGGTTGAGGAAGAAGAAGAGGGAAAAAATAGAAAGAAAAAAAAAGACTTTTATATCAAAGAGTGGAATAGCCCTGATCAATTTCTTCAATGACAAACTTGTAAATAATACAAAGTTTAAAATAGACTAGCTCTGATCAAAAAGTGAAGTGTCTTTATAAATACTCTTAAACTAAGAGGGAGTCTTGTTGCCCTGACATGGGAGTACTCGTGCGACCAAGGGGGTTCTTCTGCTGCCTCCTTGGTGCTCAATGCCTAAGGGTTGAATTTCTGTAAGTCTACGGGCTATTATCATGCCATGGAGGGGTGTTCCACAGTGTTCGAAGGAATCAAGGCAAAAATGGTCGTTAGTTCTCGTGCTAATGCGGGAAGCAAAGGTATGTGGTCTTGCTTGGGCATGTGCTCGACCTGTGGAGCTGTGGAGCAGCTGCCCCTAACCCTCTCAATGCATGCTAGGTGTTTGAGAAAATGCCTATGGATGGTCAAGAAAAAGTGGAACGAAAGAAAGTAAAAAAATATAGAATTTACTACTTCTACCCTCAAATAAAAACACTTATTTACCATTTGACTTCATAAATAATTTTTAAATAATACATTCATATGAGAGTATAATTGTTAATTAATACAACCCTCCACTTTTTCTTCCACTCACTTTTGGGGAGATTGGATTTCTTAGATTACGAGGGAAAAACAATCTCTCCACTTTTCCTATCGATGACGATCTTAAAAAATTAAAAAAAAAATACAGTGTGTGAGGAACCCCATCTCATCTCCTCTGGAAATTCAAAATTCTGATGCCTGCTGTAAACACCAGTGCAAAGAGAACCGGGAAGGCGATGACCGCAACCGCGACGACCCCCAAGAAGTCGTGCTTGTATCCGAAGTAGCTCCCTATGAACTCCTTCACCGTCTGGCCGGAGCCCTCCAATTCGTTCTCGTCGTCTCCGAATTGCGAAGCAATCATACCGTACATCGTCCAAGAGACCGGGCAAGCCCAGTAGTACCACCTCCACCATACCGGTATCCTCTGCAGATCGCACTCGAACAGTTAGTCACACATTTACGCAATTTTAGTTCGGAAATATTTAGGGTCTGCATGGCAATTATAGGGGTAGCGGATATGGGATGTTTTTAGATCATCGGTTACGAGGGATTCGATTTTAGATGGTTTTTAAGTAGCGGCTTTTAAACCAGTCCAATACATACTTGGTAATTCACTAACGAGCGGTTCTGAAAGTTTTTTACACCAATAAAATTAAATAGGAAAGGGTATCGGTGGTTATAATTATATATTGTTTGTGAGAATATAAAATAGCCATCCAAAATTACGTTACACTGGTTAGATGAGTGCAGTAACTTACGGGTCGAGGAATCACGAAGCCTGCAAAGAGGTTCCATATCCCGTAGAACGCCATGCAGACGATGGACGCGATGTCGGCATTAGGCGTCAGAGCCACCGACATCATCCCGTAGTACGTGAAGTACAGGAAGCTGCTGAACATGAAGTATATGTACCAACCGAATTTGGTTGCGGTCCAGTCGAAGTCGATCATGCTGTATGTCAGGACGCCGTAGATCGAAGCCTGGAAGAGCGTGT
The DNA here is from genome assembly GCA_029216955.1 of Iris pallida. Classification (NCBI taxonomy): domain Eukaryota; kingdom Viridiplantae; phylum Streptophyta; class Magnoliopsida; order Asparagales; family Iridaceae; genus Iris; species Iris pallida. The sequence goes on from JANAVB010043216.1 coordinate 8,462,196, forward strand.
ACGGTATCTCGATGGCGACCTGCATACGCGAGAACGTCATCTTGTCGATCGCTATATGTTCTTAATTATTCGATACGATCGATCGACAATTTCATCGACCTTACCTGCGCGAATGCGTAAGGTATTGGCGAGTACATTCCGGCAGCCTTCTCTCTGTAGAATACCGTCCTCTCGACATCCACAATAGGCTGCACAGTCTGAGCATTCTGCACTCCGATGAACATAACTGCAGCATATAACGAACCCATGGCGTTGAAGAGATCCTGTTGGGAGCTCCTGCAACATATAGGTACATTCTTCATTATTGTAATTTCGGAGTAGACATGTATGCGGGGTTCACAGTATCGGTATCGGAATCGGTATCGGACTATTCCTATGAGTATTGGTACCGGCGGTTTCGGATTGGAGTATCGGATTTTTTGGTATCGAAAAACAAATAATTGTTAATAAATTATTTACACTTAAAAACATATATTTTATACATTTAGGCATAATTTTAAGTATTTTCAGGGTTGTTTCTTAGTAGTTTTGAAATTAAATGAAACAGTAGTCACCCTTACCGATTGGTTTACATACAATAGATTGATTTTCTCGTTTGACACGCTTTTACAACCTTATTATGCTTGAACTAATTTGTCTTTTTCATTTATTTTTCTTTGCCGAATTGACCGGAAAAGAGACTCCCAATGTTGGTATCGGTCGGTATCAGATCGGGACATGACAAACCGTATCGGTATCGGCCGTATCGGATTGGTATCAGCCGATACTTTAAACCATTAGATCAGTTCACGTATATATATGTACAGTATAGGAAAACTTACGTTTTAGAACCGAGCCTCCAGAAGATCGTCCCGAATATCAGAGCTATAACTATTGTGAAGAACATCCTGATGGCAGTGTACGATGGGTTGCGCCAGTACGACTTGTACTGCTTCCAGAAGCAAGCCATGCATTGCATCAGGAAGGGCTGCGAGAACTTTGTAGGGAAGAAGAGATCCTTTGAACCTGGGGGAGGCGCGCTTAGTTCACTTATCAAACTCTTGTTTCTCCTGCAATAACAACAATGATCACAAATGTTGTTGATACGAACGATCGACGCGAATTTAAATCTCGAACAATCTTGATCAATTCCTTGACTCTCTACCTGTGCAGATCCGAGTTCTTGTAAACTTGGGTAAAATTGATCCCCATAAGTTCTTCTTGTGCCGAAGTGGTGATCTCCAACATCCAAGTCGCGGGATTATAACCATCTTTTATTTTACTAACTCCGTTTATCGACTGAACAACATGCAATTTATCGTAAGAGAAAATGAACGACAACGAATATATGTTGTTCATTATAGTTTGGGGACTATATCACCTCAAAGTAGTCGATGAGTTCGCATGAATTATGTCCCAATGGGCCTACGTATATCTCTTCTCCACCTCGTTTCATAAGGAAGAGCTGCATTAAGAACACATCACGATCACTCAATCAAACCATACGAGCACATATTTTTTTGTCAGCAATTTCGTTATTACTATCGAAACCTTAACTACCTCATCGAATGCTTCAAAGATGTCGATGCTAGGCTGGTGAATCGTGCACACGACCGTTCTTCCCGTGTCCACGGTGTTCCTGACCGTTCTCATCACGATGGCTGCTGCCCTTGCATCTAGCCCGGAGGTAGGTTCATCCATAAATATGATCGAAGGGTTCGCTACAAGCTCAACAGCAATCGTTAGCCGCTTTCGTTGCTCCGTAGACAGTCCACTCACTCCGGGCAAGCCAACTATCGAGTCCCTTAATGGCGTTAGCTCGACTAGTTCCATAACCTCGTCCACGAACATCTGAAAAAAAAAAACCATAATTTTCAAATTTTAGAACCGGGATATACCTAAAACTTGACCACATGATCAATTTTCATTTTACTTTACAATCTTTGCGTTTTTTGATACATATGGTAATGCATCCTATTTTTTGTTGCCTTCATTACAACTTATCTGTTCTTGGCATGCTTCGCTTAGTTTTTGAGATTAATTGCATTAACTACCCCTATGTTTTACACTTATTACACGGATCATTCCTGCTTTGAAACTAATTACACGGACAGCCCCTATAGTTTTTATTTTCTATAGAAACTAATAACACTGACCAGCCCTATGCTTAATAAAGTTTACAAAGGAGAGATGTGGTCAGTGTAATTATTTTCGGAATAAGGGTAGTCTCTGTAATACTCATGAAACATAGGCGAGGCCAGTGCAATTAACCCTAGTTTTTTAGAAGAAACAACAAAAGTTGTCGGGTAACACTAGAGCTTCTGCTTGTCGTTTTGATAAACTAGTTCATATTTTGGGCAGCTTTTGAAAGCAGGGGAGAGACGATGCTCCTACCAAACCATAATTTGCTCACCTTTCCGGTCTTAGGATCAACTTCTGACGGTAATCGGAGCCACGCAGAGTAAAGAAGAGATTCGTAGACGGTCACATGAGGGGAGTGGATGTCGCTCTGTTCGCAGTATCCTGATATCCGGGCAAAGGTTTCCTGCTTCTTCGGATACCCAGATATAGTGATATCGCCGTCTATGTATCCACCTGTCTTTCTTCCGGACAAGACATCCATCAGAGTCGTCTTGCCAGCTCCGCTGACGCCCATCAGCGCAGTGAGAACTCCAGGCCTGAACGCGCCACTGACACCCTTGAGAAGTACCAACCTGTCCTCCGGAACGCCCTGAGCTTTCATTTCCTGCAACATTCGAGTTTAATGAATGGTCATCAGTTTAGGAGCAGTGCCTCTAGAGTTCTTGGTTTGAAATGTACTGTTGTTACCTGTGGCATGTCCACAGAGTACTTGATATCATCAAAAGTAATGGAAAGGGGAGCAAATGGAAGCACCATGCCCTTCTTCTTGTTTGAGTTCACATCTGTTTCGATTTCTCCACCATCTCCTGCAGTTACGAATTCTCTGTTGGATAAGTGAATGTATATTTGAAATATTAATTAACAATAATAATTGTTTTCTTACAACGAATCTGTGGCAACGAATCTATTGGAAAGGTGTACGAATCTATTCAACGAATCTATTGAAAAGGTATGTCATTTCCATTGCATAAGTGTTTGAATAATTCAATAACTCATCCATCCATCTATCATTAAGTCTAAGAGAGAGAGGGACTACCAACATTGCTTCGTCGAGTTCCTGCGGTGTGAAGTGCTACCACCGAAGGAGAACAACCGTTGTGTCCTGGGAGACTAATCGCCATTAGTTTCAGAGCCTCGGTCTCGGTGTTAAGTGCGGGCGAATATTGTCTTAAGGACATTGAACCAAGTTCATGCCTCGGTCTCGGTTAGATTATTATTTTATATTCTAATTTCAGAGCCTAGATACAGAGTTGAGAACTTATTCTAACATTCTCTTCGGAGGTCGAAATATAACAGGTAATAGCACGAGTTAATCCGTGGAGTATCTGACCTTCAGTTCTACGGCTGGACCTCCTCCTCCCTCCGGATGGAAGTTCGACAACTCGTCCCGTCCTGTTGGCATTCTTCTCCTCCAACGCCTCCTCGGTCATCACAGCATGACCTTCTCCCAGCGCTGCAAGCACAGCACGATTCGATAGTTAGAGATTCCGAAAGTTGAATAAGGAGAAGGTTGAAGATCGACTCACGGTTGAGATAGGTAAGGCCGGCAACGAACATGACATTGAACGCCAGGATATATCCGACCAAGGCACCGGCACCGATCCAGAACCATTTCGCTTCAGGAAAATAGCCGCGGGACTTCAAGATCTCCAGACCCAGCGTGTCCGGACTGTTGGTCATATTGACAACCTGCACCATACAAGTAAGATTAACTGCTATAGAGATTCACTGTGGACACAGGACACAAGACACAGTGGAGAGGATCAGAATCACTTACTCTTTCCCATTTCTTCCCGAGAAACTCGTTAACCGCTATAGCATTCTGCGCATACATCAATGGGGATGCCCAGTAGCCCCATATCCACCATTTCTTGATGTTCTCTTTTGAAACGAAAGAAGAAGAAAAAAATTTAAGTTTCGGTTGTCAAACAAGTCATCTTTTCTACGTTCATGTACATGTTGCTGACAGATCTTACTTCTTGATATGACGAAGCCACCGAGCACGATGATGACCAGCTGGACGAAGGAGCCGAACGTGTTGGCAACGACCATCGTCCTGCCTGTGGAAGCAACGACGCGGAAGAGGCCAGAAGCCGTCTGGCTGACCAGCGACAGGAGGAGGAACTGCCTCAGCATCCTCTGAACATCCGGGTCGAAGCCTATCGCGTAGTAAGTCAGTAGAGTGTACACCCCACACTCAAGGAACGATATCGGTATCTTGAGGATCCATGTGGGCAGCGCGTATGCCCACGCCGGGAAGAACAGGAGGTCCCTCTGCTTGTAGAAGACCGGGAGCTTCGCTATGCTCATCGCCAGTTCGGCAAATCCGTTGAAAAGATGAGTGATGAGGCCGATGAAGAGTACACCCAGGAAGACTAGACCGTCGTTGATGGAATCGTGGCGCATCTTCACGCGAAGGAAGACCGTCATGGCGATGAACGAGATCAATACCAGCTGAGCACGAAGACACAAGAAGTGGAATCCATGGATGTTATGTAGGTGTTGAGCTTGAACCTTGCGATGATGAGTTGTAGAACCTAACTGGTAGTCCTACTTTATGTTAAAACTGCCAACAAGCAGTCCTAGGACTGGACTGTCCTGAAGTAAAATGTTAGGACCACCAGCAAGCAGTCCTAGAACATCGTTGACAGTCCATCTTAATATTCAAATTTTTTAGGACTGCCAACAGACGACCAACTTTGTTGGCAGTCCTACTTTATGTTAAGACTGTCAGACTGAGTTGTCCTGAAGTAAAATGTGGAGTGCCTTTAGAAGTAGCTCTAGTTTAAGGGAAGTACTCACTCACCTGGAACATTTTGAAGATGTAAACAAACGAGTTCCTCTTCATCAGCAGATACTCCCTTGCGACACAAGCCTTCAGCAGCTCTCTCTTGCCGACGCCGTATCTTGAAGTCGTCAGGGCGGCAGGGTGGTTCCTGCGCCTGTCGAAAGGGGTGCCGAGCTCTTCAGCCAGCCGGAGTCCGACACGAAACGAGTGGAAAGAATCCGCAAACTCCTTCACAGGGACGAAACGATACCCCTCCTCTCCGCGTGCCCAATATTGTTTTTGATCCTTCCTCGATGTCACCTGCAGAAGGAAGGGTTCCGTTGTGAAATCGAACAAGGCTTTTCTTGCTATGTGATCAATGGACAAGTTTTTATCAATCTTGTAATTCTATCTGAGTTATAAAGGTTGGAATTTGTCCAGATGATGTAGTCACCGACATATACTTGTATTTATCTGTGCTTGGTGTCCGTTAGACGGAAGTTGGTTTGATCAGGTGGGTTGGCAAACGCTTCCGCGCGCCCAACAGTTCCGTTGCACTTTAGACTAATATCTTACTATGTGATCAATGGACAAGTTGGATCACTTACTTCCTGCAAGAAGTCAGCAACTCCTTTCCTCTCGGGGCATTTGAAGCCCATGGCTTCGAAGAAGCCGAGCACGTCCTCCCGTGGTCCCTGGTACACAATCTGTCCTTCCGACAGAAGAATGATATCGTCGAAGAGGTCGTAGGTCTCGGGGGCCGGCTGGAGCAGGGCTATCAAGGCGGTCGTTCCGAGAATGTGGACCGACTGCCTGAGGGAGTTCACGATCTGGAACGTCGTGGAACTGTCGAGCCCGGTCGATATCTCGTCCATGAAGAGCGCCCTCGACGGCCCGACGAGCATTTCGCCTGTCAAGAGATGTTTGTTGAGATCACTAGAAAGATGTATGCATCGCTCAAGTTTACTGTTCTACTACTACCTGTTGTGACCCTCTTCTTCTGCCCTCCAGAGATCCCCCTCAACATTGCATTTCCCACCATGGTATCCGCACATATATCCAATCCCAATATCTGCATATTACAACGAAGAGTTAACAAAGTTTTAGCTATTTGAACAATGGTAGGTCACCTATTTAGTATTGTTTCGTAGTATCGGTATCGAAATCGGTGTCGGAGCCTTTCCTATGAGTATCTGAACCGGCGGTATCGGCAGTATCGGCAGTTTCAGATCGGCGTATCTGATTATTTTGTATCGAAAAGCAAATAATTATCAATAAACTTCGTGAAGATATTTTATACATTTAGGCACAATTTTAAGTGTTTTCTGTGTTGTTTCATACTAGTTTTGGAATTGAATCAAATGATAGTCACTGTTGCTAATTGATTTATCCGCGACACATAAGTTTTCTTCATTTACATGCTTTTACAACCTTACTATGGTTTTACAATCTTGTTGATTAGTTTTTTCGATCAATTTTCTCTGCCAAATTGACTGGGAAAGAGACCCCAAGCAAAGTGAGCTTTGGCTTATAATTGCTTTGACGGTGCTACCTATTGACTTTTTTCTCTGTAAATAAAGAAAAAAGTAACGGGAAGTTGTGTAGGACAGGATTCGCTCGCACAGCAGAAGAAAAAAAAGGCGACCGTTAGGTCGCCCACTCCGCTGTGAGGCGGCGGAACTTCGTATTTTCTAACTATACTATAGTGATCTTTAACCTTGAATACAATTTATAGATTCGACAGCAATAGTCCCTCGGACTCGAAAAGTAATAACAAAAATGGCTGATCCAATAACATATTCCGCAGCTACCACGGTTGGAACTAATGAAGCAAATGATTGACCCATCATATCATCCAAAGAAACAGAAAAGACCAAAAAGTTCGAATTGACAGCTAATAACATTGATTCAATTGACATTGACATAATAGGAATATTTCGTCCATTAAGGAGGATTCCCCGAATACCTAAAATAGAGATGATCATAGAAAATGTAAAAAAAATTGATAGGATCCATTTCTCTGTCGGTATCGGTCGGTATCGGTAACGATTGGTATCGGTTCAGGACATGCCAAACCATAACAGTATCTGTTGTACCGGATCAGTATCGGCCGATACTACAAACTGTGCCCCTGAGTACAACGTTCACGAAACGATTAGGTAATAGAACAAAATTGCTCCTCTTACGTAGACAATCTATTGGGACATGCCAAACCATAACAGTATCGGCTGTATCGGATCAGTATCGACCAATACTACAAATTGTGCCCCTAAGTACAACGTTCACGAAACGATTAGGTAATAGGACAAAATTGCTCGACTTACATATACAATCTATTGGCTGGGTCTTGGAGAAAGGGATTTAACATTAAAGTTGTAGAAATGATTTTTTTTTTTTTGTTGCAAGTTTCTAATTAGTTTGGGTAGTTCCTGCCTTTATTTGTATTGTTCTGAACATATATGGTATGGTTGGAAATTGGAATCATACCTTGAGGATGTAGTCCGTCACCACAATTTCCTGTCCTTCTAGTGAAGCTGCCTGCAAGGGTGGATACAATACCAATGTTGGGGCACAGCGGAAATAAATCCAAGAAATTAGAGAACATCTCAGAGAAAACAAGAACAAGTTCATTTCGGTGTAATTTGTTTTCTCAAACTATGATACCCAGGGAGATTGTTTGATCAATTTGATAGGGATCATCTATATGTACCTTCATGAACATATCAATGTCGCGGTCTGGCTTTATATTTGCAGCCTTCTCCCTTCGGGATAGCTCTGTCAACATCTCTGCAATACGTTTGGAAAAACCAAGGTATAACCCGATTATAACTCCAAACAAGATCATCCTAACTGTGCATATGTTCTATGGATTGGCTCGTCGCTTGCTCAAAGAAAATGTACCGTAACGGGTTCCGACCCCCTGACATCTCGCGGAGAAGGCCAGCGTCTCCCTCACGGTCATCTCCCCGATGTGGAGGTCGTGCTGGCTTATGTAGGCCGACGTTCTCTGAGGTACAAACTCATTCATCTCATGCCCGTTGTAGGTGACCTTGCCGGAAACCTGTGTGTTGTTCAAGGTATTTCTTCTGTTATAGTCAAAAACCTAGTGGTGGTTGCAGAAAGTCCATACATTTGATTGTGAACAAATTGACAAAGAACAGATGATGACCTTTAAATGTGTATCCAATTTTCCTGCCAGAGCCAACAGTAAGGTGGTCTTCCCTGAGCCTGGGGGGCCCAAAAGCAAGCACATTCTGTCAAATGAAGACAAAGTTTTGTAGTTTAGTACCACAAACATGTCAAAATACACTAGCACACGTCAAAATTTATGATATATAGACTATAGAGGAGGGATGGGGATCCTTGCTCGTAAGTATCCCCAAATGTTTTTGAAATAGCAGTTGTTGAATTTTTTTTTAATTTTTTTTACCTTTAGTTTAAAGAGCTAATATGAATGGTCAAAAAAGTCAATCGAATATTATTTCAGAAAATATAGGGGGGAAGAAGCACAGAGAAGAAGCTTTTTAATTTACCTATTGGGTTTAATGATACCACTGATGTCATTAAGGATATTTATGGGCTTCCTCCGGCTAGGAAGAATGTAAAGACTGTTGAGGAATCCCTACAAATAGAGGACACCAATAATGATCAGAACAAGAGCAAGAGCAAGAGCAAGAGCAGGAGCAGGAGCATGAGCATGCATGGCCAATTCAAAAACATAATCAAATCAGAAGAAAAAAAAAAAAAAAAAAAAGAGTATGTAGTAGTAATTGTGGACGTGCTACGTTGTCTGCAGATTTGGACCACAGTTCTGGTCCGCGGACCACGTGTCGCCTTCTGATTGACCATGGAACGAGTAGTGCCGGAAGTTAGCAGAGGGGCTAATTGTTTGACGACACGTGGTCCGCAGGCCAGGACCGTGGTCCAAGTCCGCAGGCAACAAAACATTTTCGTAGTAATTGTTATGCCATGTCCATACCTCGATCTTGTTAGAGAAGAAGTTGAGGATCGTAGGAACACCACTGTTCCCCACGTAGGCCTCTGCGCCAACATCCAAGTGCTCGAACCGCACCTCGATCGTGGGGTTCTCGATCCCAACACTAGAAACAATTAACTCATCAAAAAATTATAATTATAATAAGTTACGACACTGCTACGTTGTCTGCAGTTTGTAATCGCAGACATGACCGCCGGCCGACGTGGCGGCCGGTCATTGCCTCCCTGTCCGGGTGGGACCCGAAGATAGCAGAAGGGGCTGATGGATGGCCGTCACGTAGGCTGACGGTCACGTTCACAGTTACAAATCACGAAAAAAAATATCATTTTCTAATAAGTTATGCTTATAATATTTGGGAGTTAAGTTAGTGTTATATGTTCATGGTGAGAGTTTCAGTTAGAAGCTATAGGTACCGGTCCAGTCGGTTCTTGAGCTTCAACAAGAACTTCTCGTTGTCCTCCTCCGCGACCCGGACCAGCCTCTCCATGAGCTTCCTCCTGTCCCCCGGCCCGAGGCCCTCGACGTCGACCTCCCCTCCCGGGCCGCCTGCGGCCGCGCCGAGTATGGCCTTGCGCACGCGGTCGTACGTGGGCAGCCTCTCGAGCGCGGCCCACTTGAGGGCCTCCTCGTCGTCCTCGTCCCGCGAGGACTGCGAGAAGGCCCCGCTCGCGCTCGCGCTCCGCCACGCCGACCCGGTCCGGGTTATGTTGGCAATCATCCCCCCTTCCATTGCAACAGCAGCAGCAACAATAACAAACTATAGCTGAAGCTGCTTGTTTTATCAGTGAAGGATGAATATGTTTGCTACAAATTTTTTTTTTTTCTCTTCTCACTTGAAATTCAAATGGTGAAGAGAGCAGTAGCAATATATTTGACTGATATGTGCGGTTATATAGATGTACAATGTACGGCCAATGCTGCATAGCTCCAGTGGGAGCGCAGCAAACGTTCTATTTGGTCGGTTGTGTTGAACGCGGTGTGATCCGATCCGAAGTTGGTCCATAAGGTCTGAACCAATTCCAATTATTTACACCACACTATCCCATCGTCTATCCGATGTGGGACTAAATTACCAACTACATTGTCACCTCCTATTTGAGTGCTCAACCGGAAACGAGATACAGCCCAACAGGTTGGAGTGTAAAACTTTGATATTCATGGTCGTATCAAAATTTTGATACATCCATTCTACGACAAGTGAGGCCTCTTCTCTTTTCGTAAATTGTACGAGTACGTGTATATAAAAAACTTTAAGGTGGAGCCCACTTGTCATACAGTGGCATCTGTATCAAAGTTTTACTCGCGTGTCGGGACTGTTACGAGTGTCGGTGTGTAGTGAATTTATGAGCCCGGCTGCCGGCCATTGGTCGCACTCTAAAAATGTGGAGGGAAAGTGTTGTAAATGTGAACAATGGACTATATATGCGGTGGGGCCCATGGTTGCAATCGTTGACGGACACGTAGCAGTCACGAAAAAAATGCTTTTGTTGTGGAGGATTGGTGGTGGTGGTTGTGTGTCCTTAGAGGATCATTAGGAGATGTTACTTTCCAATGCATTTTTAGGTCCAAAATTAAAATATATATATATAAATAAATATAGACTGGATTGAATTTGTATGAAAATAATAGAAAAATGATAAAATGAGTTCCGGTTTCAAAGATTTTATGGTCAAAAATTTATGTGAAAAAAATAATCTAAAATCTAAAAAATTGGACTCCAAATTGAAATTTACTATCTTATAAAATGAGTTCCTAAAATATAGAATGTAGAAATTGAAAATTTAACCCTTAGCACCTATGGGTGCGATGGAACATATTTTGTGAAAACTAGAATAGAAATAGAATTTACTATTCTACAGAATAAGTTTTAAAATTCTGAATGTAAAAATTGGGTTCGAGCATGGGTGTTATTAAGGATGCTCTTATAATCCCTCTTATCATTACAAACGTTTTTATTGTTGATACATTATTTGGTGGGGTCTTGTCCAACTTGACAAATGAGGAAAGCGTGCCATTTGAAGATTTCTAGAACCATTTGAATTCACGGGTCCAAAATAATGGAGATCTCGTTATTCGACATCAGACTAAAGGGTGTTGAAGAATCGAAGCTTCATTGTTTCTTCGACAACCGACAAAACCCCATTTGCCAGAAATTTAACTTGGGCCGGGCGACCTGGTACCCGGTCCGGTCAAAACCGGTATGGGCCGGTCCGATTCCGGTCAACGACCTGGACAGGCCCGACCCTCTAACCCACCGCGGATCCGGACCGATTAAACCTGCAAAACCCAATCCCCCCCCCCCCCCCCCCGACCAGTCCGGTTCAGGTCCGGTCTAGCGGTTTATTTTTTAAAACTATTGGGAGGGCCAAAAGACCAATTTATCCTCATTTTTATGGTTGTTGTTTGATCATTTTAATAACCATATATTTGAGTGTAAAATATGTCATTTTGCATTAAAAAAAATCTATAAATAGACAAGTTACTCCGTTTTGGAGTGCAAATTTTTGAAGATTGAACAGCAAGTTACTCCGTTTTGGAGTGCAAATTTCTACTAAGTAGCGTTCACAAACAAACAAAAATTACTTAATAATAATCGAAATTATATATAGTGTTAGTGGTTTGATGGACTACGTATATAGTTTTTTTTTATTTTCACCTGGGGTGCAGCCCACCTTAGCCAATTAATAGATCCTTCCGTGACAGATTGTTCTTCTTGTGTCCACTACGTTTAGGGATGGCAATGTCCCCCCGAATCCGACGGGGATCCGATTTTTTTACCCGATGGGAGCGGGTTTGGAGATTTAAAAACGGAGATGGGGGCGGGGATGGGGATTAAAATAATTCTCCGGACGGGTATGGGTATAGTACTCCCCGTCCCGGTAAATTTTCGATCCCGATTACTTATACCCATATAATGTGCAACCCATTGGAAATGGTATGATTCATGATCTATCTAGTATATATTTTATAAAAACCATGTTTTATTAACATGCCTTATACTTTTTTTTTGGAATAAAAATAAATTTTAAAGCTTATAATGTGCATAAAAAATTGTTAACAGACGAGAGACGGAGACGAAAAAATTTGGCCCCGAAAGTGTTAACGGGACTAGGACGGGGACGGGCACGGGGATGGGGACGGAGAATGTATTGTTTAGCGGGGACGGAGATGGGAGTAAAAAATTAAACCCGACGAAAAACGGAAATGAAAATGAGAATTCAAATAGTACTCGGAGATAGAGACGAAGGATATGGTCTCCGCCCCCATCCGCACCGTTGCCATCCCCAACTGCGTTCATGACTGTTCTCATCACAATAGTTGCTGCCATCTATTCCCCAAGTATAGGGGGGAGCACTAATCTGTTCTATAGCAGGCTAAGGTTGTTGAACTTAAAATGTTCTGAATTTTTTTAACAATAAAAATATATTTACTTAATAATAAATTAAACTGAACATTTGACACTTAATTTTATTATATATATAGACTAAGTATATGAAATCATGTTCACACACACAAAATTATTTACTTAATAATAAGTTAAATTTTATATTGTGTTACTGGTATGTTGGACTACGTATATAGTATTAATTTTTTTCACCTGGATTGCATCCTACCTTAGCCAACTAATAGATCCATCCATGACTTAGCTGTTCTTCCTTTGTTCTTGAGTGTTCTCATCACAATAGTTGTTGTCATCTAGTTCCAAGTTTTAGGGGTGAGTACTAATCGATTTTGCACCAAAAATCGACCCGATCCTAACGATAAGGGATTCGGTTCGGGTCTGAAAGAATTCTGGTCGGTTTCGATTATGAATAACGGGTTAGTCGGTTATCAGTTTCGGAATTTGTTTAAAATCGAAAAACGATTAGGCCTCGTTTGGTTCGCGGAATGGAAGGGAAAGGAAATCAATTCCTTGTCATTTCCTTTCCTTTGGGAAACTTTAATTCCTATTGATTTTCCTTTTCGATGTTTGGCAATGCCAAGGAATTTGGAAAGGAAAGTGAATACTTCAATGTGGGAAAGTGATTCCTTCCTTGGATGGATGGAATCACTTTCCCCCCTAATTTTTCTTCCATTGGGAATCACTTTCCTTTCCTCCCCAATTCCTTGGACGTCCAAACATAGAAAAGTAATCACTTTCCTTTCCCAACCGGGAGATTCCGCCAACCAAACGAGGTATATGAATTTTCCCATATACCCCTTTTCAAACAGTCTAGTATAAAAAAGTTATAAAAACCCTATAGTTTATTTCTCACCCTCTCTCCTCTCTCTCTCTCTCTCTCTCTCTTCAAGGTGTGACTTGGGCCGGGCGACCCGGTCCCCGGCTCGGGCCCGGCCCGGTCAAAATCGGTATGGGCCGGCCCGAGTCCGGTCAACGACCTTGACAGGTCCGGCCCTCTAACCCACCGCGGGTCCGGACCGGTCAAACCTGCAAAACCCGATCGGCCCCCCCCACCGGACCATCCCGGTTCAGGTCCGGCCCAGCGGTTTCTTTTTTAAAACTGTTGGGAGGGCCAAAAGACCAATTTACCCTCATTTTCATGGTTGTTGTTTGATCGTTTTAATAACCATATTTTTAGTGTAAAATATGTCATTTTTCATTAAAAAAATATATAAATAGACAAAAATTCATGAAAATTATACACAACTATTTTTTTCCTCTCTTACAAAATATACAAACTAAGCAATTTTTGAAGATTGAACAACAAGTTACTCTGTTTTGGAGTGCAAATTTCTAGAGGTCAAAGTGTAGTGTTCTTGAGACTTCAACTTTCTGCAAAAAAATTTGGAGTTCAACATCCCTTCCATCAAGTTTACTTTCCAAGCAATTTTAATTTTAGAGAATATATTTTTTGGAATTTTTTTGATTTTTCTTTCTTTCTTTCCCTCTCTTTTTCTTAGATAATATTATTTTCTCTTCTTCTTTTTTTTACTAAAAAAATAAATTTCAAGAAATTGATCTTAGTGATTCTAACATACCTTACGAATGTGATTCTGAACAAAATTTTGCTTACTATGTTTATTTATTTGAAAATAATCATCTTTATAGGGTTTTGAGAAATAAAATGGGTGGGTGGGTTTTGAGAAAAATAGTTGGAATGAAAATATAGTGTGGGCAAGCATGCCCTGTTTATAGGATTTTGAAAGAATTTTCTAGATTAACCCACTATTAGGCACATGTCCTAAATTCTAGGAGGTTAGTGAGACTGGATCTAAAAGCTTCACACTCTAAATTATTCTAGCTATTTACTAATCTTGCCATCCACTCTTTGTTAATTACCAAAATGACATTCCTTTTTCATAATTATCAAAATAATAATATTTTCTAAATAATTCCTAGAGAACATAAATAAAAAAATAGGAATTTGGGAAAATAATAATATATATAGATATTTTGAAAACATAGGGTTGCGATGATTGACAATACTTGTGGCTTTGAGCGAATCTCTTTCGTGGACGGGTTCTCGGGTAACAATCAAATCAAAATATTCCGTATGATGAGAAACACACATCATTCCAAACACGATTGGGGTGTACTGCTATACAGTGATGTCCTTCGGCTTAAAAAATGCAGGTGCAACATACCAGCGAGCTACGAACACAATTTTTTGTGAGCATTTGTGCAAAATGATGGAATTATTTGTACACGGTATAGTAGTAAAGAGTCATCTCAAGGCAATCACCTCCAAGACTTGAGAATGGTGTTCGAACTGATGCGTTCACATCAACTCAAAATGAACCCTACTAAGTCTTTGTAGGAGTCTCCAGTGGCAAATTTATTTGATTCATCATAACCTCGAAGGATATCCATCTTGACCATGACAAAGTCAAGGCCATCCTTGAAATGCATCCTCCCAAGAATCTTAAGCAACTTCGAGGATTGCAAGGAAGATCGACTTATATCAGAAGGTTCATATCAAACCTTCCTTGGAGGTGTCAATCGTTCACCCAGCTCATGAAGAAAGGAGTTACTTTCGTCTGGACTAAAGAATGTCAGCAAGCGTTCGATGATATCAAAATATATCTCGCAAGTCCTGCGGTGTTGGTGGCTGTAATGACCATGGTTCGTATTACGTATTTTGGGATACGTGTACGTATCTGACTCGTATTGCATGTCTCCTGGCTTGGTTCGGCTTGTTTGGGTTGGCTTGGTTCGGCTTGGGTTGATTATTGGTTCATCATGAACCAAGGGGAGAACCCTTACCTACCACCACCATCCCCATTTATTAACCCAACACTCTTTCTCTCTCCTCATTCACTCTTCTTCTTCCTCACCATTACTCTCCACCTACACCCAAGAGCCCTAGGCAAGTGCAACTTGCTTCATGATGGATCTCAAGTTTTATTGTTCCATTTCCTTCTTTACATAATTATAAGCCTCTTTAGAACTTGGAGTTTTTGATTTTTATGGATAGATTCTTCTAGATCTACATTATAACTTTGGGGTTTCATGAGTTCATAGAGTTTTTCTTGGTTTTGATCTACTAAAACTTGTTATTTTCGAAAACTAATAGTTCCATGAGCAAGAGCACGAAATTTCGTATGAATTTGGTTTTTGATTCACCTCATTTCGAGTTAAAATGAAGTTTTTATGGCCAAAACAAGTTTTCTGAATTTTTCATGTCGGCTGAGTGAAATTGTAAGATTTTACGCTGGGAACCCTGAAATTGCGTATTTTACGCTGGACGGCATCCAGAATGTAAGATTTTACGCTGGGAACCCTGAAATTGCGTATTTTACGCTGGATGGCACCCAGAATGTAAGATTTTACGCTGGAAACCCTGAAATTACGTATTTTAGGCATCCAGAATGTAAGATTTTACGCTGGGAACCCTGAAATTGTGTATTTTGTGCTGGATAATGTCCAGAATGTAAGATTTTACGCAGGGAACCCTGAAATTGAGTATTTTACGCTGGATAGCATCCAGAATGTAAGATTTTATGCTGGAAACCCTAAAATTGCGTATTTTACGCTGTATAGCATCCAAATGTAAGATTTTACGCAGGGAACCCTGAATTTGCATATTTTACGCTGGATGGTACCCAGAATGTGAAATTTTACGCTGGAACCCTCCCCTTTTTGCGTATTTTACGCAGAATTGAATTTTTGGCGTAAAAAATGTACTGAATGACTGTTTTGTCTAGTTTAGCTATTTTCTAGCCAGAATTTCGAAAAACTTAAAACATGAAAGTTTTAGATCTTTGTCTTGCCTTTCCGAATATCTCTGGAGCACCTCATTTTGAGTTTGTATGTAGAAGTTATGCCCCGTCTCCCCTGAGCCGTATGATTCCTCCACAACTCTTGCACCATGTTTATATTTAGTTATTGCATATACGCTTATACCAGGTTAAATGTTAATTTTAAATATGTTCCATGACATAATGGTGACCCATCATGACGCACTCTTGACAGTAAATTTGACATGATATATATCTCGAATGCTGTTGCGACGGCTAGCATGTCATGACAGAATTGAATGGCCTGGACCCCGTGGGTGATTGTGTTTGTACAAAATAAATCAGTATTGTCTTGCATCATGTCTAGGATAGGGATCCCTGAGTACCACGGTCAGGGATACCTACAGTAATTAACTAAGGCTAATAAACTAGAATAATTCAGTAGACATGAAGAGATTCCCAGCTACAGGCAATCCCGTTATCTGGACGCATTAAGTGGACTTGTAGCCTACCGACGAGTAGGGCATATTTCCAGCACACAGTCACGTGTTACATTCTTTATAAACGGACATTCGATCCGGATAATCGGATGGTCTGCAGGGCTTGTGGCTGTTGGGATAATTTTATTGCATCTTGCTAATAACTAGGCCTGTGATAACCCTAGTTAGTTAAAAGTATCAAGCCGTACTCTTGATTGGCCGTGATTGATTGGATGGAGTTTATTCCAGCTTAGTCTTATCCTGATCCTGTGCAAGATTGTGACATAACATGATTATTGATGCTTGTCTTAACAATAACGATCGGAGGTCCAGTTCTGTTCAGGCGAAGGGTTACAATCCCGGTCCTTGTTTGGTTTAAGGTTTGTAACCTGACTCCCGGAGCAGTTATGTGTCCTCTCTTCGTTTATTGTCTTATTTCAACCCCATGCCATGTTCGTCATGTTTTACCTTACCTTAATACCATGATTATTTATACTGGCCTTAGCGATAAAGATCGGGGGTCCAGTTCTGTTCAGGCGAAGGGTTACAACCATGGTCCTTGTTTGGTTTAAGGGTTGTAACCTGGCTCCCAGAGCAGTTCTGTGTCCTCTTTTCGTTTATTGTCCTCTCTTCGTTTATTGTCTTTACTGTCGCTATCGATTCGGTCGCGACCGATAGGTCGGAATCGGCCGAGTCGATCGAACGGGAACGGTTGAATTAAGATCCATTCCATGTTATGGAATGGCTTCTTCGGAACCAAGTCCCATATTCAGCGGGTTGCGCCTCGAGGATTGGCTCTGCGGCTGAGTCGGGAGAGACCTCCCGTTGCTCTGGTTTTTATGCCGCACTTGATTTGGCTTTGGCTTTGGTTTTCGTGAATGCATTTTTCGTGAATGTTTTCGATGGATTTTCATGACGCATTTTCGAGCTTCGCATTCATATCGAATATCCTCGAATTATACAGTGTTCTAATCTGTTGCTTATGCGATTACAGGTGATCGCGTAGGCGACGTCAGCGCAGCCAACCGGTCACTCGCTTGAAGCAAGCCTAAGGCGAATGGCTGACCTCCTTCGCCTCGTTCTTCTACTTCAAAGCTCAATATGTGAAGTAAAATAAATGCTTGTCATAATAGCATAGAATCAAAGAAATCGTAGCACGATTCTTCACGAAACACTTGCTATCAAACTGCCGGTTTTGAAAAATGGGAAAACATGTTCTTTATGCAAATCCACTTAGCCTATGCAAAGCAAATAATGAATCGATTAACGTTTATCGTAACAATACGGCTAAGTAAGCAAAACGGTCATTGGATAACTTGTCGACAAGGTGTAGTTTCCTCGAACGGTTGCCTAGGCCAAGGGACCGATTCGGCCCGGGAGGAACAAGTTTATAGTAAGCGCCAGCCCTTCATCGGCGCGAGTTAGGAGGGAACTTTCGCACAGGGCTCGCTACCCGACGCGAAAGGGTCTCCGTCTAACCCAGCTATAGTCCGCGATGGCTTGACATTGCCAGTGGCCTTCACACCCCTTTTCACTGCTTAACAAGTGCACGGGACACGGGATGAATATGATAGTTGCTTAATATTATACAATTTCATATGCTTGCATCAAAACATGTTAACATGCAAATCGAGCAGGATGGTTAGAAAGATCATTGAAATAGCTAGCTAACATGTTTATGAAACTTCTTGAATCAAATACAGAGCTTGGATTTTAATTAGCCAATAGCCAGTACATGTGTTTGTGCTGATCCTCGCTCCTTGCAGGTCCCACAAACTAGGAAGGACGTGCCAACTAGCTCGGCGACGTTCGTGACTTTTGAAGCTTCGGCCGTGCGTCGAAGACTTTCCCGCGACTCTACTTTTGAAGGCTCTCGACAGCCCAAGGAAGATGACTCAGCGTCCCTCCCATCCAGGTCACTGGAGTACTTTGTTGTATATTGAGGGATGTGTGCAATGTATGGAACGACCATCTCATCGGTACACTTTTATAATCGAGTCATGTTGTAGCCCGTACGGCAATGAGTCTTATATCGGAGTCTGTAAAAGATGTTTATTATCAATAAAAATCAAGTTTCTTTTACTCATTGTGTGATTCAATTTTTCTGCGTACTCTCTTAGATCTCGTGTCTCGGATTACCTTATGACTATGCCTTGTGCGATCGCAAATTAGGTTCGCACGGCATCACGCCCGGGGGACGACTATCGATTCGACGGAATCGAGGCGTGACATAATGGTATCAGAGCACGGCTTTACATTCTTGGCCTCCAATGTCGAGTTCTAGTCTCCAACCGTTGACCTCGTGTCGATGAGATGAGTTGTTCCATACGCTGAACCCATGACATTTCCTGAAACTAACGAGAGTTGCCTTTCTTTTCCCTGCAGTTACGGGAGCTCAGGCGGAAGACGAGACGAGCGCTTCCAGCGGCTCGAGTGCTTCCAGACCCGAGCATTCCGTCAACCCAACGGGAATGACGCCTATCGCAGCTGGACCTTCCGGCGACCCGATGCAATGTATGCTGCAGATGCTTGAAATACAGCAACGTCAAAACAAGCTCCATCGTCAGCAAGCGGAGGCTCGTCAGACCCAATTTGAGAATCGGTTCGTGGCTCAATTCAAGCAGCAGCAGCAGCAGCTGAATACTCTCCAGCAAATCGTACAGTTGGTCGTGGGCAATAACAACAATTCCACGATGACACCTGCCGTGACCCAGCCTACGGTTCGATCCAACGAAGCTGAACCAGAGGCGCCCGTGCTCTCACCTGCGGCACCGAAAAGTTCTAACTTCGACGTGTCAAAATTCACTAAAAGCTGCCGCACTTCCTTCAACGGTACAGAAGATCCCTCGGTGGCGATCGACTGGCTGGAGGAGCTGGAAGTTAAGTTCGTGCTTCTGGGCGTCGAGGACTCAAAGAAAGTCACATGTGCTCGACTTCTACTTCGAATGAACGCACACGATTGGTGGGCTGTGCAGAAGCGGGCTATTCGACGTGAAGACGAGACGGCGGCGATCTCATAGACGACATTCAAAAAGGCGTTCGAGACTGAATATCTTTCTACAGCCATGCGACAGGAAAAAAAAGACGAGTTTATGCAGTTAAGGCAAGGGAATATAACGGTACGACAATATACGGCCAAATTCAACAAACTGGCCAAGTTTGTTGGAGACTTCCTACCTACCACTGCAAGTCGAGCTCGACGATTTGAAGTAGGTCTACGTTCCACTATCCGTGCTCACGTTTTGGTGGGTGAATACAAAACTGTGGGCGAGGCACTCAACCACGCCATCCGTCTGGAGTCCGAGTATCCTCCTACTACTACCGGCGCTGTTCACTTTAATAATAAATGCTGTTTGCCATTAAAATCGTTTGATTACAAATCTTAATACAAACAGAACAGTGTTATAATATATGACTTAGATGTAGTCCTAGGAGTACACTTTTGTTTAATCTGGGTCCTAAGTGCCAATGGGGTGAGTGGTAATGCGTTGACTCCGTTGACGGGCTGACGACGGTTATCGGTTCTCTGAAGGTGTAGATTGCTCTGGGTGCTGGAGCTGGTTGAGAGGAGGAAGACGTTGAGTGTCTGTATCTGCCTCTCTGATGATCTCTGTCTGGATTGTTCGTATGTATGTCTCTCTGTGTGTGTCTGTGTAAGGAGGGGATGATTTCTCTATTTATAGCTGGGCAGATTGACTGCTCATGCACGCATATGTAGGATGCGCCGGTGCGTGGGGACGCCACGTGGAGATTGCTGATGGAGGCGCATAGATGATGCGCCCTACTCGCGGGGTTGAATTCTTCATACTGCTGTTGTGAGCCGGCACGTAGCAGAGGAGAAGATCTTTCTGTTGCTGAGATCTTGGATGAGTTGAGTCAAAGGACACGTGTCGTCGACCCATGGCTCGGAGATCTCAGATTTGGTGGAGGGGATGATTTGGTGGGATGCGCCTTGGATTGGGCGCATGATGAGATTTTGGCTCTGACCTTTAGGAGTCACGAGCCGTTCTGGGCGCATGGCTTTTGAGGCGCATGCAAGCGATTTTCCTTCTGTCTTTCGGGATCAGAGATCAGTCTTGGGCGCATGGCTTTTAAGGCGCATATAAAGCTTCAACTGGAGACGCTTCTTCTGTCTTTTAGGGATCAGTGAAGGGTCTGAGGCGCATGGCTTTCGAGGCACATACAGGTTTGGACGCATGGCCGCGGAGGCGCATGCGGGTGGTTGGGTGGCCACGTGGCAGTAGCCGTCGGGGTAAAGTCATGATGATGCTGACGTTGTGGACGCTTCGTTTTCTGCAAAAGCTGTCAGCCGTTCAGACTTGGGAAGGCGTGCTGCCAACTCTGTCAGTTCAGTATTTAATGTTGGTGACATTCGATGACAACTGAGTGGGCGCGTCGGTTGGCGTTCCACTAGGCGTATGGGGACGCATGGGGGCGCATCCCCTGTGATGCGCTTGGTGCTGAAAGGCGCGTCTGTGTGATGCGCTTGACGTTGAGGGGCGCGTCTGTGTGATGCGCGATCTGGCCGGCACATCTGCTTCGTGACACATCTTCATTGATCCGGCTATTGAGTTCTTCGGGGCTTTGATTGCTCTCCGACTTAGCTAAATTTGAAGGAGGATTCATTCATCATAAATACAAGTTCATTGCACTGACATCGGGAAGGTTGCCACTTGGTGCATGGGTTTGATTTGCCCTGGCCTATGAATAGCAACAGTTTGAGAGAGTTTTGTTGTCTCTTCCTCGACTTCTCGACGAAGATGGATTCGACTGATCCTCCTCCTTGGCAAGACGTTGTACTGTGGATGATGGTTCTCCTTGTTCGAAGAAGCTTTGACGGTGAACTCCTTCAGAAGATAAGAGCCCCAGGCTGGTAGATGCGCCTGTGCGTTGACGAGGAAGTGATTCACTCTGACGGGGCGGAGTGATACGCTGGGAGACAGGTACAACAGGTTGCAACTGTTGGAACACAGACTGCCTTGGTGGTGGAGCCACTGTCTTGCGGTAGCAGCAGTTGATGGCGACCGTAGCACAAGTGTGCCCTATGAGGGGCGCATTATGCTTGTTGGTCGGCTCTCCTGATCGGTGCTTATGAGTGATCACGTTGCACAGATCGTTGGAGGAGAATGCCACCTTCGTACCCCCTTCAGGCACATGGCAAGGCCAAGCGCCGGGATGGTTAAATGAGTGCTGCGCCCCTGATTTAATACCAAACAGGCATCCCGATCAGTAGTGGGGGAACCACAGCATTTGAAGTAACTTGAACGGACCTCAAACGCACAACCAGAGGAGGCGCGGGAGTTCAAGACCACTGGATTTGTCTTACTCGACTTGATTGTACACGCAGTAGATACGCCCAAGTGAGACAAGGACTTTGAAGGTCGGCTCGTTCTCGGCGCCGCAGCACTCGAGTCGACCTTGAACAACTTACCATCAGCAGCGCGCATGATTGTGAGCGCATGCTTCTGGCTTGCTGCTGGCATAACACGTTTGGGACGCATGGCCCGCGCTGCCTTGGACTTCTTCGTACCAGCCCGTGGGGCGCATAGTACTCAGATTCTAAATTATCCTCGCCATGACAGCGAGTGAAGAACTTGCAGCCAACCCAAAAGAATACTGCAACTTTTGTGGCTCGAACGGGCTCCCTGGATAATGGGCTCCCTTTTCTTTGTTTATTTTTTGGTGCCTTCTTCAAAGGAGGCAAGAGGGCTCTATATATAGAGTGGAATGAGAGCTCTCTTCTTCTCCTTTCCGATGTGGGATTAAAAGTAAGATCCCTCCTTTTTCATACTTCTACAAGACCCCCTTCAAAGTTTTTAAAACTTTTGGACAAGTTTTGAAATACTTTGAACAAGAAGCATGAATGGTAGAGCTGTTTAGGTGTGACAATCCTATCAGAGATAGTATGGACGTGATAGGTTTGGGTACTTCCACTGGGGAATTTATGTGGACTTATCATCCATGGCGCACCTTGGTTTTAGGTACAGATTAATAAGTTGAGAGAGAGAGAGAGAGAGAGAGAACCAACATATTTACTTAGAGGTAATATGGACGTGGTAAATATGGGATTGATGGTAGAGCTTTCCTACTCAGAGGTAATATGAACGTGGTAGGAATGACTCTGGAGGGATATACGCGGAACTACTCAGAGGTAATATGGACATGGAAGATCCGCTGGGGATAGTGTAATCCTTTACTCTTCTTTTTTTTAGAAATAAAGAAGTACACCATTTTCTTCGATGTGTTCATTTTTGCTTGTCATGAACTTTGATGATTTGTGTGGACCTATTATCTTTTGCGCACCTTGGCTTTTAGGTACAGATAATAAGTTTGAAGGAACCAACATGTTTGCTCAGAGGTGATGTGGACATGGCAATCATTGGGTCCAAATGATAGAATCATCCTACTCAGAGGTGTGATGGACGTGGTAGGAATGATCCTGGAGGATACGCTGAACAACTCAGAGGTGATGTGGACGTGAAAGTTCGGCGATCAATGTACGACAACGCAGGGGTTGTTTGTACGAGATGTTTACTCAGAGGTAATGTGGACGTGGTAAACATGAAGGGTAGCGTCGGCTTACGTAGCGTAAGAGTCTGCTTTGTAGGGTGTAGAAGAACAACTCAGAGGTAATGTGGACGTGGTTGTCTTTCTACCGAAGGATGCCACGGAACAGCTGGGTTCCAGAGGCGTATGAGTTTGTGGAAGGAGATTGTGTGTGAGCCCTGATGATTGGGCCCACAGATCCTCTTTTGGGGAAGTACATGTCTGAAGGATGTCAAGAATAGTACTTCTTTAGGAACTTGCCATTGATGGGCATCATGAACAAGTCCCCATTGGGTTTGGCGAGGCGGTAAGCACCGTTTGAGTATACCGTCTCTATGATGAAAGGTCCTTCCCACTTGGGCTCGAACTTTCCTGGTGTCTTGTGAGTTAACACTATCGGCCTCCTGACTGCCAGAACCAGGTCACCAACTTGAAAAGTCCTCTGTTTGACCTTCTTGTTGAAAGCCTGTGATATACGGGCTTGGTAGAGTTTGATGCGTTGTTGAGCTAGGAGACGCTTCTCATCGAGTGCCTCTAGTTCCCGCAGACGACGACGTTGATTGTCCTCTTCTGTGAGTTTGTTTGTTATTGCCACGCGGAGTGAGGGTATCTGGATCTCGAGAGGCAGTACCGTTTCGCTTCCGTAGACCAGAGAGAATGGTGTGTTGCCTGTCGGGGTCCGTACCGTTGTGCGGTAGGCCCAAAGGCATTCGCCAAGCTTTTCATCCCAGTCGCGTTTATTGGATGACACGACCTTTTTGAGTAGCCTGACGATGGTTTTGTTGAACGCCTCTGCTAACCCGTTTGCTGCCGGATTATAGGCGGTGGATGCCACGTTTTGAATGCGGTTCTTGTCACAGAACCTGCTAAAAATGTGGCTGATAAACTGAAGACCGTTGTCATGAATGATCCGCCGGGGTATGCCAAAACGGTAAATGACATGGTATTTGATAAAGCTGACCACCCTGGAGCTCTTTGAAGAACAGTTTGGCAACTCTAGAGGGGGGGTGAATAGAGTATATATGTATAATGACCAATAAAAAATTAACTCTTTCACTAACAATGAATAGTCAGAGTAAAATGCGGAATGTAAATGAAAGACAAGAGAGCATACGCAAACACAGCAATTTTAACCTGGTTTCCCTCGTGGAGGACTAGTCCAGGCCTGAGAACTCTAGCTCAGGATTAAATCCACTATTTGTGAAATAGTAGCTTACAACCCGTGCCTTTTCTTCAGAAGAGCACGTCAACTTCTTACAGAGAATCGCAGTGGCGATTTGCTTGGAATTGTCCAAGCGATTTCTTCACTCTTGCACAAGAATCCTAAATGAGAGATGCTGAGCACTCGAGACTTAGGAGGCTTGTGGCTAGTAGATGGGAAGGGTATGGCTTATAGAGCTTGTAGGAGAGAAGAGAAGAGAAGATTGAGTGATTCAAAATGAGAGAATTCATGCCCTATTTATACTGATTTTAGGGACAGAATTCGGCCAGAATTCGGGTAAGGAAATTCAAAAATTTGGCCGTTGGACA
This sequence comes from Iris pallida, assembly GCA_029216955.1. Taxonomy (NCBI): domain Eukaryota; kingdom Viridiplantae; phylum Streptophyta; class Magnoliopsida; order Asparagales; family Iridaceae; genus Iris; species Iris pallida. Next base: position 8,486,815 of record JANAVB010043216.1, read on the forward strand.
GCTAGCAAACAGCTAACCCTAAAATTAGGGTTCCTGATTTCTAGGGGACAGAGTTCGGCCCGAACTCTGTGTGGAGGCAGAGTTCGGCCCGAACTCTGTCTCCAGAGCACAGAATGGTCCTAAGAGGGACTTGTGGGCAATTTGGTTTTGGTGGAGCTTGGGATTTTGGGTAGGCTTGTATACTAAGTTCCAAGAGCTCAGCATAACTCAGAGTACATAAATCTAGACTCAATGAAATCATAAAATACAGACTCCAGAACACACTGAGAGCTGAAGACTGAGCTGTCATCTGTCTTGAACTGAATGCAGTCGTCGTGTGTCGTATTGAATTTATACAAGTATTATTTGGTCAATATAGTCAATATTTGGTTGACTGTGACTTTGTGTCAACAATCTCCCCCATATTGATAATTGACAAAATAATATATGTATATTTCAATATTCATACCTGGACACAGTTGATTGTAATATAGCTCCATAGCTCCCCCATAAACGATGCCTGAGCTAAGCGAAAATAGCTCCCCCGTAAACCATGAGCGGTGTCGAGCTAGAAGCTATAGCTCTCCCCCGTACAAATTGCATAGTTCCTGTGATCTGATAGATGATATTTTCCAGAGCAAGAAGCACAGATATACACAGATATACGAATGCATAGAGCCAGTAATAGTATCCCAAAACAAGCACAAAATATACATATGTTTCTCCCCCTTTTGGCAGTTAGCAATATAATAAACAATGAATAGTAATGCAACCACACTAAGAGAAGAAACAGTATAATATGGAGCAAAATAAGCATTGACATAGAATGATAATAAAGATAGATAATGTCATCCACCAAACCAAGTGGCCAACTCATAAACATAGTATATAAAACCAGCTACATGAATCCATAAGAAACTAAATAACTGAAAGCAAAAATAACTAAGACCATCAGCAGTGGCAGCAGCAGCAGATAGTAGCCAGTCTCCATCATGGAGCACGAGAAGGTCCTGGAACATCTGATGGACCATGGAAAGATCCAACGAAAAGGTCCTGGAACATCTGAAGATCCACAAAAGTATCATCTGGATCCATATACTGCATGACCCACAGATCATCAATGCGATAACCCGCGCGCGCTGGATCCCTCTCAATAGGCATATGCAGATCAGGATGACGAGCAAGTGAATACCGCATATCATGCAGAGAGTTCCCAAGGGCACTAATCTGCAGAGTGGTACGGTAATCAAGCTGCGTCCAGCGATCATCCTCAATAGCAAAACGATCGCGAAGCATAGTCTGAAGTGAATCCAAGGTAGCAGGAGGTGCAGTCTGACCGAGTGGAGGGGCGTTAGGCTCCTCATCAGCAGACGAATTAGTAGCAGCAACAGGCTGAAGGAGTCGTGCCGGAGATAGAAAGGTAGGTGCCGGCAGAAACGGACAAGCATCAAGTGGTATGTGAAAAGCACGAAAGATCATAGGAAGATACAGAGGATAAACCAAAGCTCGTGGTTTCCTCCTACAGCGAATCATCCAGTCCATCATAGTACGTGGAAGATTGAAATGAATTCCAAAGTGAAGATGATAAAGAGCAGAAATTTCAAGATAAGTAATTTCATCAGGGGAACCGATCTTGGGTAGAATGGTGTTAGAAATGATCCAATGAAGATCAGAAAAATATGGGTTGAGATATTTTGTCATGAGCTTTCGAGGACGTGTGTAAGGAGTGCACAAATCGTCCTTGAAGCTTTCAAGAGAAAGTCCGTTGGGAAAATGGAACGAGCGAGCATCAACAAGTCTTTCCCAAGAACTTGGCTCAAGAAGATCAAGAAATTCTGCTAATTCAAAGTCATCAAACGAGATATCGATACCAGCAACTCGTGAATAAATACGAAGATCATCAAAGGTTAAGTTGCAGTAGAACATTTGAATGGCATGATGATAAATAGCAGAGGATGTAGTGACAAGTTCATCAATATAAAGGTCATGGAATAAAGAATCATATTGAGAGAATATTGAAAAATTGATAGGATGTCCCGTGAATACCTGACGATTCCGAAAGTCACTAAACCAGTTGTTTGATGCATCAAGTGAGACAAAAAGTCTATTGTCATAAGTGGAAGGATGTAGAGGACGAGGTGGATTGAATAAAGGGTGAGGTGGTTGAGGAAGTTCAATGATTTGTTCAATTGATGGAGAAGAATCTGAAGAGGAAATACTCTCAATGCGAATCCTCTTCCCACGATTGAACAAGCAAGGAGCCATTAAAAGATATTAACTAGAAGATAGAAAATATGAATGATACCTCAAACAGGTAAAGAGCAATGGAGGATAATGGAGAGGAGACACCTTTTTGTTGATTTGAGAAACAATGGGGTACTCTGGATCAAAAACTAGGGTTAGGGTTTCAAGGAAAGAATGTGTATAGGTGAAAAAAAGGTGGTAATAGTGAAGGAGAGAGGTAGAATCCCGACATAAAGTAGGGTTTTGTCTTTTGGTCGGGTGAAATATGGACCATTGGATTAGAAAAGATCCAACGGTGGAGCCAGATCCCGATTCTGGAACCTAGGGACCGAACTCGGCCCGAACTCTGATAGGGGAAGAGTTCGGCCCGAGTTCTGGCTCAATAGTCCAGAACTTAAAAAGGCAAAAGTCAGGAAGAAAAAGTTCAATAATTAAACAAAATGACAGTCGGGAATAACAAAGAGTGTTGAATGAAAGAAATAGATAGAGAGGTATACAGAAAATAGAATGAACTTTTAGAAAATGTCAATTAGGCAATATTAAATTGAAACAAGCCATATAATAAATAAGGACATATACTGTGGTTCAATAGTCCAAATTTGCCATGGGTTAGCTGCAGGGGCCGGATCCCAGCTAGCGGTAGTCCTGAGGACTAGTGCACCGTGTCGCTTAGGCTTTTACGCCTTGTTGTCAGAAGGACCCTTTCGGCTTGTACCCATACCAAATTCTTTGTAAGGAATCACAATATACACGATATTTACGCAGGTGAGTTTCAATTTATGACTGCTTCATCTAAGATTCCAAGTTCACGACAAAGAAAATTGAAGCGCTCTTCGGATAGTGGCTTAGTAAAGAAGTCTGCCAGCTGATGATCAGTGTCAATAAATTCTAAGTTAATCGTGCCATTTTGCTGATGATCACGCAAAAAGTGGTGTCTGATCTCAATGTGTTTAGTGCGTGAGTGACAGACAGGGTTCTTAGTCAAATTGATGGCACTAGTATTGTCACAGAATATAGGAATATGCATGAAAGATAACTTATAGTCTTCAAGGGTTTGCTTCATCCACAGAATCTGTGCACAACAACGCCCAGCTGCTATATATTCAGCTTCTGTTGTGGATAGTGCGACAGAGTTCTGCTTCTTGCTAAACCATGAGACTAGAGCCTTTCCTAACAAATGACACGTGCCGCTCGTACTTTTACGGTCGACCTTGCATCCAGCAAAGTCAGCATCAGAGTAACCGATGAGGTCAAATGATGTTGACTTGGGATACCATAGGCCCACTGTAACCGTACCCTTAAGGTATCGAAAGATACGCTTAACCGCGGTCATGTGAGATTCCTTAGGATTTGCTTGATATCTAGCACATAGGCAAACACTAAACATGATATCGGGGCGACTAGCAGTTAAATAAAGTAAGCTGCCTATCATACCTCGATACTTACGTTGATCAACAGGTTTGCCGCTCTCATCTGGTTCGAGTTTGGTTGAAGTAGCCATTGGCGTGCTAATTGGTTTGACGTTGTCAAGGTCGAACTTCTTCAGCATGTCCTTGGTATACTTCGATTGACAGATGAAAGTTCTATTTGCCAGTTGCTTTACTTGCAGGCCAAGAAAGTAGTTGAGCTCTCCCATCATGCTCATCTCAAATTCTGTCTGCATACACTTGGCAAATTCTTGACAAAGAGTTTCATCAGTAGATCCAAAAATAATATCATCAACATAAATTTGAATTAATAGAATGGTGTCTTTGAAAGATTTGATAAACAGTGTAGTGTCAATTTTCCCTTTAGAAAAACCTTTCTCAAGCAGGAAGCTGCTTAGCCTTTCATACCAAGCTCTGGGAGCTTGTTTAAGGCCATAAAGCGCTTTCTTTAGCTTGAACACGTGGTCGGGAAATTTGTGATTTTCAAAGCCAGGGGGTTGTTTGACATAAACTTCCTCCTTAATAAAGCCATTCAAGAAAGCACTTTTAACATCCATTTGAAATAATTTAAAGTTCTGATGATTGGCAAAAGCACAAAGCATCCGAATGGATTCAAGTCTAGCAACAGGAGCATATGTCTCATCGTAGTCGATACCTTCCTCTTGGTTGTATCCTTGAGCTACTAGACGAGCTTTGTTACGTGTGACTGAACCATCTTCATTTACTTTGTTTCTAAACACCCATTTGGTACCAATTATTGAATGATTGGCCGGTTTAGGAACTAGTTCCCATACTTGGCTTCTTTCAAATTGGTTGAGTTCTTCTTGCATAGCAGAGATCCAAAATTCATCAGTAAAAGCTTCAGAAATGTTTTTAGGCTCTACTTGTGAAATGAAGGCAGTGCTAGCAACAGAGTCTCTTAATGATGATCTAGTAGTAACTCCACGTGACACTTCACCTATGACTAAATTTTCTGGATGTGAAGGTTTGAATGAGAATTTCTTAGGCAAACCCTCCAGAGAATTAGTTTCAGTTGAAGTATTCATTGGAGTAGAGGAAGTTGATGGCACAACATCATCATCAAGAGTACTTACTGCACTGTTATCTTCATCAAAAGTCACATTTGTTGACTCCTCCACAATAAGTGAGCGTTTATTGAAAACTCTATATCCCTTACTTTTGGCAGCATAACCAAGAAAGATACCATCGTCAGCTTTGGCATCAAATTTGCCTAAGTTGTCTTTGGTGTTAAGGATAAAACATCTGCAGCCAAAAACTCTGAAATAAGAAACATTTGGAGTTCTCCCAAACCAAAGCTCATAGGGTGTTTTCTTCGAAATGGGACGAATAAGCACCCTATTTAAAATGTGGCATGCTGTACTTACAGCTTCTGCCCAAAAATATTTCGAAAGAGAAAATTTATTCAACATGACTCTAGCCATATCGCCAAGAGTCCTATTCTTCCGCTCCACAACACCATTTTGTTGAGGAGTTCTAGGACAGGAAAATTCATGATCAATACCATTTGCATTACAAAAACTTTCAAAATCTGAATTTACGAATTCGCCTCCATGATCACTTCGGATTCGAGTAATCATGTAGCCTTTTTCGTTTTGAACTTTATTTACAAAAACTTTGAAAACAGAGATAGCATCGCTTTTATTAGCAAGAAAGAAAACCCAAGTAAATCTCGAAAAATCATCAATAATAACAAAAGCATATAGTTTGCCTCCAAGGCTAGCTATTCTACTAGGACCAAATAAATCCATATGGAGTAATTGCAAGGGTCTAGTAGTACTTACAGAGTTGATGGAATGAAATGAGGATTTAGTTGCCTTGTTAAGTTCACATTCGGCACATACCGTGTCCTTTTTGAATGTGATGTCAGGCAATCCTCTCACTAGCTTCTTGGTAGAAAGCCTGGATATAGCATCCATGTTGGCATGACCGAGACGCTGGTGCCATAGTAGTCGTTCGTCTTTGTGTGCATATAAACATCTACCTGCATGGTTAGTATTTATAGAGAGATAGAAAATATAGATATTGTCCTCTCTTTTCCCTTCAAAAGCAATGTCTCCTGTTGACCTATCGTAGATGTAGCAACAGTTTTGTCCAAAGTTAATATCATATCCATGATCAGCAAGATGGCTAATGCTGAGCAGGTTATGCTTTAACTCGGTCACTAGGCAGACATCCTTTATAACAGGAGAAGGAGGATGACCAATGATACCGTTACCTATTATATGCCCTTTGAAATTGTTACCGAAGGATACGTATCCTTCTCTTTTCATCGATAGTGATGCAAAAAGATTTGCGTCTCCCGTCATATGTCGCGAGCATCCACTATCGAGAATCCACTTACTCTCAGTTGAGGAGGAAAGGTCCACCTACATCAAGAGTAGATGTGACCTTTGGTACCCATTTTCTTGAGGGTCCTGAAAAGTTAGTTTTTGGAAACCAAGCATATATTTTCTTGTCTACCAGTCTTCTAACTCTACACTGTGGTGAAATGTGTCCATGTTTTCCACAGTAAGTACAGATGGCATTTTTATTTATACTAGGAGCATGAGAATGATATCTATGAGCAACAGGATGAGGATGATATGGAGAATTAGCATGGTAATGATGACTATGCTTAGAGTGAGTGGCATGATGATGATGTCTGTGTGTCATAGCATGATGATATTGACTGTGAGGAGTGGCATGCTGAAATTGTCTATATGGCATAGTGTGATGTTGTGGCATGATATGATGATTTTGCTTATGTGGCATAACATGATGATTTTGTCTACGTGGCATGGCATGTTGATGAGGTATGGTATGATGACTTTGTCTATGTGTAGAGTGATATTGGTTGTGTCTTTGTGCAATATGATGAGTATGAGGAGTATTTTTACGTGCATGTGGTTTGTGAAAGTTTGTGTAAATAAATGCATGGTTATGTGCTGTATGAGGGTGACGTGGTTGACTAGCATGAGTGGTGTTGTGCTCATGTGATTGGGTTTGAGGTTTAGCCACCTGTTTTCCTAATTTGATTTCTAATCTTTTAGAAACAGCTTGTAATTCATCAACTTTAATATTCAAGCCATAGATCTTAGTCAGAGAAATCTTGTGTCTACTCTTTTCTTCAGCAAGCAATGTATTGAGAGTAGTAATTTCTTGAGTTTGTTGCTCAATGCGTGCTTCAGCATCATGTAAGCTTAATTTAAGCTTCGATACTTCATCAGTGTCATTTGTGGGAGATGTGTTTCTAACATTATTAAGAAGCAAGGAAATTCTTTGTATCTCATCTTCTAGACTTTTGATTTTGTCCTTGGCATGCTTGTATTTACCGATAATCTTTTTGTGATCATCAAGTAAATCGGTGAAGGCATCGCCAAGTTCATCAAAAGAGAAGTCATCTAAAGTTTCGTTTGATACCTTGGTGGAATTTGCCATGAGGCAAACATTTGCTTTGTCTTGAGGAGAGTTCTTTTCTTCCTCGGAGTCACTTGCTTCGCTTTCATGCCAAATGCTTGTGTTGGCATATCTTTTTGATGAGTTCTTCTTGTAGGGCTTTTCATACCGGTTGCTCTTCTTTAAGAGCGGACAGTCTCTTCTGACGTGTCCAGTCTTTTTGCAACCATAGCAAGTTGGCTCTTCTTCATCGTCTTCTTGTGGTTCCTTCTTTCTTTGATTGAAGCGAAGGAATTTCTTGAAGTTACGTACCATGAGAGCTTGGTCTTCATCATCTGAGATATCGTCTTCAGTCTCATCGTGATCAACCTTTCGTCGATGGACTTTGAGTGCTATCTCCCTGGTCTTCGGAGCAGGCTCTTCGAAGTCCTTGAGGTCAAGCTCGTGAGTCATGAGCTTGCCCATCAAAGTCTCCATAGACATACTTGTGAGATCATTTCCTTCTATGATGGCTGTCACCTTAGGGTTCCAAATCTTTGGTAACCCTCTGAGTAGCTTGCGGATCTTCTCATGGTTTGAGTACTGCTTACCGAGCGAGGATAACGGGTTGATGATGTCGAGGAATCTTGTAAACATTTGAGTGATCGTCTCATTTGGCTTCATCTTGAAGGCTTCGTACTCTTGAGTGAGACGGCTTATCTTTGATTCCTTGACTTGAGTGGTTCCTTCATGCGTCACTTCCAGAAGTCTCCATACTTCATGAGCAGTGGTGCATGTAGAGACCCTGTTAAACTCGTTCCTGTCTATAGCACAGAATAAAGCATTAATAGCCCTAGCATCTAGACTTGCCTGTTTCTTCTCCTCGACAGAATATTTGTCGTGTGGCTTCTCAGTGAGGTCACCATCGACAACTATTCTGGCGGGCTTTTTGTAACCGTCAGTTACGACAGTCCACAGGTCAAAGTCTAGAGACTTCAGATAAAAACTCATCCTTGTTTTCCAATATGTGTAGTTAGTCCCATCAAATAGGGGAGGCCTATGAGTGGACTGACCTTCACCATGATTGGAGATCAAGGATTGTGTGGTTGCCATGGATCAGCTCTTAGGATGTTAGTCCTTATAAAGAGAACAGAGCTCTGATACCAATTGAAGAACAGTTTGGCAACTCTAGAGGGGGGGTGAATAGAGTATATATGTATAATGACCAATAAAAAATTAACTCTTTCACTAACAATGAATAGTCAGAGTAAAATGCGGAATGTAAATGAAAGACAAGAGAGCATACGCAAACACAGCAATTTTAACCTGGTTTCCCTCGTGGAGGACTAGTCCAGGCCTGAGAACTCTAGCTCAGGATTAAATCCACTATTTGTGAAATAGTAGCTTACAACCCGTGCCTTTTCTTCAGAAGAGCACGTCAACTTCTTACAGAGAATCGCAGTGGCGATTTGCTTGGAATTGTCCAAGCGATTTCTTCACTCTTGCACAAGAATCCTAAATGAGAGATGCTGAGCACTCGAGACTTAGGAGGCTTGTGGCTAGTAGATGGGAAGGGTATGGCTTATAGAGCTTGTAGGAGAGAAGAGAAGAGAAGATTGAGTGATTCAAAATGAGAGAATTCATGCCCTATTTATACTGATTTTAGGGACAGAATTCGGCCAGAATTCGGGTAAGGAAATTCAAAAATTTGGCCGTTGGACAGCTAGCAAACAGCTAACCCTAAAATTAGGGTTCCTGATTTCTAGGGGACAGAGTTCGGCCCGAACTCTGTGTGGAGGCAGAGTTCGGCCCGAACTCTGTCTCCAGAGCACAGAATGGTCCTAAGAGGGACTTGTGGGCAATTTGGTTTTGGTGGAGCTTGGGATTTTGGGTAGGCTTGTATACTAAGTTCCAAGAGCTCAGCATAACTCAGAGTACATAAATCTAGACTCAATGAAATCATAAAATACAGACTCCAGAACACACTGAGAGCTGAAGACTGAGCTGTCATCTGTCTTGAACTGAATGCAGTCGTCGTGTGTCGTATTGAATTTATACAAGTATTATTTGGTCAATATAGTCAATATTTGGTTGACTGTGACTTTGTGTCAACACTCTTTACTTCCGCCAGTGGGACTGCTTCTGCCCATTTGGAGAAGTAATCGGTGATGGCCAGGATGAAGCGGTGTCCTCTTGATGAAGGAGGGGTGATAGGTCCCACAATATCCATGCCCCAGGCTTCGAAGGGCCAAGAGCGACTGTAGGATGTAGTAGTTCAGACGGTGTATGTATGAAGTCAGCATGGAGTTGGCATGCGTGACACTTCTTAGCATATTCAACAGCGTCGGTGGCCATGGTTGGCCAGTAGTAGCCCATACGTCGCAGTCGATCCTGTAACTTAGGACCGGGTTGATGAGCTCCGCAAGTTCCGTCATGAGCTTCTCGGAGGGCTTCGGCTGCTTCTTCGTTGGACAGGCATCGAAGGAGGAGCCCATCGAAGGAACGTCGGTACAGCGTTTTAGTAGCTGTGTCGTAGTAGAATCGAAGAGAGCGTCTCCTGACTGAGACGGCTTCCTTCGGGTCCTCTGGAAGAATTCCGTAGACAGCAAAGTCGATGAACGGGAACCTCCAGTCTCGGATATTAACACCAGTGTTCGTCGGCATGGCATGGGCCACTTGCAAGCACAGGTTATTTCTGGGACAAATCAAGTCTCGGCCTGTTACCGTGACATAGTGTTGAGTCCCAAAGGGCGCTGCCAATGAGGCTACGAGGCCAGCCAGAGCGTCAGCCTCCAAGTTTTGTAGACGAGGCACGTGTTCGATGAAGAACCCGGTGAAGGTTGAAATGATGTTCAATGCAACTTCATGGTAAGGGATCAGATCTTCATGGCGAACCTCGTACTGTCCTCGAATCTGGTTCACGACGAGTTTTGAGTCATCGTAGGCTTCCAGATGGTCCACCCCCAGCTGTTGTGCGAGTTGGAGTCCCATGACGAGTGCGTTGTACTCGGCAACATTGTTGGAGCACGGTTTCGAAAGGGAGTAAGCACGCTGGATGACCAGCTGATCGGGGGAGACTAAGACTACCCCCACTCCTGCGATGATTTGGCCTTTGGGGCCTGTTCTCGAAGCGCCATCGAAAAACATCCGCCAAACGGAGCTTCCTTCGGTGACGTTGGATTCTTGGACCTCATCCGGGATGTCTTCATAGAGTTTTGAGGATTCTGGGATGGGGTGTGCAGCTAAAAAGTCAGCCAGAGCTTGACCTTTAACAGCTTTTTGCGGGACAAACACCATGTTATATGGTGTTAGCAAAATCGCCCATGTGGCTAGCCGAGAGTTTAACGATCCTGGCTTCGTCATGAGGACTCTGAGTGGATTGACTCGGGAAATGACATGAATTGTCTGGCCCGAGACATAATGACGAGTCTTCTGGATGGCAAACACCAAAGCCAAGCACTCCTTTTCAACGGGGTTGTACCGGTGTTCGGCCCCGATGAGCGTTCGACTGAGGTAGTAGATTGCTTGCTCATAGCCTGTATCGCTGTTTTGAGCCAGCAGAGCGCCAAGGGAATGATCCATGGCACGGACGTAAATAAGAAATGGTTTGCCCGCGACAGGTGCCACCAGGACTGGTGGGCTCGTCAAGTAGGCTTTGATGTCGTCGAAAGCCTTCTGGCACTCCTCTGTCCAGACATAAGAGACTCCCTTCTTCATGAGCTGAGTGAAGGGTTGACATTTACCGGAAAGGTTTGCTATGAACCTCCGGATGTATGCCAGACGTCCCTGCAAGCCTCGAAGTTCTCGAAGATTCTTCGGAGGGTCCATGTTGAGGATGGCTTTGGTCTTCTCGGGATCAACATGAATGCCTTTCGTCGTGATGACAAAGCCCAAGAATTTGCCGCTAGAAACCCCCAGGAAGGATTTAGCGGGGTTCATTTTGAGTTGATGTGCCCGCATGAGATCGAAGACTATCTTCAAATCCTGTAGGTGATCTCCTTTGAGGCGGCTCTTGACTGCGATGTCGTCAACATAGCATTCGACTGTTTTGCGAAGATGTTGACGGAAGATGGTGCTCATAGCTCGTTGGTATGTTGCACCGGCATTTTTCAAGCCGAAGGGCATTACTCTGTAGCAGAAAACACCCTTTGGAGTCCTGAATGACGTGTGTTTCGCGTCATCGGGGAACATCTTGATTTGATTGTAGCCTGAATACCCATCCATGAAGGACATGCGTTCAAAATCACATGTGTTGTCGATCATCACGTCAGTGATCGGAAGCGGGAATTCGTCCTTCGGGCAAGCAGAATTGAGGTCCCTGAAGTCGATACAGACTCGTATCTTCCCGTTCTTCTTGGTGACAGGTACGACGTTGGCTACCCAATCTGGGTGTTGTTCCTCACGGATGAAGCCGCTAGTCAAGAGTTTGTCCACCTCCTGATCGATGGCATTCATGATGTCCGGACGGAAACGTCGTTGTTGTTGTTTGATAGGTTTGGCATCAGGTAAGATGTTCAACCTATGCATTGCGATCTGTGGATCAAGTCCCGGCATGTCTTCGTAGCTCCAGGCAAAGACGTCGATATACTCTTTAGCCAGCTGGATTAAAGCCTCTCGGTCTTCTCCTTCTAGGCTTTTGCTGACGAAGATGGGTTTGGAAGAAGATCCGTCCCCAAGGTCGATCTGCTCGACTTCGTCTTCGGTGGGAGGTTCACGTAACTCAAAACGAGACTCCCATTGCTCTCCTAGGCGTTGAGCCTAGGGTTCTTCTTCGAAGGGTTCCGGTGTTTGGTCTTCGCCTTCACCTTTTTGAGGTTGTGCTGACGTCATGTTAGTTGACAGCACTTTCCTGAAGACTGATCCGATACTGGTATCAGAATCCCAAGTCGACGCTTCGGACGAGTGGGAATGTTCTACGTCTTCTACGTCTGAGCTCTCTGGGGTTGATGGTGGCGTGACATAGCCGATCCCCCGTCGAGTTTTGTTGTAGTAGTTTTACGGCCTTCCTTTGGGTGTTGAACACTGGAGAGGGAGAGGTCGACCCTTGCCATAGTTTAGGCCTTTGTTGCTTTTCAGGTCGTAGCCCATCTTCTGGATGATGTGCTTTGCTGTATCCGTATACCGATAAACTTGTACTCTGCCGGTATCAGGTTCAGGCTCGAGTGGCGGGAGGTCTTGATGACGCTCGACTTTGCCAAAAATGGAGGATCTTTCGTCTCGACTTCGTGGAGGGTTTATGAAATAGACTCCTTGAGACGGGACTACTCGGTTTACATTATGGACGGTCGTTATTTGTGTTTGCAACGACCGTAGAGCGTGATCTAATGTATACATGGCATTCCAATGTGGAAGATAAGAGTAATTAAAAGACACTCTATTATTGATGAAGTACGAGATTTTATCCCGCGGGATTACATTGTCTAAGGAGGGTGCATCTACATCAGCAGAGATATATTCGCCAAGCTCCTCGTCTGTAAGCACTGGGGCTGGATCAGGAGAGTCCACCACAGCTTTGATCTTGGGGTCTGAGAGGGTTATGTGAGCCCTCTCTGGCATCTTGGATGACTGCGGGGGCTTGCCCTTGAGACGCACCTTCAGAGGTGCCTCAACTGCGCCTCCTGTGAGTGGTGTCTTCCCCTGTAATTTTGCCACCAGGGGAGCCGATGTTTGAGGTGGCTTTCCTTTGAGGCGTATCTTCAGGGGAGCCTCAAGAGTCGGTGCTTTCTCGGATAGCTTGATGCTCATTGGAGGCGCCTTCTGGGGTGGTTTGCCCTTCAGTCGGATCTTCAGTGGAGCATCTGGATTCGTCTCAGGCTCCGTGTCCGGCTCAGTTGCCGTATCAGCCTCATCATTAGCATCGTTGGCTTCCTCCTCGTCAAGTGGCTTGTACAAGTCAGAATCGGTGAAGTAAGCCTCAATCCCTTTGAAAGGATCGATGTCTGCGAACTCCGCCCGGATGACGCCGTTGGTAGATACATATTTCATGCATTGGTGGAGCGTGGAAGGCACCACCATGTACTCATGTAGCCATGGTCGGCCGAGCAGGATATTGTAGTTGACCTCGGCATCCACCACATAACAAGTCATCTCAGTTTTGAGGTTGCCTATGTGACACTTCAGTCGAATCTTGTCCAGTGGCTCGCTTTTGCTAGCGTTGAAGCCACTGATGGTTGTGTTAGGGGGCGCCAGCCGGTACATTGGGATCCCCAGTTTCGACATCAGCGCCTTCGGGATGATGCTGAGGGAAGACCCCGGATCGATCTGAATCCAGCTCACCTTGACTGAACCGATGTACCCCGTGTAATACAGTGGTCGGTTATGTCGGTAGTGCTCGAGCAGCATGTCTTATTGGGTGAAAGTTATGTTTGGGATAATTTCCTCCGCACAATGACAGTGCGCACAAGTAGTTGGGAGGTCTTCAGACTGCTTGACCTGACTGAGAAAGGATTCAGCGTCCTTCAGAGCTTCACAGAGAGCTTCTCGGGAGTCTTTGGAAAGACGCAGGAGCTCAAACAAAGACAAGCGTGCAGGAGTACTGGCCAGTTGTGCCAGTATGTCAAAGTTGTGGGGCTTGGCTAGCCCCGAAGCAGTCTCCTTCCGTAGAGGTCTGTCGAAATGAGCCTCCACCTGCTTCTGCTTATTGGCTGCTGAGGGTTTAGACGGGCCCTCCTCAGGGATTGTGCCAGGAGGCACCACCTCGGCGGCAGCTTCGCCGGGCTGAGCGTTCTGTTGTGCACGCGTCTGCACTGGAAGTGCCTCTTCTGTTGAAGAAGAGACCGTACGGTAAGACTTGATCTTCCTGCCTTTTGATTTGGAGGTAGAGCGTACCTCCGGTTGAGTCACCTCGGAGACGAGGTCGGGGTGAACCCAGAGGACCTCTCCTCGAGATGTGGTGAGTGGGATGAGTCCACTCACATTGTCGCGGGTAGGTGGCAAGTTTACCATCTCCATTGTCGCCTTAGGGATGTGGACGACGCCATCTTGTGTGGTGGTCGGCGGCAAGGTGCCGAACTGAAGTGACACCACATTAGCTGATACCGTCTTCTCTTCATAGTCGACGGAGATTACATCGGCATTGATCATACGCTGGATGTAATTCTTGAGGACGTAGCAGTCCTTGGTCGGGTGTCCGACAAACCGATGGTAGTGACAGTACCTCGGGTTGTCCACTTTCCTAACTTCATCGGGCCGCTTTGGGTCCGGGAGCTTGATCTTGTCACCCTGCTTCAGTATTTCGAAGAGTTACATGGTGTCTTCGTCATTGAATGAATACACCTCCTTGGGTCTCGGCGCCAGTGGAGGTTTCTGAGTAGCACAGATGCGCCCTTCGAGACATTAACAGTCAATGCCTGTTTCCCCTTTGCTTCTCGCCCGGAGTTGTTGGCTGCTGACTTTTTCCCCTTATCATCAAAGGCGGGGAAGTTGACATCCAGAAGACGTGCATTGGCCGCCTTCTTTTCTGCGGCTTCAGCTTCGATGATAAGGGAGCTCCAGTCGGGAGGGGGAGTAGAGTTGAGCCAGAGCTTCACTGTGGGCAGCATGTTCATGCTGCAAGAGGAGAGGAGCGCATGTTCTGGCATGCCTGGAGGTAGCCTGAAGCAGGCTTGTCGGAAGCGTTCGATGAACACCCGAACCATTTCTTTCTCCTTCTGGCGAATCTCTATGAGAGATGCCATCGTCATGTCCTTCCCGCCATCGTAGAAGCGATCGAAGAAGAGGCACGTCAAGTCATCGAAGGACGATATAGAATTGTCGGGGAGGCTGCAGTACCAGTCATACGCCACCCCTTTTAGGGCCCCAACAAAGATGCTGGTGAGGAGCGCGTCCTCCTTTGGAAGATGCCCCGTTTGTGACTGGAAATATGTTAGGTATCGACGCGGAGAGTCCTTCCCATTGTATGGTGAGAGTGTTTGTGGTTTATATTTTGGGGGATAAACCACCTTGTTCCACTCGAGAGGATAAGGCTGGGGAATGCCCATCTTCTGGCGCTCCTCTTGCCTGTTTTTGGACTCGAAGCGCTCCCGCAGGTCCTTGATCATTTCGACCACATCCTCCGTGGAGCTAGGAGTCGGAAAAGGTGGCACTATCTGAAGCGGAGCGTTTGAGGGTTCCGATGTCCGAGGTGCTTCTGTGTCGGAGGGTGCCCGTTGAAGGGGTACACTCGACTCCCCATTAACTCCTGGGTCGGGACCGGTTGAAGGTGTTCTGGTCAAGGCCGACCGAATATCAAATACTGCTTGAGTCAGTGCTTGCATAGAGGCAGAGAGGGTTTTGAGTCCTCCCTCTAATGAGTCTATGCGCTGAACAATGTCCAGCGGTGGTGCATCAGACTCGGCATCATCCCCAGCCATGTATACTGTCCTGCCACGGCCAGGAGTGGATGGATTGGTTGAGGCTTCGCTCTCGGCCTTACTTTCATGTGGGGGAGTCACCTCCCCTGGTGTTTCAGCTTGGCCACCCCCAGTCACGTTCTGGAGGTCATTCTCGACGGGCGCATCTGCCAGGGCCTGATTGTCCTCGACTCCGTCTTGAAGGGCCTCTTCGTCTCTATCCCCGGCTGTGCCCTGGGGGACATCTTCGTTTCGAGGTGCTTCTGGGAGGCTGACTTCGCCTCGAGGATGAAGATCCGCCGCAGCTGTGCTTTGGACATCTTCGTCTTCGGAAGGAAGCTCAACAAGGGTTTGACTACCCCCAGCTTCCTCCAAGAACTTTTTTTTGACCGAGTGCCTTCGAACACCCCGGAGGTCGAGACTGCTGCCTTGGTTTTCCTTGGCTGGCTTTTGGAATTACCAGTCGTCTTTCGGAGTGATGAGGAGTTGGAGACCACATTGCATGAAACAACTCTTGGCTCCTGTTCTGTTGACACCTTCTTCCCAAGGCGATGTCGGACGGGTGTCGATGACTGCAGCCGCTGGAAGACTGACTGCCTTGGTGGTACTGCCGTCTTGCCACAGCAGTTGATAGTGACCACCGCACAAGTATGCCCCGTGAGAGGCTTATCGTGCTTGTTGGTCGACTCTCCTGACCGGCACTTGTGAGTGATCACATTACGCAGGTCGTTGGAGGAGAGTGCTACCCTCACACCCCCTTCAGGCGCATGGCAAGGCCAAACGCCGGGGCGGACAGGTGAGTGCTGCGCCCCCTGATCTAATACCAAGCAGGCATCATGATCAGTAGTGGGGGAACAACAACATTTGAAGTGACTTGAATGGACCTCAAATGCACAACCAGAGGAGGCGCGGGAGTTCAAGACCACTGAATTTGCTGCACCCGACTTGGTTATGCACGCAGTGGATGCGCCCAAGTGAGATGAGGACTTTGAACATCGACTCGTCTTTGGTACCGAAGCACCTGAGTCGACCTTGTACAGCTTGCCATCGGCAGCGCGCGTGATTGTGAGCACGTACCTCTGGCCTGCTGCTGGCATAGCACGCTTGTGGCGCATGGCCCGTGCCGCCTTGGATCTCTTTGTACTAGCCCACTGGGGCGTATAGTACTCAGCATCCAAATTCTTCTCGCCGTTACAGCGAGAGAGTCTGTCAAAGACAGAGACTTTTCGTGGCGCATCAGAGGTGATGCGTGGGGCTTTGGCTGCGCCCCTGCTCCGTCGACGCATCTACCTCGTCTGAGAGGGAGATGGCTGGGGGATGTGGTCAGCCGCACGTTTCCCCGAGAGATGCGCTGCATCAGCGGGCGCACCTTGGTTGCTGAGAACGTTAGCAGGAAGGGAGGGCTGGATTGGCACATCCCCTTCAGTGGTGGTGCCCGAGGCGTCGACCTTGCGCACCCAGACACGGCGGGTCTTCTTCGGCTTCGGCAGCCGCTTCGAAGGACTCGCGCTTCCTTCAGAAATGAACTCCTCGTACGCCTGTTGATTGAGGCGCACGACCAGCGTCTTGTGGGAGGAGCCCACTTTCACGTCGTCGGCCTGTGACACGACTTTCTCGGAGGAGGAGAAAGAAGTCCCCAGCAGAGTCGCCAGCTTGTTTGCCATTAAAATTGTTTGATTGCAAATCTTAATACAAACAGAACAGTGTTACAATATAGGACTTAGATGTAGTCCTAGGAGTACACTTTTGTTTAATCTGGGTCCTAAGTGCCAATGGAGTGAGTGGTAATGCGTTGACTCCGTTGACGGGCTGACGACGGTTATCGGTTCTCTGAAGGTGTAGATTGCTCTGGGTGCTGGAGCTGGTTGAGAGGAGGAAGACGTTGAGTGTCTGTATCTGCCTCTCTGATGATCTCTGTCTGGATTGTTCGTATGTATGTCTCTCTGTGTGTTTCTGTGTAAGGAGGGGATGATTCCTCTATTTATAGCTGGGCAGATTGACTGCTCATGCGCGCATATGTAGGATGTGCCGGTACGTGGGGACGCCACGTGGAGATTGCTGATAGAGGCGCATGGATGATGCGTCCTACTCGCGGGGTTGAATTCTTCATACTGCTGTTGTGAGCCGACACGTAGCAGAGGAGAAGATCTTTCTGTTGCTGAGATCTTGGATGAGTTGAGTCAAAGGACACGTGTCGTCGACCCATGGCTCGGAGATCTCAGATTTGGTGGGGGGGATGATTTGGTGGGATGCGCCTTGGATTGGGCGCATGATAAGATTTTGGCTCGTGACCTTTAGGAGTCACGAGCCGTTCTGGGCACATGGCTTTTGAGGCACATGCAAGCGACTTTCCTTCTGTCTTTCGGGATCAGAGATCAGTCTGGGGCGCATGGCTTTTGAGACGCATGCAAAGCTTCAACTGGAGACTCTTCTTCTGTCTTTTAGGAATCAGTGAAGGGTCTAAGGCGCATGGCTTTCGAGGCGCATGCAGGTTTGGGCGCATGGCCGCGGAGGCGCATGCGGGTGGTTGGGTGGCCACGTGGCAGTAGCCGTCAGGGTAAAGTCATGATGATGCTGACATTGTGGACGCTTCATTTTCTGCAAAAGCTGTCAGCCGTTCAGACTTGGGAAGGCGTGCTGCCAACTCTGTCAGTTCAGCATTTAATGTTGGTGACATTCGATGGACAGCTGAGTGGGCGCGTCGGTTGGCGTTCCACTAGGCGTATGGGGACGCATGGGGGCGCATCCCCTGTGATGCGCTTGGTGCTGAAAGGCGCGTCTGTGTGATGCGCTTGACGTTGAGGGGCGCGTCTGTGTGATGCGCGATCTGGCCGGCACATCTGCTTCGTGACACGTCTTCATTGATCCGGCTATTGAGTTCTTCGGGGCTTTGATTGCTCTCTGACTTAGCTGAATTCGAAGGGGGATTCATTCATCATAAATACAATTAGTTCATTGCACTGACATCGGGAAGGTTGCCACTTGGTGCATGGGTTTGATTTGCCCTGGCCTATGAATAGCAACAGTTTGAGAGAGTTTTGTTGTCTCTTCCTCGACTTCTCGACGAAGATGGATTCGACTGATCCTCCTCCTTGGCAAGACGTTGTACTGTGGATAATGGTTCTCCTTGTTCGAAGAAGCTTTGACGGTGAACTCCTTCAGAAGATAAGAGCCCCAGGCTGGTAGATGTGCCTGTGCGTTGACGAGGAAGTGATTCACTCTGACGGGGCGGAGTGATGTGCTGGGAGACAGGTACAACAGGTTGTAACTGTTGGAACACAGACTGCCTTGGTGGTGGAGCCACTGTCTTGCGGTAGCAGCAGTTGATGGCGATCGTAGCACAAGTGTGCCCTATGAGGGGCGCATTATGCTTGTTGGTCGGCTCTCCTGATCGGTGCTTGTGAGTGATCACGTTGCACAGATCGTTGGAGGAGAGTGCCACCTTCGCACCCCCTTCAGGCGCATGGCAAGGCTAAGCGCCGGGGTGGTTAAATGAGTGCTGCGCCCCTGATTTAATACCAAACAGGCATCCTGATCAGTAATGGGGGAACCACAACATTTGAAGTAACTTGAACGGACCTCAAACGCACAACCAGAGGAGGCGCGGGAGTTCAAGACCACTGGATTTGCCTTACTCGACTTGATTGTGCACGCAGTAGATGCGCCCAAGTGAGACAAGGACTTTGAAGGTCGGCTCGTTCTCGGCGCCGCAGCACTCGAGTCGACCTTGTACAACTTACCATCAGCAGCGTGCATGATTGTGAGCGCATGCTTCTGGCTTGCTGCTGGCATAGCACGTTTGGGACGTATGGCCTGCGCTGCCTTGGACTTCTTCGTACCAGCCCGTGGGGCGCATAGTACTCAGATTCCAAATTATCCTCGCCATGACAGCGAGTGAAGAACTTGCAGCCAACCCAGAAGAATACTGCCACTTTTGTGGCTCGAACGGGCTCCCTGGATAATGGGCTCCCTTTTCTTTGTTTATTTTTTGGTGCCTTCTTCAAAGGAGGCAAGAGGGCTCTATATATAGAGTGGAATGAGAGCTCTCTTCTTCTCCTTTCCGATGTGGGATTAAAAGCAAGATCCCTCCTTTTTCATGCTTCTACAAACGCCATAGTAATGCGGGAGGCAACAACGCATATAAGCGTCAAAATCGCGACAACGAAGGCGACAACCAGACGAAGGATCGAGTAGTCTGCACTTTCTGCCACAAAGAGGGGCACTTGATCAACGAGTGCCGATTGAAGAACGGCGTGTGCCTCGGGTGCGGCCGAAAAGACCATATCTTACGCAACTGTCCGGAGAAGTCAGACCAGCACCCCCAGCAGTACCAACACAACCGAGGCCAAGCACCTCGGGCTCCACCGATCGCACAACAGAATGGCCAAGACCGTCGTCCCAATGCTCAGGGCCGCATCTACGCCATGTCTCGAGACGAAGCATTTGCATCTGATACAGTCGTAACAGGTATACTGCAATTCAATAATAAACCTGCTCGTGTATTGTTTGATTCAGGTGCCACGCATAATTACATATCGACGAACTTTGCCGCCGAGCACAAATTTTCTTTGACACCACTGGGCCTCGATCTCACTGTTAACGTACCGTCGGGCATGCCACTACTTGCAAATTTAGTCTGCAAAGACGGAATCATCTGTATAGGTGGTCAAAAGGTCAGTCTCGATGCGATAGGTCTAGACATTAAGGACTACGACATCATTCTGGGGATGGATTGGCTTGGTCCGTGCAACGCAACCATAGACTGTGCTGAAAAGAAGGTCACGTTCTGCATACCTGGAGTGCCTGAATTCTGCTACTCGTGTGGTGAGGTGTCGCCGACCTGCATGGTGATCTCCGCGATATCTGCTCGACGGATGCTGCATTCTGGGTGCGAAGGCTATCTAGCTTCCGTTCGAGACATGCGACAGGATGGTGCAAACACGGGTCAGACCGACGTTGTGGCAGAATTCCCCGATGTGTTCCCGGACGAGCTGCCCGGCATACCGCCTGATCGAAAGATTGAGTTCACTATCGATACATTCTCCGACACTCGACCGATCTCGAAAGCCCCATACAGAATGGCCCTTGCAGAGCTAAAAGAACTCAAAGTGCAGTTATAAGAGTTGCTCGACAAGAGATTTATTCGACCCAGCGTCTCGCCCTGGGGAGCGCCCGTGCTGTTTGTCAAGAAGAATGATGGCTCTATGCGTCTTTGTATCGACTACCGCGAGCTGAATAAAGCCACTGTCCGAAACAAATACCCCCTGTCCCGCATAGATGATCTGTTTGATCAGCTTCAAGGAGCCACGGTGTTCTCTAAAATTGATCTGCGTTCGGGTTACCATCAACTCAAGATCAAGCCGGACGATGTGCCGAAATCTGCCTTCCGTACTCGATACGGCCATTATGAGTTCCTGGTAATGTCGTTCGGCCTAACGAACGTCCCTGCTGCTTTCATGGATTTAATGAATCGGGTGTTCCGACCATTCCTCGACAAGTTCGTGGTAGTCTTCATCGACGACATACTCGTCTACTCGAAGAATAAGCAGCAACACACTGAGCATCTACGGACCGTGCTTCAGACCCTTCGAGAAAATCAGTTGTATGTGAAGCGAAGCAAATGTGAATTTTGACTGAGTAGCGTCGCATTTCTCGGACACATCATTTCAGCTGAAGGCATTGCGGTCGACCCAAAAAAAGTTGAAGCCGTCGTCGATTGGAAGCGGCCAACGTCCGTCAGCGAGATTTGAAGTTTCCTTGGCTTAGCGGGATACTATCGACGCTTCGTGAAAGACTTCGCGAAGATCGCATCGCTTCTGACTCGCCTCACCCAGAAAGGAGTCGCATTCGAATGGTCAGACGATTGTGAAGCTTCATTCCAAGAATTAAAGCAACGGCTCATCTCAGCTCCGATACTCGCACTTCCAGAAGGGACTGAGGGTTTCCAGATATTCAGCGACGTGTCCGGTCAGGGCTTGGGGTGTGTTCTGATGCAGCGGAACAAGGTGATCTCTTTTGCTTCCCGACAGCTAAAGCCGCACGAGAAGAATTATCCCACGCACGACCTGGAGTTAGCGGCGATTGTGTTTGCGTTGAAATTGTGGCGTCACTATATCTATGGCATGGAATGCACGATCTATACCGATCACAAGAGCCTCAAGTATCTATTTACGCAGAGGGAACTAAACTTGCGGTAAAGGTGCTGGCTTGAACTGATTAAGGATTACGACTTGACTATCGACTACACGCCGGGAAAGGGAAATGTTGTGGCGGACGCTCTGAGTCGGAAGTACATAGCCTCGCTATCCATCGACCGCAGACTGCTACGCGACCTAGAAGAGATGGGCATTGAACTCCGAGTCCGATTCCGGAATGTGCAGTTGGCAAAGTTGCAGATAGAGCTGAGCTTGCTTGAAAAGATCAAGACGGCTCAGAAGGACGATTCGTACCTGAAAAAAATACGAGAGCTAATCTCGACGGACAGGACGACCGACTTTGGGGAAGACAAAACCGGCGTGCTTCGAATGAAGGGTAGGCTATACGTTCCGGATGATTCAGAACTTACAAAGAAGGTATTGTCGGAGGCGCACTACGCGAAGTACACCTTGCATCCCGGCAACACGAAGATGTACAAGGACCTCCACACAAACTTCTGGTGGCACGGGATAAAAAAAGATGTGGCACTTTTTGTGTCACAATATATGGCCTGTCAGTAGGTGAAAGCTGAGCACCAGAGACCGGGCAGGGAGATGCAGAATCTGGCGATTCCGGAATGGAAGTGGCAGCACGTGTGCATGGATTTTATTGTTGGTCTGCCGAAGACGCCGCAGGAAAATGATGCCATCTGGGTCATCGTCGATCGACAAACCAAGTCAGCGCACTTTATTGCCATCAAAGTTACTTGGAGCGTTGATCGCCTGGCACAGATTTATCTTGATGAGATAGTATGGCTGCACGGAGTTCCAGTATCCATCGTCTCCGATCGGCATTCACGGTTCATGTCGCGATTCTGGAGTAGCCTTCAGTCGGCGCTGGGTACCAAGTTGCAGTTCAGCTCAGCTTACCATCCTCAGACCGATGGCCAAACGGAGCACGTCAATCAGATTCGCGAAGACATGCTACGACTCTGCGCAATTGACTTCAAATCAAGCTGGGACAATCATCTACCTCTGACCGAATTCGTATACAACAACAGCTATCAATCCAGCATTCAAATGGCACCGTATTGTCACGTCCCAGAACCAGAATACTGGAGAGCGGGGGCAGACATAGCCAGCTACGTATAATGAAATAGAATCCACCTCACTATACGGTCACGGCTGTCTAGAAATATGAGGGTTTATCTACAAGCCATCAGTCTCTTATGGTCAAGAAACAAGTCTAGTGTCTCAATCACAAGCAAATAAGTAAATGTTACTAGATGTAAGATCACCAAATATACAATAGTAAGGCGTCCCAAACATTACATATTCAGCTGATCATGAAGCTAGTCGTTACAAAATGTGAGAACTAGCAAGAGTTTAGTCATACATGATCAACCCTAGGTTGCCAATCATGTTACAGCCCGTAGGCAGACAGTAAGTAAAATGTACACGAGCTAACACTTGCTCAGCGGCTAACCGCCTTAAAAGAATAATTTTACAATAAAGTGGGAGAGCCAAAAATAAACCCACTCGTTGTCCTGGTTACGCCTGGTGTTCACCATCGGGCTGGAAAGTCGGTAGATCCTCTGGTAATGCTCAGGTATCTGGCCATACAAAACCAGCTGGGTCAGACCCCAGAAAGAGCAAGTGCCACAAAGGAGGCTTCACTTAGGAACTAAAACCAGCAATTAGCACAAGAATATAATTACATAAAAGACAGTAATGAAAAGGCTTGTGTAGAAGCATGTAATTTCACAACCAGAAAGACCATGCGCCAGACACTACATGCGCCAGGACTCGCACAGAACACTTCACAGCAAAGTCAATAACCATAGACATTTGAAGAAAGACTTTTTATTTATATATAAAAGTCTATTACATGTCTAGAAAAGGTTGTACAAAGGAGAATTTCTACAAAGGAAAAATCCTAAGTCTACAGCCAGCGGCCACCATGCGCCTCCAGATAGGCGCAGCAGTCATCATGCGCTGCCAGTCACCATGCGCTGCCAGTTAGGCGCAGCAGATGTCATGCACCTCCAACCAGGCGCATCCCGCCATCTCTTCAGCAGCTCAGTTATGTGCATCCAGCTCAGTTATGTGCATCCCTTCAGCAGCCCAATTATGTGCCACTCTTCCAACCAGGCTCATCTGGCCGAGCAGGGGTGTGCCGCTCTTCCAACCAGGCTCACCTGGCCGAGCAGGGGTGTGCCGCTCTTCCAGCCAGGCTCACCTGATAAATGCTTCGATACACAAAGCATTTAACCCTCTGGCTGGAACCAAGGAAGAGAAGGGCACCGCAAATCTGTGGCCAGGGGAGGCTTCGAAAGAGCCTCCAAAGGCCAAGGAAGACCGTGATCGAAATCACGGCGAAAGGCAGCTTTCAACACAATCAGAGCGGGCGACACCCACTTTGAAGGAAGAGAGAGCCTAGCACCGCCATTCCGATATACGGCTCTTCCGGAACAACGGAGATGAGGCCCGAGCATCCCTATCTTTGGATGCAACAGGCACCTTCCGCCTGCCTCAGAAGCCCTCGACTCCGTCTTTTGGATGTAACAGTCACCTTCAAGAGCATCAACGACGACATGGCGTCTCATCTTCACCCTCGGGAACACTTCGTCAACAGAATGCACCCGAAAACCCAAGTTCATGTTGGAGGTACGTGAGGGAATGAGAAGCAAACCTTCTCTCCATGCCACTATTTATAGGCCGGGCAGATCAAACCTACGCGCCAAGTGGATGGCTCTCCGAATTTCGTGCAATGAACTCACATTAAATGGATGAACCGGACGCCTCGACTTCAGCCAAACGGCTATTTAAAGGCACTCGAGAAGCGAAACAGCCGCATCATCAAAGACGTGTCGGATGTGCCGGCTGGACAGTGCATCCTCTTCAAACACCAAACGCCTCCCACAGATGCGCCATGTCCGAGCGCATCAAAGGATGCGCCCTCATACGCCTAGTGGAACGTCAACCGACGCGCCCACTCAGCTGTCCATCGAATGTCACCAACATTAAATGCTGAACTGACAGAGTTGGCAGCACGCCTTCCCAAGTCCGAACGGCTGACAGCTTTTGCAGAAGACGAAGCGTCCACAACGTCAGCATCATCATGACTCTATCCCGACGGCTACTGCCACGTGGCCACTCGACCACCCGCATGCGCCTCCACGGCCATGCGCCCAAACCTGCATGCGCCTCGAAAGCCATGCGCCTCAGACCCTTCACTGATCCCTAAAGACAGAAGAAGAGTCTCCAGTTGAAGCATTGCATGCGCCTCAAAAGCCATGCGCCCCAGACTGATCTCTGATCCCGAAAGACAGAAGGAAAGTCGCTCGCATGCGCCTCAAAAGCCATGCGCCCAGAACGGCTCGTGACTCCTAAAGGTCACGAGCCAAAATCTCATCATGCGCCCAATCCAAGGTGCATCCCACCAAATCATCCCCCCCACCAAATCAGAGATCTCCGGGCCATGGGTCGACGACACGTGTCCTTTGACTCAACTCATCCAAGATCTCAGCAACAGAAAGATCTTCTCCTCTGCTACGTGCCGGCTCACAACAGCAGTATGAAGAATTCAACCCTGCGAGTAGGGCGCATCATCCATGCGCCTCCATCAGCAATCTCCACGTGGCGTCCCCACGTACCGGCGTATCCTACATATGCGCGCATGAGCAGTCAATCTGCCCAGCTATAAATAGAGGAATCATCCCCTCCTTACACAGACATACACAGAGAGACATACATACGAACAATCCAGACAGAGATCATCAGAGAGGCAGATACAGACACTCAACGTCTTCCTCCTCTCAACCAGCTCCAGCACCCAGAGCAATCTACACCTTCAGAGAACCGATAACCGTCGTCAGCCCGTCAACGGAGTCAACGTATTACCACTCACTCCATTGGCACTTAGGACCCAGATTAAACAAAAGTGTACTCCTAGGACTACATCTAAGTCCTATATTGTAACACTGTTCTGTTTGTATTAAGATTTGCAATCAAATGATTTTAATGGCAAACAAACTGGCGACTCTGCTGGGGACTTCTTTCTCCTCTTCCGAGAAAGTCGTGTCACAGGCCGACGACGTGAAGGTGGGCTCCTCCCACAAGACGCTGGTCGTGCGCCTCAATCAACAGGCGTATGAGGAGTTCATTTCTGAAGGAAGCGCGAGTCCTTTGAAGCGGCTGCCGAAGCCAAAGAAGACCCGCCGTGTCTGGGTGCGCAAGGTCGACGCATCGGGCACCACCACTGAAGGGGATGTGCCAATCCAGCCCTTCCTTCCTGCTGACGTTCTCAGCAACCAAGGTGCGCCCGCTGATGCAGCGCATCTCTCGGGAAAACGTGCGGCCGACCACATTCCCCAGCCATCTCCCTCTCAGGCGAGCAAGATGCGTCGACGGAGCAGGGGCGCAGCCAAAGCCCCGCGCATCACCTCTGATGCGCCACAAAAAGTCTCTGTCTTTGACAGACTCACTCGCTGTAATGGCGAGGAGAATTTGGATGCTGAGTACTATGCACCCCAGCGGGCTAGTACAAAGAGATCCAAGGCGGCATGGGCCATGTGCCACAAGTGTGCTATGCCAGCAGCAGGCCAGAGGCACGTGCTCACAATCACGCGTGGTGCCGATGGCAAGCTGTACAAGGCCGACTCAGGTGCTTCGGCACCAAAGACGAGTCGATCTTCAAAGTCCTCATCTCACTTGGGCGCATCCACTGCGTGCATAACCAAGTCGAGTGCGGCAAATTCAGTGGTCTTGAACTCCCGCGCCTCCTCTGGTTGTGCGTTTGAGGTCCGTTCAAGTCACTCCAAATGTTGTTGTTCCCCCACTACTGATCATGATGCCTGCTTGGTATTAGATCAGGGGGCGCAGCACTCACCTGTCCGCCCCGACGTTTGGCCTTGCCATGCGCCTGAAGGGGGTATGAGGGTAGCACTCTCCTCCAACGACCTGCGTAATGTGATCACTCACAAGCGCCGGTCAGGAGAGTCGACCAACAAGCACGATGAGCCTCTCACGGGGCATACTTGTGCGGTGGTCACTATCAACTGCTGTGGCAAGACGACAGTACCACCAAGACAGTCAGTCTTCCAGCAACTGCAGTCATCGACACCCCTCCGACATCGCCTTGGGAAGAAGGTGTCAACAGAAGAGGAGCGAAGAGTTGCTTCATACAATGTGGTCTCCAACTCCTCATCACTCCGGAAGACGACTGGTAATTCCAAAAGCCAGCCAAGGAAAACCAAGGCAGCAGTCTCGACCTCCGGGGTGTTCGAAGGCACTCGGTCAAAGAAGAAGTTCTTGGAGGAAGCTGGGGGTAGTCAAACCCTTGTTGAGCTTTCTTCCGAAGACGAAGATGTCCAAAGCACAGCTGCAGCGGATCTTCATCCTCGAGGCAAAGTCAGCCTCCCAGAAGCACCTCGAAACGAGGATGTCCCCCAGGGCACAGCTGGGGATAGAGACGAAGAGGCCCTTCAAGACGGAGTCGAGGACAATCAGGCCCTGGCAGATGCGCCCGTCGAGAATGACCTCCAGAACGTGACTGGGGGTGGCCAAGCTGAAACACCAGGGGAGGTGACTCCCCCACATAAAAGTGAGGCCGAGAGCGAAGTCTCAACCAATCCATCCACTCCTGGCCGTGTCAGGACAGTATACATGGCTGGGGATGATGCCGAGTCTGATGCACCACCGCAGGACATTGTTCAGCGCATAGACTCATTAGAGGGAGGACTCAAAACCCTCTCTGCCTCTATGCAAGCACTGACTTAAGCAGTGTTTGATATTCGGTCGGCCTTGACCAGAACACCTTCAACCGGTCCTGACCCAGGAGTTAATGGGGAGTCGAGTGTACCCCTTCAACGGGCACCCTCCGACACAGAAGCACCTCGGACATCGGAACCCTCAAACGCTTCGCTTCAGATAGTGCCACCTTCTCCGACTCCTAGCTCCACGGAGGATGTGGTCGAAATGATCAAGGACCTGCGGGAGCGCTTCGAGTCCAAAAACAGGCAAGAGGAGCGCCAGAAGATGGGCATTCCCCAGCCTTATCCTCTCGAGTGGAACAAGGTGGTTTATCCCCCAAAATATAAACCACAAACACTCACACCATACGATGGGAAGGACTCTCCGCGTCGATACCTAACATATTTCCAGTCACAAACGGGGCATCTTCCAAAGGAGGACGCTCTCCTCACCAGCATCTTTGTTGGGGCCCTAAAAGGGGTGGCGTATGACTGGTACTGCAGCCTCCCCGACAATTCTATATCGTCCTTCGACGACTTGACGCGCCTCTTCCTCGATCGCTTCTACGACGGCGGAAAGGACATGACGATAGCATCTCTCATAGAGATTCGCCAGAAGGAGAAAGAAACGGTTCGGGTGTTCATCGAACGCTTCCGACAAGCCTGCTTCAGGCTACCTCCAGGCATGCCAGAACATGCGCTCCTCTCCTCTTGCAGTATGAACATGCTGCCCGCAGTAAAGCTCTGGCTCAACTCTACTCCCCCTCCAGACTGGCGCTCCCTGATCATCGAAGCTGAAGCCGCAGAAAAGAAGGTGGCCAATGCACGTCTTCTGGGTGTCAGCTTCCCCGCCTTTGATGATAAGGGGAAAAGGTCAGCAGCCAACAACTCCGGGCGAGAAGCAAAGGGGAAACAGGCATTGACTGTCAATGCCTCGAAGGGCGCATCTGCGCCTACTCAGAAACCTCCACTGGCGCCGAGACCCAATGAGGTGTATTCATTCAATGACGAAGACACCCTGCAACTCTTCGAAATACTGAAGCAGGGCAAGATCAAGCTCCCGGACCCAAAGCGGCCCGATGAAGTTGGGAAAGTGGACAACCCGAGGTACTGTCACTACCATCGGTTTGTCGGACACCCGACCAAGGACTGCTACGTCCTCAAGAATTACATCCAGCGCATGATCAATGCCGATGTAATCTCCGTCGACTATGAAGAGAAGACGGTATCAGCCAATGTGGTGTCACTTCAGTTCGGCACCTTGCCGCCGACCACCACACAAGATGGCGTCGTCCCCATCCCTAAGGCGACAATGGAGATGGTGAACTTGCCACCTACCCGCGACAATGTGAGTGGACTCATCCCACTCACCACATCTCGAGGAGAGGTCCTCTGGGTTCACCCCGACCTCGTCTCCGAGGTGACTCAACCGGAGGTACGCTCTACCTCTAAATCAAAAGACAGGAAGATCAAGTCTTGCCGTACGGTCTCTTCTTCAACAGAAGAGGCACTTCCAGTGCAGATGCGTGCACAACAGAACGCTCAGCCCGGCAAAGCTGTCGCCGAGGTGGTGCCTCCTGGCACAATCCCTGAGGAGGGCCCGTCTAAACCCTCAGCAGCCAATAAGCAGAAGCAGGTGGAGGCTCGTTTCGAAAGACCTCTACGGAAGGAGAATGCTTCGGGGCTAGCCAAGCCCCACAACTTTGACATACTGGCACAACTGGCCAGTACTCCTGCACGCTTATCTTTGTTTGAGCTCCTGCGTCTTTCCAAAGACTCCCGAGAAGCTCTCTGCGAAGCTCTGAAGGACGCTGAATCCTTTCTCAGTCAGGTCAAGCAGCCTGAAGACCTCCCAACTACTTGTGCGCACTGTCATTGTGCGGAGGAAATTATCCCAAACATAACCTTCACCCAACAAGACATGCTGCTCAAGCACCACCGACATAACCGACCACTGTATTACACGGGGTACATCGGTTCAGTCAAGGTGAGCCGGATTCAGATCGATCCGGGGTCTTCCCTCAGCATCATCCCGAAGGCGCTGATATCGAAACTGGGGATCCCAATGTACCGGCTGGCGCCCTCCAACACAACCATCAGTGGCTTCAACCCTAGCAAAAGCGAGCCACTGGGCAAGATTCGACTGAAGTGTCACATAGGCAACCTCAAAACTGAGGTGACTTGTTATGTGGTGGATACCGAGGTCAACTACAACATCCTGCTCGGCCGACTATGGCTACATGAGTACATGGTGGTGCCTTCCACGCTCCACCAATGTATGAAATATGTATCTACCAACGGCGTCATCCGGACGGAGTTTGCAGACATCGATCCTTTCAAAGGGATTGAGGCTTACTTCACCGATTCCGACTTGTACAAGCCACTTGACGAGGAGAAAACCAACGATGCTGATGATGAGGCTGATACGGCAACTGAGCCGGACACGGAGCCTGAGACGAATCCAGATGCTCCACTGAAGATCCGACTGAAGGGCAAACCACCCCAGAAGGCGCCTCCAATGAGCATCAAGCTATCCGGGAAAGCACCGACTCTTGAGGCTCCCCTGAAGATACGCCTCAAAGGAAAGCCACCTCAAACATCGGCTCCCCTGGTGGCAAAATTACAGGGGAAGACACCACTCACAGGAGGCGCAGTTGAGGCACCTCTGAAGGTGCGTCTCAAGGGCAAGCCCCCGCAGTCATCCAAGATGCCAGAGAGGGCTCACATAACCCTCTCAGACCCCAAGATCAAAGCTGTGGTGGACTCTCCTGATCCAGCCCCAGTGCTTACAAACGAGGAGCTTGGCGAATATATCTCTGCTGATGTAGATGCACCCTCCTTAGACAATGTAATCCTGCGGGATAAAATCTCGTACTTCATCAATAATAGAGTGTCTTTTAATTACTCTTGTCTTCCACATTGGAATGCCATGTATACATTAGATCACGCTCTACGGTCGTTGCAAACACAAATAACGACCGTCCATAATGTAAACCGAGTAGTCCCGTCTCAAGGAGTCTGTTTCATAAACCCTCCACGAAGCCGAGACGAAAGATCCTCCATTTTTGGCAAAGTTGAGCGTCATCAAGACCTCCCGCCACTCGAGCCTGAACCTGATACCGGCAGAGTACAAGTTTATCGATATACGGATACAGCAAAATACATCATCCAGAAGATGGGCTACGACCTGAAAAGCAACAAAGGCCTAAACTATGGCAAGGGTCGACCTCTCCCTCTCCAGTGTTCAACACCCAAAGGAAGGCCGCAAAACTACTACAACAAAACTCGACGGGGGATCGGCTATGTCACGCCACCATCAACCCCAGAGAGCTCAGACGTAGAAGACGTAAAACATTCCCACTCGTCCGAGGCGTCGACTTGGGATTCTGATACCAGTATCGGATCAGTCTTCAGGAAAGTGCTGTCAGCTAACATGACGTCAGCACAACCTCAAAAAGGTGAAGGCGAAGACCAAACGCCGGAACCCTTCGAAGAAGAACCATGGGCTCAACGCCTAGGAGAGCAATGGGAGTCTCGTTTTGAGTTACGTGAACCTCCCACCGAAGACGAAGTCGAGCAGATCGACCTTGGGGACGGATCTTCTTCCAAACCCATCTTCGTCAGCAAAAGCCTAGAAGGAGAAGACCGAGAGACTTTAATCCAGCTGGCTAAAGAGTATATCGACGTCTTTGCCTGGAGCTACGAAGACATGCCAGGACTTGATCCACAGATCGCAATGCATAGGTTGAACATCTTACCTGATGCCAAACCTATCAAACAACAACAACGACGTTTCCGTCCGGACATCATGAATGCCATCAATCAGGAGGTGGACAAACTCTTGACTAGCGGCTTCATCCGTGAGGAACAACACCCAGATTGGATAGCCAACGTCGTACCTGTCACCAAGAAGAACGGGAAGATACGAGTCTGTATCGACTTCAGGGACCTCAATTCTGCTTGCCCGAAGGACGAATTCCCGCTTCCGATCACCGACGTAATGATCGACAACACATGTGGTTTTGAACGCATGTCCTTCATGGATGGATATTCAGGCTACAATCAAATCAAGATGTTCCCCGATGACGCAAAACACACGTCATTCAGGACTCCAAAGGGTGTTTTCTGCTACACAGTAATGCCCTTCGGCTTGAAAAACGCCGGTGCAACATACCAACGAGCTATGAGTACCATCTTCCGTCAATATCTTCGCAAAACAGTCGAATGCTATGTTGACGACATCGCAGTCAAGAGCCGCCTCAAAGGAGATCACCTACAGGATTTGAAGACAGTCTTCGATCTCATGCGGGCACATCAACTCAAAATGAACCCCGCTAAATCCTTCCTGGGGGTTTCTAGCGGCAAATTCTTGGGCTTTGTCATCACGGCGAAAGGCATTCATGTTGATCCCGAGAAGACCAAAGCCATCCTCAACATGGACCCTCCGAAGAATCTTCGAGAACTTCGAGGCTTGCAGGGACGTCTGGCATACATCCGGAGGTTCATAGCAAACCTTTCCGATAAATGTCAACCCTTCACTCAGCTCATGAAGAAGGGAGTCTCTTATGTCTGGACAGAGGAGTGCCAGAAGACTTTCGACGACATCAAAGCCTACTTGACGAGCCCACCAGTCCTGGTGGCACCTGTCGCGGGCAAACCATTTCTTCTTTACGTCCGTGCCATAGATCATTCCCTTGGCGCTCTGCTGGCTCAAAACAGCGGTACAGGTTATGAGCAAGCAATCTACTACCTCAGTCGAACGCTCATCGGGGCCGAATACCGGTACAACCCCGTTGAAAAGGAGTGCTTGGCTTTGGTGTTTGCCATCCAGAAGACTCGTCATTATGTCTCGGGCCAGACAATTCATGTCATTTCCCGAGTCAATCCACTCAGAGTCCTCATGACGAAGCCAGGATCATTAAACTCTCGGCTAGCCACATGGGCGATTTTGCTAACACCATATAATATGGTGTTTGTCCCGTAAAAAGCTGTTAAAGGTCAAGCTCTGGCTGACTTTTTAGCTGCACACCCCATCCCAGAATCCTCAAAACTCTATGAAGACATCCCGGATGAGGTCCAAGAATCCAATGTCACCGAAGGAAACTCCGTTTGGCGGATGTTTTTCGATGGCGCTTCGAGAACAGGCCCCAAAGGCCAAATCATCGCAGGAGTGGGGGTAGTCTTAGTCTCCCCCGATCAGCTGGTCATCCAGCGTGCTTACTCCCTTTCAAAGCCGTGCTCCAACAATGTTGCCGAGTACAACGCACTCGTCATGGGACTCCAACTCGCACAACAGCTGGGGGTGGACCATCTGGAAGCCTACGGTGACTCAAAACTCGTCGTGAACCAGATTCGAGGGCAGTACAAGGTTCGCCATGAAGATCTGATCCCTTACCATGAAGTTGCATTAAAC
Organism: Iris pallida; assembly: GCA_029216955.1. Lineage (NCBI taxonomy): Eukaryota > Viridiplantae > Streptophyta > Magnoliopsida > Asparagales > Iridaceae > Iris > Iris pallida. The sequence continues at coordinate 8,519,470 of JANAVB010043216.1, forward strand.
ATCATTTCAACCTTCACCGGGTTCTTCATCGAACACGTGCCTCGTCTACAAAACTTGGAGGCTGACGCTCTGGCTGGCCTCGCAGCCTCATTGGCAGCACCCTTTGGGACTCAACACTATGTCACAGTAACAGGCCGAGACTTGATTTGTCCCAGAAACAACCTGTGCTTGCAAGTGGCCCACGCCATGCCGACGAACGCTGGTGTTAATGTCCGAGACTGGAGGTTCCCGTTCATCGACTTTGCTGTCTACGAAATTCTTCCAAAGGACCCGAAGGAAGCCGTCTCAGTCAGGAGACGCTCTCTTCGATTCTACTACGACACAGCTACTAAAATGCTGTACCGACGTTCCTTCGATGGGCTCCTCCTTCGATGCCTGTCCAACGAAGAAGCAGCCGAAGCCCTCCGAGAAGCTCATGACGGAACTTGCGGAGCTCATCAACCCGGTCCTAAGTTACAGGATCGACTGCGACGTATGGGCTACTACTGGCGAACCATGGCCACCGACGCTGTTGAATATGCTAAGAAGTGTCACGCATGCCAACTCCATGCTGACTTCATACATACACCGTCTGAACCACTACATCCTACAGTCGCCTCCTGGCCCTTCGAAGCCTGGGGCATGGATATCGTGGGGCCTATCACCCCTCCTTCATCAAGAGGACACCGCTTCATCCTGGCCATCACCGATTACTTCTCCAAATGGGCAGAAGCAGTCCCACTGGCGGAAGTAAAGAGCTCCAGGGTGGTCAGCTTTATCAAACACCATGTCATTTACCGTTTTGGGGTACCCCGGCGGATCATTCATGATAACGGTCCTCAGTTTGTCAGCCACATTTTTAGCAGGTTCTGTGACAAGAATCACATTCAAAATGTGGCATCCACCGCCTATAATTCGGCAACAAACGGGTTAGCAGAGGCGTTCAACAAAACCATCGTCAGGCTACTCAAAAAGGTCATGTCATCCAATAAACGCGACTGTGATGAAAAGCTTGGCGAATGCCTTTGGGCCTACCGCACAACGGTACGGACCCCGACAGGCAACACACCATTCTCTCTGGTCTACGGGAGCGAAGCGGTACTGCCTCTCGAGATCCAGATACCCTCACTCCGCGTGGCAATAACAAACAAACTCACAGAAGAGGACAATCAACGTCGTCGTCTGCGGGAACTGGAGGCACTCGATGAGAAGCGTCTCCTAGCTCAACAACGCATCAAACTCTACCAAGCCCGTATATCACAGGCTTTCAACAAGAAGGTCAAACAGAGGACTTTCCAAGTTGGTGACCTGGTTCTGGCAGTCAGGAGGCCGATGGTATTAACTCACAAGACACCAGGAAAGTTCGAGCCCAAGTGGGAAGGACCTTTCATCATAGAGACGGTATACTCAAACGGTGCTTACCGCCTCGCCAAACCCAATGGGGACTTGTTCATGATGTCCATCAATGGCAAGTTCCTAAAAAAGTACTATCCTTGACATCCTTCAGACATGTACTTCCCCAAAAGAGGATCTGTGGGCCCAATCATCAGGGCTCACACACAATCTCCTTCCACAAACTCATACGCCTCTGGAACCCAGCTGTTCCGTGGCATCCTTCGGTAGAAAGACAACCACGTCCACATTACCTCTGAGTTATTCTTCTACACCCTACAAAGTGGACTCTTACGCTACGTAAGCCGACGCTACCCTTCTTGTTTACCACGTCCACATTACCTCTGAGTAAACATCTCGTACAAACAACCCCTGCGTTGTCGTACATTGATCGCAGAACTTCCATGTCCACATCACCTCTGAGTTGTTCAGCGTATCCCTCAGGATCATTCCTACCACGTCCATCACACCTCTGAGTAGGATAATTCTATCATTTGAATCCTAATGATTGCCACGTCCACATTACCTCTGAGCAAACATGTCGGTTCCTTCAAACTTATTATCTGTGCCTAAAAACCAAGGTGCGCAAAAGATAATAGGTCCACACAAATTATCAGGTTCATAATAACAAAAAAATGAACACATCACAAAAAAAAGTTGCGTACTTCTTTATTTTCTGAAAAGAGAGAGTACAAAAACTACACTATCCCCCAGCAAAGGGTTGCAAAAGAACATAAAAAAGGGAAAAGCTACGGTCCCTGAACCTCCCCAGGATGGGCTGAGAGCTCCCTGACTCGAAGCCTTAGGTCGGCTGTACGGGCTTCCACAGTCGCCAGGACTCGTCGCTCAGCTTCTTGACGCATCAATTCAACAGCCCCAGCGGAAGTATCGCTTTCATGCTTCGCATCAAGCTGTTGTCGCTGCTGCGCCAAGGCAAGAGTCCGCTGTGTAAAGGCCGCTTCTTCCTTCTGGAATGCTGCGTGTTCAGCCCGGACACGTTCGACGTCTAACTGGAGTCGGGCCCGTTGATCTTCAAGGCGGCGCATCTGGGTGTCGATCTCCGCGATATTAGCATCCAATGTAGCTCGAGTTTCCACCGTCGTCTTCATGGACTGAGACAACTGCTCTACCGCAGCCTCAGTCTCAGCCACCTCGCGCTCCCAAAGGCCCACAGTGGCCTGGTATGAAGACTCGATCTCGGCAATCAGCTTCCCCTTCTCCGTATCTATCAGGACGGAGAGGTCGTTTCGCTGGATGCGCTGAAGTTCCGCAAGCCGCTCGTCCAGCTCGATCACCGAAGCCTCCAGAATTTCGGCCATATGGTCGTGGCCTTGGTGAATGCGGATCAGCTCGATACAGGGCATTGCCAAAGTTCTTGCCATTGCAAAGCTCCCATTGGCATCCATCACAGCAGATACACCCTTCTGCGGCATTTTGTATACCCCCTCGACGAGGAATTTCATATACTCGTCTGCATCCGCCAGGACCTACGGCGTCATAGCAGGAGTTGGAGGAGCTACAGCAGTTTGCGGACCGGAAGAAGATCCGCCAACCTCAACCTGCGAGGCTTGAACCTCAGTATCAATGAGCTCTTCATCAACGGGGGCTGGACTGCTAGCCCGAGGAGCCGAAGGAACAGAGGAAGCCCGCACAGGCGTCGAAATAGTACCCCAAGTAAGAGGGGCAACAGAGGGTTCCACACCCTCGCCATTCTCAAGCCCGGAGGAACCACCGACGTCAACGGCCACCTCTTCTACCCCTAACGTCCTATCGACAACTGGTACTTCCCTTGGCAGAATGGAGAAATTATCACTCGTCTCTTGACCCGCCTCAGCGGTTGTGACCGGCAGACGGGTCTCGTCATCAAGTCCCTCCACTGGGACAGAATCTGTCGCTACCTTATGATCGGTAGCCGCCTCAATTACCACGGTTGAAGTGGGGGTAGGACTCGGCAATGATCCAGCCGACCTCCCCTCATCATGATAAGGAGGGGAATCAACCCTCTCCTATGCCTCAACAATATCTGTTGCCCCCGCAGTAGACTCTTGCGGATCCGCGGCAACGTCATCCAAGGCCGACGCTGTGGCCTTCATCTTCTCAGAAGCTGCTGCATCCTCAGCTTCCCGTCTGACATAATCCGGAGAGGCTGGAATCTCTACAGCAACACCCTCGGTATTCTCCTCCATGGGAGATATCATAGTAGGTGGAATACGCATGTCAGACGAGCCCACCATCTTCTTTGGCCTGCTCCCACCAAATTTTGGAGTACGAGGCATTCTTATCAGCGGCTCCTACACAACAAGGGGAAAAGCATGATTACATAAGGAGCTGAACTTGAAATCAAACCTTACAGGACATCTTACCTCTGCAGATGCGGAGTCCGAGGACACCGTCGGTGACGACGCCCTCTTCTGTTTTTTCGATACAAGAGAGTCGACTTTTGTATCTGCACCCCTTTTCGTTTGATCAACCGAGGGTCTTCCCTGACCCCCGGTAGATACGGCGGGGGCGCCTCGACCCAACTCGGGCGGACGGTACGACCGAGCCTTCGCCAAAGTGTCTGCACCCGCCGCTAAATGGGTGCCTGCAATAAAACTGGTCTCCCTATCATATCCGGTGGGCGGAGCAGCCATAACACAGTAAAATCTGGCGGCTGAGTAGAGAATCGGCGGCCGCGGATTCTGGACGGGGAGCGTAAAGCGGGCTCCAGTACATCCGGCATTATAGTAATGCCAAGCTCGTGCACCATCCAGCAAACTTCCAGCGTACCCCAAGGTGATACTGGGATTATCCAACATCAACTGGGCGTACCCGAATTGCCTCGCAAAGCGGCTCGGCAGATATGGTTCCAGGTAACACTGGTTCCTGTTCCGATATACCAAATGGGACGGCCGGATACTTTGCAACCAGCGGAATCTCCATGGAGACAGAGTGGTGGCATCCTCACCCGAGTCCACCAGATCTTCGTTGGCCTCAAAATCGGAGAAGACAGGACCAATTTTGGCGATCTCCCATCCCTGAAGATGGGATAAAACTTTCCTGCAAACAGGAATACCGGTGTGTAACCAATTCCTCCGGTAGAAACGCCGGAGGAATGCATCTCCGGACCTGTAGTCTTCCTCCGAACCCGGGCTCATCACATTGGGATGGTGCAAAATTAACCACCCCATCAAATAATGAAACGGCAGTTCGGCACGCGGGAAGTTGTTGTTTTTGCCCCGCTCGTGAACGACATCTCCTGCAAACTCTCGAAGATCCCGCAACAGGTTACACACCATTGCAGGGAGTAAAGCTAAAGGACGGCCGAAGGCTAACTTCACGGCCGGCAGAATTAAGTTCCGAGTCACCCTCTCTACAGAGCCAGACCCGCCTGAAAAGATGTGGTCCCGGAGCCAAATCATGAGATACGCGACTAATACTGCTTTTGGCGACATCCGATAGGTGAGATGCCAAAAACAGCTATAGGAGCGTTCATCCGACTGCTGGTCCTCGTTCTCCAAGGGATTCTTCTCGCCTAACCTGCTCATTTCAGAAAGCACCTCGTTACGAGAAAGTGCCGGCGGGGTAGAAAAGTGAGAAGGTTCCTCTTTGTCCTGCCTAAAGATGTGATCTCTCCAAGCAGTCACATGAGGCTGCGTTCCGCCCCTGTCCTTCTTCTGCCTAAAGATGTGATCATCCCAAGACCTGGAATTCTTCATTGGTCGGGAAGTACTCCTCGTAAGGTTCCGATCCCCAGGGGAGTTTCGATACCTCGTACATCTCATGAAGCGCGAGCCCTAGCTCCCCCACTGGAGTGAAGAAGGTCCCGGTATGGGTATCAAACATTTCCAAAAGCGCAAGGAACATGTGCCTATTAATCTCTACACCTGCCTGAGTGGCGCGGATCGCGGCGGTCAGCCCAATCTCTTGGAGCTCAGTCTGAAACCGCGACAGGATCCAGTGTGTCAGTTTGTCCCATTTTGAAACATAATGACACCAACCCTATACCCGAAATTCTCCCTTGGGGTATGATTGTTCCATCAACAACATGCGACGAGCAAAAGTCGAGGCACCCAGGGCAAAAGTATTGACGGGAACATCGCTATAAATACTCCCAGGACGAAGAGTCCGCCAGGTGTACGAGGTACCAGCTCGTGAGGCGACCAGAGTATCCCTCTGATCAGAAGAAGAATCAATTCTGATGACGCCTGTTACCGCTCCTCCTTGAGATGGAGTAATGTCCCAGGACATTGTCCTCTTGGAAGCAAATCGACAGAAAGTTAACAAAGGCCATTGACGTTCAAGCTGCCTGACGGTCATATGCACGCCCCTGGCTGTAAAGAACCAGTCTTCTTTGACCTTCAGCACCTGGGCTTCAGTAGAAGAAAGGCGGTCCCCGAACAGGAACTCGGGCTTTAAGAAGGTCACTTTATCGGAAGTGGCGGATTTCAGAACGCCACGTTCCATCATCCGTTTAAGGAACCCGTGATGTTGTTCCCGAATTTGAATCATTCTTTCGGGATGCTGATCCAACATAATAGCCGCTTGAGCAGGGTTTATCACCTCTTCATCATAATCTACTCCCATCTGGCAGAGCGTAGCGTCCAGAAGCACTTCGTTCAAGAGTGGGATAGTCATCGACACTGACAAAAAATGCAAAGATATTAGAGACAACACAAAGATCAGAGCTTCATGCTCGTCAGATGCGCGTATCAAGCGCATCTGAAAAAGGAGCCTCGGCGCATCATCAAGGCGTGAGCCCATGCGCGTCAGCGAAGGCTTCGACGCATCATCAGGATGTAAAACCCATGTGCGTCAGCAATTAAAGCCACGGTGCATGATAAAGGCCTGGGCCTATGCACGTCGGCGGGAAAGTTCTCAACATCGATAGGAGACAATAAAGCTCACCGACTACCGCCGGCCGAACTTCGACAGGCGGGCGAGGAATGTCACTCACGACAGCCTCTACGGGCTCCTTCTCCTTCCCCTTTCCTTTGCCGGCACCGCCGCGAGGAGTCTTGGGAGCCATTCTATCAGAGAAGAAGAAATTAGGGTTTTTAGAAGAACTCTAAAGGAGACAAAGGCACAGAGTAGAAGAACTCTCTCTCTCTCCACCTCTCACCTATTTATAGGCCGTGGTCGCACGCGTGAACCGATGACGAGTGATCTCAGCCGTCGCCTCGGGTCTTGTGAAGATAGCAGCAGATAAAACCAAAAGATCATCATTAATCTTTTCGGTTACCGAGGTATTATCAAATTCATTAATTGAGAAGAGCATGCGACTGAACAGGCATGCGCCCCAACAGTCATGCGCCCTGATCGCCATGCTTCTTATTCAAAGTATTCCAAAACTTATTCAAAAGTTTTGAAAACTTTGAAGGGGGTCTTGTAGAAGCATGGAATTTTATAACCAGAAAGACCATGCGCCAGATAATACATGCGCCAGGACTCGTACAGAATACTTCACAGCAAAGTCAATAACCATAGACATTTGAAGAAGGACTTTTTATTTATATATAAAAGTCTATTACATGTCTAGAAAAGGTTGTACAAAGGAGAATTTCTACAAAGGAAAAATCCTAAGTCTACAGCCAGCGGCCACCATGCGCCTCCAGATAGGCGCAGCAGTCATCATGCGCTGGCAGTCACCATGCGTTGCCAGTTAGACGCAGCAGATGTCATGCGCCTCCAACCAGGCGCATCCCGCCATCTCTTCAGCAGCTCAGTTATGTGCATCCAGCTCAGTTATGTGCATCCCTTCAGCAGCCCAATTATGTGCCACTTTTCCAACCAGGCTCACCTGGCCGAGCAGGGGTGTGCCGCTCTTCCAACAAGGCTCACCTGACCGAGCAGGGGTGTGCCGCTCTTCCAGCCAGGCTCACCTGATAAATGCTTCGATACACAAAGCATTTAACCCTCTGGCTGGAACCAAGGAAGAGAAGGGCACCGCAAATCTGTGGCCAGGGGAGGCTTCGAAAGAGCCTCCAAAGGCCAAGGAAGACCGTGATCGAAATCACGGCGAAAGGCAGCTTTCAACACAATCAGAGCGGACGACACCCACTTTGAAGGAAGAGAGAGCCTAGCACCGCCATTCCGATCTACGGCTCTTCCGGAACAACGGAGACGAGGCCCGAGCATCCCTATCTTTGGATGCAACAGGCACCTTCCGCCTGCTTCAGAAGCCCTCAACTCCGTCTTTTGGATGTAACAGTCACCTTCAAGAGCATCAACGACGACATGGCGTCTCATCTTCACCCTCGGGAACACTTCGTCGACAGAATGCACCCGAAAACCCAAGTTCATGTTGGAGGTACGTGAGGGAATGAGAAGCAAACCTTCTCTCCATGCCACTATTTATAGGCCGGGCAGATCAAACCTACGTGCCAAGTGGATGGCTCTCCGAATTCCGTGCAATGAACTCACATTAAATGGATGAACCGGACGCCTCGACTTCAGCCAAACGGCTATTTAAAGGCACTCGAGAAGCGAAACAGCCGCATCATCAAAGACGTGTCGGATGCGCCGGCTGGACAGCGCATCCCTTTCAAATACCAAGCGCCTCCCACAGATACGCCCTGTGCCGAGCGCATCAAAGGATGCGCCCTCATACGCCTAGTGGAACGTCAACCGACGCGCCCACTCAGCTGTCCATCGAATGTCACCAACATTAAATGCTGAACTGACAGAGTTGGCAGCACGCCTTCCCAAGTCTGAACGGCTGACAGCTTTTGCAGAAGACGAAGCGTCCACAACGTCAGCATCATCATGACTCTATCCCGACGGCTACTGCCACGTGGCCACTCGACCACCCGCATGCGCCTCCGCAGCCATGCGCCCAAACCTGCATGCGCCTCGAAAGCCATGCGCCTCAGACCCTTCACTGATCCCTAAAGACAGAAGAAGAGTCTCCAGTTGAAGCATTGCATGCGCCCCAGACTGATCTCTGATCCCGAAAGACAGAAGGAAAGTCGCTCGCATGCGCCTTAAAAGCCATGCACCCAGAACGGCTCGTGACTCCTAAAGGTCACGAGCCAAAATCTCATCATGCGCCCAATCCAAGGCGCATCCCACCAAATCATCCCCCCCACCAAATCAGAGATCTCCGAGCCATGGGTCGATGACACGTGTCCTTTGACTCAACTCATCCAAGATCTCAGCAACAGAAAGATCTTCTCCTCTGCTACGTGCCGGCTCACAACAGCAGTATGAAGAATTCAACCCCGCGAGTAGGGCGCATCATCCATGCGCCTCCATCAGCAATCTCCACGTGGCGTCCCCACGCACCGGCACATCCTACATATGCGCGCATGAGCAGTCAATCTGCCCAGCTATAAATAGAGGAATCATCCCCTCCTTACACAGACACACACAGAGAGACATACATACGAACAATCCAGACAAAGATCATCAGAGAGGCAGATACAGACACTCAACGTCTTCCTCCTCTCAACCAGCTCCAGCACCCAGAGCAATCTACACCTTCAGAGAACCGATAACCGTCGTCAGCCCGTCAACGGAGTCAACGCATTACCACTCACTCCATTGGCACTTAGGACCCAGATTAAACAAAAGTGTACTCCTAGGACTACATCTAAGTCCTATATTGTAACACTGTTCTGTTTGTATTAAGATTTGCAATCAAACAATTTTAATGGCAAACAGCTTGATATTAAAAGAATAATAATAGCAAACCGAGTATGAAGAAACCATTCAAGTAGCCAGGTCACGACCCTTAAACCAAACAAGGACCGGGGTTGTAGCCTTTCACCTGAACAGAACTTCGTCTCCAAATCTTGTTAGTAAGGTAAAACGTATCAAGCATGACAGGTGATATACGATAAGATAACCATGGGACTATTCAGATAACCAGGTTACAACCCGTAAACCAAACAAGGACCGGGATTGTAACCCTTCGTCTGAATAGAACTTGGTTTCTTCCACCATTTATCGGCAAGATAAATATAAGAAATCAGGACATGTAACAATCTTGTACAGGATCAAGACAAGACTAGACTCCATCCAATCATTCACGGCCAAGCAATAAGTACGGCTTGATACTTTAACTAACTAGGGTTATCACAGGCCTAGTTACTAGCAAGATGCAATGAGAATTCCAAGTCCGGTTACCTGTTTGTTACTACCTGAGTGATCCCAGCAAAAAAGGAAAAATATAGCAGGATATATCAGAACACTGTAGTAAGATACATGTGTCCTAAGGTACCACACTCGACGGCGGGCTGGAAGTGCGTTCATCTCGACGGATAGCAACAAATCCTATGTATATATATATATATAAGGCCGGGACCAAAGGGACAACAGGTAACTGGGAAATTCTCCATGAACTATTTGATCAATCTAGTCATTAACCTAGCCAGATTCAGTATGAATCCTTGACCGTGGTACTCAGGGATCATGCCCTAGACATGATGCAAGACACAACCGGACTAGTAGTTTATACAAGCACAATCGTCCACGGTGTCCAGGCCAATGAATTGATTTGTCAAGAGTGCGCCACGACGGGCCACTATCATTATCATTATTACTTATCAAGAGTGCGCCACGACGGGCTACTATCAAGCATGTCAGGATACTTGTCAAGAGTGTACCACTACGGGTCACTGTCGTGTCAAGTATAGCAGGTCAAGTTATCAGGTCAAGTTATCATGTCAGGAGTGCACCACAGCGGGCCACTATCAAGCATGTTAGTTCTGGGTCACACCACGCCAGGTACAATTGTCATCTCAATCATGTCAATCAAATCGGGATTATCAAGTTCGGGATAAAAGGCGTAAGGATATAAAATAGGCGTAAAAATATACAATAGGGTAAGGTGTACGCCATAGGAACTCAAGTTACACAAGGGGGTTACAAGACATGGGCAAAATAATAATAAAACAACAGTACACAGAGCTATAGGAGAGCCATGCGGCTCAGGCATATACGGCCAGGAATGATCTCATGCGGCTGGGAAGAGAATAGTCCATGCGGCTGAATAGGGTCAGGCGCATGCGGCAAAAGGGAAAGGCTTATGCGGTTGAAGGGCATCAGTCATATGCGGCTGAAGGGGGAAAGGTTCCTGCGGCTGAGAGCAAGTGGGTTACATGCGGATCAAGAAGTTGAGCCTCATGCGGCAAGCGGAAAGCAGGTCTATGCGGCTAGCGGGACCAGAAGGCACATGCGGCTCGGGAAAGAAGTTCTCATGCGGCCAGCGGGAAGCAAGGCCTATGCGGCTCAGGAGGAGCGGAGTATTATACGGCTGGGGTCGAGCGAGTTCCATGCGGCTCTCAAAAAGTGGGCCCATATGCGGCTGAATGATCACGAGCATATGCGGCTGAATAAGGAATACGAGTCTATGCGGCTACAGGTAGACGGAGTCCATGCGGCTCGGATTATGCCGAAGCCTATGCGGCTGGAAGACTCGCCGCATGAAGGTTCATGCGATCAAGTGCTGCCATGCGGCTAAGGGGGTTTATGCGGTCAGCACTGTTCTTCTTCTCCACTTGTCCGAGAAAAAGAACCAAGGAGTTCAGGGTTCCGAGGCTCATAATTTTTCATCCCAAGTCCAAATCCAGACTTCGTTAGATCAAAACGGGGCAGAATGAAATGCTCTACAACATAGAACCATAAAAACTCGGAAATAACAAGATTAAATAGATCAAAACCCAAAAAATCCGAAAATAAAATAAACTTAGATCTACAAGAATCTAGCCATGGAAAGTAAAAATAATAAGTACTAAAGTGAGTTAAAATTCTGTAAGGAAGAGAATGAAGCAATAAAATTGGAGTTCCTCCATGAAGCAAGTTGCACTTGCCTAGACCTTCCTGGTAGGTAAGGAAGTTAATGGAGGAAAGAAGAAGAGTAATGAAGAGAGAGAGAAGGAAGTGGGGGTTAATAAATGGTAGTGGTGGTGGTAGGTAGGTGGTTCTCCTATTGGTTCATGATGAACCAAGACAAAACCAAGCCAAGCCGAACCAACCCAAGGATAAACCAAGCCAAGATTAAACCAAGGTGAACCAAGTCAAGGCGAATAAACTCTCTCTCCAGCAATGAATCATGAAATAAACCAAGTCTCACTAATCCAAAAATAAACCAATGAACCATTAAAACCAATTAAACTATCAATGCCAATAAAACCAAGCCAATGCAAAATAAACCAAGATAACTAATCATGACTAAATAAAATATGGGTCCAAAACACGTATACGTACACTAAATATGTATCACAAATTTGGGACATTACACGTATGAAGCCTTGTACGGACATAAGTGTCGATCACCCATTTGCTGGGACGCAGTCGAAGAGCGGCAGATTCTCGGCCCAGAACTGGTGGAACAGACCGTACAGAAAATTCGGCTCATTCGGAAAAGACTAAAGACTGCGCAGAGTCGTCAGAAAAGCTATGCGGACGTTCATCGTCGACCCCTCGAGTTTCAAGAAGGCGATCACGTGTTTCTCAAGGTGTCGCCCAAGCGGGGAGTTACTCGGTTCGGCGCGAAAGAAAAGTTGACCCCGAGATTCGTCGGGCCGTATACTCGAGCGGGTCGTGCCAGTGGCCTACAAAATTGCCCTACCGTCGGCGCTTGAAGGTGTACACAACGTCTTCCACCTCTTTTAACTGCAGAAGTACGTGCACGACCCAAGCTGTCACGTCCCAGAACCAGAATACTGGAGAACGGGGGAATGACTCAGCCAGCTACGTATTACGGGTAGATAAATACCGTATAATACGATCAATACTGTCTAACCAGACGAGGGAGTGCATACTACATGAAAGTCTTATTATGGTCACTTCACCTCTATTGTCTCAATCATTCAAACAAGAAGCAAAAATAGAGAACATGTAAGATAAAGCAGTAAGGCGTCCCAAACGCTTAGTCAAAATGTTCTTGAGATCTGACTTTACAAAACATAGCCAGATGGTATAGTAACATATACACAATTGTTATCAGCTGCAGTCTGACTTAGTTACAATTATGTAAAAGTAAGTACAAGACGATCCGACTAACATGTCGGTGCCAAACGGCTAAGTATGAAGTAAATAACAAAATGAGCGGTGAAGTAAGGAACCCACTCGAGTCTTCCTGCGATCATTCCTCTAGTATTGACCATCTTGGAGGTGGAAGTAAACTGAGTCCTCGGGAACCGGCTCTAAATCTGGCCATGCAAAACCAGAGAGGTTAGACCTCTAATAGCAAGTACCACAAGGAAGCACGATATGAAGGACTAAACCAGTAAGTAAGAGAATATAATAATAGATCTCCGCTTTCCACTAGGATTTATATAACATCACGACACTTCGAACCAACCTCCCAACCAAACAAGGACAGAAGTTGGCCCGTCATGTCCTGACATTCTGATCATCTCAGTTAGGCAACAGAGTAGGTACAGTACACAAACAAATCATCTTAAATGGCCAATCAACTCCTACGGTTTGCTATTGTGAGTCCCAAGTTATCCTGGAATTATGCAAATAGGGATTCCTCAGTTCTTACTATATGCGAGCAAGGCTAGTCTGTCCAATCAATCAATTGCGTCAATCATGAATTAGACGAGTCCCAGCGGGACGCCCGTCATCAATATACAATATACAATAATAATATAAGCAGATACCGCTCCCTGCCCGTGTGGCAGGTTTACAGTATCTGTGGGAACCAGCCGGCCCGTCGGGTACTACTAGTCTCAAGGGGGCTTCTATGTAAGAACTTAGGGATCCATTCTCTCCGTGCAATCATTATTTTATTTAACTTAATAATCTCTACGTTGAGTGAAATCCCATGCCGTGGATCATGGTCATTCAAATGAGTACTTTCGTATGGGGTACGATATGCGCAACTCTACAACGATACCCGTGCGGCTAGGTTGTAGGTCTTACATAGCATAATACAACAATCAAATCTAACCACGGAGTAATCATGCCTTGACCATAAAGTACACATGCTGCTTTTGTAGAAAAATAATTAAATAAATAAATAAATAGATTGAAGCCTGCATGTGCCTGTACGTCAATATTCGGGATCAGCCAGTCGATTTCAATAGTTCATTACATGAACGTGTCTCATTCATTCAATTCAATAAGACGACTAGCCAGTCTTTTAGTTCCAACTAGGAACGCATGATCAATTTTAGTCAAGATAACCATTATTATCAATGGTGACAAGGCATGAAAGTCGATTAGTATTAAATGGGGTCGAGTCTATAACTCTCAAGGTTAAGTTTCAGTCTTACTGGGTATCCATAAACCAATCAAGACACAAGGTACGTTCTACACAACCATATGTATCAAAAACATTAACATGCTAAGATTATCGAGTTCATAAAAAGGCGTAAGGATATAATAGAAGAATTATCATGCCACCATTAAATGAATAAATCTGAGAACAAATAGAAACACCCAAGTCAGAAAGTCACGCCAACAAGTCTATGCTAAGGCCAACAAGTCACGCCAACAAGTCTATACTAAGGCCAACAAGTCACGCCAAGTCTAGTAGGTAGGAGTGAGCGTATAAACAGCGTGAGCGTGAAAAGTGGTTCACGTTGGCACGCACAGCGTGAGCGTAAAAAGTGGTAAGAAATTCACGCACTCATAACGTGAGCGTAAAAAGCGTGATAAGAAATTCACGCACGCACAGTATGAGCATGAAAAGTAACTCACGCACGCACAACGTGAGCGTGGAAGGTGAGCGTGAAAAATGATAAGAAATCTACGTACGCACGCAAAGACGTGTGCGTAACTAAAATGTCACGCTGACACGCAAGAACGTGTGCGTGACTGAAAATTCACGCAGACACGTAAAGACGTGTACGTGACTGAAAATTTATGCAGACATGTAAAGACGTGTGCGTGACTGAAAATTCATGCAGACACGCAAAGACGTGTGCGTGACTGAAAATTCACGCAGACACGTAAAGACGTGTGCGTGACTGAAAATTCATGCAGACACGTAAAGACGTGTGCGTGACTGAAAATTCACGCAGACACGTAAAGACGTGTGCGTGACTAAAAATTCATGCAGACACGTAAAAACGTGTGCGTGACTGAACCTTCGTTCCAAGCCAGAAATGAAGTTCCCATGGTTCAGAACCCATGGACAACCGAGAATACACGCCAGGTTGGGAGATCAAAACCCATGAACAACCGAGAATACAACAACTTAGATCTAGAAGAAACAAGTCGAAGAAATTAAAAATGCTAAGTACTAAACTCTCTCAGGATCATGAGAGCAAGACAAATGAACCATAAAAATGGTTCTCCAAGTGGGAAGCAAGAAGCAAGATGTACTTGCCTGCTGTTGGTTGGTGGAAGAGAGTGGTGAGGAAGAAGAATAAGTAATGGTGAAGGAGAGTTATGAGGAGAAAGAAGGTGATGGGGGCTTTAAATAGGAAGGGTGGTGGTAGGTGGGGTTATTGGGTTCGGTTCATTGAACCACCATTGAACCCGAGAAAACCAACTATGGCCGAACCACAATAAGACTAAAGCAGAGAAGTTAAAAGCAGAAAATAAAATACAGGAATAAAATTACAGGAAATAAAATACAGATAATTAATTAACATAAAATTAAAGGAATTTAAATACAGGATAATACATGATAAATACTAAATAAATATATATGAGTTGTACATGTATAAAAATATGCATTTCGGGAACGGGGAGTGACACGAGCCACGTGGTAGATTTTGGCCAACTGGAGCTAAAGTCTGACTTATCCTACGTTGAAGAGCCAGTTCAAATCTTAGAACGCAATGATAAGCTGCTGCGAAATCGAGCGATCCCTCTCGTCCGCGTCCTCTGGAGGAACCATTCGGTCGAAGAGTCGACGTGGGAGCTTGAATCGGAAATGAAGGAAAAATTTCCTTCATTGTTCTCGTAGAGGTAGGTTCTATCCTTAAAGTTTCGAGGACGAAACTTTTTATTAGTTGGTTATGGTGTAGTGCCCCGTCCCTACATCGTGCCCCATTTTCGTCCACAGGGTGCGCGAGAAAGGAACAATGTCGCTATCGATTTGGTCGGGACCGATAGGTCGGAATCGGTCGAGTCGATCGAACGGGAACGGTTGAATTAAGATCCATTCCACGTTCTGCGTAACAACGTAAAAACGGCGTGCCCGTACCCGCTGTAAGGGCACGTGTGCATAACAACGCCCAGCCCACACCGTAAAAACGGCATGGAATGCTGTAGGTTTACTACTCTAACAACAGTTTATATAATATCAAAAACCTGTCGAGAATATGGTCAACTCCGAACGGAGGACAAGCAATGATAATATATGAGTGCTCAATCACAACTCTAAGATGATAAAATAAATACTGAAAGATAAAGACAACACGACAATAAAATATAACATGTCAAGTCCAAACACAAAGAATATACAAGTCTAAGTCCGAAGTCTCTAATACAAGCCAAAATAATAACAGTCCCAAGAGTGACTGGAGACAAGGTCCAGTACAAAAACCTACTCTATCTACAGGATAGGCGGTATCTCGCCCTGCGGTACTTCACCCTGCGGATCTAGGGTATCTGTCTCTAAATCTACTACGTCCGGTGGGCCGTAGTAAGTGCAATAATAGTCCTCCTCTGCATCTGTAAACATTTTTAACATATCCGGTCAGGATGGAACGAGTACAATCAACTAACAACAGTTCACAAGATATGACAAAAGTAATAAGACTGTAAATAGAGAGTATACACAAGAAATTATGGAATGTACATGTGAGTATCATGGCATGGTAAGCTGTAAATTTTAGAGCTAGAACAAGGCAAGTAAAACTGATCATGGCATGTACAAGAATCAAGAATCATCTATCTAGGTGTGTGAGTACTAGCTACAATATGTGGCCGACTTGGGAACTTGCACAATAGTAACAGGCCTGGCTAATCATACGTGGGGTGTATGATCAACACTCACAATCAATAGGTGCACAATGGGTGCACAATAGGCTTTGACCACATATCTACACTAATACTCCCCACCTCCGACTGGTAGAGTGGACCCAAGCAAGACACGTTACGACACGGGATTCTACGAGAAAGGAGCAAGTCTCCTCGAGAATCGGTGTCCATATATTGTACAAGAACTACAAGGGGGCCTGCACAAGATATACCAAGATAACGAGGAATAACATCTCATGTCGGGATCCATGAATACCAATCCGTGTGACCAATGTGTCGAGAACAAGCATATCTACACTAATTACATGAATTATAACAATCATCATAAATTGGAAAAAGTGTCAGAGAATGTACTCGTCTGTGATATAATATAATATGTCAACTGGATCCAATACAGCGCCTCGAGGACCTATAGATAACAAGACATATCAATACTATGTTTAGGAAGTAAAGTCAAATCAAATTAAATCCTATTAAGTCATTCTAGGTCAAGACAAGTCTAGTTAGGTCAACCATGGTCATAGGAGAACATTGGAAGTCAACCCGTATCAAACTAGGTCAAAAGTTGACTTACAGTTGACTTTTGGTCAACGGGTCAACTCTAGGTGAACCCTAGGTTAATCCTAGGTCAATGGTGACTAACAGTTGACTTTTGGTCAACCGTTCAAGTCTAATGAAATTTGGGACTAAATTGGGTAAAGTGTTGACCCATAGTTGACTTTTGGTCTAAAAAGTCAACCGTGGTCAACCAAGGTTAAGACTAGGATTAGATGACTATTTCTAACCATTACCAACCCTTACAATCCATATCCGAGTCCATCTTGAACTCCGAAATCCATATCTTGGCCGTAGGCCAATATCTTAATTTACCCTTTACAAAGGTAAATTTCTAACCTAGGCAAATACCAAGTTAGCCTACCTACGCTTGGTATTTCGACCCGTGCTTCCTAGGGTAGTAGGATACTAGCCTATACATTCATTACCTACCAAGCTTCCTAGGGTAGTAGGATATCCAGTCCATCTTACGGCCTATTGTCGATTATCTTGAATATCTCAAGATATGCAATGGTACGGTACGGTACCATCGTCCTACTCCCACACGAAATTTCGATTTCAACTTGGGAGCCCACCCACAAAATCTAATTCACGTAATCTAGGTCACTTCCAAGTTTCAACACGTTCCGACACTCGGAGCTCAATTTCACCCCTTCACTAAATCCGATTCACTCAATCTCCTCTAAATTCGATTTCCTACATTCTTACACTACTATCCTTCTTTCTCCTTCTCCTTCTCTTTTTCCCTTCCCTTCTTCTTATTCTTATTTCTTATTCTTCTTCTCCTAATTCTTCTTCTACTTCTCCTCATAATTCTCCTTCTAATTTCTCTTCTCATTCCTCCTCTAATTCTTCCAATTCTTCTTCTTCTTCTAATCCTTCTTCTTCTAATTCTTCCAATTCTTCTTCTTCTAATCCTTCTTCTTCTAATTCTTCCAATTCTTCTTCTTCCCCATTCTTCTTATTATTCTTCTTCCTATTTCTCTTCCTCCCCTTACTTCTACTGCTGCTCCTGCTCTTGCTTTGAGCTGCTGCTGCTGCCCTTGCTTCTTGCTGCTGCTACAGCTGCCTACTGCTGCTGCTGCCCTGCATTTGCTGCTGCTGCTGTGCTGTTTGGGGGGGGGGGGGGGGCAGCAGCTCACATCCCCCCCAACAGCAGCTGCTGCTGCTACTCCTTATTCCCTTCATTCCCTCCCTATATATATATATATATATATATATATATATATATATATATATATATATATATATATATATATATATATATATATATATATATACACATCTTTATATGTAAATACATACACACACACACATATCTATATAGATATACATATATCTATATACATATATATATATATAGACACACACACACTCAAACACACTCTCACACATATTCTCACACACACACACACACTCTCACACCCTCTCATGACACCACCACCACCACTTTCCTCTACACACACACACACACAAATACATATAAATATATATACACATATATATATATATACACTCTATAAAGGAAAAACCCTTAATTAAAACCCTAAACTAGTTTTAGGAAAACCTACCAAAATCTATGGTCAAAATGTGGAGAATGATCTCCTCCACATTTATTGTGAAGGAGTAAATGAAATAGAGGAAATTAATGAGGTTAAATGAACATACCTAAAGTGGCTCTCCTTGAAGAAGAAGAAGCTTCAAAAAAGAAAGAAATGGAGAGAGAGAGATGTTGCTTAGGAGTGAAGCAAGAGAGGGGGGGTTGCTCCACTTGTGGCCGGCCAGGGGGGGCCTTATGGGTATGGGTGGAGACCCATTAGGTCTCAAAACCCAATAGACTTAGTTTGGTTCTTTTTTGGGTTTGGTTTGGTTTGGTTCGTTTTTTTCGGTTTAACTCTAATTGACTAATTAAGCCTCTAAATGATTAGTTAAGCCATGGGAGTATGGTTTATTGGTTTCTAGCCTAGTTAGGATGGCATGTGGGTCAAGTCAAGCTAGTATGTGGGTTCCACTAGGGTCCAGACTACCCGGGTCTCCAACTTAAGTCCAAATTGGATAAAATTCAAACTAAATCAAACAAATCCCTAAATATCATATAAAATCAAATAAAATTCCCAAAAATTATAAAACTTGAAAAATGACGAAAATACCCCTAATTCAAAAACTTGGGGGGACAAATCTACCCTCCTTTAAAAAATTTCGTCCTCGAAATTGAATGAGAAGCTAACACAACAACATGAATAAAACAAGGAAAGAAAAAGAAGAATTTACCTCAAGGCTCGAAGAGATATGGGAATCGCTCCTGCATGTCGTCCTCTCTCTCCCAGGTAGACTCACCTGGAGAGTGGTACCTCCATGCAACACGAACCAAGGGAATGACCTGGTTCCGGAGCACCTTCTCTCTTCGGTCCAAGATCTCAACCGGCTTCTCTGGATAGCTGAGTGTCGGTCCCACTTCGATCTTGGAGTGGTCCAAGACGTGATTGGGATCTGCCACGTACTGTCTCAGCTGCGACACGTGGAACACGTTGTGCACTCCCTCTAGCGTGGGCTGTAACTCCAGTCGGTAAGCCACTGCACCGACCCTGCCCAAGATATGGAAAGGTCCGATGTATCGTGGACTAAGCTTTCCGTCGCCACCAAAACGAATCGTGCCACGCGTCGGAGAAATCCGCAGGAACACAAGATCATCAACCTATAACAAAAACACAAGACTTAGAGCTTGATCTAAAACAATCACAATCAGACTCAAATACTAGAAAAATCTAAACTATACCTCAAACTCCAACGGCCTCCGGTGGCTATCGGGCCATCGGCCCAATGCCGTTGCCTATCCTGCGCCACCCGAAGTCTATCTCTGATAACCCTGACCTTCTCTACAGCATCCACTACCATCTCAGGGCCAATTACAAAACCCTCTCGCCGACATCATTCCAAGACAAGGGAGTACGGCACCTCCGTCCGTATAGAGCCTCGAAAGGTGACATCTCTATACTGGCTTGGTAGCTGTTGTTGTAAGCAAACTCTACCAAGTAAAGGTGGTCCTCCCAAGATCCCCCGAAGTCCAAGACACAGGTACGTAGCATATCCTCGAGGGTCTGAATCGTCCTCTTCGACTGCCCGTCTGTCTGGGGGTGGTATGTGGTGCTGAACTTGAGCGATGTGCCCAAGCTAAGCTGCAAACTCCTCCAAAAGTGGAAAGTGAATCGACTGTCCCGATCCGAGACTATACTCACTGGAACCCCGTGCAATCGAACTATCTGCCGCACGTACATCTCGGCCAACCTCTCCGTAGACAAACCCACCTTGAAAGGCAAAAAGTGGGTTGATTTGGTCAATCGATCAACAATGACCCAAATCGTATCCTTCCCTCCTGGAGAGCGCGGAAGCCCAGATACAAAGTCCATAGTGATATGCTCCCACTTCCACTCAGGAATGGGTAGTGGCTGGAGCAATCCATTGGGTCTCTGCCTCCCGGCTTTCACCTGCTGGCACACCAAGCATCTAGAAACGAACTGAGCCACCTCCCGTTTCATGCCATACCATCAAACATGCTGTCTCAAGTCTCTATACATCTTGTTGGCTCCAGGATGCATAGAGTACTTAGAACGATGCGCTTCCTGAAGAACCTCCTCCCGAAGTCCTCCGCTCGGCACGTACAATCTGGTACCATGCCTCAACGACCCATCTCCCGCTATAGAGAACTCATCCAACAGTCCTGCCCGGACCTGCTCCCTGATGACCCTCAGAGCCTCATCCTCAAACTGAGCTGCCCTGACTCTGTCCATCAGCTCCGACTGCACCTGAAGACCCCACATCTGCTCCTCAAACCCAGGAACTATCACCTCTATGCCCAAGCTCTCCAGATCTGCCAGAAAGTGACAATCTATCGTCAAACACATGGCCACGGGATACCCGTTCAAAGCATCCGCGACCACGTTGGCCTTCCCCGGATGGTACTGTAAGGATATATCAAAATCCTTCCCCGGATGGTACTGTAAGGATATATCAAAATCCTTCATCCGCGACCACGTTGGCCTTCCTCTCATGAGGACGTAACTGCCTATATGCATAGGCAATCACCTTCCCGTGCTACTGAAGTACACAACCCAAACCCCATCCTGAAGCATCACTGTAGATCGTATAACCACCAGATCCAGATGGCAGCGTCAAGATAGGAGCTGTAGTCAACCTCGCCTTCAGCTCCTCGAAGGCGGCCTGGCACTCCTCGGACCAAACAAACTCCTCGTCCTTCCTGGTAAGTCGGGTCATCGGCTGGGCAATCCTGGAAAAGTCCTGCACGAACCTCCGATAATAACCTGCCAGACCCAGAAAACTTCGAACCTCTGCTACTGAGCTCGGCGTAGACCAGGACTCCACTACAGAAATCTTCTTCGGATCCACTGAAATCCCCTCGCCAGAGACAACATGGCCTAGGAACTCCACGCGATCCAAGAAGAACTCGTACTTGGACAGCTTCCCATACAGCTGCTCCCTCCTGAGAGTGTCCAGCACAATCCTCAGGTGCTCCTCGTGCTCCTCTGGCGTCTTCGAATAGATGAGAATGTCATCGATGAAGACCACCACGAACTTGTCAAGGTACTGATGAAATACCTTGTTCATCAAGTTCATGAATACCGTCGGGGAGTTGGTCAACCCAAACGGCATGACGGTATACTCATACTGGCCATAGCGAGTCCGAAATGCAGTCTTCGAAATGTCATCCCGCTTCACCTTCAGCTGATGGTACCCGGTACGCAAGTCGATCTTCGAGAACACCCTCGCCCCGCTCAACTGGTCGAACAAGTTATCAATTCTTAGCAAAGGATACTTGTTCTTGATGGTAAGGTTGTTGAGCGCCCTGTAATCAATGCACATACGTACCGTACCATCCTTTTTCGGGACGAAAAGAACTGGCGCGCCCCAAGGTAAAGAACTAGATCGAATAAAGCCCTTGTCCTCCAGCTCATCGATCTGTTTCTTCAGCTCCGCTAAATCACTGTTGTTTATTCTATAGACGTGCTGAGAGATAGGCTCAGCGTCCGGCACTAGGTCTATAGAAAACTCAACATCACGATCTGGCGGCATCCCGGGCAACTCCGCGGGAAAGACATCCAAGAACTCAGCAATAAGTGGATGTGGCAACACCGGCCCCGCCAACAACGTTCCGCAGAATCCATCTCCTGGCTCTGCTGCACCCCTGGTGAACTCAAACTCCGGCTCTCCCGGCGACCTGAACAGAATCCTGCCCCCTCTGCAGTCTATGCTAGCATGGTGCATGCTCAACCAGTCCATACCGAGTACCACATCGTAACTCGGAAGTGGCATTACGA
This sequence comes from Iris pallida, assembly GCA_029216955.1. NCBI lineage: Eukaryota > Viridiplantae > Streptophyta > Magnoliopsida > Asparagales > Iridaceae > Iris > Iris pallida. The sequence goes on from JANAVB010043216.1 coordinate 8,541,597, forward strand.
GCAAACACACACTCAGCTCCCGACCTCTCAAAGAAACTCTCCGCCCCTTGCAAACATTATTAACCAGGATGATGCCATTCCCAGTCATAATCTTGCAAGTCCTACCAAGATACTCAGCAATGATACTGTGCCTAAAAGCAAAAGAAACAGACATAAAACTGTGCGTAGCACCAGAATCAAACAAGGCTAAGGCAGAAAAAGAATCGAGCAGAACAGAACTTGCGACAACATCCGCTATAGGCTCCATCTCCTCGGCTGCAAGAGCAAAGGCTCTACCCTGAACACCCTTCTGTTGGCGGTGCTGGACAAACTGCTGCTGCTGGGTCGGAAGTGGACCCCGCTGCTGAACTACCGGCACACTAGCTGGTGCCCTCGGAACAGGTGCCCTCTGAGCTGCTCCAGCGACACGGGGGTTCACTGGACACTCCCTCAACTGATGGCCTGCGCCGCCGCAAAAGAGACACACTCCTAGCCTCTTTCGGCAAACCTCCCAGACGTGACCAGGCTTCTTGCAGAAGTGGCAAAGAGCCCCATGCTGTGCCTGCCTCGGCTGAGTGTGCTGCACCTGCTGCTGATGATGCTGGAACGGCTGATGCTGAAGCTGAGGGCGCTTAGCAGCCCCCGCGCTGCTACTGGCCCCCGAAAACAACTCATGATCCCTCTTCGGCTTCAAGCCCCACTCTCTCTCCACCTTCCGAGCCTCCGCATAGACCTCTGCATATGTCGCATAGAAGGAAGGGATCAGGATCTTGATATCCCATGTCAATCCCTCCCGGAAGCGCTCTGTTCGGATCACTGGGTCGCTCACCATGTACTCAGCGTATCGGCTCAGCCGGCCGAACTCCGCCGCATACTCCTCCACAGTCATACTGCCCTGCTGCAGGTTCTGAAACTGTCGTACTAGGCCGATCTTGTCTGTGGGGGAAAAGAACTTCTCTCTGAACAGGGCCCGAAACTTAGCCCAAGTGTGGCCCTCTCCTGCAAGAGCCGGCTCGTTCCGGAACCATGTCCGGACAACATCTAATAACTGCAAGCCAACCGCCTCGACCTTCAGGTCGTCTGCTAGGCGGGAGGCCCTCATCTGACGCTCGATATCCTCGAGCCAGTCATCAGCATAAACAATGCCCTCGGTCCCTCTGAAATCCCTCGGACCCATCTTCTTGAAAGCCTGGATGTCTCCGATCTTCTGCTGCTGCACCTCCCGCTGTGGAGCCCCACGCTCCACCGTAGCCAGAGCCAACCTATGGGCATCCTCCATGCCCTGGCGCATGGCCTCAGTCTGTCTCATCTGTGCCTCGTGTTGGGCCCGCTGGGACTCCAGCACCTGCTGCTACTGCTACTCCTTATTCCCTTCATTCCCTCCCTATATATATATATATATATACACATCTTTATATGTAAATACATACACACACACACATATCTATATAGATATACATATATCTATATACATATATATATATAGTGTCACACCCCAGAACCAGAATACTGGAGAGCGGGGGCAGACATAGCCAGCTACGTATAACGGAATGGAATCCACACCGCTATACGGTCACGGCTGTCTAGATATGTGAGGGTTTCACTACAATCCATCAGTCTCTTAAGGTCATAAAATAGCCTATTGTCTCAATCTCAACCAACTAATAATAATCACAAGATATCAGATCTCCCAATATACAATTGTAAGGCGTTCCAAACATTACATATCCAGATGATCATGAAGCTAGTCGTTACAAAATGTGAGGACTAGCAAGAGTTCAGTCATACATGATCAACCCCCGGGGCTTGTCAATCATGTTACAGCCCGTAGGCAGACAGTAAGTAAGTACAATCGAGCTAACACTTGCTCGTCGGCTAAACGCCTCAAAAGAATAATTTACAATATTACAGTGGAAGAACAAAAGAAACCCACTCGATACCCTGGTTACGCCTGGTGACCACCATCGGGCTGGAAGACAGGTAGATCCTTTGCTGCTGCTCCGGTATCTGGCCATACAAAACCAGCTGGGTCAGACCCCAGGAAGAGCAAGTGCCACAAAGGAGGCCACAAAATAAGAACCAAAGCCAGCAAATTAGCACAATAATATAATTACATAATAAGAGACAGTAATTTAAGAAAAGCATGATGGGTAAATATAAAAGACAATCTTGCATAGAATCACTAAAAGACAGGACATATAGAAAAGCATGACAGGATGATATACGATGAGATAACCATGGGACTATTCAGATAGCTAGGTTACAACCCGTAAACCAAACAAGGACCGGGGTTGTAACCCTTCGTCTGAACGGAACTTGGTTTCTCTCACCATTTATCGGCAAGATAAATACAAGAAATCAGGTCAAGTAACAATCTGGAGTGACAATCATTATAGTGATAATCTGGAGTGACAATCATTATAGTGACAATCTCTCAGTCATTCTGGTACAATCTTACAATCAATCAATTCTAGACAACCCTATACTGGACTAGACTCCATCCAAGCAATCACGGCCAATCATTGTCTACGGCTTTCTACATTAACTAACTAGGGTTATCACAATCCTAGTTACTAGCAAGATGCAATGAGATGCTCCAAGTAGTCACAGGCCTTGCAGCTATCCAGGTTATCCAGGCAATCATTATAGTGACAATCTGGAGAGTACAATATATTATAGTGACAATAGAGTTCAATCATTTAAGTGACAATGGTGGGTGCCCCACATAACAGTGGGCTGGAAAAGTGCCCTACTCGTCGGCAGGCTACAAGTCCAAACATTTGCGGCCGGGATAACGGGATTGCCTGTAACTGGGGAACATCTCTTCATGACTAGTGAATTATACTAATTATTAACCTTAGTCCAATTCAGTAGGTACTCCTGACCGTGGTACTCAGGAGTCCCCTCCTAGACATGATGCAAGATAGGACAAGTGGATTATTTGTACAAGCACAATCGCCCACGGTGTCAGGATTAATTATACAGGTCATGTCATGTCAGGTAGCCATCGCAACAGCTATTCAAGATGTATCAGGTCAGGTTATCATATCAAGTGTACTAGTCAGGAGTGCGCCACGACGGGCCACTTATCAGGTCATGCTCAATTATCAATTCCAAACATATCCAGTAAATTCGTGATTATCAAGTTCAGAACAAAAGGCGTAAGGATATAAAATGGACGTAAAATATTTAATAAAATATCAATATACAGGGCTATAGAAGAGCCAAGCTTAAAGAATTAAGACCAAAACTCCAAGAGCCAATGGGTTAAGCAAGGGGTCAGGGGGCAGCGTACACAAAAGTCACGCACGCTCAAGGGGAGCAGCGTACATGAAAAGTCACGCACGCTCAAGGGGAGCAGCGTACATGAAAAGTCACGCACGCTCAAGGGGAGCAGCGTACATGAAAAGTCACGCACGCTCAAGGGAAGCAGCGTACATGAAAAGTCACGCACGCTCAAGGGGAGCAGCGTACATGAAAAGTCACGCACGCTCAAGGGGAGCAGCGTACATGAAAAGTCACGCACGCTCAAGGGAAGCAGCGTACATGAAAAGTCATGCACGCTCAAGGGGAGCAGCGTACATGAAAAGTCACGCACGCTTAAGGGAAGCACCGTACATGAAAAGTCACGCACGCTCAAGGGGAGCAGCGTACATGAAAAGTCACGCATGCTCAAGGGGAGCAGCGTACATGAAAAGTCACGCACGCTCAAGGGAAGCAGCGTACATGAAAAGTCACGCACGCTCAAGGGGAGCAGCGTACATGAAAAGTCACGCACGCTCAAGAGGAGCAGAGTACATGAAAAGTCACGCACGCTCAAGTCTGCGTACGCACAAAAGCACGCACGCAGGAGACACGCTTCCAACAGAAAGCGTATCCAAGGCTCAGTGGCGTAAGCTAGGAAGCTCTGCACACTGCTCACTGTCTTCTCCAAACAGCAAGAACACCATGATGAACCCAAAGCTTCAAAGCATCACAACTTAGCCATCCGAACTCCAAATCCGGATTTTCAAGGTTCCAACTGGAGTGAAACTGAATGCTCTTCCACATGGAAACATCAAAACCCATAAACATCCAACTAAAATAGGTCAAACCATGCAAAATCCAAAAATAGGAAAACTTAGATCTAGAGCAATGGAGACACCAAATCACAAAAAGCCAAGAACTAATGTTGATCACCATGTCCTAATCTAGCTAATGGACCAAGAAAATAGGGTTCTCATGTAGTGGCAAGATGCACTTGCCTATGGGTTAGGAGAGTTGTGGAGGAAGGAGAAGAAGAAGAAAATAAATGGTGGTGGTAATGAAGAGAGAGAGTGGTAGGTGGGGATTATAAAGAGGGGGGGATGTGGTGTGTTGAGGGTGGAGCATAGGCTATGGTGATCCAATACCTATTAAACCCAACCAAACCAACCCAAACCAATCCAAACCAATTAAAACCGAGCCATGACAAAACCCAAAATACGAGAAATACTGAAATTCCACGAGTTGAGAAAAATAAAAAAAATACATGCCAAAATCCAGATACGAGTATAAATACGAAATACGGAAAATACGGAAAATGAGGGTGACATATAGACACACACACACTCAAACACACTCTCACACATATTCTCTCACACACACACACACTCTCACACCCTCTCATGACACCACCACCACCACTCTCCTCTACACACACACACACACACACACAAATACATATAAATATATATACACACACACATATATATATATATATATATATATATATATATATATATATATATATATATATATATATATATATATATATACACACTCTATAAAGGAAAAACCCTTAATTAAAACCCTAAACTAGTTTTAGGAAAACCTACCAAAATCTATGGTCAAAATGTGGAGAATGATCTCCTCCACATTTATTGTGAAGGAGTAAATGAAATAGAGGAAATTAATGAGGTTAAATGAACATACCTAAAGTGGTTCTCCTTGAAGAAGAAGAAGCTTCAAAAAAGAAAGAAATGGAGAGAGAGAGATGTTGCTTAGGAGTGAAGCAAGAGAGGGAGGGGGGTTGCTCCACTTGTGGCCGGCCATGGGGGGGGGGCCTTATGGGTTTGGGTGGAGACCCATTAGGCCTCCAAACCCAATAGACTTAGTTTGGTTCTTTTTTGGGTTTGGTTTGGTTTGGTTTGTTTCGGTTTAACTCTAATTGACTAATTAAGCCTCTAAATGACTAGTTAAGCCATGGGAGTATGGTTTATTACTTTCTATCCTAGTTATGATGGCATGTGGGCCAAGACCAGCTAGTATGTGGGTCCCACTAGGGTCCAGACTATCCGGATCTCCAACTTAAGTCCAAATTGGATAAAATTCAAACTAAATCAAACAAATCCCTAAAAATCATATAAAATCAAATAAAATTCCCAAAATTATAAAACTTGGAAAATAACGAAAATACCCCTAATTCGAAAATTGGGGATGACACCTCTATTATTATCAGTTCTTTATTTATTACCTTTAATATTCTATTGTGATATGCTGGTTTTAGTTCCTAAGTGAAGCCTCCTTTGTGGCACTTGCTCTTTCTGGGGTCTAACCCAGCTGGTTTTGTATGGCCAGATATCGGAGCAGCACCAGAGGATCCACCTGTCTTCCAGCCAGATGGTGACCACCAGGCGTAATCCTGACAACGAGTGGGTTTCTTTTTGTCCTCCCACTTTATTGTAAAAATTATTCCTTTGAGGCATTTAGCCGGCGAGTACGTGTTAGCTCGTATTGCACCTTTATTTACTGTCCGTCTACGGGCTGTAACATGATTGACAGATCCTAGGGTTGATCATGTATTACTGAACTCTTGCTAGTCCTCACATTTTGTAACGACTAGCTTCATGATCAGCTGAATATGTAATATTTGGGACGCCTTACCATTGTATATATGGTGATCTTACATCTTGTAACTTTACTTGCTTGCTTAAGATTGAGACATTTAGGCTTGTTATTGACCATAGGAGACTGATGGATTGTAGTTAAACCCTTATATATCTAGACAGCCATGACCGTATAGTTGAGGTGGATTCCATTTCATTATACGTAGCTGGCTATGCATGCCCCCGCTCTCCAGTATTCTGGTTTTAGGGCGTGACAGTGGCTCCATTCATAGGAAAATCATTCTTATTGTACGTCATGCAATAGATCATTCTCTTAGTACATTGTTAGCCCAAAAGTGCGATGAAGGTCATGAACAAGCTATATATTATCTCAGCCGAATGATGGTTTGTGTCGAGCACATGTATAATCCAATCGAAAATAAGCGTCTTGCAAGGATATTTGCAACCTAAAAAATGTGCTATTATGTGATTGGACAAACTATCCATGCCATATTAAGGGTTAACCCCCTCCGAATACTCATGACTAAGCTTGGTGCGCTTAACTCTTGCCTAGCTACGTGGGCAATGTTGTTATCTTCCTACGATATGGTATTCGTCCTCAAAAGTTAAGGTAGTTAAAGGCCAAGCGTTGGCAAATTTTCTTGTAGCTCATCCGGTGCCAGAAACTTCTAAACTCTATGATGAGGGAGGAGGACGTATAACACAACAATGGAAGATTCAATTTGGCAAATGTTTTTCGACGGTGCTTCGAGAACGGAACCCAAGGGCATTATTGTTGCAGGTGTGAGGGTAGTGCTTGTTTCCACTGACAATTTTGTTATCTATCGTGCATATTCCTTAATGGAACCATGTTCCAACAATATGGCGGAATATAATGCCCTAATCATCGGTCTTTGGTTAGCTAAATAGCTGGGGGTAGACTATCTGTAAGCCTTTGTTGATAGTTAGTCAAGTTATGAAAAAATATGAGGTTCGACATGAAGATCTCATCACATAATACAAGGCTACTCTCGATATAGACTCAAAGTTTTTTCTCTTCATCAATCATGTGCCTCGATTGCATAATACTGAAGCATATGCACTAGTCGGTCTTGCGACTTCCCTAGCAATTCCTATTAAGAATCAACGTTCGATTATAGTGATTGGTCGAAGGTTGTTCTATGCCAAGAATAATTTGCACGTTTGTCAAAGCTATGCTGCAAAGACGAACGTTGACAGCTTCAATGTTCGATCATATTTGGAAAGAAAACCTTTTTCCAAATATATTCTTATTGTTGTGAAACCCTTACTATTCACCATTATGTCATGAGTTACACATGACTCTTGGGATCATGTAACTCATGACCCTTGGGTTGCCCCTTATCCCTATATATATGGCTCTTGCCATATGATGAAAGAATAAGAAAAAAAAATACTATTCTACGATATCTAGTATCCCTTCAAACACGTTATCAGCACGATTGCTGAAGCAAGGAGAATCGACGTCCAGATCTCGACGTCGTCCTTCCTTTTTCCCTAGTTGATCCGACCAGAGGCTGGTAACACTTCTTAATTTTTTTATACAAATTAATTGTTTGAATGAAAATTAGCAATATATATATCTAACAATCTAAGAGTGATATTCTTTATATTGCTAACGTTCAAAACAAATTTGCTTCTTATTAAAACAAATATTGTTCACTATACAACAAATTCAATCTTGTAATAACTTAGCAGATTTGTTTACCAAAACACTGCCACGATGTACTTTTGTAAAGCTTGTAAGAGGAATAGGGATGAGGCAACTAAAAGACCTGCAAGCCTGAAGCTTGTATAGATCAGGGGGAGTAAAACTATAGGATTGTACTCTTTTTCCTTAGGACTGATGGTTTTTTTCCACTGGGTTTTCCACAGCCAAGGTTTTAACGAGGCAAAACAAGTTTACTCTGGATCCAGCAGTATCCACCCCATTAGCTTATTGAATCCTGAAGTATTTCATAAGTGGATCCAAGAAAATGGATGAATAAGGGGGAGTGTTGTGAAACCCTTACTATTCACCATTATGTCATGAGTTACACATGACCCTTGGGATCATGTAACTCATGACCCTTGGGTTGCCCCTTATCCCTATATATATGGCTCTTGCCATATGATGAAAGAATATGAAAAAAATACTATTCTACGATATCTAGTATCCCTTCAAACACTTACATATGTTTTGTAATTACGAGATTTTTTTTACCTTTATAAATAATCTTAAAATAATATATATATATATATATATATATATATATATATATATATATATATATATATATATATATGAGGAGGGATATTGCACCAAAGCTTATTGCACCATTTAATCTCAACCGTACAATCCATGTGATCATGTGGTTATAAAACATGATGACATCATGGTGACATGACAACCACTTTTGGGACATATGTCACCATGATGTCATCATGCTTTATGACCACATGATCACATGGATTGTACGGTTGAGATTAAATGGTGCAATAATGTTGCAATAAACCTTGGTGCAATATCCCTCCTCTCTCTCTCTCTCTCTCTCTCTCTCTCTCTCTCTCTCTATATATATATATATATATATATATATATATATATATATCCCGTCGAAGTCCTGCGGGGCCGTTAGATCGCGTGGGCCCCGCAGGACTTCGGATCGTGCGGGGCCCACGCGATCTAACGGCCCCGCAGGACTTCGACGGGATATATATATATATATATATATATATATATATATATATATATATATATATATATATATATATAATATTTTATATTTTCCATTATAATAGTTTATGAAATATGCAGTATACTAGTTAGTTATTTAACATCGTTACATTATTTATTTAATATCGTACTCAATGTAAAAAAAATCCTTTTAATACAAGGATTTTTTGATTTTTGTCCCACTTGTTAATAGAAATTTGTACCTATACATTCCATTTTTTGTCACGAATTTTTTTCGTGACAAAACGAATATTTTTTTTTTTCACGAAATAGATATTTGTCGTGACAAAAAGTAGGAATTAAGTCTAATGAAATTAAAAAGTAGGATGCAAGTACAAATTTATATTAACCATTAGGATGAAAGTCAAAATTTATCTATAATTAAAGAGATATTTAGACTTTTTGTCTCGAATAAGTTACGATATTTGTGTTTTGGTCTCCATAATATATATAATTAGTGTTTGGATATTGAATAAGTTAGAATATTTGTGTTTAGGTCTCCATAATAAATATAATTAGTGTTTAGGTCTCGAATAAGTTAGGATTTGTATTTGAATCTCCATAATAGATATAGTCAGTGTTTGGGTTTTGGTCTAAGGGTTGACAGTTAAAATCCAACTAAAAAACAAAAAAGAAAGGAAAAAAATGAATAAAAATATAAAAATAACAAAATAAACAAAAATAAATTTGGAAAAAACGAAAAGGGGTAAAACGAGAAAAAAATGACGATATAAAAAGGGGGAAAAGGATAAAAAAATTACTGAAAAAAATTGGAAAAAAAGAAATATAAAAAAAAGAATAAAAAAATTAAAAAGAACAATTTTTTTTGTCATAGCATAAAAAATACCCACATGTTCATAATGGATACAATTTTCATATTTTGTGGAAAAATTATCTGTCCGAATATTCGTAATTTTTGAAAATATATTTTTAACCTAAAAGAAACACGTGAATAGGTTCCATAATAAATTTGTCCGAAATATTTAAACTCTAGGTCTCGATATTTTCGAAAAAATTTATTTTCAAAAATTACGAATAACAGGAAAATTTAATCCCATAATAAATTTATTCCCATTGTTTTTTTATTATATTTATCTTTTTTGTGTATTATTTTTATTGTTTCATTTATTTTTCATTTTTTTGTAATTTTTTCTGTTTTAGTTGTATTTTGACTGTCAACAGTTAGTCTAACCCAAATATTAATTATTTTATTATGAAGACAAAAATATAAATATTCTGACTTATTAGAGGCCGAAACAATAATTAAGTCTGTTACGAAAATTTAAAATAAATATTCTAACTTATTCGAAATATAAAGTCTAAATATTCCTTAATTAAATTGATGAATGAATTTGCTTGTCTTGCCAAATGACAATTTTGTGCCAACATACTTTTGGCCCGAAGCATCTCATGAGGGTATTTATGTCATTTAACAATCACCTGGTTTCTAGGGACGGACTGATAGAGACCGACATAAGCAAAAGCTGACGCAAGACCCGACCTATATCAAATTACAATCATACCCCTACTTTAGTTTACATCGGGACGTAGACGAAATCGACGGTCCAGAACCTTTCAACACGGGATCGGACGGTCGGGAGCACGACAGCGCACCCACCCGCCTCCCACCTGCAAGCCTCACGCGCGAGAAAGGCTGCCGACCCATTCAATGCGCCAAAGCCAAGAAAAGGCGCGAAAGGAGCAGGACAGACCCGACATTCTCTGGAAATAGTAAGGGCATTACCGTCAGTTCGGAATTGCGATAACCACAGCCGTTGATCGGACGGATCGGACGCTGGCACGTGTCGCACGTCGGGATGGGAATTTGAAAACTCGGTAACCGATGTTCCGAAAGATGGAATAAATAAAGGTATTATTAGCAGGCTTAACGAATCTCGACAAGAAGTTCGACCATTGTTGTACTCGATGACGTGGCGCTATGTTATTGGAGGGTGTGTGAAATACCGGTGCAAGTGAAGAAGAGTGGGAGGAATATTAAATTCTAAGCTTTTTGTTCTTATATTTCTAACTACTGTTGGGATTATTTGTACATGTACCCTCTTGAAATATTATTTTGTTTCTCTGTCCTTAGAAAAAGATTGATATTACATTAACAACCTTTCAAATTGTTATTTTATTTTGCATATAATGTACTACAGCCTTACGAACATAAATATATATACAGCCTTACGAACATATATATATATATATATATATATATATATATATTAAAGCAATGGGTACTTGTGGTGAACTCGCCTCCACTGAGGTTCGAACTCCCGATCACTTGGACCACATGCATCTCTCTTAACCACTATGCTAGAGGTCATTTTATATATATATATATATATATATATAACAAATTTACAAATTTTATTTTTGGACGATAAGGTTTATTTTGTATCACATGATGCATGACTTCATACGAATAATATAAAAGTTAATATTTTTTTTTAGACTTTTATCTTAAAACTTTAAAATATTTTTACAACTTTAGATATATCAAGATATACTTAAATTAAAACATATAAATTATACACCTCCCTACTAACCACTAATAATTATACTACACTTCCAACTATATATATATATATATATATATATATATATATATATATATATATATATATATATATATATATATATATATTAAGTCCCTCTTAGAAAACCCCCTAAAAATTCCCCTCACTCTCAGCCGTTCATTTAATGTTAATGTTAATATTAATGTTAATATTAATTTTTATTTTTATATTAATGTTAATGTTAATGTTAATATTAATGTTAATATTAATTTTAATGTTATGTTTAATGTTAATTTTAGTATTTAACATATAGGAAGCGGATCAAAAGCCCCCCCTTAAAAAACCCCTAAAATCCTCTCGCTCTCAGCCGTACATTTAATGTTAATATTAATGTTAATATTAATGTTAAATACTAAAATTAACATTAAACTTAATATTAAAATTAATATTAACATTAAAATTAATATTAACATTAACATTAATATAAAAATAAAAATAAAAATAAATATTAACATTAACATTAATATTAACATTAAATTACGGCTGAGAGTGAGGAATTTTTTTAGGGAGTTTTCTAAGGGGGACTTTTGTTCCCAATTCAGAATCAGTCGAGCACGTTCTGCTTTCTGGGGAGTCTGCTTCTCTCATTTGGACTCTCCTGCATTACAAGTGCAAGAAGGTCCCCACAACCGGGGGCATCAACGATCTGCTGGCCAGCTGGAACACGTCGCACGGGCATCAGATCGTCGCTGTCGCCGCTTTTTGAGTTTTATGGAAAAACAGAAACAAATACAGATTCGAGGATCGTCAATTCCAGCCTCCAAAATTGTACAGAGAAGTGATTCGGCAAATCTACAAAAGAAAGAGGTGTTGCTCTCACACCTCTAACAAGTTTTGGGAGGCTTTGGACCGATGAGTCGGGCTCGGGGGTGAGTCCCTCGGGTTCCCGCCTTCACAGTTTACATTTTGTGCTTTCTTCCTAGTTTTCTGTTTTTACTTCTTTGCTTACCAGGGCATTTTATTTTTTTCGCCTTTGGTACCAGCTGTATTGCTCGGTTTTGAGCCCTTCTTCCATTTCAATAAAATTTGCTTTCCTAAAAATATATATATATATATATATATATATATATATATATATATATATATATATATATTAAGCAATGGGTAATTGTGGCGATCACTGGGGCTCGAACTCCAACCACTTGGACTGCATGCATATTTCTTAACCACTAGGCTAGAGGTCATTTGCTATATATATATATATATATATATATATATATATATATATATATATATATATATATATATATATATATATATATATATATATATATATATATGTGTGTGTGTGTGTGTGTGTTTGGGGGGGGGGGGGGGGGGGGGGGGGGGGGGGGAAGGGAAGGCTTATTTAGTTTTAGGGTTTAGTATAATAACATAAATTTATGTTTAGATTTTCATATTGTCCACAATAGAATTAGGATATCATCCTAACGGTTGATTTGGCTTACGGTAAAAACGAAGTCATAAACACAAATTTAAATATTATACGAGATCCTAAAATTAAACGAAAATATGTCATGATTGTGTGGCTTGGTTTATTTAGTTTTACACGGTAGATATTGTGTGATTTAGGGTTGTGTGGCTGATGAAATCATGATTGAAGCAAATAACAATGTCACAAAAGTCTTATTCTCGGCTAGTCATGACAAAAAACTAAATAACTCAAGTCACACAATCCCACACTGCAAACTAAATAATCCAAGTCACACGACCCTCGTATATTTCAATTTAGTTTTTAGGCTCTTGTAAAATATTCAAAATTTATCTTTAGGTTTTTATTTTTGATCGTCGGCCAAGTCAACCGTTAGAAGAGACAATTAACTATTTTAAGAATAATATGAAAAATATAAATGCAAATTTATAATATTAAACCAGACCCTAAAATAGTGTTGAATATATTTGACTAGTTAGGTATCCTTAAATGCACATTTCTGGAGGGGCATACATGATAAAATTATGTTGTTATTAATTTAATATTGGTATATATATCAACAGGAATAAAGGCTCAGCTGTCTTCTTCTTCTTCTCTGCAAGAGATTTTATATTTGTGGTGTTCATAGTTCATTCTTGACCATGATAGTAATGTGTAGTTCGTTTTGAGGAGGAGGAGGAAGAAGAGTTTCTGAGGAAGCAATCATGTCACAAACCAACTGGGAAGCTGATAAGATGTGAGCTTTAATTTTTTTTTTTTTCTTTTTTTTTCCCCTTCTAATTACGTTGTTTTTGTTTTTTTTAGATTTTGGGATTCTTTATTATGTATTCATTTTTCCTTTTTTTTCTTCCCTCTAGATACATTTGGTTGAGAAAACTTTCTATTGGGTTTTAGTTATTATTTAATTTTAGGGTTTATAGTCTATTATAATCCTTTTTTGTGGTTTTTTGGTTTGTTTTGTTAGAAATTATTTTGCCTAATTTTTTTTTTTTTTTTTCCTTTTTCAATCCTTGCACTGTACTGTGTTTCCAGTGCTGGTGTTCTTTAAAACTCACATTTGATTGCGAGGTGGAAAATAAATTCATGGAAATTTGAAAATTTTCATAACTGGCGTTGTTTGATTGCATTTATTTTCTTGCGGAAAATCAAATAAATTTTCATGACAAACTTAATTTGGGTGTTTGATTGTAATTTTGTTTATGGTAAATGATATTTTTAAAAAATTTCATGTAAAATATAAGCTATCAAACTACATTGGTGGAAAATTTGTGATGAAAATATTTTTCATGAAAAAAAAACCCATTCAAACACAGGCTTCCTTTTCCTGGAAATTTTTATAGAATCATATACACAAATTTGAGATGACACGATAGGGACACAGATACACTGACACCATCATTTTTTCTTGATTGTCTTGGTGTAGTTAGGAGCGTGCTTGTCGTGTCCCACAAGCTGACACGACACATAAGGACACCATCAATTTGAAAGGACACGGTACAGATACGGCAATGTTGGACACACCAATATTTCTGGGATTTTCTATTGTATTTTGGAGTGTTGGTTCGTGTCGTGGCGCACCATGACAGCCACAGGGACACCGTGTGTTAGAGTGTGCGGGTCGTGTAGCACAAGTTTGACACGACACCGCAAATTCAGACTCTACATGCCACCGGCAACATTGACCCTACTGTAATGTCCTAGTGCATGTTTTGAAGTGTCTGCGTCGTGTCTGACACGACACACACACACATTGTGTTTCATACCCAGGAAACTTGTAATTAATTTATGAAGCGCAGGTGCTTCCTAGTCTAACAGGCTTATTTTTTGCTTTTAACGTAATTGTCTTTCACACCCAGAAAACTTGTAATCAATTTTTTTTTTTTGTGGTTGGAACAGGCTCGATGTTTACATTTACGACTATTTAGTAAAGAGGAACCTGCAGGCCTCTGCAAAAGCATTTCAAACTGAAGGCAAGGTGTCTTCAGATCCTGTAGGTGAGTAACTGAGTCTAGAACCACCCCCCCATGGTGAAACTAGAATGAAAACGAAAGATGCTCTCGAAATTCTTTTACTTAGAATGCTTGTACACATGTTTTCTGAAATACTTACATGCTTTGAACTTCAGCTATCGATGCCCCTGGCGGGTTCCTCTTCGAATGGTGGTCGGTCTTTTGGGATATTTTCATTGCAAGGACGAATGAGAAGCATTCTGATATTGCTGCATCATATATAGAGGCATGTTTCTAGTGATTGTTTCTCTCTCATCTCTAGCTCTTAAATTTGCTTGCTGATCCACCACTCCTAATTATGCTCAATTTGCGGCAATATCTATGGAAATAAGTTTGTATTATTGGATCTATGAATCCCCAATACGCAAATGAGGAAAATTGCAGAACTAAACTAAATAAATGACAATGGAAAACATGTCGTCTTTAAAATATACTTTGTCCCCACAGATTTGTGCACCATGGTTGACGACGATCTACTCCCGAGATACAACGAATCCCGACTTGCTTCATTGTGCACTCGGTGGCGAATCTCACGATCGAGCATTCATGCCTGTCCAGACGATAGAAAAAGCGTAGGAAAATAATCTGAGGAAATTAGGGTTATGGCTGGGATTTTGTTCTGTTCTATCTTTTTCTCCGAGAGAAGACAAACAAAAACAAAATTATAGCCCTCAAAATCTCTGAGCCCAAAAGCTAAGTACGTCTAATAAACGTGCACCCGCACGCGGATTGCACGGGCTTTAGCCTACGACCCCCAAAACTAACTTACCCACTAAAGGGAAAGAGGTAGTAGAAACAAAGGAGAGTTCCTTCTATCTTCATAATGGACTAAAAATCCATATTGAATCACATGTAGACAACAAGATATTGTCCCATTGCAACAACACCAACATTTATTAGTTTGTTTTCCATTGTGTTGGCTATTCAATTACTTGCAAGTCTATTATGATTCTCTTTTATTTATGCTCAATTTACATGATTTCTGTGCAATAAGTACAAAAGTGTATACCTTCGTGCATAATGCATCCTATCTGAAAACAAAGGATGGAGGTTTAGGTACAGCCGTACTCTGTTTTCTATTAATTCTAGGTAACCGGGTTGAAACTTCGTAGCATCCCTTGGTTTGTCTCTTAATTTTATCCCTTCAGCTTCTGGTACAGTTGATATTATGTTCCATCAATGCCATTCTTCTATTACATTTTATAAAGCAATACTATTCTTGGAATTGCCATTATATTATGCTATCTGTAATTTATTTCTTTGGAAGTATGGGTACAATTTTCAGGTATAGTACATATCCTTTTAAGGCTTTTATAGTGCAAGGTACAGGTTTGGTGGTGTGTGTGTATATATATTTTAACGAGAAACTTTGAGACATGGAGATATCTTTTACCTCATACAAGTGGGATAGTCTTTTCTACGGTTGCCAAAGTTAGCTACAGTTAAACTGAAAAAAAAAAAACTAAATTTACATAAAGTATGGTAGGTAGTACTAAAATTTGTATTCCTTTCATTTTGTTACTTTTTGTTAGAGAAAACAAAATTTTGTTAGTTTTATTGGTTGCTACTGCTGCTCTTCTAGTTCGTTTGGTTATGTTTTAACATGTTTTTGCTGGTTTTAATATGTTATTTGGTTTTTTTTTCTTACATTATTAATAAATATAAGAAATAAATACACTGACCCACAATGTCTCATGAGTATTAAAGGGACCTCCCTTATTTCAAAATAATTACACGAACCTTCCTTATGCTTTATAGTTTATTTTAAAAATAAGAGTGGATAGTGTAATAACCCTTTATATAAAATAAAAAACATAGGGGAGGTCCGTGTAATTATTTTCAAAGTAAGGGAGGTTTGTTTAATAAACATGAGCCATGAAATATAGGAGAGGTTAAAGTAATTTTCCCTAAATTTAGTTATTTATGTATATTTATCTTATTTTTTATTTTGTTCCTTGCTTTGTTCGGACACGTGCCTTAAGTGTGCCTTGATCCTCGGACGATATGGACTCTTTCTGTCTCTAGTGCGCCTTACGCCTTTAACTGCCTTGAAAACATTATATCGGGATTAGGGATGGGGCACCTTTGAAGTAGTAGGGGGTGATGCTATGGTTGGGAGCATTTTGAGGATTAACTATGGAAATCGCTCGTTGGAATGGGTCTCCTGGTGTTGGCAGATGAGATCAAGGGTATTCCGGTTGATCAACTTGCAGCGGCGGACTCTTGGCAGTGGCTAGGTTCGAGTATGGGTAGCTTTACGCACTGGTCGGCATTCGAGGCAGTCAGCACTTCATATCCTACGACAAGGATAATGTGACGCAAGATTGTGTGGGTCAAGTGGGGGGGGGGGGGGGGGGAGAAGATGGCGTTGTGCCTTATGAAAGCCATTTGTGACTGGGTTGCTGACCAAGGGTTGTCTGATTGAGTTTGGGCTGTGATGAACACCGTTGTGTATAGTGGCACAGAAGAGGGTCCACCCCTTCTTGTGAAGGGGTAACACGATCTATGTAGCGGACGATTATAGGATGTTGGGACAAATTGGTTGATAGTATGTTCACACACCGACAGGGAGATGAACCAAACTAGCAACCAGATTTTGGTACAGAGAGATTGCCAGCTTTTGGACATAGTTTGACATTCTGGGGTTGTTTGGTTGTTCGTAAATGGAGATCCCATATAACATATGTTGCATGTAGCATTTGTTATTGTAAGGTGTAGAGAATAATTGTGTGTTTTATTGATTGGCTACTCCACTACTTATAGGGAGTCTAGCTCCCCTTCATATTACATTTTCCAATGTGGGATTAAATCCCTTATTAGTCCTCAACACTCCCCCTCAAGATGGGCGATAGATATTAATCATTCCCATCTTGTTACATAGCTTCGATAGACTTAATGAACTAAGACACTTAGTTAGACAGTCTGCCACTTGTTCTTCTGAGCGAACATGATCAATCTTCAGTATCCCTTTTTCCAGCTTCTCTTTGATGAAGAATCGATCGATCTCGATGTGCTTCGTTCTGTCGTGCTGAACTGGATTGTTAGCTATACTTATTGCAGTTTGACTATCGCTCAGAAGACGTAACGGTGCTCCCTTGTCCAGCTTCAACTCTATCAGCAACGCTTTCACCCACAGCAATTCCGACACTCCTAAAGCCATTGCTCTGTATTTTGCTTCAGCTGTAGATCGTGCTACCACAGACTGTTTCTTGCTTCTCCATGAGATCAAGTTTCCTCCTACAAAGACACAATATCCCGTGGTAGACCTTCTATCGTCTATGAAGCTTGCCCAATCTGCATCGCAGTATTCCTCAACTTCTATACATCCATTCTTCTTAAACCATAGCCCTTTTTCCGGCGTCCCTTTCATATATCTCAAGATCTGAAACACTGCATCCATATGATCCGTTCTTGGATCATGCATGTAGCGACTTACTACACTCATCGCAAATGAGATATCAAGGCGAGTGTGCCCCAGATAAATCAATCTCCTTACAAGTCGTTGATATCTTTCACGATCAACTGGCTCTCCTGCTTCTGCTCCCAACTTGCACTTCTGGTCAATTGGAGTGACTGCTGCTTTGCATCCCAGCATCCCTGTCTCCTTCAGCAGATCTAGTGCATATTTTCTCTGTGAGAGAACAATTTCTTGTTCGCCTTCACACACCTCGATACCTAGAAAGTACCTCATCGCTCCTAAATCCTTCACCTCAAACTCTTTTGCGAGTTTTGACTTCAGCTTAGCGATCTCGACTTCATCATTACCTGTGATTACTATATCATCCACGTATACAGCAAGTATAGTGATGTGGCCTCTTGCATGCTGAAGAAAGATCGTATGATCTGCATTTGCTTGATGGTATCCCATGTCTGTAACAGCCTTTCTGAATATGTCAAACTAGGCTCGAGGAGATTGCTTGAGTCCATATAGCGACTTCTTTAGTTTGCACACTTTTCCATGCGATGTTCCTCCGTCTGATTCTGTAGCGTAGCACCCTGGCGGGAGTTCCATGTACACTTCTTCTTGTAGGTCCCCATGGAGAAAGGCATTCTTCACATCTAACTGGTATAGCTTCCACCTATAATTTGCTGCAATGGAGACCAGAGTTCTTACAGTGCTTATTTTTGCTACTGGAGCAAACGTCTCATCATAGTCGATGCCATATGATTGTGTGTATCCTTTTGCAACCAACCTTGTCTTGTATCGTTCCACTTTTCCTTCTGACGTCTCCTTTACTGTGTACACCCATTTGCATCCCACAGTTTTTTTTCCTTTGGGTAATGGAACCAGCTCCCACGTCTTATTTTTCTCCAGTGTCCCAAGTTCTTCCATCATTGCAGCTTTCCATCTTGGATCTTTCTTTGCTTTCTGCCAACTTTTGGGCAACGAAGTAGAGTCTAATGATGCAATAAAGGCTCGATAATTCGAAGAAATATTAGAATAAGACAGGTAGTTGGCAATATCATGTTCATAATCATCAAAACGACTAGGAGCCTTACCCGCATTGATGCGAGAAGATCTCCTTAAGGGAGCAATAGGTGGTGGAGAGATCATACCATCAGAGTCAGAGAGATTCGCATCAGAATCAGATTGATTCAGTGCGGGGGCAACATCTTCAAGAGTTGGAGCAGGAGTAGACGAGGGACTTGGTACAGTAGGCACGGGGCACGGTACAGGCACAGTACTGGACTTATGCTGTCTCCTTCTATAAACTTGAAGCTCCTTTTCCATTGTCTGATGCTCCCCCTGTTTAACATATGTATCTTCTTCATCTTCTGTATCGGATTCACTGCTTTCTCCCCCTTTCGTCCAGTTTTTCACGACCGGGCATGGGACCGATCCGACCACCACAAATGGGCTTATTTTTTCCTCCTCACATCTATGATCTAACACCCTCTGTGTTAGGTGTGTCACCATACGCTGAACCGTCATCCGAACCATAATATGGTTCCAGTTCTCTGAATGTAACGTCCATGCTTACAAATATCTTTCGCTCAACTGGGCTCCAACATGCGTATCCCTTCTGAGTTGTCGTGTACCCGACAAAGACACATTTAACCGTCCTAGGATCCAGTTTGCCAACTCCTGGCCTATTATCTTGGACAAAACATACACACCCAAATACTTTTGGTGGAACAGTGTACGTGGTTGCACCAGTAAGCATCTCCAACGGTGTCTTCCAGTCCAATACCTGAGATGGCATTCTGTTGATGAGATAAGAGTCCGTTAACACTGCCTGCCCCCATTAGTGTTTTGGGACATTCATAGTCAGCATCATCGTCCGTGCGACCTCCAGCAGGTGTCTGTTCTTCCGTTCGGCCACACTATTTTGTGCCGGTGTATAGGCACATGAAGTTTGGTGTAGTATTCCATGAGTGGATAAATACTCAGTAACCGTCTTATTTGTATACTCCGTCCCATTGTCAGACCGTAAGCACTTAATTTTTGTGCCATATTGTGTTTCTACCCGGCGATGAAAGTTTCGAAACGTCTCAAAGACGTCACTTTTATTCTTCATAAGGTAGATCCAGGTCACGCGAGTATAACAATCAATAAAAGTGACGAACCATCGAAAACCGTTAATACCGGTTGTAGGACAAGGATCCCATACGTCAGAATGTATCATATCAAATGCAGCTGAACTTCTACTTCCTGAACTCATATACGTGCTTCTGGTATGTTTACCCAACTCACATGCATGACAAAATAACTTCTCTTTATTAGCCCTTTGGTATAAGGACAGATACAATCGACTAATAATTTTAAAAGAAGAATGACCGACACGCTGGTGGTGGAGTAGCAATTCATCTTCTACACTGCGCCTTGAATCTTCCGGTAGTGTCTGCTACCAGAGATGCTAATGCTTTGTCCAGTCCAGTCCTGTCCAAGTACCACAGCCCCTTATGCCATGTGCCAGTCCCTAGTCGTCGTCCTGTCCCCTTCTCCTGAAAAGTCACCGTAGGAATAGGGGAGAGCAAATGGTCGGTTCGGTTCAGACCGAACCGTTAATTCGCAAACCGACTATGGACCGAACCTAAATATTTCAAAACCGACCCGAACCGGATGAGTAGAAAACCGATCCGATCCGAACCGTTGTAAATCGGTTCGGTTTGTTCGGTTTGTTCGGTTCCTGGGCCCAGATTTGAATGGGCCGGTTTATGGGCCAAATATGCACTTAAATCTAAAAAATTAATTTCTGCAGACAAATTTTCAGAAATATACAGTAATTTCCAGAATTCATACTTCATATACATATTTCCAGAGTTCATATACAAATATTATGTACAAATGCCATTAGTTTTCACAAATATTCAGCTCCAGGAGTTCATATACAAATATTATGTACAAATGCCATTAGTTTTCACAAATATTCAGCTGTCCTGCACCAATAAAAAAAAGGGGAAAAGAAAGGGAATTCCAGGAATTCCAGAATTCAAATGTCCAATAGTTTTCACTAATATTCAGCTGTCCTCAGTCCTGCACCAATATTCAGCTCATCAAGGATCAATAATATTCAGCTTCCCACAGTTTAAATGTCCTGCACCAATAAAAAAAAGGAAAAAGAAAAAAGGGAAAAAATGTGGCTCAGATGGCTTATTTATGCATCATAGTCTGATGCAATGTAGTATCAATTACACTTTCTCAAGCCTTAATCATCATTGCCACTTTCTAAGTAAATATGTTAGTAAAATTTTAAAGAATAAACAATAAACAAACTGGCATTAATAAATAAACAAGCCATCATCATCAATGGTTGCCTCATCATGTCTGCAGATTTCTCGGCAATGGCTGCAACGAGTGCCTCGCCATTGCAAGCATTTATAATATATGCCTCGCTAGAGTCCTCATTCCTCAATGGCTGCAATAATTTACTCTGCAGTCTGCACACTGGCAACTACCAAGTCCAGAAAGCCCCACAGAAAGCCCCACAGAATAGCAAGAAAAGAAAGCCCCACAGAATAAATGTAACAAGTCCAGAATAAATGTAACAAGTCCAGAATAAATATAATAGAACATAGAGTAGCAGTAACAAATATCCAGGTCCCAAGAGACTTAAAGCCCCACAGAATAAATGTAACATAGAGTAGCAGTAGAGTGACTAAATGTAACATAGAGTAGCAGTAACAAATATCCAGGTCCCAGGAGACTTAAAGCCCCACAGAATAAATGTAACATAGAGTAGCAGTAGAGTGACTAAATGTAACATAGAGTAGCAGTAACATAGAGTAGCAGTAACAAATATCCAGGTCCCAGGAGACTTAAAGCCCCACAGAATAAATGTAACATAGAGTAGCAGTAGAGTGACTAAATGTAACATAGAGTAGCAGTAACATAGAGTAGCAGTAACAAATATCCAAGTCCAGAAGTGAGAAGTCCCACTCCCAGAATAAATGTAACAAGTCCAGAAGTCCCTAAGTCCCACTCCCAGATTACCATCATCATCAATAGTTCCAGATTATACAAAATACTCAAAATGTAACAAGTCCAGAAGTCCCAGAATACAGACAGAGTCACAGAAAGCCCCACAGAAAGTCAGCACAGGCTACAGAAAGCCCCACAGAAAGTCAGCAAGTCCCCAATATTACAAAATACTAATTTTTTCCCTTTGCAAGCAATTTTTTCCCTGCAAGCAACTTTTTCCCTGCAAGCAATTTTTTGCCAAACATTTCTTCCAGAAAATAACAAACATTTTTTCCCAACCTTTTTCTTTCATGCAAGCATTTTTGCCAAATAACAAAGAACAACTCAACAGAAAGTGTAGTGTTCTACCAGAGTCTAAGTGTTCACAGAAAGTGTAGTGTTCTACAGTGACTATGGTACCCTCCTGGGCCTCCCAGTATGAAATTTTTTTGCTAAACAAGAAAAAACAAGAAAGTTTATGAGAGAATATGGTATTATATCAGTAATTATGTAGTGTTCACTCCAATATGCGAGAGATCGACTGATCGAGCGTCCTAAAGCGAGAATATGCTCCCAAAAATATAGATCTGCACAAAAAATATTAATAAAAATTAGAAACAGAAATATAACTAAAATTCTTTGAGTAGATCTTAGTAAAATATTTTACCTGTAGATGTAGCTCAGATCTGTCCACTCCAACCTGTAGAAACCCTAGTTTCCAGTGGAGAATCAGAGTCAGAGTCTCAGAGAGGACTCAGAGGAGGGGATCGTAGACGGGGAGAGCAAACCCTAATCTCCACTGGAGTCAGGAGACGGGGAGAGCAAACCCTAGTTTTTAGGAGCGGGAACAGTAGGGGATCGCTCGGGAGGGAGAGCAAACCCTAGTTTTTAGGAGCGGGAACAGAAGGGGATCGCTCAGAGGGAGAGCAAACCCTAGTTTTTAGGAGCGGGACGGGAACGGAAGGGGTCGCCGGTCGCTCGACTCGCTCGGGGGGGGGGGGGGGGGCGAGAGCAAACCCTAGAATTTTAGGAGGCGGCTGAAAATGAGTGAGGAGAGAGAAAAACTCGGGGTGGATGAGTAATATAGGGCCGAGGGTAATTTGGTAATTGCACCCCATTAATTCGGTTTTCGGATCGGTTCGGGTCAAAAAACCCAAAACCGAGATCCAATCCGAAACCCGATATATTATATTCTCAGAACCGAAATCCGACCGTCCACTTTCCAACCCGATCCGTTTGCCCATATCGGATCGGATCGGTTCGGTTCGGTTTTCGGGTTAAACCCGATTTATGCTCACCCCTACGTAGGAATGTCAAAGGAAACAATACAGTTAAGATCAAGAATAATGGCACTAATAGAAAGAAGATTGACAGGAAATGACGGAGCATGTAAGACATTGGTGAGAGTGAGAGAAGGGGTGCATGCGACGGTGCCTTTACCCATGACAGGGCTGGAGTTACCATCAGCAGTCTAAATGCTCTCCGGCGTCGGTAAGTGAGTATAGTCCTGGAACTTACCGCGGGACCCCGTGACATGGCGAGATGTCCCAGAGTCCATAATCCAACCTGGTTGGTGGACAGCTGCTGCAAGAGCACGCGCAGGAATACCCGTGCTGGTTTGGGCAAAGCAAGTGATGTGGTCCCTCGAGGTAGATGACGCCCCATGACTGCCGTCCGAATCCAGCTTCGTGCTGCGTAACCTCGCGAGGAACTCTTTCTCAAGAGGGGTTAACTCAACCAGGTGATTTTCTCCCCCTTCCTCCGCCAGATTAGTTTTGTGTCCTCCAGAATAATTTTTCCTTCTACCAGCATAACTGCCTCTACCACCTCGACGTCCTCCGCGGCCCCGTCCACGATCACTCGACTGACTTTGCAGGGGTTTTGGACAAAATTTGATGTAATGTCCTGAGTCACCACAGTTATGGCAAACACCGGCCACAGAGGGAGGCTGATTGAAGGCGGCAAGGGCAGACTTGTCAACAACGGCTTGCTCCCCCTGGAAAGAGCCCTTGTTGGGCATCAACTTCAAGCGAGCCTCTTCTTGTGCCATGGCAGCTATGGCTTCTTCTAAGGTTGGAAGCATGGGCTGTGCTAGGAGTACATTCCTTCTATGTTCAAACACATGGTTAAGACCCTTCAAGAACTTCATCATCCGTTGTCGCGAAATATAATCCAAGAACTTTTGGAAATGTTTCGCAAATGTTGGTTCAACTTGGGCATCTTCCATCCTAAGAGGATCATAGTGATCCAGATCAGACCAGTACTTCTTCAACAGTGCTGCATACTCAGAGATGGTGCGGTCGTCCTGGACAACCCTATCAAGTTCATCCTGCAGTTGGAAGACCCGCATAGGATTGCCTGAGCCTGAGTACATATCCTTCAAAGTCCGCCATATATCAACAGCAGCCTCCATTGCCTCTACATTGCCGACACCTGGTCGGTCAAGAAGGTTGTCAACCATCCAGCCACAACATTGTTGACAATTTTTCAAATAGCAAACTCCTTTGAGGAGGGATCATCTGGCGCCTTGGTTTGGCCATTGACGTAGCCAACCAAGCCACGTCCCTTCAACGTCCGCATGGCCTGCCGTGACCATTTCAAGTAGTTGGACGTTCCTTCCAACTTCGTCTCCAGCTTGTCCAGCTTCCCCATTTTGTAGGGTGACGGATACACATCAGTATGGATCACACGTGGGGTCGCCTCGGTTAATCTCTTTGATAAAATATCATCAACCAAGGCCTTCATCTCTTCTGCTGTCAGTTTACCACTGATCGAATCCATGACATCTTCAACTGTGATTCGTCGTCGTCTACGTCGGCTTCGTCGTCGTCGTCTTGATGTAAAGTCTTCAACAGAGACCTTACAAATGCGCTGTTAATGTGGCCAACACCGGCGCGCGCATGTAGACCCTAATTTGCAGATCGAGAACGGAAAACAAATAAAGTATTTGTAATTCCGGAGGGTGTAATCTAGGAACAGAAGGTGCAAATAAAGCATCTGACAGCCATCCGTCTTCGAAAAACCGTCCACATAATCTCTCTCTCAAATTAGGGTTTTTTGTTTTTGTTTTTGTTTTATGAGAAAAAAGGGGGGGGGGGGGGGTTCGGCAGCAGTGGGTCAGACGAGGGAGGGGGGGGGGGCGTCGGGGGGGGGGGGGGGTCGGGGGCCTGGGAGGCGTTGGGGGGGTGCTGTGGGTTAGGGTCTCGGGGTAGGGTCGACAAAGGGGGGGGGTCGGCAGCAGGGGGCGGGGGGGGGGGGGGGGGGGTTGGGTGTTAGGGTCGGCAGGGGGGGCTGGGGGTTAGGGTCGTCGAGGGGGCTGAGGGTTAGGGTCGGCAGGGGCGGTTAGGGTCGGCAGGGGGCTGCAGGGGGGGTCGGCAACGGGGGGGGGGGGGGGTCGGCAGGGTTGGGGAATTTTTTTTTTTTTTGTGGTTATGGCTCTGTAACCATGTAGAGAATAATTGCTGTGTGTTTTATTGATTGGCTACTCCACTACTTATAGGGAGTCTAGCTCCTCTTCATATTACATTTTTCAATGTGGGACTAAATTCCTCATTAGTTCTCAACATAAGAGGTGTGCCGTGTTGTAAATCTATTGTTTGGTTGCATGTAAATGATGTTGCGGGATTTACAAATTTATTATTTGGAGTTGTGATTGGAATGTATGGTTGCAACTTATGTTGCAGTAAATTAAAATCCTTTGTTTGGTTGTGTCTTTATGACAATATTGGAGAGAATGATTGAAAATAATTTGAACATTGTTACATATGTTGCCGTGAGTGATGTTGTGGCCGTCATATTGGAGGAAATGATGTAATATTTGTTGTGTTGAATACGACTCAAATCAAATCTTAATTTGGTTAGGAGTAAAAATGTAAATCAACTCAAAATATTGAGCCAACTTTGTATTCTATGTTATACCCACCACACTAACAATATGTATCATATTCCTAATATGGTAACAATAGCTAGTCTTCATAGGATTACTATTATATTACCTATGGTTAGGTTGATTCGATTGGTACAGATGGAAAGTGTCGTGGATTATGTAGGTTGATATATGGAAGCTTCTTTGGACCACTTATATGTGGTATACATGTTCAACTACAGGTAGAAATTGAATCCTATCAAGGAATGCCATATGGTGATGGTTTTTGGCTATATAAACAACCTTGCTTCCGGCCACAAATAATACAACATCACAGAAAAAATCACCAAGTATTCAATAATCTAATAGGCATATTTCTCGATAACACGAGTTAAGAGTACGCTATCTTCAAGGTCGTGGCGACAGTACGATTTCAGAGAGTTTGGTGAGTCTCTCTTGTAATTCTTGTGGGTTTGAGAGTTTGGTGATTTGGTGAGCGTATTTGAGGTGGGTGTAATTCCTCCATAGCTTTGTAGCTCTTCTTTTCTGGATAGTAAAATCTCTCGATTACCTGGGATGAACTACATTAAATATCTTACGTGCTTTACTTTTGCAGTTTTGTGTTTATTTCTCTATGTATCAGTGTTTCGATTAGTGACCTATTAGCTTCCGCACGACAAATTGGTATCAGAGCAAGGTTTCGAGTTCGGTCGAGCCAGGTTCAGAGTCGGGTTGGGTTTGGGCACTCTATTTGCTTTGAGATAGATTGTACTGAATGTTCATGATTACATATAATCGGATTCAAGTCGACTCCTAAGCTAGTCCGGGTGCAGTGGCCTAAGGTTGGAGGAACTATATACGAATTGACTTCGAAGGTGGGTCTAGTCTGCGGGAGCAAAACGTGTGTTTGGCACCTAGTAGTGGTGCAAGTGAATCTGTTGGTTTAGTTGTCTGGTCGAATGGATCAGGATGACAATATGTTGGATTTCTTGATTGTTCCGGTTCATCCATACGAGTTAAGGGAGATTATATGAGTGTATCTCGCATCCGTTTGATCGCTCAAGGTGGTTTGCAATTAGTGACAATATAAAGGGAGTTAGATCAAGAAGTTAGTCACACATCAATATAAAGTGGGAGGATGATTTATTGATAATTGGCATTGGTCATGACTTAATAATGGATTTTTTTAAGTCATATGGGCCAAGTCCAATATTGTACCTACAGATCAACTCAGGTTCAGGTCATACTGTTTTACCAAAATATTGCAGTAATGCCACCATTTGCATTAAACCAAACATTGAAATGGGTGGAAATAATGCAACAAATGTTACATGTATTTCTATTTGCAACGGAAGACCCCCTCAACTTTATTTAGAGATGTAGGTGATGGTCCATGCATTGATAAGACTACCTCTATGAAGGATCTCGACAATGAATTGGTTGAGACATGTGATACCTGCAAGGAGAATTATCAATCTCGACCAAGACAGTTTCGAAGATCCCAGAGGTTCTTCGTCTCTAATTGAAGATCTGGGATCTTCCTCTCTAATTAATGATTCATGCAAGTGTTGTCTAACTTGCATGATATGATAAAAAATGCTTACAACAAGGACCATATCATTAACACGCATAGACAACAAAGTCTTGTAGGGATGTACAAAGGCAGAACCAGAAATTTGAGCTCAGGTGGGCTGGAGTGGACTATGGTTGGCTAGATGTGGGCCGACTCATATGGAAAAAACAAAAACAAAAAATGTCACGCCCCGCTCCCGTAGGAGCGATCGTCCTCGCTAAGGCGTGATGCCGCACGAGCCTAGATTGCGCCTCGTGCTTGGCGGGTTCCATAACGGCCGATTTCAACGGCTGCGACGGGGTCGTCGCACAGAAGTCCCAAACAGAGATATTGAATACTAGCAGCGGAAGTTAAGAACAAAACACAAGTCATTCAAAAGAAGCTCTTTATTGATATCGAAACAACGGTTACATTGGGGGCGCAAGGCCGAGATTACAATCACTCAAATACACTCGTCTCACATTACAAATCACTCTGCTCTCTCTCATTTCTCGATTACAATTCTTGAGCCAGCGGATGCTTCGGAAGGCGATGTCCATACATTATGTCCTGTATAAGTCTTTAATCCATGCGGCCGCACGCTTCGAATCGCCAAGGAACTGCGTGCTTCGACGCATCCAAGCGAGCTCCGCGCCACGAGCTTCTACCTGCACCTGCACATGGAAACTGTGTGGGTGTCAGTATTCAACTGTACTGTGGAGTGAGCTCCTCGCCCACCCATACAAAACCGACACGTTTATTTTACTTTGTGCAATACAAGTCCCTTTATGATTGTCTTTCTATTCTTGCCTTAGGATCGATTTTAGGACCGACGCCTTGGTCTATTTCGTGTCTCTAGACCGTCACCGTGACTTGCACTAATAATGTACTCATACTTTGCCGCTAGACCTTCTCGTTTCAATAACGTTAACTTATCGTCTCGTGCTTGCCTTTCGTGCCATACTCTGGGACGTAACGACTCGGTCGTGCGGTGAACTCGATTCGTGCTTTAGTATCACCGAGGCAGTGCCTCCTCGCTTAGTCTTGTCTATACTCGTGTTGTGACAACGCGGCCATGCCTCATATCTCGAGGCCGTGCCCAGAAACTCGACATGACTTAACCAAACTTGCCCTACGGCCCTTCTCGACTTAACTCGCAACGACTAACCCGACTTGTGGAACCGGTGTTGAGAACTCAAGTACGACGTCATATCTCGTGCCGAAGCACGTGTCTTTACGTATAGCCGAATCGCAGGCTTTATAATACTTTGGGTGCAAACGAGCACACATTTCACCATTTAACGCATACCGTGCTTACACTTCCTTTGTTATGACCGACTCCGTGCATGCGGATTCGTCGCTTAGCACGCCAATTATCTATATGAAAGGCCACTGGCATGACAAGCCATCGCGGACATAGCTCGGGTAGGCGGCGGGTCCTTCAGCGCAGGTAGCGAGCCCCGTTGAAAGCCCCCGACTACCTACGCAATAAAAGCATGCGCTGCTATAACGTCTACCTCCTAGGACGACTGGGCCCGGTGCCCCGGCGTATAACCAGTCTAGACAGAAATCTTTGTCGACAAGGTGTCCAATGACCACGCACCTACGAGACATCTAGACTCACGTAAATGCATGGCCTAATTTGTTGGTACGACTGGAACTATACTTAGCAACTCGTGCACTGAACCACACTTTGCATAACGTGCATTGGGACCGAGAGGCTCCCAACCGAGGGACCGTCTCATACTCCTTAACATGGATAGAAATACGAGACTCCCAACCGAGGGACCGCCTCGAACATCTTAACGCGGATAGGAACGCGAGACTCCCAACCGAGGGACCGCCTCGAACATCTTAACGTGGATAGGAACGCGAGACTCCCAACCGAGGGACCGCCTCGAACTTCTTTGAACTCGAGGGAACGACTACTACATAGCCTTCCAACTTAACTTGAACAAAACGTGTTCCTTAAGTGCCATAGACCGTGGCTAACTTTACATCGTGCCAACCGTGGCTCGTGCCTTTAACTGACTTACGTCCTACGCGACGCTATCACCCAAGTCATATGTTATATGACGGCCCTTGAGATCGTGGGACTATTTGACTTGACAACCGCAGAAAGAACGAGACGACACTTGGAATGACTTAGGTCGATCGGCACCACTTTGCCTAACTTACTCAAGCCTACAACTTAACCCGAGGGACGAGCCAAGACTATGTCAAGCCTTGCGCAGTGGAAACGTGCATGCTTTATCGAGCATTTACGCGGGCGACGCCTATGACTTAGGCTAACTCATCGTTTGTGTCGAATACCAACTTTCCTTCTCCCAAGCCACGGGACGAAGGACCGAGTGTCATTTTCAAAGCACGCTGAGCAACAACTCTAATCAGACCGTGGGACGTTTTCCATGTTCTAAACTCGATTCGATCCGTCGGGATAATTCCCTTTAGCTATGTGGATTCGTCTCTTTTATTATTAAGCCTACTTGTGCAAGTTAAAAACATACGAATTATTAAGTGAAGGCTAAGATGAGGCAAGTTCACCGAAACTACCCCACCTGAGCGATGTCTTCGAGTCGCCGTTGTAAGGCCAAGTCCGAACGCCGTCGGCGTTTCGATTCCTCCGATTGACTTCGCGGGACGGGGCACTACAAAAAAATATACAGAAAAAGGGGAATTTTTTTTGGGAGGTGGGCTGGAGCCCACCCCAGCCCTACTGGTTCCGCCTATGGGGATGTATATAAACATAGCCGGATAGTTATGATTCGAGGTGAATCTAACAATGTAAATCTTGAGAACCTTGCCCGGCATGTCTGGGTTTCCTACTTGAGACCATAGAAAACCATGAGTCTGATACAATGTTAGAAGTTCTAGAAGAGAATTGGGAAAATTTATGAAATGCCCAAAAATTTAAAAAGTTTTATGAAAAACCCACCGCAAAAGAAACTTTCATCGCGTGCCCAGCATTATCTAAAAAATATATAAAAGGGGACGGCATGACCTTTTTGCCCTTCTACTTTATTAAGAATATCCACAAACTCAGCAACTCTTCAGAAAAACGGTTCGATTCCAGAAGAGGGAGAATTACATACAAATCCAGCAACTCTTCAAAAAAAACGTTTCGATCGCTCCTTCCTCTTCCATACTCTGTTCGCTTTCGATTTTAGGTCATCTCCTCCAAAAATTTTAGAAAAATCCTACAAGAAAGCGCCAGCGAATCCCCATTCGCAAGTTTCACACAATGTCGCAATCATCATCAATGGATGTAGACCGAGTTAGAAAAGACGGAGAAGAAGTAGATGTTGAAAAACAAAAGAAAGAAGGGGTGAAAGTTAAGAGGATTGCTCGTAAACGAAAAGCTACAAAAGAAAAAGAAGTGCAAGAAGAAGTAGAAGAACAAGAACACGGAGAACAACAAGAACAACAAGAACAAGAAGTAGCAGGAGAAGAAGAAGAAGATCAAGAAGAAGGGAAAAAAAGGTAAAACTTTGAGTCCTGTTCATTCTCCGTTTATATTGACGCAAAAAATGAGAATGATCATTCTCCGCCTATAAAATACACGGAGAATGCCCTTTCTGTGTATTTTGACCTAGAAATGGCCATTCTCCGTGTTAAAATACACGGAGAATGGCGTTCTCCCTTGTATTTTGACCTAGAAATGGTCATTCTCCGTGTATCTAACACGGAGAATGACTATTCTCCGTGTTAAAACACACAGAGAATGACATTTTCTGTGTATTTCGATATAGAAATGAACATTCTCCGTGTTTCTAACACGGAGAATTACATTCTCCGGGTTAAAATACACGGAGAATGGCGTTCTCCCTTGTATTTTGACCTAGAAATGGCCATTCTCCGTGTATCTAACACGGAGAATGACCATTCTCCGTGTTAAAACACGTGTATTTTGATCTAGAAATGAGCATTCTTCGTGTATCTAACACGGAGAATGATCATTCGCCGTGTTAAAATACACTGAGAATGTCATTCTCCGTGTGATTTACACGGAGAATGACCATTCTCCGTGTCAAATACACGGAGAAGTGTTATTCTCCGTGTATTTTGACACGGAGAAAGATCATTCTCCGTGGTTGAATAGCGGAGAATGGTCATTCTCCGTGTTATAATAAAGAAGAATGTTTAAACCTAATTGTTGTTTTTTTTAGGAAAAAAAACTGTCAGGAACAAAGAAGAAAGACTTTTCCGTGCAACATTCACCCCAATACTCTCTTATGGATGAGGTGAAGGAAAAGTATGGCCATTTGCCTGAAGCAGTTATTGAATCCTTGAAGAATATTGGATTCTACAATTTCGTAGATGTATTCTACAAATCCAAGGTCAAAAAGGCAGAACTATCTAAAGTCACAAAAGGTCCGGAGAACCTGATAAGGACTTACTTGGAAGAAGATGGCACTGGATATTTCCAATTGAGCAACAGTGTCAAGGTAGCACCAACTGCTGATGAGATGGCAACCATTTTCGGTCTGCCAATGAATGATGACAGTGAAGTTGAAGAGAAATATCTAAAAATCATCACTGAAAAACAGAAGACCCCCCCCACCAGCAGACTCATTCAGCATGTGTACAGAACACTTCAAAAGATTGCTGACAAATTCTATGGGAAAAAATGCAGAAGTCTCAAATGCAGAAGTTAGAAAAAGGTTCTTAGAGCTGTTGGGAGACAGTAATGCAAGACCTGATGACTTGGCCAAGTTAATAGTATTCAACTTGTGCCAAACAGCATTCTTCACCAGAATGGGTGGGTCGAACTTGCCGTACAAGTTCTTCGCTCTGGTAGAGAGCATAGATGTTATAAAAAGCATCTGTTGGCCACGTATTATTTTGGCGTACGTCATGGACAGCATAAAGAGGGCTGTTACAAAAACTGAAGATGGGGATATTGAGATATCGTACAAGAAGATTGAAGGTTGTACGATATATTTCTTGTATTGGTTTGCAGAGCACAGTCAACTGTTAGAAAGGAAGTGCAAACCAATAAGTGCATACTCGAGATTCTATACATGAGATGGGAATAGAATCTCGATATTCCTCAAAAATGACTATCAAGGGGCTCAAACGAATTCGGAATTGATATTCAAAGATTTTGTTACAGTGACTGTTGAAGAAGTAGAAGTCCCAGCAGAGCAGCATTGTATAGAAGGTGTAGATAATGCTGTTGATGAAGAAGAACCACAAACTGAAGCCCAAGCACCAGCAATAAACACAGCTGATAATGAAGATATGTTGCGTGTCTTGGAGGAGAAATCTCAGCTTATCGCTGAGAATGAGCAACTCCACGAAAGAGCCCAAAAACTAGAGGCAGATGTAGCCCAACAACGTGCTGTGGAGCTCGTTAATGATGGCTTGGAAAAGGAGTTAGACTCTATAAGGAACGAGAAATCTCTCCTTATTGCTGATAATGAGAAACTCCGTAGAAGAGTTGAAGAACTAGAGGCAGAGGGGTCGGAACAGGAACTAGACTCCCTGAGAAAGCAGAAATCAGAGCTTATTGCTGATAATGAGAAGCTTCGTCAACGTGTTGAGGAGCTACTTCTAAAAGGTAAAATATTCTATTTTTTCAAAATTTTAAGTTGTAATTATGTGTATCTAACACGGAGAATGACCATTCTCCGTGTCAAAGTAAACGGAGAATGATCATTCTCCGTGTTAAAATACGCGGAGAATGACGTTTTCTGTGTGTTTTGACCTAGAAATGATCATTCTTCGTGTTTCTAACACGGATAATGTTATTCTCCGTGTTAAAATACACGAAGAATGTCATTCTCCGTGTTAATACACACTTAGAATGTCATTCTCCGTGTATTTTGACACGGAGAATGATCATTCTCCGCTAGTATTTTAACACGGAGAATGACATTCTCTGTATTTTGACTTAGAAATGGCCATTCTCCGTGTGTTTTTTGACACGGAGAATAACATTCTCCCTGTTAAAATACACGGAGAATGACACTCCTTGTATTTTGACCAAGAAAAGACATTCTCCGTGTATTTTTGACACGGAGAATGGTTAACACGGAGAATGACATTCTCCGTGTATTTTTGACACGGGGAATGACCATTCTCCGTGTATCTTAACACGGAGAATAATCATTCTCCGTGTATCTTAACACGGAGAATAGTCATTCTCCGTTTAAGTTATACGGTGAATGCCCATTCTCCGTGTAAATTACACGGAGAATGCCCTTTCTCCTTGTAAGTCTAACAGAGAATGATCATTCTCCGTTTACTTTGACACGGAGAATGGACATTCTCCGGATTAAAGTAAACGGATAATAATATTTTTCATTGTTTTTAAAAAGAAGATTATATAATATTGACATCATACCTCTTGTTGTTGTTTGTTTTTATATCAGTGAAAATAACAGACAATCTCAGAAAGGAGAATGAAAAGCTCATTAATGATAACAACAAACTTCTAGAGGAAGTTGTATCATTGAATGACGAAATAAAAAAGAACGATACAATTGATAACCTCGAAGCAATGGCTAAACATTGTAGCTTGGGGAGACTCAAGCAGTTCCTCAAAAACATCACACAAGAGCAAGAGAACCAGGAGGGATTAAAAAACAATCAAATGCTCTAGCGGATGATGATTTTGCTACATTGGAAAAGAAGAGAACAGCTGATGCTACAACAAGTAAGAATGTAGCTGCTGGTCGGAAAAGAAAAGCTCATTCCAGTCCCAATAAGAATGTAGCTTCTGGTGGGAAAAGAAAAGCTCCTTCCAGTCCCGAGAAGGTAGAAGATAAAAAGAAGATGTCAGAAACTGAAGAACTTGAAGAATCTCCTCAAACAGCCAAGCTAGTGAAAGAGGGAAAAATGCTGATGCAATGTCCAAAACTCAGACATTGGAAGCAAGCAGACGATGAGCTGAAGCATCTATACAGGAGCATCGTATACCCAAGAAGGATGTCTCCAACGTAAGTATTCTAAACTTGAACCAATTTCTGTACAATTCACAACGGAGAATGATCATTCTCCGTGTCATTTGAAAGGAGAATGATCATTCTCCGTCCCATTTAAAACAGAGAATGGTCATTCTTCGTGTAATTTAGACGGAGGATTGTCTTTCTGCGTCCTATTCATAACGGAGAATGGTCATTCTCAGTGTAATTTGGACGGAGAATGGTCATTCTCCGTCCAATTCATAACGGAGAATGGTCATTCTCCGTGTGTTTTAACGGAGAATGGTCATTCTCCGTCCAATTCATAACGGAGAATGATCATTCTCTCTATTGGAGTTACTTTTTTTTCAATTATATCATTAGACTATATTATTAACATAATCGAAACTAAATTTATGTGCAGTGATAATGTATACCAATACTTTCCAACTGCTCCAGAAGATTGTAAAATAAGAAGAAGAAACAATGATGTTACCTTGATGTTTAATGTTAAAGAAGTACAAGACATATTAAATGAGGAAGAAATAGAGGCTAATGTTATGAACTTCATAATAAAGATTATGAACGAAATACAAGCCGATACAAGACGTACCATTCAGTCAAGCTCGCAGGGTGCACAATGTAAATGGTCTGCAATCATGATGCCCCATTCATTGGTAAGAATCAAAACTGAAAAATAAATATTAATGTGTACACCTACTAATAGTGTTGTAAAAAACTAACTCATGATATTATTTTTTTTTCTGGAAAACAGCATACCGTTCAGTTTGTCGATGTAGACAAACCAACATCTGGAGCCATGTACAATTTCAAAGCTGAAATAGAAGATTTTATCATGGAGTTGGAGGATGACATCGAATGACTATTCGTGCCACTCTTCCGTGAAGAAAATAAACACTATACACTGCTGTCATTCAACTTCAGCTCCTATGTTTGGACACACTACAACTCCTTGCGGAAAAACACGGGCGCTAAGGGAATCCAGGATGCAAAATATATGAAGAGTAAAATTGAGCCGATTGTAATAAAGAAGATTGCATTGATGAGGGAGAAAAGCCCGACAATTCAGGAGTATGAAACAACAGAGCTCAAGATTTGTAAAGATTGCCCACAACAACTATCACCCAGCTGTCTGCTGTATGTTATATATTATATTGAAAACTTGTCGAAAGCTCCATTTGATTTACAAAAGAAAACAAACAAAGTAGTTCACGATATTATTGTAAAGAGCAAGTTAACTTTGGCTAAGCTTTTGCTTAGGAGTGACTGTGCAATTCCTTTTGTATCATAAAAGAAAATGACAATGTAAATTGGCTGAGAAATTCCTTATATATATTCTGTCTGTCAGGTTTCTTTTGTAATGTATTTGTTGTCCTTTGTAATGAAACTCAATTTTTCGACTAATTTACATTGTTCTATATGTAAATCTTTTTTGTTAAAATTCTGTTGTTTGATTCTGTGTTAAAATATACGGAGAATGACATTTTCTTTGTATTTTGACATAGAAATGGTCACTCTCCGTGTGTTTTAGACACGGAGAATGTCATTCTTCGTGTATTTTGACACGGAGAATGATCATTCTCCGTGTATTTTGACACGGATAATGACATTCCGTGTCAAAATATATTTCGTGTCAAAATACACGGAGAATGATCATTCTCCGTGTTAATACACACGGAGAATGACATTCTCCGTGTCTAAAACACACGGAGAGTGGCCATTTCTATGTCAAAATACAAAGAAAATGTCATTCTCCATG
The DNA here is from genome assembly GCA_029216955.1 of Iris pallida. NCBI lineage: Eukaryota > Viridiplantae > Streptophyta > Magnoliopsida > Asparagales > Iridaceae > Iris > Iris pallida. Next base: position 8,577,704 of record JANAVB010043216.1, read on the forward strand.
TATTTTAACACAGAATCAAACAACAGAATTTTAACAAAAAAGATTTACATATAGAACAATGTAAATTAGTCGAAAAATTGAGTTTCATTACAAAGGACAACAAATACATTACAAAAGAAACCTGACAGACAGAATATATATAAGGAATTTCTCAGCCAATTTACATTGTCATTTGCTCTTTACAATAATATCGTGAACTACTTTGTTTGTTTTCTTTTGTAAATCAAATGGAGCTTTCGACAAGTTTTCAATATAATATATAACATACAGCAGGCAGCTGGGTGATAGTTGTTGTGGGCAATCTTTACAAATCTTGAGCTCTGTTGTTTTATATTCCTGAATTGTCGGGCTTTTCTCCCTCATCAATGCAATCTTCTTTATTACAATCGGCTCAATTTTACTCTTCATATATTTTGCATCCTGGATTCCCTTAGCGCCCGTGTTTTTCCGCAAGGAGTTGTAGTGTGTCCAAACATAGGAGCTGAAGTTGAATGACAGCAGTGTATAGTGTTTATTTTCTTCACGGAAGAGTGACACGAATAGCCATTCGATGTCATCCTCCAACTCCATGATAAAATCTTCTATTTCAGCTTTGAAATTGTACATGGCTCCAGATGTTGGTTTGTCTACATCGACAAACTGAACGGTATGCTGTTTTCCAGAAAAAAAAAATAATATCATGAGTTAGTTTTTTACAACACTATTAGTAGGTGTACACATTAATATTTATTTTTCAGTTTTGATTCTTACCAATGAATGGGGCATCATGTTTGCAGACCATTTACATTGTGCACCCTGCGAGCTTGACTGAATGGTACGTCTTGTATCGGCTTGTATTTCGTTCATAATCTTTATTATGAAGTTCATAACATTAGCCTCTATTTCTTCCTCATTTAATATGTCTTGTACTTCTTTAGCATTAAACATCAAGGTAACATCATTGTTTTTTCTTATTTTACAATCTTCTGGAGCAGTTGGAAAGTATTGGTATACATTATCACTGCACATAAATTTAGTTTCGATTATGTTAATAATATAGTCTAATGATATAATTGAAAAAAAAGTAACTCCAATAGAGAGAATGATCATTCTCCGTTATGAATTGGACGGAGAATGACCATTCTCCGTTAAAACACACGGAGAATAAACATTATCCGTTATGAATTGGACGGAGAATGACCATTCTCCGTTATGAATTGGACGGAGAATGACCATTCTCTCCGTCCAAATTACACGGAGAATGACCATTCTCCGTTATGAATAGGACGCAGAAAGACAATCCTCCGTCTAAATTACACGAAGAATGACCATTCTCCGTTTTAAATGGGACGGAGAATGATCATTCTCCTTTCAAATGACACGGAGAATGATCATTCTCCGTTGTGAATTGTATAGAAATTGGTTCAAATTTAGAATACTTACGTTGGAGACATCCTTCTTGGGTATACGATGCTCCTGTATAGATGCTTCAGCTCATCGTCTGCTTGCTTCCAAAGTCTGAGTTTTGGACATTGCATCAGCATTTTTTCCTCTTTCACTAGCTTGGCTGTTTGAGGAGATTCTTCTTCAAGTTCTTCAGTTTCTGACATCTTCTTTTTATCTTCTACCTTCTCGGGACTGGAAGGAGCTTTTCTTTTTCCACCAGTAGCTACATTCTTATTGGGACTGGAAGGAGCTTTTCTTTTCCGACCAGCAACTACATTCTTACTTGTTGTAGCATCAGCTGTTTTCTTCTTTTCCAATGTGGTAAAATCATCATCCGCTAGAGCATTTGATTGTTTTTTAATCCCTCCTGGTTCTCTTGCTCTTGTGTGATGTTTTTGAGGAACTGCTTGAGTCTCCCCAAGCTACAATGTTTAGCCATTGCTTCGAGGTTATCAATTATATCGTTCTTTTTTATTTCGTCATTCAATGATACAACTTCCTCTAGAAGTTTGTTGTTATCATTAATGAGCTTTTCATTCTCCTTTCTGAGATTGTCTGTTATTTTCACTGATATAAAAACAAACAACAACAAGAGGTATGATGTCAATATTATATAATCTTCTTTTTAAAAACAATGAAAAATATTATTATCCGTTTACTTTAATCCGGAGAATGTCCATTCTCCGTGTCAAAGTAAACGGAGAATGATCATTCTCTGTTAGACTTACAAGGAGAAAGGGCATTCTCCGTGTAATTTACACGGAGAATGGGCATTCACCGTATAACTTAAACGGAGAATGACTATTCTCCGTGTTAAGATACACGGAGAATGATTATTCTCCGTGTTAAGATACACGGAGAATGGTCATTCCCCGTGTCAAAAATACACGGAGAATGTCATTCTCCGTGTTAAGATAAACGGAGAATGACCATTCTCCGTGTCAAAAATACACGGAGAATGTCTTTTCTTGGTCAAAATACAAGGAGTGTCATTCTCCGTATATTTAACACGGAGAATGATCATTCTCCGTGTATTTTAATACGGAGAATGTTATTCTCCGTGTCAAAAAACACACGGAGAATGGCTATTTCTAGGTCAAAATACAGAGAATGTCATTCTTCGTGTTAAAATACTAGCGGAGAATGATCATTCTCCGTGTCAAAATACTCGGAGAATGACATTCTAAGTGTGTATTAACACGGAGAATGACATTCTTCGTGTATTTTAACACGGAGAATAACATTATCCGTGTTAGAAACACTAAGAATGATCATTTCTAGGTCAAAACACACAGAAAACGTCATTCTCCGCGTATTTTAACACGGAGAATGATCATTCTCCGTTTACTTTGACACGGAGAATGGTCATTCTCCGTGTTAGATACACATAATTACAACTTAAAATTTTGAAAAAATAGAATATTTTACCTTTTAGAAGTAGCTCCTCAACACGTTGACGAAGCTTCTCATTATCAGCAATAAGCTTTGATTTCTGCTTTCTCAGGGAGTCTAGTTCCTGTTCCGACCCCTCTGCCTCTAGTTCTTCAACTCTTCTACGGAGTTTCTCATTATCAGCAATAAGGAGAGATTTCTCGTTCCTTATAGAGTCTAACTCCTTTTCCAAGCCATCATTAACGAGCTCCACAGCACGTTGTTGGGCTACATCTGCCTCTAGTTTTTGGGCTCTTTCGTGGAGTTGCTCATTCTCAGCGATAAGCTGAGATTTCTCCTCCAAGACACGCAACATATCTTCATTATCAGCTGTGTTTATTGCTGGTGTTTGGACTTCAGTTTGTGGTTCTTCTTCATCAACAGCATTATCTACACCTTCTATACAATGCTGCTCTGCTGGGACTTCTACTTCTTCAACAGTCACTGTAACAAAATCTTTGAATATCAATTCCGAATTCGTTTGAGCCCCTTGATAGTCATTTTTGAGGAATATCGAGATTCTATTCCCATCCCATGTATAGAATCTCGAGTATGTACTTATTGGTTTGTACTTCCTTTCTAACAGTTGACTGTGCTCTACAAACCAATACAATAAATATATCGTACAACCTTCAATTTTCTTGTACGATATCTAAATATCCCTATCTTCAGTTTTTGTAACAGCCCTCTTTATGCTGTCCATGACGTACGCCAAAATAATACGTGGCCAACAGATGCTTTTTATAACATCTATGCTCTCTACCAGAGCGAAGAACTTGTACGGCAAGTTCGACCCACCCATTCTGGTGAAGAATGCTGTTTGGCACAAGTTGAATACTATTAACTTGGCCAAGTCATCAGGTCTTGCATTACTGTCTCCCAACAGCTCTAAGAACCTTTTTCTAACTTCTGCATTTGAGACTTCTGCATTTTTTCCCATAGAATTTGTCAGCAATCTTTTGAAGTGTTCTGTACACATGCTGAATGAGTCTGCTGGTGGGGGGGGTCTTCTGTTTTTCAGTGATGATTTTTAGATATTTCTCTTCAACTTCACTGTCATCATTCATTGGCAGACCGAAAATGGTTGCCATCTCATCAGCAGTTGGTGCTACCTTGACACTGTTGCTCAATTGAAAATATCCAGTGCCATCTTCTTCCAAGTAAGTCCCTATCAGGTTCTCCAGACCTTTTGTGACTTTAGATAGTTCTGCCTTTTTGACCTTGGATTTGTAGAATACATCTACGAAATTGTAGAATCCAATATTCTTCAAGGATTCAATAACTGCTTCAGGCAAATGGCCATACTTTTCCTTCACCTCATCCATAAGAGAGTATTGGGGTGAATGTTGCACGGAAAAGTCTTTCTTCTTTGTTCCTGACAGTTTTTTTTCCTAAAAAAAACAACAATTAGGTTTAAACATTCTTCTTTATTATAACACGGAGAATGACCATTCTCCGCTATTCAACCACGGAGAATGATCTTTCTCCGTGTCAAAATACACGGAGAATAACACTTTTCCATGTATTTGACACGGAGAATGGTCATTCTCCGTGTAAATCACACGGAGAATGACATTCTCAGTGTATTTTAACACGGCGAATGATCATTCTCCGTGTTAGATACACGGAGAATGCTCATTTCTAGATCAAAATACACGTGTTTTAACACGGAGAATGGTCATTCTCCGTGTGTTTTAACACGGAGAATGGTCATTCTCCGTGTTAGATGCACGGAGGAGAATGGCCATTTCTAGGTCAAAATACAAGGGAGAACGCCATTCTCCGTGTATTTTAACCCGGAGAATGTAATTCTGTTCATTTCTATATCGAAATACACAGAAAATGTCATTCTCCGTGTGTTTTAACACGGAGAATAGTCATTCTCCGTGTTAGATACACGGAGAATGACCATTTCTAGGTCAAAATACAAGGGAGAACGCCATTCTTCGTGTATTTTAACACGGAGAATGGCCATTTCTAGGTCAAAATACACAGAAAGGGCATTCTCCGTGTATTTTATAGGCGGAGAATGATCATTCTCATTTTCCGCGTCAATATAAACGGAGAATGAACAGGACTCAAAGTTTTACCTTTTTTTCCCTTCTTCTTGATCTTCTTCTTCTTCTCCTGCTACTTCTTGTTCTTGTTGTTCTTGTTGTTCTCCGTGTTCTTGTTCTTCTACTTCTTCTTGCACTTCTTTTTCTTTTGTAGCTTTTCGTTTACGAGCAATCCTCTTAACTTTCACCCCTTCTTTCTTTTGTTTTTCAACGTCTACTTCTTCTCCGTCTTTTCTAACTCGGTCTACATCTATTGATGATGATTGCGACATTGTGTGAAACTTGCGAATGGGGATTCGCTGGCGCTTTCTTGTAGGATTTTTCTAAGATTTTTGGAGGAGATGACCTAAAATCGAAAGCGAACAGAGTATGGAAGTGGAGGGAGCGATCGAAACGTTTTTTTGAAGAGTTGCTGGGTTTGTATGTAATTCTCCCTCTTCTGGAATCGAACCGTTTTTCTGAAGAGTTGCTGGGTTTGTGGATATTCTTAATAAAGTAGAAGGGCAAAAAGGTCATGCCGTCCCCTTTTATATTTTTTTTAGATAATGCTGGGCACGCGATGAAAGTTTCTTTTGCGGTGGGTTTTTCATAAAACTTTTTAAATTTTTGGGCATTTCATAAATTTTCCCTATCTTATTCATTTTCCCCATTCTTCTTTCCTGTGTGGGGCTAAATGAGACATAAAAGACAAAAAAGAACTAGAAGCTATTAAAAACTATAGTCTATACAATAAGAAGACCAAAGGCACTTCTGCTATGCTTAACAATGCCTTCCTAGTCGAAAAAGATTTATTTTATTCATTTGCCCCATTGTTCACTGGCGTCTTAGACAATAGGGAGAAGTCCTTGCCCCATGTGCACCTGCAACTGGCCCATGGGCATTTGTGAGAAATATTGCTCTCTTGTTTATTAATTTCATACTGGCTTCATACTGCAGACCGACTTTGAAGTTTGAAGCATGGACCATAGTAGTGTCTGTGTCATTGTTACTGATGTTTCGTAAGAACTCTGTGATAAAATTAATCATTCCAAGGCACTTTGAGATTATTCTTGCAAATTCTCCTTTTTTTGTTATATTGTTTTTGTATTGTGTTGAATCGGATATGTGTTTTTAAGGCTTGGTTGAAATATTTGGTCCAACTGTGGATCCTATTACCTTTTTCTTCTGACCCTTTTATTGATGTGTTGCATATGAGATTTGACAACATACTTGCTTTCTCATGTCAGACTCAACTAACTAAGGCCCGAGAAGAACAACAGCCACAACAGCCACCTCAGCAGCAGCAGCAACATCAACAACAACAACTTCAAATGCAACAGCTTCTTCTACAGAGGCAGGCTCAGCACCAACAGCAGCAACATCAACAACAACAGCAGCAGCAACAGCAGCAGCAGCAGCAGCAGCAGCAGCAGCAGCAGCAACAGCAGCGTAGGGAAGGATCTCACCTTCTAAATGGTTCTTCTAATGGTCTTGTAGGCAATGATCCTCTAATGCGTCAGAGCCCCGGAACTGCAAATGCCTTAGCAACAAAGATGTATGAAGAACGACTTAAATTGCCACTTCAGAGGGATTCTCTGGATGAGGCATCCATGAAGGTATTCTAATATGATACTAATTCTGTCCTATAAAAGTATAATTAATGGATCAATGCTCCGTTGCCGCCAAGATCGTAGAAATGATTTTAAATTTTGGATTCATTACCTCAGCAAAGATTTGGAGAAAATGTTGGCCAGCTGCTGGATTCTAACCAATCATCAGTGTTAAAATCAGCTGTGACTTCAGGGCAGCCTTCAGGGTATCTTCTTGAGTACTTAGAAATCAAGTTCTAATAGTATTGTTGATATTTGTCTCTATGCATTTAGGAACACGAATTTTATTAGGTTTTGGAAAAAGATCTACTTATGTTTATTGGATTTGGCTATTACTTTGTAGTACCGTTTCATGTGCTCAGTTTTGCACAAAATATTATCAAGATTAGTATCATGTTGGTTAAATGTGTATTTTGTTATCTTATAATAAATATCACTATGTTGTTACTTGGGGCTTGTTTGGTTATCTGTGAATTGGAATTAAATGAACCGAAATTCTGGGGATTGCGCAAATTCACAATTGTGTTGGTTTGTATGAATTTAGGAACCAGAATTCCACTCTGGAGTGTTGATTGCCCCTCTTGTATGTTAAAATGAGGGCTGCAAGCGCTCATGAACTTCAATTCCCATATTTGTATACAAAATGAGGAATTGGAAACCTCTAATGAGACTACCATGTGACACTGGTAGTCCTGTGAAAATAAGTTATAGTAATATCCAGTAAATTGCACCTTACAAAAGGAAAACATGATTGGGTCCACATTTCAAGCTAATGAAACACAGGAATTATTTGGAAATAAAACCCACTAAATTGTAAGCATGCCAAAAAAACACACATGGATCTGAATTTGCAATTCCATAATTTCATTTATCTGATTCCTATTCACGACAAACTCTAAGTTTTTTCTTAATTTTAATTGAAGTCTAGATTTTATTTTAGTTGATAAGTTAATACGATTTTAATTAAATATTACACCACTAGGACATGCAAAACACTTCCAATTTGGTATACCTTACGATCGTACAGAGCTCACGTACGGAATCATCATTATCATTCTTCTTAAACAACATGAATAGTATATATATATATATATGAAAATACATCTTCGACTAACCAGTTCACAAGGGCAGATTCAGGAGCTGTTGTAGTCAGAGGGGGCTCTCAATATGGAAATGGAAAAAAATCAAATACAATAGAAAAATAACTTCATCTTGAAAGGAAGTAGCCTAATGGTTGGAAGTTTGCTATAGATATATAGGATACATTATGCAAGTCCTCAAATTGACTGATTTTTGCCAAAATTTTGTACTTTATACCGTGGCCAGGCGAACGGCCCTCTTCCCGGGGGTGCCCGTCACGTAGAGGGCCAGCATGCCTCTTCCTGCTATACACTCTTTTCTCGGAAGTACCTCCATCTCCTCTATGTTCTCTTCCCGATGTCGACATGCCTCTGGTAATCATGCTCCTTTGTGCGGAGAAGGTGACCATAGCCCCACTGGGGTGTACCGTCTGAGGTGAGATAGTCAGACTCAGTCCACTGGCATCCTCCATCAGCCGGTCCCCCTCCTGCAGGACCCCCTCGGCTCTCTCGTCCCCGCTAGCAGTCTCCATCATCCTGGATGTTCCAGGTTCCTCAGCTAATTTTGGTGGGGTCACCGTCTTCTGTCCTCCAGTAGAGCACGTACTGGCGAGGTGCCCGAAACAGGCACAGTGTGAACAGGCAAGTAGTACCCATTTATACTTAATTTTCTGGGTTTGAACCTTTCCAGATGGGACTTCATACTCCAATGTGCTCGAGAGCTCTACACTGGTCCTGAACTCCAGGAACATTCGAGCATATATCAGCCTCGATCGAAAGGCTGTAGCATCATCAGCCTTGACCGGTTTGTCCACCAAGCTGGCTAGCCTCATAAGGAAGGGGGTGCTCCTATATCTGACTAGGAACTCCGGAAAGTGGATCCAAACAGGGATAGCATTGAGGACTTTCTTCTCACAACGCAGTTCCGGAGTTCACTCTTTCTGAATGATCAGCCTGCCATCAAACGTCTAAGGCCCTCCTTGGATGATCCTGGCGACGTCCTCCGCCAGTTAAAACTTCACATAGTAGAAGCCATTCTCTCTCACAAATATTTTAATGCTTCCTTTAGGCTGCCAAACACGTGCCGCATACGTCCGGATCTGCCCATAAAAGGACTTATTTTCCAGCACGTACAAGACCAACGTGTTTTTCCAGAAAGCTGTCGCCTTCGCTATCTTTTCCGCAGGAAACGAGGCTCGAAAGCCACTCCCTATCTTCTTTGGTGGCACGTACTCCATTGATGCTGGGCATTTGGGTCCAACTGGCTTACATATGTCAGCTCAGGACTTTCCCACAAGGCGGAAAGACGTCCCCTAAGACCATGGGGTGGTACTAGGTGGGGAGGACCCTATGCCCTGGCCCCTTAAGTCAACGGTTTTTCCTTTCCCTTTATCCGCCGCCGACGCCTTGGGACGCCCCCTAACCATTCTCCCACCAGCACCGCGTCTTCCGCGTCCCCGAACCATCTTCCGTTCTCATGTTAGAGGAGTAGCACGTCTTTAGGTGGGGCACCGCACCACCCTCCTTGCCCACACTCCTACCTCCGCGACGTCTCGTAAACGTCGTCCAGCCACCGTTCTCCATCTGTCCACCCTGGGATCCAGACAAGAATCCAGGTTGGAAAGCCGGAGATCCCGAGAGATCTGGAACCCATCGTTCAACATCGATGGGGGCACGTCCGTCGGCTCCGTCGATCCTTCCCCGGTCGTTGTCGTCGAGTCGCCCCTGCCGTCGCTAGCGCCAGCGCCAGCATTGCCACCGCTGTCGCCCGCGCCGGCGCTGCCACCATCGCCGCCCGCGGCATCGTCTGGCATCCGCCTAGGCGGCCCCCGCCATTAGCCGTTTCGGCGTCTGCAACCGCGCCTGCACAGGCGTCTCCAGAGCCCGCGCCGCCGCTGCCGCCTCCAGCACCGCCGACGCCGGTGCCGCCCTTGGCAGGCCCTCTCCCGGCCAGGCCGCCGCTGGCCGACCCACCCTTGCCGGAAGCGCCGGGGTCCCAGGTGAGGGACCCCCTAGGGTTCCCCACTCGATCGCCCCTGTCGTCCGCTCCCGCAGCTATCTTATATATATATATATATATATATATATATATATATATATATATATATATTCAGGTAAACTGACACATGAATCCGAGCCCAACCCGATTTTTGGTCGAGTTCAAATATTTTAACCCTAACCCAACCCGAGTATCTTCAACCCTAACCCAACCCATTAATGGGTTTACCCGATCGGGCTCGGGGTTATCCCGTCCGAGTTGCACCCCTACTCGTGGATGCTCTCTCACAACAAAAGTTTATTGGCGAGATACTTGATAGAGCATAGTTTACTGATACTCGCATGGCACCTACACCTCTTGAGTTAACCTCAAGATGCGCTTTGATGATAGAGATAGCCTTTCTGATCAGTCTCTATACAAAGAGTTAGATGGCATGTTGGTTTATATTTCACATGCAATACATGTTGTCAGTCAGTTTGTTTATGTGCCACATACTACACTCTATGCTTCGATGTGACGGATTCTCCTCTAAATAGAGGGAAACAACACTAGATTGTTATTCTTCTCTGCCACTTCATCCTTGGATCTTCGCGATTATTCTAATGTTGTTTGGGCTGTTGATGCTTCTGATCGGAGATCCACCACGAATTCTGTGTATTTCTTGGTGATTATTTGATTTTTAGTAAATCAAAGAAGCAAGATGTAGTTTTCAAATCTAGTGTTGAGGCTGAGTATCAGACCGTTGTTACTACTACTGCTGTGATCACATGGCTTCTTTCGCTACTGATATAGGTCTTGTTGTTTGTGGTCCTAGGTCTTTATATTGTGACAATACTTGTGCTCTTTGGATTCCATGCTATCCTGTTTTTTCATGAGAGGAAGAAACACATGGATGGTTTGTCACTATGTGAGATAGCAATATCTTCTTGGGACCGTCTTGTTACCACATGTTGCTTTTTAGATGCAGCTTGTTGACTTCTTCATGATGGGCCATACACTTCAGACCCACTCCTTTCTACTTGTTGATTCTCATGAGTTTGAATGGAGGTGTTAGTTAGTTGATTGTTGTATGTAGTTGTTTTGCATTTGTACTTTTCTCTTGCAAGCTCACATTGTTATACCATCGTGAGTTTGAAGGGGGTGAGGGTGGGTTAGAGAGTAGCATCTGTACCCCTGATGGCAAAGTGCCCATTCCATTCTCATTCTATTCTCTGATTCTAATACACTCACTTTGTCTATTGATGGGGTAAACAACTATTGGATGATCATCTTAGTGCAATGAAATGCTTAGTTTTGTTTCTAGTTGAATGCATACTGCTGGCTGTGTTATACATGTCCTTTGGTCATTCATATAGGTTCATGTTAGATGAGTTCTGAAACATGTATATGGACGTATAAGGGTCTGTTTGGATATGTTTTCTGAATTTTTTCTTCTTCTGAAAACAGTTTTCAGAAAATATGTTATAAAGTTGTTTTATGGATATATATATATTCTGAATTTGCGTTTGATTACTTTTATCTAAAAGATAAGTTTTTCGAAAAAAAACAATTAAAATTTTGTTTGGTAAAGTAATTTTAGAAAAGAAATTTTTAAATAAAATTATGCGTCATGAATTGTTATTGACACGTATGTGTCCATCCGTATTCCATCTGTATCTGACACGGATCCAGCTGCCCCGACCGCGTCCGCACAACAGCCGCTTTCCAACCCGACCTCCCTATTTCTCCAGCCAACCACTCCACCGCAATATTCTCGTGCACCACCACCACTGCTATACCAGCCTCCAGCTTCGCGTCATAACCACCACCCCTAAATACTCCTTCAGAAACCCTTCCACCACCACCACTCCTATACCAAGGATGGGCGGCGGGCTCTAGAGCGGTTCGAAGTTGTCGATGGGACCGTTGACGTCCAGTTCTGGCGTCGGAACGGCATAAATCGAGGTGGTGGTCACCGGAGAAGGAGATCAAGGACCGGCCGGGGAAGCAGGAGATCAAGGGCTGGCTCATGGAGAACAAGCAGAAGAAGATGGAGTAGACGGAGAAGAAACAAAAGTGGTCGAGCCCATCGTTCCACCTGAGAAGAAGCAGCAAAAAAAGATGGAGAAGCAGCAGCAACATAAGAAGTGGTTTTCTTCCACTTAGAAAAGTGTGCAGGAGGGAGATTGAGGAACGAGTGAAAAAATCACTCAGAAAGTGGTTTTTGCACCACTCACAAACTGCGTTTAAATGCATATTTTCTAATTTTTTTATGAAAGCAGTTTGAGAGTGTGGACTGCCAAACACATTTTTTTTTTGTGACTGACGTTTAAACTCAAAAATCTGATTTAAAAAACGTAACCAAACATACCCTAAGTTTGTAACTTTAATTGTTTTGATTTTTTTTCCTTCCGAGTTGCATACATGGATCTAACTGCTTGGTTGGGTTTATTGTCCTCAGGCAAGGTATGCATAGTTCAGTAGATGCTATCCCAGGGGCTCTACCTCAAGGCTCCTCTAGGAATCAGAATATTTCAGGATCAACACAGGTGGGTGCACCTAGTGAAAATTGTTTTGAATAATTTGTCTCCTGTGATGGTGACTAAACTAAATTACAGGATATTAAAATGGAGATGAATCCGGTGTTGAATCCAAGATCTGCAGTACCCGATGGATCGTTAATTGGAGTGCCAGGTAATTAGCATCTCTGTATATACAACATTCATCTGCTTCAACTATATGCTTATATACTTTCATCTTTATTAATATTACTGTTGAGGCAATGGCTGAATTTTTCTAGCTATAAAACCCTCGGTCTTGTTATACTATCATATTTTTGGCATATTCCTTACAGCTACGAGGAAAATTAGCTGATAACAGTTTCAATTGCTGCAGGATCAAATCAGGCTGGTAACAATCTGACTCTGAAAGGGTGGCCTCTGACAGTAAGTCTATTACGGAGTACTTTTGGAGTCTGTATGGAATTGCATTCTTGTTAAATTGTAATTAACGCCATGCTTGTCTTACCCATCCCTTTTAATCAGACAAGGATTTCTTATCTTATATTTAAACATCCCATATCATTATTCATTACAAACTACTTTTTAAATTATTCTGCATCATTAGGTTGTGTTTTTATGAATCGTCCATGATTCTTTTTGATGAATACAGTACAATGGAATATCCGAACTGAAGAAGATCTATATTAGTGATAAAAGATTCTTGTCACATACCTAATTGAGAAAGGAAACATGCTGACACAGCACAAAAACAGTAGGACCCTATATGAATTGACTCATACTTAATGTGTTATCAAATTAAGGCGCAGAAGCTGAATCATGAGCAATAGAATTATTTATCTTCGAAAAATATCTTATGCAAATTGCCAAAGCAAGTAACTGAATGGAAGCAAGTTCGAGGAACGAAGTTACCATATTGTGATACGCCAAGGACCGCTCCAAAATAAAAGAAACTTGATTGAACGTTGACTTTGTATTAGCCTTCTTCGTAAAAAGGAAGCTTACTTTTCCACTTTTGTGGTGTTATCTTGTTTTGGGATTGAAGTAATTGGAAGTGGGCGAATAAGCACAAGAGGAAAGTAAACCTTTTAGTTTGGGTGTTAACGAAGCTAGCGGGTCAATTGGAAGGAATGGAACGACAATGATTCTCAGGTTGTAGCAAACAAGCTCACATGGGTAGCAGTAATTCGATATTTGAAAAGGTAGTAGAGAGGAGAATTAGGGTTTCCTTAATAAACACCAATGTTATTTCCTCAAACCTCAAATCTATAAATGCAAACTAAGTAGTACATGCCTTTATATAGGCGAGAATCATTATTTAGTATGGATTCATCCTCATTTAATCCTACAAGGATATTGATCCTTTTCTTAGTCCAAAAATAACAAAAAATACTAAATAATTAATTCAAAAAATTATAAAATTCCTAATCTAAAATGGGATTGGATCGACTTGGGTTCATAGTTTTGTAGATGGCCCCACATCATTCTTCCAGGCTTCAAAAGATTTACCACGTAGTAAATGTGGCAAAATCTACAAATATGCAACCGAATCAATAACATCAAAAGGTGCTCTTTATGTGACTGTCCTTGACATCACACCAGGTAGTATGTATCTTTGTCCTCGTCAAGAGCTACAAGATCGTCATTTAACATGCGTGCGACTTTCAATATGTAAAATATCTAGCCTGACCATGTTGGAGGAAGCGGTACATGAAACTCTACTAACATTTCTCCATGGTGGTACTAGTGGTTGTGGTGGGGGAGCAGTAAACACACTGGACATGTCATCGCCTATGTTACCTAGACTCGGGTACAGGTGTCGGGTACGCGTATATATCCAAGTGTCGGACCCTTCAAAATCATAATTGAAGGATACACAGACTCGCTAAAAAAGATTCAAATTTTGGATACAAATACGGAGATATGACTAAGGTTTCATAAAAAGACAAGTTGTAATTATAAATTAATAGTAAACTTTACTGAACTAGTTGAATAGGTCCCTAAGGTACTGTCCCTTCAGCTCTCCTACTACTTTACTACAAGTTTACCATATTAAAATAAACTATCTACTTCACTACCACATTAAAATAAGCTATTTACTTCACTACTAGTCTCCCGTTTGTCACCATAAAGGATCCGATTGTCACCATGGAGGATCGGATACGATCCCATATCCATGTCCTATCGGATCGACACAAGTACTTCTTAAAGTGGAGAGTCTGGGTAACATAGGTCATCATGGACGTTATCGTAGAAGACAGAGACGTCGATACAGAAGGCGCTACGATGGTAGCATGTTGTATAGCTACCTTGGTATATCCCTTCGAAGAATGTGCTGATAACGAAACGATTGTCAGAAAAGATTCATGGTATGGTGTAAGTCTCTCCAATGAAAATGTTTTAAGTCCTTGTCAAGAACGTGACTTATCCCCTCCAATTGGTATGTACTGTGAATAATCATCTTAATATGGACTTTATTTGTCAAACTATGACTATAACTCCAAAGGTCTCATTCGTACCAGAACATTGTACCCAACCGCTATTCCCTGCAATATGCTAAGAACTACTTACTATTATATTGGGTTCTAGCCTCGATTTGAGGTGTGTGAAAGAATAGTCTTGATGTCGTGAAGCGTCGACGGAAGTTACGACGAACGTGACGAATGATTGGTGGCTGAACCGGGGCTCAAACAAAGCCAACAATGTAGCAACGATATACTGCGGTATATCGATATTTGGATTGTTTTGTTCCAGAACATATTATGAAGGTTTGGCGTTACACCGCGGTATACCGACGGTATACTGCATGTCGGGATTCGGTTCAAAAGTGAGTCCAAGTCGGTAAAGAAAATCATTCTCTTGTAAAGATTTGGGTCGGGTACTTTTCTGCAAAGACGTATGTCTGTACTTCGTCTTATCCTTCACAGGCCGATACATGCTATTCCCGTCGTGCGTCGTGCCAACATTGAGCTGCCATGGCCTCCCAAGCAACATATAGCAAACGTTGAGCCTGTCAATCACGTCGCAATAGAGCTCGTCTATATATGCGATGGAGACTTCGATACGATGAATCGCTGCAAAGAGCCTTCATCCTCTTCCCTTGTTAGAAAGATAGTTGCCTTGGTTCCATACATGCCTCAAGACACGTTGAGGCTCTGATACCACATGACACAACACGAAAACGTCATATCATTGGAATCAATGATTCAAGATACGTGGACTAGAACTCAATTTTCAAACACGAGAATTAGAAGAGATCAAACTCCCGTGGAGCAACTCGAATATCAAATTTATTCATGAACACTGGACTTGTTCTCTAAAACTCTATATTTATAAGCAATACCTAACTTAAGTCGTAAGAAACTAAGCCTAATAAAACTAACAAAGTATTTAAAAGAAAGTTAAATATAAAAGGTTTGGTCATATTCTCAAAATCCGCCGAAGTATGCCTGGACAAATTTGGACCCAAAATTGTCCGTGTCAATCTTAAACTCCAAGAAGAACACCGAATCACCAACAAAGCTCTCAACACTCACACTTTGAAGATATTTTCTAGTGGTGTTTGAGCCTTTCCTCTAGTCTTCTATTTATAGTGTATTGAAGATGAGAAAGATAGGCATAGATCTTTGATTTGGGAAACAACCAAATCGAAACCAAAATGCCTCTCAACCAAAAAACCATTATCTTTGAGATAGGAACCAATAAGCTGGTTTCAACCTCTCTTCATTTGAAGAACAATAACTGAATTGAATGTGAGTCAATCCAACAATTCATCTCTTACTTCTTCCTCTCTGTTGGCATTGGCAGACGATTTATGTAAATATCACAATGTTCTTGTTATTTGGTGTTTTTTTTCCCCAAAGTTTTCTTAGTGCTCTAGTTAACTTTGGTAATATTATTTTCTGGCCATGTGGAAAATCTTATTTCTAACTCGCTTTTCAGGGACTTGATCAGCTTCGATCGGGAATTCTACAACAACAGAAGTCATTCATGCAGTCCCCCCAACCTTTTCATCAGCTCCAGTTTCTGACTCCGCAACAACAACAGCTGCTGCTGCAAGCTCAAAATTTGACACCACCTTCTGCTGGGGACATTGACAGTCGAAGGTTTAGAATGCTACTTAACAACAGAAACATTGTTCTTGGGAAGGATGGCCAATCAAATTCCATGGGTGATGTCATTCCAAATGTTGGATCTCCGATGCAAACTGCTTGCCCTATTTTGCCACGTGCTGATACTGATATGTTAATTAAGGTGCACCTTATACATATTTCCCTTAATATGCTTTATGCCATTGGTTTACTATGTGATAAGTGTGACATAATGGTCGAAGCAAATAGTGCCGTTCTATTGCACTGTTACTATGTTGTCTTATTTTCAAATTGTTTTTTATGCACATCTTGGTACTATTACAATGCATTTGTTCAGTAACCAATGTTGCACGAATACAGACACTGATACCGATAAGGACATAATATGGACATTTTCAAATATCTACAGTGTAATCACCTATGTTGCATGGATACGGGCAAGATACAGATGCGAGCACCATTTTTCCATGTCCGTGCAACATAGCCAGTAACCCAGTAACCGAAAATGGGAAGTTATAATAATCACTTTAACCGGCTGTTTAATTATTATCCATGCCTTACATTCTTATTTTTTGTTTAGTAGAAGATAGCTCAATTACAACAACAGCAACACCAAAACAGCAGCCAACAGCTTCAACAACATGGCCTATCAAGTCAACAGTCACAAAGTTCAAATCATCATCTTGGTCAACAAGAAAAGATAAATACTGGAAGTGTAACGGTGGACGGAAGCATGTCAGACTCTTTTCGTGGAAATGATCAGGTTATCTTTAATGTTAATGCATGCTAATCGTCACTTCTTTATATTTTACAATGCCTTGGTATGTTCTTGCCATGTTAGGTTAGTTCTGATCACTTGTTATTTAGTCACAGCTACAATTGTTTATGGCAATGGGTTTTGACTAGGGTTACTATTTCTTGACGAGTAAACCATGTCAGTGTTGTTTGTGTTGATCATATTGTCTTTTTATAATTGTGCGAATAGCTGGATCACTGTAAAGAATCTTGCCCATGATTGAATTTCTCTGTTTTTTATTTTGTAGTTGCTGATGAATGAGGTATGCATCCCCATTTGAGATAACTTACAAAATTTGTCTCGGATACATTTTTTTGGGGAATGACAAGTAAATTAGCCTAACATGGCACCTTTTTTGGGGAAATGTTAAATTTGCCTCACATATGCTGTTGCCACGTGCACACTCCTATGCCTAGTGCCTGTCTGCCTGATGTCACGGCATGAGCACTCCTAAGCCTAGCGCCTATCTGCCACATGTTGCTGGACCCTGCTAACCTTAGCGCATGTCTGCCTGCTACACCACTTGACCTGCTTGCCTGACCTCCTTTCATTCCTTTTAACTGACTCATTGTCGACCTTGCCTTCAATACCTGGCTTGTACCTGAAACAACATCCTTTCCCCTCCCACATCCAAACGAGACCCGTAACCGAATCCAAATTGGAACCCGAAATCAAATTCAGTCCTGATCTGTACCTGACCTAGACTAGTTACTGAATTCGTACTGGTCCTGACTCCCCACCCAAACCCTTATATGAAGTCATACCCAACCTTGAACCTGAAATCGGGATATCTATCCTCTACGACGCCTTATCATGTTCTTTCCAACAAAGTTAAAGACACACCTCACTCGTGAGGCACATGAGGCTCTTAGCTCATCGCCTCAGTACATGTTGAGCGAAGTTCCCTTCATGAGGCGCGTGCCTCTTGGAGCCTCATGGTGATGCTCATGCCCAAGTGAGCCTCGCCTCACATTAATTTTCCATTTCTTTTTACATGTTTTATTTTACTAATCAATGGATTTGTTTTAATGAGCTGAGACCACTGTTGCTTTGACAAAATGACTCTCACAGATCAAAAGAAAAGAAAAGGAAAGTCTTTCCTGTTCTATGTCTGTTTTGAAATCTGAAGCTTCGCTGTCTATGGCTTTTGAAATCTGAAGCCTCTCTATGGACTTTCACAGTTTGCTGGTTTCCTGATTCACCTTCATGAGGCTCGTGCCTTGCGCCTCACGCCTTGATCCTTTACACCCTTTGCGCTGTGGTGCTCTTTTAATAACTATGGTTTCCAATCGACTGTGCCGTGGTGCCCTTTGTGCCCTGGTGCACCTTTAATAACTGTGGTTTCCAATCGACTGCACCGTGATGCGCCTTGCGATTTTAGTAACTATGGTTTCCAACTGACGTGGTAATGCTTTTAGCTCTCTTGCAATTATGCATCGTCTTATGACATTCGTCTTCATTGGTGTCGTTGCTCTCCTATACAGTCGTTCTCCTATACATGCTGGCTACCTTTTCTACTTGCACCAACTTGTTTAATTGTCTTCCCCTTAGCTTCCTCTACACGTGCTAGATGACTTCTACCGAGTCACTTAACTGGCTTTACCTTGTTGTGAAACTCTAATGTCGCAACTACCAGATATAAGCTCTTACTCTCAAGTTTCTGCAATATCTAGGGTCACATCCATGATATCTCTACAAAGCCTGTTTGGCTTGCTACTCCTGATATAACTAATGCCACCTTTCAAAAGCAACTTTGCACCTAGCTTCTTGACTAAGACAAGGTGATGGATGCCATTACCCAATCAATTGATTTCACAGGCTTTTTGTCTTCAGCTTGTTCTTCTCTCTTTTGCTAGCGATATAGACATTTATAACATTTCATTTCAATACTCTATGAGTAACTTATAAGTTTTAGTTGCTCGAGTAGATTTCTTTTACCTACCAAGGTTATTGCTCTATAAGGAATTCTATATATATTTGATATCTGGGAGCAACTTGTCCTCATAGAACCCCAACTGGCGACGAGAATGCCATAAAGAATGGTCGCCTACAGAATGACCTTATTTCAATTCCTTGTGCATCCACGACCCTAATTTAAGTCTGTTCATGGCCAGTTGCTTCATCCTTCTTCCCGGACATTACTTTACTATGTCTTTGATTCGCTGAAGAAACTTAAATGGCAACAAATATTTGCTGGGTCGACCCTTGGTTGATCCTTGCCGCTTTACGTCACTTACCTGTTCTTCACGAGCCACCATTGTGCACTTCTCGAGTTCTTTAAGAGAATGCTAAGTGGTGTCACTATCACAAAGTCTTGGTTTGCTCCATCGATAAGTGTGCATCCTTGCCTGCTATAGGGTTCAAGAGGCCCCACCTCATGGTCGGCCTCGACAGGCCTTTTTTGCTGACAGGCCTCTTGCCTCCGATATGGTATCTTCTAACTTGTCCTGTAATCATCAAGAGCAGAAGGATATAATGTAGCTCCAAAAGGTTTTTGTTGCTGATCTATGCCTAGTAGCTCCTTGATAGTTTCTACCTTTGTTTTCCTCATTATGCACATACATGTGTATTGTCCATAACCAAGCAATGTATCTTGGCTTCCAGTACTACACGCCATACGACATACTAACTATGAATTCTAGTGCCATACGTCACATGACCTATGTACAAAACACATGACTACCTCAAGTTCTTCTGTGCATTATTCCCATGACCTACGGATTGTAGTGCTACACATCACATGACCTATGATTCGTCCTATATTACCTCAAGTTTTCATGTGCATTATTCCTCTACTTAAATTACAGATGACACCGCGTTTTCCAACATCATCTTCATCTGGAACGACACCTCTGCCTCTCAGGCCTTCCATCACATAACTTTGTGAGCGTCGATCATTCTACTATTAAATCTGTTATAACCTAACCTATCATTCTACTATTATTGTTTATATTGCATCCCCTGCCAATACCGAATATCTTCAATATGCCTATACCCACCCCTCTTACTGTGGAGGATTTCCCGTCTCTTTGTTTACGTGCCACCTGTAAGATCTTTTAAATGTGTACATATGTCTCATACTCTTCAGAGCTTTCTTGCATCTACATTGTCATTGGAACTCCAATTATATTTGGAAGCTGCTGATACACGTGAGTGGCTCATCGCTAGGTCGCCTCAGCTTCTTAAAGCTCTTTAGAAGACTCACACATGGGATTTTATATCATTGTCAACACTTGGGATTTTACATTTTTGCCAACAGGAAAGTCTCCTTTCAGTTGTAGAAGACACTATTGATCAATACAAGACTTGTCTTATAGCTTGTGGATTTCCTCAACAGTATGGTATCAAATTATAAGGAGACCTTTGTTCCTGTTGCCAAGATAACTATTTTAACTGTGTTGTCAATTGCTTTTTCGATCTTGGTTAATTTATCAGATGGATGTGACAAATGCTTTTCTTCGTGATGATGTCGTCGAGGATAGTTATATGACTGTCTCGGATTGACTCACTCAGCTGGATAAGTTTGTCATCTTCGCAAGGTGATTTATGGCAGAGCGGGTCCTGAGATTGTCTCCACCACTACTATTCGTGTTGTTGGGTTCACGTTGTGCTTAAATGATCATCCATGTTCTCTTGTTCCCCGAGGCTCTGTTTTTACTATATGTTGATATGGTTATAACTGGTAGCAACCTGAATCACATCTTTAAAGTTAACAATACATGGTTTAACAATTTATAATGAGATCTTGGTCTCCTGTGTTACTTCGTTTGGAGGATCGGGCACTATGAGGTTAGGTTTATCTTCTCACCCTGCAGAAATTCATGGTCAAGTTCTCTTCCAGCTGAGAAGCAGAGATTTATGGTCTATAAGTTCTTGACATAACAAGCCTCACTGACCCTCCTACTTCGTTTACTCCCCTTCATATGAAAGCTACGACTTGGTGACAAAAGCCTTCTTTTACCCTCTGGTGATAGAAATCTCCATGCCTTCTTGAGATGAATGTCGGTAGTCTGGTTTTTATTACTGTAAGTCGTCTAGACATCACCATGCAATTCATATTTTTGACAAATTTGTCTCGGCTCCTCATAGTACACTTATATACTTTAGGATCTGCACGAATACGTAGAAGGCACCATTACCAAATCTTTGTTCTTTCTTTCATCATCTTTATTACCGCTCTATGCATATACAAATGCTGAGTAGACATTAATTTCTTGGAAATCAAAGAAGTAAAATTCGTATCTCACTCTGCTCCTGAGGGTGAATATGAAGCTATGTCTTCTAAAGTGTTGAGGTCACTTGGCTTCATTGATTTCTTGTTGATATGGCGTTCCTTGATATGGGCATTCCTCTGTCTATTGCTCCTAGCATCCCTCCGGCTCGGCTTCCACATTTGAGCATTGGAACTCATGTCTAGTCAACAAATTGCGAAACAGAGTAAGGTCACAAGGGAGCGAAACAGAGTAAGGTCACAAGGGAGTGAAATCCTTACCATATACAACCACTCACAAGGACACACATATTTAATATAAGATAATGAAGTATACACCAACAATTTGTAATAGTTGAGAGTTCGGAAAGTAAAGCTACTATAATCATGGCATACACGAGAATCTGTAAGGAGGTGAACATAACTATGGTACAAGCAAGTATGCTAACAATAATGCTGAAATGTAAATTGGGCATGAAAGAAGGCACATAAACCATTAATTATGCTATAGCATTGTGTGAAGATTTTATGTGACTAACCTAAGAGCTAGGAGCTATACAAAACTCATGTACAACCTAAGCTAGATCCTAGTATGCCATGTGGTTTTAGGTCGTGTCGTGTGCTATGGTATGCCATGTCGTAGGCTAAAAATCATGTACAACCTAAGCTAGATCCTAGTATGCCATGTGGTGCTAGGTTTTGTCATGTTGTGTGCTATGGTATGCCATGTGGTAGGCTAGAATGCACTTGAGAACAAGTCTTGTCACTTGGTCTACTTGGGTGGACTCCCCTTAACTATTATTAGTCATGGCCGGAGAAGATATATCATATAGCGCTATGCCGCTTTAAGGACCTGAAAAGATTAAGAGCTCTGCAGTTGAGCTTTAAGGACCTTAGAAGATTAAGAGCTCCGCAGTTTTGCTACTGTATAACAAAGAGGAACATACAAGCACATACGAGACATGATCAAGAGAGCAAAATTGTTAATCTTTGTCCAGAACAGATAGTCGATTAATCGGCCAGTCGGTTAGCTATCGATTAGTTGACATAGACAACAACGAGTTGTTGCTAGCTTTTGTCCAATTCTGCTGTTGATTCCTTATCTATCATGTTATTCTAGCACATTACACTTTGTTCTACTCTAGTAATCATGATCACAACACATATTGAAGTCTAGCTATGTCAAGATACATGAATATATTCGTAACATGTTGGTGTCATGCTCAAGTTAATGTGCTCAAGTATGTTAAGATGTAAAGATACGGGTAAATCATCATGAAACCCTAGATATGATCATTCCAACATATTACAAGCATTAAATGGAGCCTATGTGGAAAGTTACTTATCATTGAGATGAGATTTGTATATAAAACGATGAAATAGACACGCTGTTCCCAAGAGCAAACTTAATAGGTCTCTCGACCGATTGGCTGGCTGATCCGATATTTGAACAAATTCTTCTCCAATCGGCTAGTTTGTCTTGTACATGGATAACCTGTTTCCTTGATACAATTTGATTTCAGTTCATTCCAGTCCTATTATTCCACATTTAGTGCATGTAGAGGTCATTTATCATGAATAGAGCATAATAAATAATCTGGAAATTGCTGAGAAGCCCAATTTCGGGGTGGGCTTTTATGAAATGTCCACCCGCTGGATTATTTTTATGAAATGCCCAGAATTAAGTTTTTACATGTTAAATATTTCAAGATTCTCTCTAGTTGCTATGTATTTACAAAATTTGCCATTATCATAATTCCAAAAATACCCCTTCGCGTAAATTTGGACATCTATATATAATTATGAATTCGCAAACTCAGATTTGGATTGAGAAATTCGTATTCTTCTTCTTCTTCACGAGAAATTTGAAATCCATTGATATAATCTTTATTAGAGATCGCAAAATCGTTCGTAGTTCACTGTGGTTTTCGTCAGTCGAACGTCGATCATCCTTCATCATCATCGATCATCATCATCATCAATATCATCTTCGTGGTTTCCGGCGATTAGGTCAATTGTGGATAGAAGATCTTCTTCTTTTCTTTTTATAGATCTTAAAACAAGGTGAGAGTTCAGATCTGTAGAAATTCATCCATCAGCTTCGTATATCTCGAAATTTATGCTGAATTTGATTTTGTTATGAAGATTATTAACTTAGAAAATGTTAGTGAGATATTTAATCTTGTTATTTTATGCGAATAGCATTCTCCGTTATATTTTAAAGGAGAATGACAATTACTTCTTATAAAGATCATTATCCGTATGTTTTTAGGACGGAGAATGCCATTCTCCGTCTTAATTAGGACGGAGAATGCCATTCTCCGTCTTAATTTGAACGGAGAATGACATTATCCGTCTTAGTTAGGACGGAGAATGACATTCTCCGTTTTACTTTAGACGGATAATGATCTTTATAAGTTAGTTCCAACTGAGGATATTTATTCTCCGTTATTTTTAGACGGAGAATAATCATTATTAGATGAGAATTTTATTGTTCTATTTGTGGCCTCTTATGTTTTTATGTTATCAGGGGAGAAAGATATGGAATCAAGTTGTTTAGTTAACATTTGTTTCAAGGGAGACATAGTTTCCTGCCGTGTCACACATGAAAGTACCGTGAATTTTTTAAAGAATAAAGTGTGCGATCGATGGACTTCTTTGGATCCACTTTCCTTCCGTTTCAGGTTTTTGCACTCTGATAGGACTGAACTGTATGTTGAAAGTGATTTTTGGCTTCGCTCATTGGTTGGTGGTTTTAACGGTACTCATGATGTGAGTTTTGATCTATATGTGGAGCAAATACACTCTCCATGTTCTTCATCAACATCTTTTCCTTGTCAAAGCTTTCACATGAGACCTTCGTCTTCCTCTTCTAGTTCTTTGAGTAGATGTTCTCCTACTGTAAAGGACAAACGAGTAGTACAATTTTATGAGGGCTCAACTGAGACAGTGAAGAAGAGGAAATCGGATATGTGGCCTGGATCAATTACTGGTGTTGGTCAGATTTTTCTAAATGGTGTTGAAGAAGTTAGGAATGCTATTAGAAAGGTATGTTTTGAATCTCGTCATCCATTCCACATTTTGAAATCTGAGCCGGGGAGGTATACTGTTTGTTGCAAGAATTACAAGACACATGCTTGTTTGTGGAGCTTCCATGCTATATCTATTTCGAAAGATAATCAAATTTTTGAGGTGAGGAGGTATGTGGGAGAACATAATTGTGGAGCTGGCTATATGGATAAAGGTAATCTGGTTGTCCAGCAAAGTTTGTGAAAAGTTTGGTTAGTGACATTGTTCGGATGCATCCTAAAAAGTCCGCAAAATCTGTTGTCGATGATTTCAAGGTCGACTACGGCTTATCTGTTACATATGGACAGGCATACCACGGAATTAGGCTGGTGCACCAGGAAATGTACGGAGATGATGTTAGATCTTACAGTGACTTGTGTTGGTATGTGAACAAGGTAAAGGAAACCAATAATGGTTCCGTTATCGACTTCCAGAAAGATGATTCATCAATGAGGTTTGAGCGGCTTTTTCTTTCATATGGGGCTTGCGTAGAAGGCTTTCAATATTGTCGTCCGATGCTATATTTGGATACCACTTTCCTTACAGGGAGGTTTAGAGGATGTTTGATGTCTGCTACAGCGAAGAATGGTAACCAACAGTTCTACCCTATTGCATACGGTATAGTCTCAGGCGAAGATGGCGACAATTGGGAATGGTTCCTTAGAAATCTAAAGAATGTTGTTGGATGTAGTAGGCGTATTGTTTTTCTTTCGGATCAAGGCACCGGTCTAGTTTCTGAAGTCCCTAAAGTGTTTCCTAATGATTATCATAGCTATTGCTATTATCACATGAAGAATAACATACCGCTGAAAGAGAAAGGAAATGAAAGAGTGTATCCGCATGTACTTGAAGCTTGGAGGCAAACAGTATATGCTCTAACTCCAGGTGTGTTAATGAGACAGATATATGCACATTTTCTATGCATTTACCATTAATTTAACAAGGAAAATGACCATTCTCCGCGTCAGTAAGACGGAGAATAGTCATTCTCCGTGTGTTTTAAAACGGAGAATGGCCATTCTCCGTCCTGCATAGAACGGAGAATGTCATTCTCCGTTAGCTTTTGAACGGAGAATGACTATTCTCCGTCTTGCATAGAACGGAGAATATCATTCTCCGTTAGCTTTTGAACGGAGAATGACTATTATCCTTATGAGAATGCACTTATTTTTTCATAATTTTGTGAATTGACCTAATTCTTTATTACTTATTTGTTTTTCTGTATAAAGGTGGGTATAGACAAGCAATCAAGAAGATTTATGATCTGAATTGTGGTCATGTTGTGAATTGGATGAATAAACAAAAACCTGAACACTGGTCAAACACATTCTTCCCGGGATGTAGATACGGTGAGGTTGCTTCTAGTTGTGCAGAGTCATTCAATGCATGGATAAAGGCTGAGAAGAAATTGCCTATATCAGCAATTGTAAATGTCATCCGTGTGAAGATGATGAAGATGATTTCGGATCGCCACAAGGATGCAATTGGTTTGAATAGCAAATTGACTCCATACGCTGAGGATATGCTGAAGCAGCTTACAGATGATGGCATGGGTTATAGGGTATATCGGTCCGGTGATTTCGAATTTGAGGTGATCGCAGATACTTCCTCCCATATGGTGAATCTTCTTGATTGTCATTGTAGTTGTCGTAGATGGAAGGTATATGGATTCCCATGCAGCCATGCAATACAATGCATCAGAGTTGGTTCAGATAAATCTGTTTACGACTTTGTGGAGCAGTATTGGACATCAGATTATTACCAGAAGTTATATTCATGTGCCATTCGTCCAGTTCCAGATTGCGAAAAACAGTTTGAAAATAATCCCACTAATGTTGTTCTACCCCCTGTTCCGAAACGGGGTCCTGGACGACCAAAAGCGGACCGTTACAAGAGCAAATATGAGAACAAGGGAAAAGAGAAGAGAAAGATAAGGTGCCAGAATTGTTTTGAATTATGCAATCACAATCGCAGCACTTGTCCTCTGCCTCCACATGCTGCTACGGTGGTCAAGGGGGCAGCGCCCCCTCGTTAATACATACACATATATTCCTTCTTTTATATAACTGGAAATTGTTTTTTGAATACATATCTTACATTTTTTGATATCAATGGTAATAGTTTGAATTCTGCATATTTGATGTTTCACATATATATTAACAGCATAAGAACTTATTCTCCTTTATACTCTCTGACTTTATAATGTATTGAATAACCATTCTCCGTGTGTTTTAATACGGAGAATAATCATTCTCCGTTTTAGATACACGGAGAATGGCCATTTATAAGTCAAAAATACAAGGAGAATAATCATTCTCCGCGTGTTTTAAAACGGAGAATGCCATTCTCCGCGTCAGTAAGACGGAGAATGCTCATTCCCTAGGTCAAAATACAAGGAGAATGGCATTCTCCGTCTCTTTTGACCCGGAGAATGACATTCTCCGTCTATTTTGACACGGAGAATGGCATTCTCCGCGTCCCTAAGACGGATAATGTTCCTTTCTAGGTCAAAAATACAAAGAATAGTCATTCTCCGCGTGTTTTAAAACGGAGAATGACATTCTCCGCGTCAGTAAGACGGAGAATGCTCATTCCCTAGGTCAAAATACAAGGAGAATGACATTCTCCGCCTATTTTGACCCGGAGAATGGCATTCTCCGTCTATTTTGACACGGAGAATGGCATTCTCCGCGTCTCTAAGACGGATAATGTTCCTTTCTAGGTCAAAAATACAAAGAATAGTCATTCTCCGCGTGTTTTAAAACGGAGAATGACATTCTCCGCGTCAGTAAGACGGAGAATGCTCATTCCCTAGGTCAAAATACAAGGAGAATGACATTCTCCGTCTATTTTGACACGGAGAATGGCATTCTCCGTCTATTTTGACACGGAGAATGGCATTCTCCGCGTCCCTAAGACGGATAATGTTCCTTTCTAGGTCAAAAATACAAAGAATAATCATTCTCCGCGTGTTTTAAAACGGAGAATGACATTCTCCGCGTCAGTAAGACGGAGAATGCTCATTCCCTAGGTCAAAATACAAGGAGAATGACATTCTCCGTCTATTTTGACCCGGAGAATGACATTCTCCGTCTATTTTGACACGGAGAATGGCATTCTCCGCGTCCCTAAGACGGATAATGTTCCTTTCTAGGTCAAAAATACAAAGAATAATCATTCTCCGCGTGTTTTAAAACGGAGAATTCTATTCTCCGCGTCAGTAAGACGGAGAATGCTCATTCTATAGGTCAAAATACAAGGAGAATGGCATTCTCCGTCTATTTTGACACGGAGAATGGCGGAGAATGGCATTCTCCGTCTATTTTGACACGGAGAATGGCATTCTCCGCGTCCCTAAGACGGATAATGTTCCTTTCTAGGTCAAAAATACAAAGAATAATCATTCTCCGCGTGTTTTAAAACGGAGAATGTCATTCTCCGCTTCAGTAAGACGGAGAATGCTCATTCTATAGGTCAAAATACAAGGAGAATGACATTCTCCGTCTATTTGACACGGAGAATGGCATTCTCCGTCTATTTTGACACGGAGAATGGCATTCTTCGCGTCCCTAAGACGGATAATGTTCTTTTCTAGGTCAAAAATACAAAGAATAATTATTCTCCGCGTGTTTTAAAACGGAGAATGCCATTCTCCGCTTCAGTAAGATGGAGAATGCTCATTCTATAGGTCAAAATACAAGGAGAATGACATTCTCCGTCTATTTTGACACGGAGAATGGCATTCTCCGTCTCATACGAAACGGAGAATGGCCATTTCTAAGTTCCAAATGCACACATTATAGGTTTGTATTAACACAGATAATGACATTATAGGTTTGAATCAAACAACAGAACTTTAACAAAACAGATTTACATATATAGAACATTGTAAATTAGTCGAAAAATTGAATTTCATTACAAAGGAAAACAAATACATTACAAAAGAAACCTGACAAACAAAATATATACAAGGAATTTGTTAGCCAATTTACATTGTCATTTTCTTTTATTGTACAAAAGGAACTGCACATTCACTCATAAGCAAAGCCTTAGCCAAATTTAGCCTTCTCTTTACAATAGTATTGTGAACTATTTTGTTTGTTTTCTTCTGTAAATCAAATGGAGCTCTGGACAACTTTTCAATATAATATGAAACATACAGCAGGCAGCTGATGATAGTTGCTGTGGGTATTCTTTGCAAACCTTGAGCTCTGTTGTTTCGTATTCCTGGATTGCTGGGCTTTTATTCCTCATCAATGCAATCTTCATTACAATTGGCTCGATTTTATTCTTCATGTATGTTGCATCCTGGATTCCCTTAGCGCCTGTGTTTTTCCGCAATGAATTGTAGTGCGTCCAAACATAGGAGCTGAAGTTGAATGCCAGCAGCGTATAGTGTTTATTCTCCTCGCGGAAGAGTGGCACGAATAGCCATTCAATGTCATCTTTCAGCTCCATGATAAAATCTTCTATATCAACTTTGAAATTGTACACTGCTCCAGGTGTTGGATTTTTTAGATCGACATACTGGGCAGTACTCTGTTTTCCAGAAGAAAAAAAAACAAAAAATAATATCATGAGTTAGTTTTTTACAACACTATTAGTAGCTGTACACATTAATATTTATTTTTCAGTTTCGATTCTTACCAATGAATGGGGCATCATGATTGCAAACCATTTACATTGTGCACCCTGCGAGCTTGACTGCATGTTCTGCCTTAATTCGGCTTGAACTTCGTTCATAAGCTTTATTAAGTAGTTCATAACACCGGCTTCTATATCCGCCTCATTTAGTATGTCTTGAAAATCTTTAGCATTTAACAACATGCTGACATCATTGTTTCTTCTTCTTATTTTACATTCTTCTGGAGCATTTGGAATGTACATGTATACATAATCACTGCACATAAATTTAGTTTCGATTATGATAATAATATAGGCTAATGATAAAATTGCATAAAAAATAACTCCAATAGAGAATGATCATTCTCCGTTATGAAATGGACGGAGAATGTCATTCTCCGTTATGAAATGGACGGAGAATGATCATTCTCCGTTTTAAAATAGACGGAGAATGTCATTCTCCGTCATTCTCCGTGTTAAAATAGACGGAGAATGTCATTCTCCGTATTAAAATAGACGGCGAATGGTATTCTCCGTTTTGTATTAACACGGGGAATGGCATTCTCCCTTTATTTTGACCCAGAGAATGACATTCTCCGTCTCAATAAGGCGGAGAATGCTCATTCTCTAGGTCAAAATACAAGGAGAATGTCATTCTCCGTTATAAAATAGACGGAGAATGACATTCTCCGTGTCAGTGAGACGGAGAATGTTCATTTCTCTAGGTTAATGCAAGAAGAAAGGTCATTCTCCGTCTATTTTATAACGGAGAATGACATTCTCCTTCTCATATTAGGCGGAGAATGCTCGTTCTTTAGGTCAAAAACACAGAAAACGCCATTCTCCGTGTGTTTAAACACGGAGAATGCCATTCTCCGTCTCAAAATAGACGGAGAATGGCCATTTCTAGTTCAAATGACACAGAAAGGGCATCCTCCGTGTATTTTATAGACGGAGAATGATCATTTTCATTTGCCGCGTCAATATAAACGGAGAATGTCATTCTCCGTTTTAAATGAGACGGGGAATGATCATTCTCCCTTGTGAATTGTACAGAAATTGGTTCAAGTTTAGAATACTTACGTTGGAGACATCTTCTTTGGTATACGATGCTCCTGTATATTTGCTTCAGCTCATCGTCTGCAAGGTTCCAAAGTCTGAGCTTCAGACATTACATCAGCATTTTTCCCTCTTTAACAAGCTTTGCTGTTTGAGGAGACTCTTCCTCAAGTTCTTCAGGAGCTGACATCTCCTTTTTATTGTCTGCCTTCTCGGGGCTGGAAGGAGCTTTTTTTTTTCCCAGCAGGAGCTACTTTCTTTCTGGGACTGGAAGGATCTTTTCTTTTCCGACCAGGACCTGCCTTCTTACTTGTTGTAGCATCGGATGTTTTCTTCTTTTGCAATGTAGTAAAATCATCCTCATCTGCAGCATTTGATTGTTTTTTAGTTCCAGCAGGTTCATTTGCTCTTGTGTAATGCTTTTGGGGAACTGCTTGAGTCTCCCCACTTTGCAATGCTTTAGCCATTGCTTCAAGGTTAACAATTGTATCATTCTTCTGTGTGATTTCGTCTTTCAACGATACAACTTCCTCTAGAAGTTTGTTGTTATCATCATTGAGCTTTTCATTCTCTTTTTTGAGATCCTCTGTCATTTTCACTGATATAAAAACAAACAACAACAAGAGGTATGATGTCAATATTATATAATCTTCTTTTTAAAAACAATGAAAAATATTATTATCCGTTTACTTTAATCTGGAGAATAGTCATTCTCCGTGTCAAAATAGACGGAGAATGGCAATCTCCGTGTCAGTAAGACGGAGAATGTCATTCTCCATGTCAATTTAGACGGAGAATGGCATTCTCCGTTTCCAAATAGACGGAGAATGTCATTCTCCGGGTCAAAAGAGACGGAGAATGTCATTCTCCGTCTAAATTGACACGGAGAATGACATTCTACGTGCCAAAACAGACGGAGAATGTCATTTCTATGTCAAAATACAGAAAATGTCATTCTCCGTGTTAAAATACTAGCGGAGAATGTCATTCTCCGTGTCAAAATAGACGGAGAATGTCATTCTAAGTGTGTTTTAATACGGAGAATGACATTCTTCGTCTATTTTGACACGGAGAATGACATTTTATAGGTCAAAACACACAGAAAACTTCATTCTCCGTGTACTTTGACACGGAGAATGGTCATTCTCCTTGTTAGATACAGGTAATTACAGATTAAAATAGACAAAAAATATAAATCTTACCTTTTAGAAGTAGCTCCTCAACACGTTGACGAAGCTTCTCATTATCAGCAGTAAGCTCAGACTTCTGCTTTCTCAGGGAGTCTAGTTCCGACCCCTGTGCCTCCAGTTCTTCAACTCGCTTACTGAGTTTCTTATTATCATCAATAAGGAGCGATTTCTCGTTCCTTAAAGAGTCTAACTCCTTCTCCAAGCCATCAGCAACGAGCCCCACAGCACGTTGTTGGGCTACATCTGCCGCTAGTTGCTGGGCTCTTTCCTAGAGTTGCTCATTCTCAGCGATAAGCTGAGATTTCTCCTGCAAGACACGCAACATATCTACATTGTCAGCTGTAGAGGGTGCTGGTGCTGTTGCTGGTTCTTCTTCATCAACAGAATTATCTCCACCTTCTATACATTGCTGCTCTGCTGGGACTTCTTCAAGTTCATCAACATTCAATGCAACAAGATCCTTGAATATCAAATCCGAATCCATTTGAGCACCTTGATATTCATTTTTTAGGAATATCGAGATTCTATTCCCATCCCATGTATCGAATCTCGGAGATGCGACTGTTGGTTTGCACTTCCTCTCTATCAGTTGACTGTGCTCTGCAAACCAATACAAGAAGTATATCGTACAACCTTCAATCTTCTTGTACGATATATCAACATCACCATCTTCAGATTTTGTGACAGCCCTCTTTATGCTGTCCATGACGTACCCCAGTATAATCCGAGGCCAACAGATGCTTTTTATAACATCTGTGCTCTCCACCAGAGCGAAGAACTTGTATGGCAAGTTCAACCCCCCCATTCTGGTGAAGAATGCTGTTTGGCACAAGTTGAATACTATTAACTTGGCCAATTCATCAGGACTTGCATTTTCGCCCCCCAGCAGCTCTAATATCCTTTTCCTAACTTCTGTGTTTGAGACTTCAGCATTTTTGCCCTTGGAATTTTTCAGCAATCTTGTGAAGTGTTCTGTACACATGCTGAATGAGTCTGCTGGTGGGGGGGGGTCTTCTGCTTTTCAGTGATGATCTTCAAATACTTCTCATCAACTTCAGTGTCATCATTCATTGACAGACCGAAAATGGTTGCCATCTCATCAGCAGTTGGTGCTACCTTGACACTGCTGCTCAATTGGAAATATCCAATTCCATCTTCTTCCAAATAAGTCCCCATCAAGTTCTCCAGACCTTGGGTGACTTTAGATAGTTCTGATTTTTTCACCTTAGTTCTGTAGAATACATCTACGAAGTTGTAGAATCCTACATTCTTCAAGCTTTCAACAACTGCTTCAGGCAAATGGCGAAACTTTTCCTTCACCTCATCCATGAGAGAGAGTATTGGGGTGAATGTTGCACGGAAAAGTCTTTCTTCTTTGTTCCTGACAGTTTTTTTTCCTAAAAACAACAACAATTAGGTTTACGTCAACATTCTTCTTTATTATAATAAGGAGAAAGCCATTCTCCGTGTCAAAATAGACGGAGAATGAGCATTCTCCGTTTTGTATTCACACGGAGAATGCCGTTCTCCGTGTCAAAATAGACGGAGAATATCATTCTCCGTCTATTTTGACACGGAGAATGGCATTCTCCGTTTTGTATTAACACGGGGAATGGCATTCTCCGCGTGTTTTAAAACGGAGAATGGCATTCTCCGCGTTAGCAAGACGGAGAATGCTCATTCTCAGCTTCAGAAAGACGGAGAATCCTCATTCTCTAGGTCAAAATACAAGGAGAATGACATTCTCCCTTTATTTTGTCCCGGAGAATGAGCATTCTCCGTCTCAGTAAGGCGGAGAATGCCATTCTCCGTCTCATATTAGACGGAGAATGCTCGTTCTTTAGATCAAAATAAAGGAAGAATGCCATTCTCCGTGTCAAAATAGACGGAGAATGTGATTCTCCGTTTTAAAAGAGACGGAGAATCTCATTCTCCGTTTTGTATTAACACGGGGAATGGCATTCTCCCTTTATTTTGACTCAGAGAATGACATTCTCCGTCTCAATAAGGCGGAGAATGCTCATTCTTTAGGTCAAAATACAAGGAGAATGAGACGGAGAATGTCATTCTCTGAGTCAAAATAAAGGGAGAATGCCATTCTCCGCGTGTTTTAATACGGAGAATGCCATTCTCCGTCTCATATTAGGCGGAGAATGCTCGTTCTTTAGATCAAAATAAAGGGAGAATGCCATTCTCCGTGTTAATACAAAACGGAGAATGTCATTCTCCGTATTTAAATCAGAACTATCTAAAGTCACCCAAGGTCTGAAGAACTTGATGGGGACTTATTTGGAAGAAGATGGAATTGGATATTTCCAATTGAGCAGCAGTGTCAAGGTAGCACCAACTGCTGATGAGATGGCAACCATTTTCGGTCTGCCAATGAATGATGACACTGAAGTTGATGAGAAGTATTTGAAGATCATCACTGAAAAGCAGAAGACCCCCCCACCAGCAGACTCATTCAGCATGTGTACAGAACACTTCACAAGATTGCTGAAAAATTCCAGGGGCAAAAATGCTGAAGTCTCAAACACAGAAGTTAGAAAAAGGATATTAGAGCTGCTGGGGGGCGAAAATGCAAGTCCTGATGAATTGGCCAAGTTAATAGTATTCACCTTGTGCCAAACAGCATTCTTCACCAGAATGGGGGGGTCGAACTTGCCATACAAGTTCTTCGCTCTGGTGGAGAGCACAGATGTTATAAAAAGCATCTGTTGGCCTCGGATTATACTGGGGTACGTCATGGACAGCATAAAGAGGGCTGTCACAAAATCTGAAGATGGTGATGTTGATATATCGTACAAGAAGATTGAAGGTTGTACGATATACTTCTTGTATTGGTTTGCAGAGCACAGTCAACTGATAGAGAGGAAGTGCAAACCAACAGTCGCATCTCCGAGATTCGATACATGGGATGGGAATAGAATCTCGATATTCCTAAAAAATGAATATCAAGGTGCTCAAATGGATTCGGATTTGATATTCAAGGATCTTGTTGCATTGAATGTTGATGAACTTGGAGAAGTCCCAGCAGAGCAGCAATGTATAGAAGGTGGAGATAATTCTGTTGATGAAGAAGAACTAGCAACAGCACCAGCACCCTCTACAGCTGACAATGTAGATATGTTGCGTGTCTTGCAGGAGAAATCTCAGCTTATCGCTGAGAATGAGCAACTCCAGGAAAGAGCCCAGCAACTAGCGGCAGATGTAGCCCAACAACGTGCTGTGGGGCTCGTTGCTGATGGCTTGGAGAAGGAGTTAGACTCTTTAAGGAACGAGAAATCGCTCCTTATTGATGATAATAAGAAACTCAGTAAGCGAGTTGAAGAACTGGAGGCACAGGGGTCGGAACTAGACTCCCTGAGAAAGCAGAAGTCTGAGCTTACTGCTGATAATGAGAAGCTTCGTCAACGTGTTGAGGAGCTACTTCTAAAAGGTAAGATTTTATATTTTTTGTCTATTTTAATCTGTAATTACCTGTATCTAACAAGGAGAATGACCATTCTCCGTGTCAAAGTACACGGAGAATGAAGTTTTCTGTGTGTTTTGACCTATAAAATGTCATTCTCCGTGTCAAAATAGACGGAGAATGTCATTCTCCGTATTAAAACACACTTAGAATGACATTCTCCGTCTATTTTGACACGGAGAATGACATTCTCCGCTAGTATTTTAACACGGAGAATGACATTTTCTGTATTTTGACATAGAAATGACATTCTCCGTCTGTTTTGGCACGTAGAATGTCATTCTCCGTGTCAATTTAGACGGAGAATGACATTCTCCGTCTCTTTTGACCCGGAGAATGACATTCTCCGTCTATTTGGAAACGGAGAATGCCATTCTCCGTCTAAATTGACACGGAGAATGACATTCTCCGTCTTACTGACACGGAGATTGCCATTCTCCGTCTATTTTGACACGGAGAATGACTATTCTCCAGATTAAAGTAAACGGATAATAATATTTTTCATTGTTTTTAAAAAGAAGATTATATAATATTGACATCATACCTCTTGTTGTTGTTTGTTTTTATATCAGTGAAAATGACAGAGGATCTCAAAAAAGAGAATGAAAAGCTCAATGATGATAACAACAAACTTCTAGAGGAAGTTGTATCGTTGAAAGACGAAATCACACAGAAGAATGATACAATTGTTAACCTTGAAGCAATGGCTAAAGCATTGCAAAGTGGGGAGACTCAAGCACTTCCCCAAAAGCATTACACAAGAGCTAATGAACCTGCTGGAACTAAAAAACAATCAAATGCTGCAGATGAGGATGATTTTACTACATTGCAAAAGAAGAAAACATCCGATGCTACAACAAGTAAGAATGCAGGTCCTGGTCGGAAAAGAAAAGATCCTCCCAGTCCCAGAAAGAAAGTAGCTCCTGCTGGGAAAAAAAAAGCTCCTTCCAGCCCCGAGAAGGCAGACAATAAAAAGGAGATGTCAGCTCCTGAAGAACTTGAGGAGGAATCTCCTCAAACAGCAAAGCTTGTTAAAGAGGGAAAAATGCTGATGCAATGTCCGAAGCTCAGACTTTGGAACCTTGCAGACGATGAGCTGAAGCAAATATACAGGAGCATCGTATACCAAAGAAGGATGTCTCCAACGTAAGTATTCTAAACTTGAACCAATTTCTGTACAATTCACAAGGGAGAATGATCATTCTCCGTCTCATTTAAAACGGAGAATGACATTCTCCGTTTATATTGACGCGGCAAATGAAAATGATCATTCTCCGTCTATAAAATACACGGAGGATGCCCTTTCTGTGTCATTTGAACTAGAAATGGCCATTCTCCGTCTATTTTGAGACGGAGAATGGCATTCTCCGTGTTTAAACACACGGAGAATGGCGTTTTTTGTGTTTTTGACCTAAAGAACGAGCATTCTCCACCTAATATGAGACGGAGAATGTCATTCTCCGTTATAAAATAGACGGAGAATGACCTTTCTTCTTGTATTAACCTAGAGAAATGAGCATTCTCCGTCTCACTGACACGGAGAATGTCATTCTCCGTCTATTTTATAACGGAGAATGACATTCTCCTTGTATTTTGACCTAGAGAATGAGCATTCTCCGCCTTATTGAGACGGAGAATGTCATTCTCTGGGTCAAAATAAAGGGAGAATGCCATTCCCCGTGTTAATACAAAACGGAGAATACCATTCGCCGTCTATTTTAATACGGAGAATGACATTCTCCGTCTATTTTAACACGGAGAATGACATTCTCCGTCTATTTTAAAACGGAGAATGATCATTCTCCGTCCCATTTAAAACGGAGAATGACATTCTCCGTCCATTTCATAACGGAGAATGATCATTCTCTATTGGAGTTATTTTTTATGCAATTTTATCATTAGCCTATATTATTATCATAATCGAAACTAAATTTATGTGCAGTGATTATGTATACATGTACATTCCAAATGCTCCAGAAGAATGTAAAATAAGAAGAAGAAACAATGATGTCAGCATGTTGTTAAATGCTAAAGATTTTCAAGACATACTAAATGAGGCGGATATAGAAGCCG
Source organism: Iris pallida (assembly GCA_029216955.1). NCBI lineage: Eukaryota > Viridiplantae > Streptophyta > Magnoliopsida > Asparagales > Iridaceae > Iris > Iris pallida. The sequence goes on from JANAVB010043216.1 coordinate 8,614,365, forward strand.
GTGTTATGAACTACTTAATAAAGCTTATGAACGAAGTTCAAGCCGAATTAAGGCAGAACATGCAGTCAAGCTCGCAGGGTGCACAATGTAAATGGTTTGCAATCATGATGCCCCATTCATTGGTAAGAATCGAAACTGAAAAATAAATATTAATGTGTACAGCTACTAATATTGTTGTAAAAAACTAACTCATGATATTATTTTTTGTTTTTTTTTTCTTCTGGAAAACAGAGTACTGCCCAGTATGTCGATCTAAAAAATCCAACACCTGGAGCAGTGTACAATTTCAAAGTTGATATAGAAAATTTTATCATGGAGCTGGAAGATGACATTGAATGGCTATTCGTGCCACTCTTCCGCGAGGAGAATAAACACTATACGCTGCTGGCATTCAACTTCAGCTCCTATGTTTGGACGCACTACAACTCATTGCGGAAAAACACAGGCGCTAAGGGAATCCAGGATGGAACATACATGAAGAATAAAATCGAGCCAATTGTAATGAAGAAGATTGCATTGATGAGGAATAAAAGCCCAGCAATCCAGGAATACGAAACAACAGAGCTCAAGGTTTGCAAAGAATGCCCACAGCAACTATCACCCAGCTGCCTGCTGTATGTTTCATATTATATTGAAAAGTTGTCCAGAGCTCCATTTGATTTACAGAAGAAAACAAACAAAATAGTTCACAATACTATTGTAAAGAGAAGGCTAAATTTGGCTAAGGCTTTGCTTATGAGTGAATGTGCAGTTCCTTTTGTACAATAAAAGAAAATGACAATGTAAATTGGCTAACAAATTCCTTGTATATATTCTGTTTGTCAGGTTTCTTTTGTAATGTATTTGTTTTCCTTTGTAATGAAATTCAATTTTTCGACTAATTTACATTGTTCTATATATGTAAATCTGTTTTGTTAAAGTTCTGTTGTTTGATTCAAACCTATAATGTCATTATCTGTGTTAATACAAACCTATAATGTGTGCATTTGGAACTTAGAAATGGCCATTCTCCGTTTCGTATGAGACGGAGAATGCCATTCTCCGTGTCAAAATAGACGGAGAATGTCATTCTCCTTGTATTTTGACCTATAGAATGAGCATTCTTCGTCTTACTGAAGCGGAGAATGGCATTCTCCGTTTTAAAACACGCAGAGAATGATTATTCTTTGTATTTTTGACCTAGAAAGGAACATTATCCGTCTTAGGGACGCGGAGAATGCCATTCTCCGTGTCAAAATAGACGGAGAATGCCATTCTCCGTGTCAAAATAGACGGAGAATGCCATTCTCCTTGTATTTTGACCTATAGAATGAGCATTCTCCGTCTTACTGAAGCGGAGAATGGCATTCTCCGTTTTAACACGCGGAGAATGATTATTCTTTGTATTTTTGACCTAGAAAGGAACATTATCCGTCTTAGGGACGCGGAGAATGCCATTCTCCGTGTCAAAATAGACGGAGAATGCCATTCTCCGCCATTCTCCGTGTCAAAATAGACGGAGAATGCCATTCTCCTTGTATTTTGACCTATAGAAGGAGCATTCTCCTCTCCGGGTCAAAAGAGACGGAGAATGCCATTCTTCTTGTATTTTGACCTAGGGAATGAGCATTCTCCGTCTTACTGACGCGGAGAATGGCATTCTCCGTTTTAAAACACGCGGAGAATGATTATTCTCCTTGTATTTTTGACTTATAAATGGCCATTCTCCGTGTATCTAAAACGGAGAATGATTATTCTCTGTGTTAAAACACACGGAGAATGGTCATTCAATACATTATAAAGTCAGAGAGTATAAAGGAGAATAAGTTCTTATGCTGTTAATATATATGTGAAACATCAAATATGCAGAATTCAAACTATTACCATTGATATCAAAAAATGTAAGATATGTATTCAAAAAACAATTTCCAGTTATATAAAAGAAGGAATATATGTGTATGTATTAACGAGGGGGCGCTGCCCCCTTGACCACCGTAGCAGCATGTGGAGGCAGAGGACAAGTGCTGCGATTGTGATTGCATAATTCAAAACAATTCTGGCACCTTATTTTTCTCTTCTCTTTTTCCTTGTTCTCATATTTGCTCTTGTAACGGTCCGCTTTTGGTCGTCCAGGACCCCGTTTCGGAACAGGGGGTAGAACAACATCAGTGGGATTATTTTCAAACTGTTTTTCGCAATCTGGAACTGGACGAATGGCACATGAATATAACTTCTGGTAATAATCTGATGTCCAATACTGCTCCACAAAGTCGTAAACAGATTTATCTGAACCAACTCTGATGCATTGTATTGCATGGCTGCATGGGAATCCATATACCTTCCATCTACGACAACTACAATGACAATCAAGAAGATTCACCATATGGGAGGAAGTATCTGCGATCACCTCAAATTCGAAATCACCGGACCGATATACCCTATAACGCATGCCATCATCTGTAAGCTGCTTCAGCATATCCTCAGCGTATGGAGTCAATTTGCTATTCAAACCAATTGCATCCTTGTGGCGATCCGAAATCATCTTCATCATCTTCACACGGATGACATTTACAATTGCTGATATAGGCAATTTCTTCTCAGCCTTTATCCATGCATTGAATGACTCTGCACAACTAGAAGCAACCTCACCGTATCTACATCCCGGGAAGAATGCGTTTGACCAGTGTTCAGGTTTTTGTTTATTCATCCAATTCACAACATGACCACAATTCAGATCATAAATCTTCTTGATTGCTTGTCTATACCCACCTTTATACAGAAAAACAAATAAGTAATAAAGAATTAAGTCAATTCACAAAATTATGAAAAAATAAGTGCATTCTCATAAGGATAATAGTCATTCTCCGTTCAAAAGCTAACGGAGAATGATATTCTCCGTTCTATGCAAGACGGAGAATAGTCATTCTCTGTTCAAAAGCTAACGGAGAATGACATTCTCCGTTCTATGCAGGACGGAGAATGGCCATTCTCCGTTTTAAAACACACGGAGAATGACTATTCTCCGTCTTACTGACGCGGAGAATGGTCATTTTCCTTGTTAAATTAATGGTAAATGCATAGAAAATGTGCATATATCTGTCTCATTAACACACCTGGAGTTAGAGCATATACTGCTTGCCTCCAAGCTTCAAGTACATGCGGATACACTCTTTCATTTCCTTTCTCTTTCAGCGGTATGTTATTCTTCATGTGATAATAGCAATAGCTATGATAATCATTAGGAAACACTTTAGGGACTTCAGAAACTAGACTGGTGCCTTGATCCGAAAGAAAAACAATACGCCTACTACATCCAACAACATTCTTTAGATTTCTAAGGAACCATTCCCAATTGTCGCCATCTTCGCCTGAGACTATACCGTATGCAATAGGGTAGAACTGTTGGTTACCATTCTTCGCTGTAGCAGACATCAAACATCCTCTAAACCTCCCTGTAAGGAAAGTGGCATCCAAATATAGCATCGGACGGCAATATTGAAAGCTTTCTACGCAAGTCCCATATGAAAGAAAAAGCCGCTCAAACCTCATTGATGAATCATCTTTCTGAAAGTCGATAACGGAACCATTATTGGTTTCCTTTACCTTGTTCACATACCAACACAAGTCACTGTAAGATCTAACATTATCTCCGTACATTTCCTGGTGCACCAGCCTAATTCCGTGGTATGCCTGTCCATATGTAACAGATAAGCCGTAGTCGACCTTGAAATCATCGACAACAGATTTTGCGGACTTTTTAGGATGCATCCGAACAATGTCACTAACCAAACTTTTCACAAACTTTGCTGGAACAACCAGATTACCTTTATCCATATAGCCAGCTCCACAATTATGTTCTCCCACATACCTCCTCACCTCAAAAATTTGATTATCTTTCGAAATAGATATAGCATGGAAGCTCCACAAACAAGCATGTGTCTTGTAATTCTTGCAACAAACAGTATACCTCCCCGGCTCAGATTTTAAAATGTGGAATGGATGACGAGATTCAAAACATACCTTTCTAACAGCATTCCTAACTTCTTCAACACCATTTAGAAAAATCTGACCAACACCAGTAATTGATCCAAGCCACATATCCGATTTCCTCTTCTTCACTGTCTCAGTTGAGCCCTCATAAAATTGTACTACTCGTTTGTCCTTTACAGTAGGAGAACATCTACTCAAAGAACTAGAAGAGGAAGACGAAGGTCTCATGTGAAAGCTTTGACAAGGAAAAGATGTTGATGAAGAACATGGAGAGTGTATTTGCTCCACATATAGATCAAAACTCACATCATGAGTACCGTTAAAACCACCAACCAATGAGCGAAGCCAAAAATCACTTTCAACATACAGTTCAGTCCCATCAGAGTGCAAAAACCTGAAACAGAAGGAAAGTGGATCCAAAGAAGTCCATCGATCGCACACTTTATTCTTTAAAAAATCCACGGTACTTTCATGTGTGACACGGCAGGAAACTATGTCTCCCTTGAAACAAATGTTAACTAAACAACTTGATTCCATATCTTTCCCCCCTGATAACATAAAAACATAAGAGGTCACAAATAGAACAATAAAATTCTCATCTAATAATGATTATTCTTCGTCTAAAAATAACGGAGAATAAATATCCTCAGTTGGAACTAACTTATAAAGATCATTATCCGTCTAAAGTAAAACGGAGAATGTCATTCTCCGTCCTAATTAAGACGGAGAATGTCATTCTCCGTCCTAACTAAGACGGATAATGTCATTCTCCGTTCAAATTAAGACGGAGAATGGCATTCTCCGTCCTAAAAACATACGGATAATGATCTTTATAAGAAGTAATTGTCATTCTCCTTTAAAATATAACGGAGAATGCTATTCGCATAAAATAACAAGATTAAATATCTCACTAACATTTTCTAAGTTAATAATCTTCATAACAAAATCAAATTCAGCATAAATTTCGAGATATACGAAGCTGATGGATGAATTTCTACAGATCTGAACTCTCACCTTGTTTTAAGATCTATAAAAAGAAAAGAAAAAGATCTTCTATCCACAATTGACCTAATCGCCGGAAACCACGAAGATGATGTTGATGATGATGATGATCGATGATGATGAAGGATGATCGACGTTCGACTGACGAAAACCACAGTGAACTACGAACGATTCTGCGATCTCTAATAAAGATTATATCAATGGATTTCAAATTTCTCGTGAAGAAGAAGAAGAATACGAATTTCTCAATCCAAATCTGAGTTTGCGAATTCATAATTATATATAGATGTCCAAATTTACGCGAAGGGGTATTTTTGGAATTATGATAATGGCAAATTTTGTAAATACATAGCAACTAGAGAGAATTTTGAAATATTTAACGTGTAAAAACTTAATTCTGGGCATTTCATAAAAATAATCCAGCGGGTGGGCATTTCATAAAAGCCCACCCCGAAATTGGGCTTCTCAGCAATTTCCAGTTTTTTAATTTTTAAGTTAATGCTGGGCACGCGATGAAAGTTTATTTTGGGGTGGGTTTTTCATAAAACTTTTTAAATTTTTGGGCATTTCATAAATTTTCCCTAAATACATATATCTAGAGTGTTTGTATCATATCCTTTAAGAACATTGATAAAAACCAAGATACTTTAATTTAAAGCCATCATGTTGAGTTATTATCAAAAGCAGTAAATGATCATATTAGAACACAAAATGCAAGTTGGCTTATTATAAAACCTAGATTTACATTTTTTGGGTTAATGACGTAATACAGTAGTACTAAATAGCTTAGGTGTAGGCTTGCTCCTTGAATGCTCCAAACACCACAACCTCTACTTATGACTTCCTTTTTGCCCCCTTGCAGCTGAAGATCCAATAAAGGAGAGAATGTGAAAAAGATAGCTAGAAGAGGAAAAATAATAATGAGAGAGAGAGAGAGAGAGAGAGAGAGAGAGAGAGAGAGAGATTCCTCTCACAAATCCCTAGATAGATGCCACCTATCCCCCACTAGTAATTCTCAATGTCCAATACAAGTTTCTTCCCAAAATATGCTCTCTAGAAAAGCCCATACATTAAGTGGCACATTTACCGATGACTTGTATCGATCAGTTGGCAGTCTGCTAGGTTTGGAAATCCGAACGGACAGCCAAGCGGATTTCCAAACAGAATTTAGTTTGGGTCAGTTTGTGTTTTTTACGTTGACAGGTGGGTCTAGGTCTGGATATTTGGATTCTAGTGCTTTCTATTAGCTATGGGTTGGGTGGTGGGGCCATGAGTGATGCCAATGTGTTGTGGAATTTTTATTGGACTTAGTTAACCAAGTTTCTAATGTTTAATCAATCAATATGGATATCCTTTGTTGATGTTAGACCCCCCACCCCCACCCCCTACCCTAATGTTAAAGTGTAGTCAACCAAGTCTCAATCATGCCAAGTTTACCTAAGTAAAATATTCTAGGTTATGATTAGAGCACAATAGTATAAAATACTAGTATAAATATGAATACAGAAAAAGGGGGGTTACATCAACATAGTTTAGATTAACAACAATAATGTAGTTCACGACGAATGAAACACATTGAGATTGTATGTCACTTCGTGCATCGCTATTATCTATTAGATGCAAACTTTTTATCTTTTCATCAAGGCCCCACTGCCGAGGCTCGAATAAGGTTCCAGGTGGGTTCTTAGCTCTCAAGCATCTGACTCCAAAACATTAATGGAGTCACGCCAATCGACCGACCGACCTATGTGGCAGTATATACACGTATTTGGCATTTTGTAGGCAACACTTTTTTCTCTCCTGGAAACTTTCGTTGGTGGTTAATCCACGATCAGTTTGATTGTGTGTGTATTAGGTATAGCCTTGATGATATTGTCTTTATAGTGCCTTGTCAAATGCTAGCTATTATATAGCTGTTCATTTTTGTCTTTATTGTCATGTATTTTTCTCAAATAGCTTGGTTAATGAACGCTTAGTCAAACTCTAACATGAACCATGCATGTTCTTGTTACGAGTAGTGTTGGGGCGATGTAAATGTCTTTGGTGGATACGACACATTCAAGGAATAACCTGATGAGTGGTTTATTATAAGAAGAAATAAATACAATGACCCCTATGTTTCATGAGTATTACAGTGACTACCCCTATTCCGAAAATAATTACACTGACCACCCTTCTCCTTTATAAATTTTATAAAACATAGAGGTGGTCAGTGTTATAAGTTCCTATAGAAAATATAAACTATAGGGATGGTCCGTGTAATTATTTTCAAAGTAGGGGTGATTTCTATAATAAGTGTAAAACATAGGGGTAGTTAGTGCAATTTGCCCTTATAAGAAAATGTGGTAATGAGTCTAATGACCAAAGTCCTTTCCTTCATTTTGGTTTAATGTGATTTTAAATGAACCACTTGTGTTCTTTAATTCTAATCTAAAATTCATAAAAGACCTTAAATCCTCACCTCTCTCTCCAAAACAGAAATTAAAATGTTTATGGCAACAAATAGCATTTTGTTAGCCTTATCTACTTACGAGAACATTTGATCATATCCATCACCTGGTGGCATTAAGCATCATCACATTTCCTAGGTTTTTGGGACATAGAAGGAAAAAAATGTCATTGTTATGTAAATTATAAGTTTGATCCTTAGTAGCAACTAGCAAGGCAAAAGATTAAAACAATGTTTAACCAATTAATCTCGAGGTGTTCATAGTTCATGTCAGTGTATATCTAGTCTAATTTGTAAGTGTAATACTGAATGATCTATTCGTATGAGTTTGATATATATTTGTTCTTTTCTTCTTAATGAACCGTGCCGAGCTTGTTCCTGTTCCTCATCCCATATTTTGGTTGAATTCAGGTATCAAAGAACCAAAATGGACGCAAGAGAAAGCAACCTGGCTCATCTTCTGGTCCCGCCAATAGTTCAGGAACTGCGAATACTACTGGTCCTTCTCCAAGCTCTGCTCCCTCGACGCCTTCCACACACACTCCTGGAGATGTGATATCCATACCGACTTTGCAACATAGTGCCAACTCATCGAAGGCTATAATTGTGTTTGGTTTGGATGGCGCTGGTTCTCTAACGTCACCATCAAACCAGCTGGTGAGTACCCTCGTGTGCAAATCTTAGTTCCATTGTTTGTACAGAGTAGTGAAGTTCCTTTTTTGGCTAGACTGTTACTTGTGCAAACTCATAAGCACTCTATCTTGGCTTTGGGATGATAAAAATATTGAATTGCAGGCTGATATGGATCGTTTCGTAGAGGATGGTGCACTCGATGACAACGTGGAGTCCTTTTTATCTCACGATGATGCTGACCCAAGAGATGCAGTAGGTCGCTGTATGGATGTGACCAAGGGTAATATTTTCTTGGACAGTAACCATTATACTTATTTATCCATTAATAAAGATGAACACTGACACAAAGAGATCTTTTGTTCATGTCAAAACATATGGTTTGCAGTGACATAGGCACACCAAATTGTACCTGGCTTTGTCTTGTTGGGTTTATAGCCACAACCAAAGTGCACCTGACAATGACATAATAAAAGTCTTGTTGGTTTGTAGCCATGTAAACGGATACACATCATGATAGTCCAAGCCTCATCTCATTAAAAACTGATACTCTTCTGTTCTTTTCAGATTGCAATTGGAGGGACCGAAACTGACGTTCATAAGAGTTAAAAGCGATACTGAAACCAAGTTTCTTAACCTTGAATTAGATGTGGAGAGAATAGCACTTGGTGGTAAAAATGGCAGTGTCCTCCACCATATGAATTGGCATTTGTAAAATGATTTACGAGATAAGATTAACTGGATAAGATTTACATGATAATTCTGTCCAACAATATCAGGTGCGACGTTTTCACAATGAAATGATGAACAATCTAATCCTTTAAATAAAACAGAAAATAACTTTCGTAGATAAGGGAAACTAGGGTGCCCTAGCCTATAGTGCCAAAGCATTATTTGTTCTTTAATAGAGGTATAATTGATACTACTCAAGCCTCGAGCCTTTTTATTACTGGATGCTTCATCTTCAAAATAATAGAGACCAGCTATCATCTTAGCACTGTCAATCGTCCTCCCTGGGCTCTGTTCCTGAAATTCACAATAGGATTCGAAAAATGTGACACAACAGTGTCTCTAGACAATTTACTAACAGACAAGAGATTACAAGCAAGTTTAGGGACTTGAAGAACATATTTTAGAGTTAGATTTTTTGACAGATTGATCAAACCTTTGCATGCAATGGGTGAAAAAGAGCCATCTGCTACTAGCTTCTACTACAAAATTTGGGAGTTGGAATCAACCATGGAGTTTTTGTGATAACAAAGTTACTCATAATATTGCACACAATCCTATTCAACATGATAGAACCAAGCATGTTGGGATTGACATATTCTTTATTAAGGAGAAATTGGAGGACAAAGTATTCAAGGTACCAACTATTAGAACATAAAGTGGCTGACATTTTCAATTTTTTTCCAGGTTCTTGGACAAGTTGGGCATGGGCAATATCTATGCACCAACTGGAGTCAGAAATCTCCCAAGTTCTTAGACAAGTTGGTCATGACTTGCTCTTATAAACAAACAAAGTCTTCTCATGTATTAAATATATATTAAGAAATTAATTCTGTCTGTATTTCAGTTTATGACTCTTTTCTCATGTATTAAATATATTAAGAAATTAATTCTGTCTGAATTTCAGTTTATGATTCTTTTCCAATGTGAAACGGAGGTAACCACATAGACCCATCAACTCGAACAAATAAAAAACTGTCCCCAGGTGTTCAACATTGTGCTTATCTAATTCTAGTCAAGCTGGCAGCTCTCTCTCTCTCTCTCTCTCTCTCCATGGATCTCACAATTGTTTGGTGATGTGCCGAGGAGGGAGGGTGTTGGTGTACTCACCTATGGACCCGACATATTTTGGCACTGTGCTCATCTACATGACAAGCGTGAATATCTGTTCCACTAAGATATTGAATGACTGAGAAGCAAGTCTTAAGTGAACACCTAAGCAGATGCTTGACATTCTCCAGATTGCTTGATTTGTGTTTGGCGCAAAAATCGGTCTCATGTCTGTGTCGTCATTTTTGCAGCATGTCATCTATTTGTGTCTTCGCAACATATATTGACACCATGCAGTCGATAAAATTATTAAACTTGTAGCTTTCATGATCAGGTTTTACATTTTCTGAGATTGGGTTCGTTCGAGCAAGTACAAGCAAAGTCGTTTGCTGCCACTTCTCATCGGATGGAAAACTTCTCGCTACTGGTGGCCATGATAAGAAGGTGAGGAACAAAACAATTGTAATTATACAACCTGTGCACTTGGTGGTGCTGTTATTACTGCTAGTATAATTACTTTAAAACAAAAATCTAATGGTTTTGCAATTGCAGCAATGTATAGTTTGAATAGCTGTACATTTATCTAATGATTTTGCAATGTAGGCTGTCTTATGGCATGCAGATACTTTAAAACCAAAATCTACATTGGAAGAACATTCGTTGCTCATAACTGATGTTCGGTTCAGCTCAAGCATGCCCCGTCTAGCTACTTCTTCTTTTGATAAAACTGTGAGAGTTTGGGATGCTGACAATGTGAGTTCAAACATTCCTTCAACAATTGTTGTTTTCTTTAATGTATATCTTGAGCATTTGATTAATTTACTCTATACAGGCAGCTGCTCTCACTTGAATTCCCTTCTTAGTTGAAGTCTTACTGTTTTTTCAATTTCCATTAACAGCTTTAACTTAGTTATATAGGTTAGCTCTGCATCTGAGCATTTTAGTTTCTTATGTACTTTTATTTGCAATTTGCTCTTTCTGTTTGCTTTCCAATAATTGCATTGACCCTACAAATTATTAGGTAAAAAAGCTCATTATTGTCACATAATTTGACTACTCATGAGGTCCAGCAAAAGGAAGTCTTTCACATGGAACAAAGATTCACGAAGCAAAAAACAAGAAGTGGGGATTGTTTGGTAAACGGTAAGTGGTGGCGGATTTGGACTTTCGAAGGGTGGAAAGTGGAATTGTTGAATATTTAGTAGTGATTTTCGTTATTGATAATCTCTTGCCTATACATATAGCCTTACAACACTCCATCTTACATAAAATTCCCTAATACATGCTAATATACCAACACTCCTCAAGGTGGGCGAAATATATTCACTAAGTCCATCTTGTTACATACTCTAATCATATTTACAGAGCTAAGTCCCTTGGTCAGACTGTCTGCTACCTGATCCTTGGTTGGAACGTGGCCTAGCTCCAGTAGTCCAATGTCAAACTTCTTCTTGATGAAGAACCTATCAATCTCGATGTGTTTGGTCCTGCCATGCTGCACTGGATTGTTGACGATGCTGATGGCTGACTGGTTGTCACACCACAATTTTATCTTCGCTCCTTGATCCAGCTTTAGCTCCACCAGCATACTCTTCAACCATAGCAGCTATGCAACTCCCAAGGCCATAGCTCTGTACTCCACTTCAGCTGTCGATCTGGCCACCACTGACTGCTTTTTACTCCTACAAGAGATCAAGTTGTCTCCTACAAATATGCAATAGTCCGAGGTAAATCTCCTGTCATCAGCACAACTAGTCCAGTCAGAGTCACAGTAGCCCTCGATGCTCACGTGATCATTCTTCTTGAATATCAGCCTCTTTTCGGGGGGGGGGGGGGGGGTTCCCTTCAAGTATCTCAAAATCTAGTACACTGCGTCCATATGATCTTTCCTTGGGTCATGCATGTAGCGGCTCACCACACTCACTGCAAAGCAGATATCAGGATGTGTGTGGCTCAAATAGATCAACTTGTCCACCAGTCTCTGGTATCTGTCCCGGTCAACTAGTTCTCCAGCCTCACCACCCAACTTGAACCTCTGATTGATCGGCGTCGCTGTAAGTTTGCATCCCAACATCCCTGTCTCTGTGAGAAGGTCCAGCACATACTTCCTCTAAGAAAGAACAATCATATCTGCTTCTCGAGCAATCTCAATCCCAAGGAAGTACCGAAGAAGGCCAAGGTCCTTCACCTCGAACTTCTTGCCAAACTTTCCCTAGGGTCGGACAATCTCCTGCTCATCATCTCCTGTGATAATCATATTGTTCACATACACCGGAAGCATGGTGATGTGGTCTCCACTCCGACGGAAGAACACCGTATGATCAGCATTGATCTGCCGATATTCCATTCCTATCATCGTCCTCCTGAATCTGTCAAACTACATTCGAGGAGACCTCTTCAGTCCATAGAGGGAATTCTTCAACCTGCAAACCTTGTCCACTGTCTTATTGGTGCAGAATCCTGGTATCTCCATGTATACCTCCTCTACTAGATCTCCATGAAGAAACACATTCTCCACATCCAGTTGGTGTAGCTTCCATCCGCCATTCGCTGCCAAAGAAATCATGGTCCTGACGGTGCTCACCACTGGTGCAAAGGTCTCATCGTAGTCAATGCCGTACGTTTGACTGTATCCTTTTGTCACTAGTCGAACCTTGTAGCGCTTAACTTGTCTATTTGGGTTCTGCTTCACAGTAAAGATCCACTTGCATCCAACTGTCCTCTTCCCCTCTGGCAGTTTTACCAGTTCCCAAGTGTGGTTCTTCTTGAGAGCCTACTCGTGCATCGTCGCTTTTCACTTTGGATCGTTCTTGGCAACCTGCCAATTGTTAGGTACAATAATACTATCCAAAGACGCAATAAATGTTCCATGAGAAGAAGAGATATTATCATATGAAAGAAACTGAGCAAGGTCCCAACTATATCTATCAGGAGGATTTTTCGCATTGCTGCGAGTGGTCCTCCGTACTGATAATAGTGTGGGAGTAGGAAGAATGATAGCACCTGAAGAAAAATCTGGTGGTGTAGGTGTCTCAGGAGTCGAGACGGACGCATGCAAGGGACTTAGCACTATCGGTACGGGTCTTGCAGTTTGCTTCTCTTTCCTGCTATAGGTATGTAACTCCCCCTGAGCCGTCGGCCTAACACCTCTCATCTCCTCCCCTGTTCCTCTTCACTCTCCTGCTGCTCCTCCTCAACCGTTCCTTCATGCCATACTCCTAAATCAGTCACCAAACTCTCTCCAATTTTCCTCTCACGTCTCGTACTCTCAGTATCAGGTGAGTTGTCCATGGATGAAGTTTCCTCCCAACAGTAGTATGGCTCAAGCTCCCTAAAGTGAACATACAGACTCATAAACCTCTTCTTCTCTACTAGGCTCTAGCACACGTACCCCTTCTGAGTCGCCGAATAGTCCACAGACTCACTTGACTGCTCTAGGGTCAAGTTTTTCAACAAACGGTCTGTTGTCCTTCACAAAACATACGCAGCCAAACACCTTCAACATGCGTATTCCACTATTATTTTCTTGCAATATCTCATATGGAGACTTCCATCCCAGTACCTTTGAGGGTATCCTGTTGATCAGTTGAGTTGTTGTCAACACTGCATGTCCCCACAGACTGTGGGATATTCATGGCGATCATCATGCTCTTTGCCGCCTCCAGAAGGTGTCTGTTCTTTCTTTCCGTCACTCCATTCTGTGTTGGTGTGTATGCTCAGGTGGTCTGATACTGTATCCCTTGTATCTCTTGGGCTGACAGGTATTTCTCAAGTGTTTTGTTGGTATACTATGTCCCATTGTCAGACCTCAGTACCTTTACTACTGCTCTGTACTGAGTCTGGACATGTTTACGAAAGTCTCGGGAACATGCAAAGGCATCACTCTTATTCTTCATCAAATATAGGCAGGTGACACGAGAGGAACAATCAATAAAAGAAATGAAATAATTGTAACCATTCATAGTAGTTGTGGCGCACGGCCCCCAAACATCAGAATGTATAATATCAAAAACAGAAGAGCTCCTATGGCCCGCACTAACATATGAGCTCCTAGTAAGTTTGCCTAAATCACATGTATGACATACTGGTTTCTCCTTATTTGCATTCTCATAAGTAGATGGATACAACCTACTCAAAATACCAAAAGAAGAGTGCCCAACCGCCTGTGGTGGAGTATCAGTGTATCCTCGGCACTCATCTTCGGTCCTCCTATTCCTGCCTTCTCTGCCACAGACACCAATGTCGAATCTAGCCCTTCCCGATTCGGGTACCACAGTCCATCATGCCAAGTGCCAGTCCCAAGTATTCGTTCCATCTCCTTCTCCTGGAAGATTACCATAGGAATATCAAAAGTGACCATGCATTTTAGTTGGAGGATTATAGAACTAATGGACAAAAGACTGACTGAAAAAGGAACATACAAAATATTGAATAATTTTACTGAACCTGTACAATCGGCAGTACTCTTACCGACCACTGGCTGGAAAGTACCATCAGCTGTTTGGATGCTGTCCGCCGATGCTAGGTGAGTGTAGGAAGAGAACTCACTAGCATTCCCTGTCACGTGTCGAGACGTATCAGAATCGACAATCCAGTCCGACGATCTAAGAAAGACAGATGCGGCGAGTGAGTCGTCAGTACCTTCCGATGGATGGACATACAAGGCAACGTTGCCTCTGGCGAATAATGAGGTGGACGTCTCCTCGGTCCCGCCCCTCCCGTCTCCCTCGCTTGACGCTCTCTGCTTCTTTGTACCTCCAACATGTCCAGCGGTGTCTGATCCTCCTCAGTATAGGCACCATCGGCTCCCTCCTCGCCTTCTGCTACCAGCAGGTTCGTCCGATAACCTCCTCGACCACCCCGTTGACCCCCACGTCCACGGCCATGTCCTCTAAACTGTCCACGTCCACCACCTGAATCTTCTTCCTTAGGTATTTTGGTGCAAGCATATCTCAGATGGGCTACCTTCCCGCAGTTGTAGTACTGTCGGGGCTCTCCCTTAGGTCCTGTGCCGCCTGAATTGGCAACCGCCAGTGCTGACTTCACATCAGGATGACCACCTGTCCATGTCTGCAGCTTGATGCAAGTCTCCTTCTGGAACATGGCCGATATAGCCTCCTCAAGTGTAGGGATCTTCGGTTGGGCTAGAAGTAGTATTGCCCTCTGAGCAAACACCGCGGCCAGTCCCTTAAGAAACTTCATCGTCCTCTCCTGCAAACATATTTGTCTCTCTTTACACTTCGGGTCCTCGCAGCTCGTCCGATTTGAGGAGTGATCGTAATCCAACCACAGACGCTCCAACTCCGTGGCATACTCCTGCGCCGTCTTCTCCTCCTGTACGGTGTCGTCGATCTTCTCCTTGATCTGGAAAACCCTCGAGTTATTCCCTACATCATGTAGGTCCTTCTCAATTTCTTCCACACGTCCTTCACCATCTCAAGGCCATCCACTCTGGCGGCGATCGACTGGACTAAAGAATTGAGGAGCTAAATGTATACCACCATATGAGTGGACTTCCACTCGTCGCGTATTGTCGAGCCCTCATCTGGCTCTGCTTCTCTCATGACAAGAAACCCTCCAAGTTCTTCCCTGCGAGGGTTCTCCTCACCCGTCGTGACCAACTCAGGTAGGTAGCCGGTCCATCAAGCTTCAGATTGATGGAGGAAAGCTCCAACTTCGCCGGTGTTTGTGTCGCGCTATCACCAGCCGACAGTTTCATCAGCTTCATCAACGTTGCAACCTCCGCAGGGTCCAACTTCTTGATGATCTCCTCCATCGATCCTCCTCTTCTCCGATCACCTCACACCCGTCCCACGATTCATGTTCATCCTCTCCTATACCAGATCATGTCTTTCCGTCATCGGATCTAGGCTTTCGATGTCAATGTCCGGAACGATCCGCGGGAGACGCAGAGAACCGCAGCAGAAGGCTCTTGCGGGCTCCACAGGAGTCGCGGCTTCGCGGCGGTGGCGGACGAGCGGCGTGGCGACGGCGGCTAGGGTTTGGGAGCGGTGGCGGCGGCTAGGATTTAGGCTCTGATACCATGTTGAATATTTAGTAGTGATTTTCTTTATTAATAATCTCTTGGCTATATATATAGCCTTACAACCCTCCATCTTACATAAAATCTCCTAATACATTGTAATATACTAACATGAATTCATGCACTTTCTTGAACCCTTGTAATCGAAAATGTGTTTTGTTTGGCCACAAAAGTGGGTAAGTGGAAAGTGAAAGACATTATAGTAATAATAAATACTGAATAAAGTATTTCACACATTAATATTTCATAAGGACTTGTAATTAGTTTTACAAAATCATTTCTAACTAATTATTAAATAAAAACTAATTAATAACCTTAAACAATAATTATCTTGTTTACTAATTAATTACAATAATTACACAATAGTATAATATTAAATACCAATCAGTTATATATTAAATTAGTAACTTACTATAGTTCACTAATTTATTTATGCCAAATATAATTACACTAATTAAGAACATAAATTCAATATTAAAAAATAATGTTATTTAGTAAATGTTATTTTTCAAGTATAAGTTAGATTTTAATACTATGGAATTTTTAATTTTTAATTAATTTATAACTAATAATAACTTTTAATTGTCTTAAGTATAAAATTTTCTTAATTACTTATCTATTACTTAGTATTAATTAAGCATTATAATAACTTATATAGATGATACTAATTGATTAAGTATGAGTATTGTAATTAATTCACAAATTATTATTAGTTACAAAAATATTAATACCCAACTCCCATCTCAGGTCCTCTCCAAAAAAAGAGGATGTTTGGACGAGCAATAGGGAGAGGGCAATTGGTGTGTGTGGGGTGGGGTGGGGGACTCGAGGAACCAGCTTGTTTGCTTCATGTATCTGAGTTACATGTCTTGAGTCCAAAAGACTTCCTTTTGCTGGGCGTCATAAGTAGTACAAATTCTGTGACATAATGACCTTTTTTCTTGATAATTTGCACATCAGTTTGTAGGCTCAATGCGATCATTTGTAGATCATCTAGTACATCATGCATGCATGTCATGTATCTTTGGTTAACAGGGTTACTACTTTTTGCAGCCAGGTTATTCTCTGCGAACTTTCACAGGACATTCTGCATCTGTTATGTCTTTGGACTTTCACCCTAATAAAGAAGATCTCATATGCTCCTGTGATGGGGATGGTGAAATTCGCTATTGGAGCATCAATAACGGCAGTTGCGCCAGAGTTTTCAAGGTAGAGATTCTTCTTCAATTTATATTGGAGCATATTTGTTTCGTTAGTTGATATAACTTCTTATATCTGAGTGTTGTTCTTTGAAGTTTGCAACACATTCATCTTTTATCATAATCGGAAAGAACTGTTGTTTCTGTAGGGTGGCACGACCCAGATGAGATTTCAACCTCGCCTGGGTCGATATCTTGCGGCTGCTGCTGAGAATATAGTAGCCATATTGGATGTTGAGACTCAGGCTTGCCGTCATTCATTACAGGTCAGTTTTAGGTACCGCTGCTGAGAATGTATTACCACATTGTACACATTTATTATTCATTTGTTGCATTTGAATATCAATATTATGATGCTAGGAACTTCACTCTTGTTTTAGTGGCTGCAATTTGCAAAGAATAATTACTCTGAAAATAGTTCTCATTTGTTCTTCACCATTTGGGCTAGTTTTCTAGCTTTGTTCCAATGAACTATTGGTGTTCAGATATGTGGATAAAATTCTAAACAAAAGGATAGATGTTTGATAGATTTAGATTTTAGCGGATGGGTTCCGGTGGTTCCTGATGGATGGAGATGGATCGTTGGGCATGCTTTTATATTTGCAATGCTTCTAGTATAACCCTCAACCGTCATCAGAACTCTGGACATTTGCTGTAGTTGCAGGGACTTAAAACCTTCAATTCAATCATGCCTTCACATTTATTAATTTCTATAGTAAATTGACCTTTTTGTAAGAGCGCCAGGCTGTCTTTTTCTTCTCAATTTTGTGATTTAGCTGCTGAAATTTCATTATTTCATGTTTGTCAATAGATTTGTTGCATATTCAGTTTCATTTATTTATATATTTATTTATTTTTACTCTTTTGTATTTTTAGATTTGTGAGATGCATTGAAATTGACATGATTAATGTGAAGCTTTTGTCAACCATCAGCACAGATATTTGTTTTTATGGGACATACAAGAGTTTTCTGGTTGAAGAAATAAAACGGATGCCTGCACATTCTGTATCTTGTTATAGCCATCTGTTTTGTATTGCCTTCTCTTTGGTCTCTTAACTAGTGGTTTAAATTCATATGTTCTTCAGGGACACACCAAGCATGTTGATTCTGTGTGTTGGGATCCTTCTGGTGAATATGTGGCTTCCGTTAGTGAAGATTCTGTCAGGGTGTGGTCTCTCGGTTCAGGTAGCGAAGGTGAGTGTGTTCATGAGTTGAACTGCAACGGGAACAAGTTCCATTCGTGTGTTTTTCATCCCACCCATCCATCTCTGCTGGTCATCGGCTGTTATCAGGCAAGTTACATCTCAATGTTTCACTCTGTATTTTTGCCTAGTCCGCCACTTGTTCTTTTGTTTCATTTTATTTTATGGCATGCATTATATTGGCTTGGCTTTCTTGGAAAATATTTCCCTCATTTGACATGGAAGACTGGTAAGGACTACAAATATAATAATACTTGAGATGAAGAAATCAGTCAGAATATCCATCTGTAAAGGTGTTGAACAGGTTCTAATCTTCATATCTTTCATACTAGAGTTCAAAGATGGACATATCTGAATCTCTCTACCAATGTAAAAGAAGCAACAAAAGAATCTATCGGTATCCCAGGTTTAAACTAACCTGGGGGAGGTTTGTAAACTTGTGTAGGTCACCGGTTAGTGTATATGGACACAGTTTTGCCAACCCCACCACTATAGATATGAAATATACTCTCGACAGACTTATATGTACTGGTCTCACATTGAACATTAAACAATCAACTTTGCGTACAATTTCAACATCAGGAACAATGCTGTTGTGCACGCGAGGAAAACTTTCCTTGTATAATTTAATTGCTTCTGTCCGTTCATCATCTCTGTTGAATCTCAGTTTTTGTTTGCGTGGAATTTATGCATCATTCTATGAACAACCATCCATTTGGCTTTCTATGCAGTCTCTTGAGCTTTGGGATATGTTGGAGAACAAAACTATGACTCTATCGGCACACGAAGGACTGATAGCGGCGTTGGCTGTATCAAACGCTAACGGACTGGTGGCTTCTGCAAGCCATGATAAGTTTGTCAAGCTCTGGAAATGAAAGGAGTATGCTAAAAGAGCTAACACCCCAATAGAACCTTGTTCTGACCCTAGGTCTAGCTTTAGGCACACATCTTACAGTGCACCTTGAAACATCAAGATGACATTGTTGTATCACTGTCATATAGTCTAGATTCACATGGTTGTCTTCTTTTGTCTTGGTGCCTTCTCTTGGTATCTTTGCCATGGATAGACCTGATTTTAGTAAGCTACTTTTGTCATCACAAACATGTTTTTTTGTGAAGTACTGTCTATGTATATACTTTTAAGTAGTTATGGAATTCTCTCCTTGTAGAATTGTTGGTATTTTTTGTTTGGTTCAAATTGGCTTCAAGAAGAGGACAAGTTCTGTGGGAAGGACACAGTAAATTTACAATCAGATGCCTATACACAATATTTAGTCATGAGAAAGGACACCTCTCTTTGGTAAAGTGATTTGGAAAAACAATGAGTAATGACCCTTGTAAAGTCAAAGGGTTCCTTTGGCTTGTGTGTAAAACCTTGATCACCTCTTAATTCATTGTTAAGAGTATAGCAGACATTTGGCAAAATTTTCCTCAGAAAGGAGGGGCAAAGGGACCCTTTAGAAAGTACAGACCACTTTGTGAAGATTGGAAAAATCTTCTAGTATAAAATATTGGATACTGTAGCTGCAACTATAAGCTGGCAAAAATGGCTAGAATGTAACAATTTTATTTTTAATCATAAAAAGAAGAGAGAGAAAAAACAAAAGGTTTAAAACTTAACCCAATACCTTTAGCTATTATAGTTTTTCGACTTGATATTACATACTTTTATATTATGCAACTAAATATTTCAACTATAATTAGACAACTTAATATCGTAACGCTGTGAAGGAAAGGAAAAGTTCACCCCTCTCCTTGGATGGAAGAACCACCGTTGCTTCCATTCTTTCCTAATTTTCTAATTTTTCTCTCTTTAGACTCCTTCCTCTCCGACAAGTTGGTCACATCGTCGGCTACCGTGACCTTGTCATATCTGCGCTCTAGTGATGCCTCCTTTCTCTTGGCTTCACCGACCCTCTTCACTCCCTCGACTTAACTAATTACGTATAAATGACCCTCAATATCCTAAATGAGGGTGTTCGAGGAGATGGCTTAGTGCACTGTAAGAGGGGGTGTGATATTGCCTGGCCATTGAATTAAAAAGCGCACCTAGGCGCGTGCCTAGGCACAAGGCACAGGGACAGCACCAGGAACAAGTCAGGCGCACTACCTTAAAAAAAGCGCACGCCTAGTGTAGAAAGGCGCAGACTCCAGGCGTTCAACAAGGGGCGCCTAGACGTACACTTTAATATATATATATATATATATATATATATATATATATATATATATATATATATATATATATATATATATAATAAAAAGGCGATGAGCTCTGCTCGGATTTTCGTGACGAAGGCGACGGCAACCCCCCCCCCCCCCCCCCCCCGCCCCCCAGACCCTCTCGAAGGAGGAAACAGGGCTTACTTCCCCGCAGAGGAAATAGCAAAGGTCGCTGATTTCTGGAAGAACACCTTAGTGCTATATGTGTTAGGGAATAAGCCGTTCTTTGGCCAAATCAGGGGTTATGCGGAGAGAGTCTGGAGGCCCAAGGGCAGCATGGAATTCTTCTCCCGGGAGAATGGATTCTACTATGTCAAGTTCGGACTGGCGGAGGATGTGACCAGGATTGTGCAGGGAGGGCCATGATCGTTTGATGGGAGACTCATTATTTTGAAAGAATGGACACCGGCGCTGAGGTGTGAGAAGGAAGTGTTGAATGCCATCCCCGTCTGGATCCGGTTCCCAGAATTCCCTGTTCAATATTGGAGCATTCCACTTCTCATGAGACTCGCCAGCCTCGTGGGGAAGCCGATCAAGGCAGATGAGGCCACTGCTTTCCGATCCAGAATAATGTACGCCAGAGTCTTTGTGGAGATCAAGGCAGGCTCGGAGCTTCCGAGCATGCTTGAGTATCAGGTACCATCTGGAGAGGTTCTGACGCAGGCTGTGGAGTATGATTGGGTCCCACCCATGTGTTCGCATTGCGAGTGCTTTGGGCACATTACCAGTGCGTGCAACTATAAGGGGAAGGAGTACGCCAGGCCACAGGCGGGCCAGACAGAGACATCTCGGCCGGAGACGGTTCAGACGGAGGCACACGAGAGGGAGGCGGCCCCCAGTCACTTGCCTGAGGAGACGGCGCCAGAGAGACACATGGAGGAAGACACAGTTATGGAGATTGATAGGAGACTGGAGACAGGATCGCCACTGAGATAGGAGAGCATGCAGGGTGCGCTGGTTCCGTTCAGGCCTCGGAGGACTATGATGACCAGGGGTATGAGGTGCGGCGGATAGTAGTCAGAGGGGGGTGGAGGCCTCCACGGCACTTATGGTTTACAGCAGCAGGAAGAGACACGTCCCGGCAACACTGGAGGATATTCCTCAGATGAGGGAGATGGATGACCAGACCGACCCCAATCCTGACTGGACACTTACTCTTAGCAGGATTCAGGCACATCTTGTCCCTTCCTCCATGGTTGATGCAGTCCTTGAGCAGACGGATGAGACACTTCCCTCGAGTGTCGATCCAGAGGAGTTACAGGGGGGCCCAACATCTTTTATTTAGATGTCGGTCCTAGCATGGAACATTAGGGGGGGTGTTCCATTGGCCGATGGAGGGAGATTAGAGGGGTGCTGAGGAGAGAGACATGTGATATTGCTATTCTGCTGGAGACGAAGATTCGAGGGGCCGCTATGCTCTTACGTCGGACTCCGGCAGCCTGGGATCACATTCATAACTTAGATCTTTGCGATATGGCAAGGATCTGGGTTAGGTGGAACACAGGTAGCTGGGTGGGGGTTCAGATTCATAAGTCAGAGCAACTCATCGGAGTTACTTTTGAGAATAAAGGTGGGTTCAGATTCATCCTGGGTGCTGTATATGGGCACAACGACCGGAGACTCCGGGAGGCTCTGTGGGAGGACATTGTGCTTATGGGTCGTATGGCGGACAACATGCATCTCCCCCTACTCATCATGGGGGACTTCAATGCTATGTTGCTTCGTCAAGAGAAGGTTGGGGGCCGGCCTGTTCCAGACTCGATTTTATACGACTTCCAGAGATGTCTTCTTATGTCAGGTATGCGGGGGCTGGAGCGAGCTGGACATATTTGGACCTGGCACAACAAGGCTACTCAGAATCGTATTACCTGTCAGCTGGATCGGGCCTTGTGCAATAGCGAGTGGTTCAGGTGTTTCCCGAACTCGGTGGCGGAAGGTCTGGCAGCGGGTACTAGCGATCATTCTCCTATCCGGGTGGGCCTATGTGAGAGACCCACTTTGCGGGCGAGGCCGTTTCGGTATAACAACAGCTGGTACCTATCACCAGGTTATGAGGAGATAGTTATGAGAGAGATGCCGCACTTCCGGGATGGCACGGCCCAATTTCGCATGGTTCACAAGCTCAAGCATATCAAGCGGGCTATCAGGGGGTGGGTGAAGACGAGACCGCGGACTTCCCTGGCAGAGAAGGGAGAAGAGCTTCGGGACACTCAGGTGGCCCTCCAATCTGACATTATGAATGGGGAACCGGCGGCTAAGGAGAAGACCCTGATTGAGGAGGTTAGCATCATGAGACTGCAGGAGGAGATCAGTGCGGCACAGAAGGCTAAATGCACCTGGCTCAAAGATGGAGACCGCTGCCCCAAATTCTTTTATGATGTGATCTGCACCCGTCAGCACCGGAGCAGCATCCCCAGACTTCTGAATGCTGAGGGTCGTCTTGTAGAAGACCCGGTGGAGATTCAGGAGGAGGCCGTCAGATTCTACACTGACTTATATCAGCAGACGGACTACTCCAGCACGTTTCCGGCCCTGGTTACGAAGAGACTGGTGTCCCGACATGGGAACAGTCTACTTTTGGCACCGGTGAGGATGGAGGAGGTGGAAGATATTGTGATGAAGGCTAATCCCAACAAAGCTCCTGGGCCTGATGGCTTCTCTTCTGGGTTCTTTAAGCGACACTGGGGTGTGCTTAAGGCACCTGTTCTGGCAGCGGTTCAGGAGTTCTTTGTGGAGGGCCGGCTCCTGAAGGAGATGAACCATACATTCTTGACTCTGGTTCCCAAGAAGGAAGGAGCGACCTCACTTGCAGACTTTAGACCCATTGCGTGTTATAATTTCCTTTACAAGATTATCACTCATCTTATGTGCAGGCGTATGGAGGGGATTATGCAAGGTTTAGTGTCCCAGAACCAAGCAGCGTTCATCAAGGGCCGGTCGATAGCGGAGCACAGTCTGCTAGCTCACGAAATGGTGCGGGAGTTCAGCAAACCGGGGGGGATAAAGGCTTGTGTGAAGCTTGATCTTCGGAAAGTGTATGACACGGTCAATCGGGACTTTCTGTGCCACTTGATGCTTGCCATGGGGTTTGACGAGAGGTGGGTTGCGAGGGTGAGTGAGTGCATCTGCTCCCCTACCTTCTCTGTCCTCATCCAGGGCACGCCACATGGCTACTTCAGTAGCAACAGGGGGTTGAGGCAGGGCGACCCCCTCTCCCCGTATCTCTTTACCTTGGTGATGGAGTACTTCACGTGTATGATGGATATAACAGTGCATAGCGGGAGGATTGTTCCCCTTTTCCGGTTGGTGAGTCCTGCTGTATCTCATTTGATTTATGCTGATGATTTATTGGTGTCACGACCCGCTCCCGAATAATCGGATACGAGTCGGACACGCCCAGCCTTCGTCGTTGGACACGACGAAGTAAGCTGTACAATACTAAGGAAAACTCAAAGTCACAATGTAATATAAACCAAATCACAGCTTTTATAACGTTCCCAGAAATCACCAATATCCATCAAGTGTTTTAAAATGCAAACTCAGCCGGAGACAAATTCGGTCAAATGAAATAATATACAATAATGAATCTCTAAGATACAATCTCCAGAAAAAATAAATGAAATAAATAAAAAGCTGCAAAATCCAAGCAATCACCAGCTCCATGTAATCTCCCACTCACCTGCAACGATCCTATCAGGAAAAGAGCAAAGTACAACCCTGACTAGACAATATACAATGTAATCTGTGATCCAGAGTACAAGATGAAACAAGAATACCAGAATGCTAGAACATGAAATGAAACTGAAACTGCGGTACCAGAAATAAAATGTAAAACTGCAGGCAATGGATGACAATCAAGATGCTAGACAATGAACACGGCTATCAATGTACAAGGCAATCAATCAATCAATCAATATGCAATTGTGACAATTTTGAAATATTAAAACTAATGTGTGACCGACTTAGGAACAATCAATCAATCAATCAATGAGTCAATTCTACATGGTACGGCTTCATCGTACGTGATGTGTACGATTAGGCTATCTTCAATACTATATTGGGTGTGGTCACACAAAAGCTAATATTTTCCCCAATCCCGCAATGAACAATGACGCACAAGCAATGAACAATGGAACAAGACAATCGTGTGTAATTCGTGTCCGATATGAGAACATGGCACATGAAGGTAAGACAGAAAACAAGGTACAAGTCAAGTCAGTGTACTTGCCTCGGTTTGGTTGCACGAGAATAGTACTGCATGGTTGTAATGAATCACCTGTTATATTTGTACAATTTTATTAGGGTTTAAATAACTAATATTGCTAACAAGTTATCCATAAATTAGCTAAAGAGAAATATACTTAGCTAACCTTTTTAGAAATTATTTATATATGGTTTTGATAACAAATAAGTACTAGTATAATACCTTAAAGTATTATTTGGAAAATATTTTCAAGTACTTTAAAAGTAGCAGTATTAGTTTAATTAATATAATATTGGAAAATAAAAACTTGTTATAAAGTAATTTGGAAAAACTATTCTTTAACTAGATTCTTAACAAATAACCCATTTGCAAAATATACAATCTTAATAATACTACTAACAGTAATTAACAAAAAACTACATGATAACAGTGCAGGAATTTATAAAGAATATGACAGTCAAAATAATCCAAGACTAAATCTAGTCCTCTAAACCCAAGTCCATCTCCTTACTAACTATCATTGAAATTCCTACAAAATTTCCAAAGTCCAGTACAAAAGGATTCACTGACTGGTCTAGCCCACAACCATGCTAAGTCCAGAGATACCACTCCACTCCAACCCCATCCCTTCTAATGCTGTCAAGACAAATTTACCTATGCACCAAAACCTATTCCTACTATATCAGCCAAGTGGTGGCCACTCTGGCTACTGTCTTTCTTTCTCATTCTTTCCCGACTGGTCTTGACCACAGACCCAAAAGTGCCCAAGTTAAATTCCACCCATAACTGAACCCAGAGTTTTTTGTAAAACTAAGCTCAACCGAAAACACAAAATATTTACCTAAACTATATGTTAAGGTCAAACATCATCCATTAATTCAATTGAACCCAGCTTCTATTCTACACTGCAACTGGTCATGTTCTCAGAGCTCAGAGCCCACACTCGACATGTTCAAGCTCGACCAGTATCATCTCGAAATCATGTCGATTAGTTCTCATGTCCAGTGCCCAACACTCACTGGACACGACACAATAAAACAGAGAAATTAAGAGGAGAATGTAGAAGATTTATACCTGTGCTTGCTGCACGTCGACACTGGCTCTTTGGTGTAGGATCCAGATACTCCTATGCTCCGTCCTGTTCTCGCACACCTCACAGGCAATTGATCGAACACCTTGTGCACAGGATCCGTAAACAAAGGATCAGAGTTCGCTGCTGATTCGATCGAGTACGGAGGAGGTCACCGAGATTGTCGTTCTGCCGCGAGGAATACTCGGAGGAAGTTAGGTCGAAGAGTTCGTCATCGTCGACCGCCAAGAGAAATTGCCACCACAAATAAGGAAATGAAGTCGTCGATCTATCAGGAGGAAGAGGACACCTGCGCCGATCGTCAGTCGTCGATCGCCGCTTGCCGGAGAATGGAGTCGCGAACTGCCGGAGCCGGAGAAGATGATCGAATCCCCGATCGCCACGGTGGATTGCCTATCGAGCTCGTCGTCGTCGTCGCCGATCGCCATGGTCGACTCCACAAGGTAGAAGAAGATCCGTGGAGAGAGGAGGACGAGGGACGGAGAGGCAGAGCTTCGCCCAAGATGTGAGGATTATGAAGAAGAGGGGGCGGATGGCTGGTTTTATAGGCGAGGAGAAGGTAGATGAAGCATCTGGATTCTTCTAGAACACCCTAGAATATGTGCGGTTCCTTGCGTCGAAGTTGCACTCTGCTGCTCGTTTGGGCGGCACCTCCTAATTGAAGAACGAAGAAGAAAGAATGGGCCTGGAACTTTGAGAAGAAGGGGGAAGGGAATTGCTGCTGGTGGCATTTGGCTGATACAATTAGGTGGCTTGCCTAACCCAAGTTGTCGTGGGTTTAGATGGGCTCAAAGATGGTCGGCCTAATATGGGTGGGTTGGGTTATGTTACACAGCTGGTTAATAAGGTTTAGCAATACATAGTAGGCTGGCTTGGTTAGGGCTAAATCAAAAATAATGATTAGGCATTTAGGATGAAATTGGCTTCAACTCAGCTTAGTGAATTTGTGGCCTTCCAATGAATGAGAGCCATAGGTTTTGAGAGATATGGCTTAAACAGTTGGGCCTCAACAATTGGGTTTGGAAAATGGACATGGATTGTTGTTGATCTTGGGTTGCTGGGCCGGCCTTACTTAATTGGCTATTAAACTATTTTGGGTGCTGACAGCAACTAATCAATGGCCGAGCCTAAATATCCATGGCCTGCTACACTTGATGGTTATAAAATAAATGGAACTTTGGAGAAAGGTCAATGGCTGCAATGAATATTAATCAAAAGTATAGATATCTAATAGAAGGTCCTATTTAGGGAAAACCAACTATAAGTTAATTTAAATATTCTAAGAAAAAAATAATATTTTTGTAAAGTAGATAGATAAATACTTGTAAAGATTTTAATAAAGCCAAAATATATTATGAAAATTATTCCAAGCAATATTATAATATTCTGAAACACAAATTCTGGAAAAGCGGACTTACAATTGGTGCTACTCCAGCCTTCCATGAGGGGAATGAGAGCGCTCTCTGACATTATGGAGGAGTTCGGGCGGCTTTCTGGGCTCCAGTTAAACCGGGAGAAGAGCAGAGTCTACTTCAGCTCCCGGTGTACACTTCAGGAGGAGAGAGCCTTCGCTTTAGGTGTGGACAGAGGCGAGCTTCCAGTGAAATACCTGGGGGTCCCGCTGACGGTCAACTATGCCCGAGAGCAGGATTGTCACAGCTTGGTGGACTTTGCTCAGAGGAGAGTGGAGGGCTGGCAAGCGGCGGGGCTTTCATTTGGGGGACGGATTGAGTTGGTGCGGTCGGTCATTGCTGGCATCACTATGTTCTGGCTCCAGTCTATCCAGATCCCCACAGCTACTATTCGGAAGGTGGAGGCTATTTGCGCTAACTTCATCTGGAGGGGAGGGATACATGCGATATCCTGGGATCAGTTATGTCGGCCTCGGGAGGAAGGAGGAGTTGGGTTGAGGCCTCTTCATGCGGTTAGGAAGGCAGCTTGTGTGAAGATGGTCTGAAAATTCATCAAGGGGGGGTCGCTCTGGGCGGACTGGATGGCTAGCAGATACTTACGGAGGACCAACTTCTGGGCATGCAGGATAGACAACAATTTCTCGGTCACGTTTAAGGCCATCCTGAGATGTAGACCGGTGCTCCAGACCGCTATCTGCAGGCGCATGAAGGATGGGACGACTACCGACATTTGGCTAGATCCTTGGTTGGGTTCCAGATCCCTGCTCGAGATATTGGGAGGGCAGCTGGACAGGGAAGCGGGAAGGGGGCTCACTTGCAGCCGGATCATTAGAGACGGAGTTTGGAGGCCAGAGGGATACCCATTTACTGCCCAGCTTGCAGCAGAGATACACCTTATTACCATTGACGCTAGCCAGACGGAGGATACATGGAGCTGGGCCGGCCCAGGTACGGGAGGCGGGTCAGGTCTATTCTGCTTTCGTAGCTGCTATGATTTGGTTCGGACCCACCACGACCAGGCTGAGGAGGTGGACTTCATTTGGGGCAAGGGCGTTGCACGGAAAATGCAACTATGTGCTTATCGCCTTCTTCGGGGTAGATTGATGACGAGAGACAGACTCCTCCGGTTTGGGATGCAGATCCCGGATGCCAAATGTGTGCTATGTAATGATGAAGATGAATCTATGGGGCATCTCTTCTTTGGTTGTCCGGTGACCTGGCACATTTGGACTGAGCAGTATGCACAGCTGAGAGGAGGAGTGGGGATGGACCGGGACATTCGGAGCATTCTCAGCTGGATCCGAGATCACAGAGGATGGGATCCGGGGTGGGCTAGAAGAGCCAGAGTTCGTCTTGCTGCGTCTGTTTGGCACATCTGGAAGGAGCGGAACAGACGTATCTTTGAGGGCTTGACTACTCCCCTATTGGAATTCTACATAATATAGAATTCGATGTATCTGTAATGGCCCCATAATAGTATTATTGGGGCATGGAAAGTTGTGATGTTGTACTTTAATATCTTTTCCGCTATATGCGAGGAATAAATTCACCCTTATTCCAAATATATATATATATATATATATATATATATATATATATATATATATATATATATATATATCTTTTCCAAATATATATATATATATATATATATATATATATATATATATATATATATATATATATATATATATATATATATATATATATATATATATATTCCAACCTTCTATATACATGTTATATAGTTTATGAGCTTTATTGGAAAGTATAGAAATTATTGTCATTAATATTATTGTGGGTTTTAGATTGTTTTCTAAATTAGAATGTACCTCTATATTTAAAGGCTTATATATATGTGGTTTGTATATTATATGTATATAGTTTGGGTTATTTATATCTAATGGGCTTGTAGATGATTATATATATATATATATATATATATATATATATATATATATATATATATATATATATATATATATATATATATATATGGAGCGGATCAAAAGTCCCCCTTAGAAAATCCCCTAAAAACCCCCCTCACTCTAATTCGTAATATTAATGTTAATATTAATGTTAAAATTAATGTTAATGTTAATATTAATGTTAATATTAATGTTAATGTTAATGTTAATATTAATTTTTTTATATTTTTTATATATTAATGTTAATGTTAATATTAATATTAATGTTAATGTTAATATTAATTTTAATGTTAAGTTTAATGTTAATTTTAGTATTTAATGTTAATATTAACATTAATATTAACATTAACATTAATATTAACATTAATATTAACATTAACATTAATATTAACATTAAATTACGGATTAGAGTGAGGGGGGTTTTTAGGGGGTTTTCTAAGGGGGGCTTTTGATCCGCTTCCATATATATATATATATATATATATATATATATATATATATATAATTTTGTGCCTATAATTAGTGATATTTTCAAGAAATTTGGGTTTCTATGTAGCCAAGTTTTTAAATGTAGATATTTTTTTACATATAAAGAAAAAAGTGCGTCTAGCTTTCAAAAGACGCGCCTTGAACCTTGCGCCTCAGGTTCCAGGAACCTTTGCGTCTTGGTGCGCCTTTCGCCTTTTAAAATTATGGTCTGGACATGTATGGACAGCGAGGAAAGCATATTTTAAGAGGGGGTGTGATATTTATTCGGGTTGTTTTAGGAATATTGGTAGGGAGAGGTGATGCAGCCTTGGTTTTTGAACAACTTGAGATTGAGTTTGGTTTGGTAAGAACTTGAGGAGAAGGAAAGAAAACATATTATAGATGATAGCTAGCAAATTGAGATTTGAGAGCATTGCTGTAATATGTTGACATTGTAAACAAAAGGGATCCACATTTAAGCAGGTATGATTTTTTTTTTCGTGTATATAGTAGAAAAAGAAATAGCCTATACTTTTTTGTTGTTGAAAATTTAGAGTATTTTTTTAGTTGTTTGGCATTTTCTAGAGCCTAAAATAATTTTTAGGAATTAATAAATGCTTTATAACAACCTATTTTTATTAAAACCAATTCTCAATTTAGATCCAACGGATCCGGGTTTGACCGTTAAGGTCCAACCTGGATCCGACCCGTCTTTTATGTCAGGAATCGTTGATTCACTTCTGGTGGGAAAAGATCTTGGACATCCACATATCTAGATCTCGACCCGCTCCGCTTGCTAACCCGAACTCGTGCATCATTCAACCCTAAGCTATCACTCATGGTCGAGCTAGCTAGCTGGGGACTGAGTGGGCTCCATCACCCCCAAATTTTCTTTTTCATATGTTTTTTTATTGGTTTTTTTTATAGGAGTGTATCCATAGCCAGTCCATCCAACCTAACCTAGCCCATCCCAATACGGAGTCATAGTTCCGCCCCTGGTGTCACTCTTTGATCCTAATTTCTAATCTCGAGCAAGAAAGAATCATGGGCTTAGATACTTAGTCGACTTATGGGCATACATTAGGTGGTATACGTGTCGAAACGTCGAATATGGAAATATAACACGTATGCCCATGCAAAGCCTAGAATAGTATCAAGGCCGTCATTTACGGACCACACTTGTAAAAGGCGTGCGAATGAAATGATTGAGTATCCTAGAAAGCACACAAACATTTCTAACCATGCATATGCTAGAGATGCAATATATCGAGTTGGTCCAAGCTATTGGCCACAACTGTCTAGACGATCTGTTGTAGAGTATCAAGCTGCTTTTGCTGCACCTTGAATTGCGCCTCGAACCTAGCTTCGAATTGAGCATTCGTGCCTCCGTTTGTCGATGCTGGTTTTTGGTTTGTTTCTGTTGCGCCTCCATCATGCGCAACATCCTCTTTATAGGCAGAAGGTTCGGCCCTCGAACTACTCAAGCCACTTGAAGCGCTCGCTTCGTTCTCGGCCGCGACTTCTCCAACTTCTCAAAATATAAGACAACTCACATTAATCTCAGAAAATATTACTGACTCATTGTATGTAACAACTCATCTTTTCAACACGAGGTCAAGGGTTTGAGACTCAGGACGGAAGGCCAAGAATGTAAAGTCGTGCTCTGATACCATTATGTCATGCCCCGATTCCAAAGTATCGATAGTCGTCCCCTGGGCGTGATGTCGTGCGAACCTAAGTTGCGCTCGCACAAGGCAAGGTCATAAGGTTATCCGAAACACAACATCAAAAAGATTACGCGGCGAAATTGAATAAAACATTTGAAACAGAAGGAACTTTTTTTTTATTGATAATAAACATCATTTACAATACTCTATTACAATAGTTGCCGCGGGGGATTACAACTTGACTCGATTACAAAATGAACGCTGATGAGATAATCGTTTCATACATTACATCCCCGTTTTATACAACCCAAAACATTCAAAACACCTGTTATCGTGGGGAGTCGAGCCATCTTCCTTGGACTGAATACACAGTCTTAAAAAGGATTGAAACAAGCCTTCGACTCACGGACGAGGCTTCAAAGCACACGAACGTTGCCTTTAGTTAGGTGGCACGCTCCTCCTGGTTTGGAGTACCTGTGGAGAGCGAGGATCAGTATATTACCATATACTGGTGAATAACTAATTAAATACCACGCTCTCATTTGGTTCAAAAAATTATGTAAAATATGTTATATAATCAGTGATCTTCCTAGCCATCCTAGTGAATTTCATACAAGCATTTGATAGACATAATAACATAAACAGCGCTAGAACTTATCAGAGTGTGCCGTTGTAATGTGAGTGAGACTTACCATGTTCTTCCATGTCAATAGTTATCATTTACTAGCATAGTGTCTGTAAATGTATATGTGAAGGTCACTGACACCACAAGCCATCCCAAACTATAGCTTGTTTTAGACGACGATACTTTTAGAATAGCGAGCCCTGCTGAAAGCTCCTGAATAACCCATGCTAGTATCCAACACAGCTATCCTATTTCCTCCTAGGTCGAATCTGTCCCGTGGCCCCCAGGTTTACAGTTCGAGAAAACTTTACCTTGTGCACAAGTTATCCATGACCGTGCAAGACTAAACTAGTTACTAAAGCATGGTCTAATATAAGAATTTAACAATTTTCATTGTGTTCTGCCTTGTCGTGACAACATTTATTCAATACATCAGTCTTTTGCTTAACACAGTTCTATAGCAGGAACTAGCCATGCATATGTTAGAGATGCAATAGATCGAGTTGGTCCAAGCTACTGGCCACAACTGTCTAGACGATATGTTGTAGAGTATCAAGCTGCTTTTGCTGCACCTTGAATTGCGTCTCGAACCTGGCTTCGAATTGGGCCTTCGTGCCTCCGTTTGTCGATGCTGGTTTTCGGTTTGTTTTTGTTGCGCCTCCATCATGCGCAACATCCTCTTTATAGGCAGAAGGTTTGGCCCCCGAACTACTCAAGCCACTTGAAGCGCTCGCTTCCTTCTCGGCCGCGACTTCTCCAACTTCTGAAAATATAAGGCAACTCACTTAGTCTCAGAAAATATTACTGACTCATTGTATGGAACAACTCATCTCTTCAATACGAGGTCAAGGGTTCCAGACTCAGGACGGAATGCCAATGACGTAAAGCCGTACTCTGATACCATTATGTCATGCCCCGATTCCAAAGTATCGATAGTCATCTCCTGGACGTGATGTCGTACGAACCTAAGTTGTGCTCGCACAAGGCAAGGTCATAAGGTTATCTGAAACACAACATCTAAAAGAGTACGCAGAGAAATTGAACAACACATTTGAAACAGAAGGAACATTTTTTATTGATAATAAACGACTCTATTACAATTGTTGCCACGCGGGCTAACAACTTGACTCAATTACAAAATGAACGTTGATCATGAGATAATCGTTCCATACATTACATCCCCGTTTTATCCAACCAAAAACATTCAAAACAACAGTTATCGTGGGGAGTCGAGCCATCTTCCTTAGACTGAATGCACAATCTTCAAAAGGATTGAAACAAGCCTTCGGCTCACGGACGAGGCTTCAAAACACACGAGCGTTGCCTTTAGTTAGGTGGCACACTCCTCCTGGTTTGGAGTACCTGTGGAGAGCGAGGATCAGTACATTGTCATATGCTTGTGAATGACTAATTAAATACCACGCTCTCATTTGGTTCGAGAAATTATGTGACGTATGTTATATAATCAGTGACCTTCCTAGCCATCCTAGTGAATTACATGCAAGCATTTGATAGGCATAATAACATAAACTACGCTATAACTTATCCACGACAGAGCTTGTCATTGCAATGTGAGTGAGACTTACCATGTTCTCCCTTGTCAATAGTTATCATTTACTAGCAGTGTCTGTAAAGGTATATGTGAAGGTCACTGACACCACAAGCCATCTCAGACTATAGCTTGTCATAGACGACGATACTTTTAGAGTAGCGAGCCCCGCTGAAAGCTCTTGAATTACTCGTGCTAGTATCCAACACAGCTATCATGTTTTCTCCTAGGTCGAATCGGTCCCGTGGTCCCCGGGTTTACAGTTCTAGAAAACTTTACCTTGTGCACAAGTTATCCATGACCGTGCAAGACTAAACTAGTTACTAAAGCATGGTCTAACATAAGAATTTAACAATTTTCATTGCGTTCCGCCTTGTTGTGACAACATTTATTCAATACATCAGTCTTTTGCTTAACACAGTTCTATAGCAGGTACAACATAACAAGCAAGTAACAGTTTTATGGCATAACAGTTTTATAGCGAGTGTACGTCAGAAATCGTGCAACAGTTTATTGGAAAAAAAAGCATTTGTGTTCTTGTATCTTCAACTGACATTCTATCGATTGTTTGGGGAACAAGAGGGTCAAAGTCGGCCACTCACCTTAATTTTTTTGAGGCGAGAGAAAAGGTCGGTTGCGCTAGACGGCGCCTACGAGATCACCTGAAATTGCATAAGCAACGAATTAACACTTTATCCTTCTATTCCGAGTTTGATATGAAATATGAAGATCGAAGAACGCAAGCAATGTAATCCACCGAAAACATTCACGAAAACGCATTAATAAAACCAAAGCCAAAGAACAAGTGCGACATGAAAGACAGAGCAACGAGAGGCCTATTCCGACTCTACCGCAGCCTCGAGGCTCAACCCGCTGAATATGAGACTTGATTCCAAAGAAGTCATTCCATAACGAAGAAAGATTCTTAATTCAATCGATCCTGACCAATCGATAGCGACAGTGTTTCTTAACCGCGCTTCCCGTGTCACAACGAGGAACGGGCACGATGTGGGACGGGGCACTACAGTAGCGAAGTAAAACAATGAGACTAAAAAGTCAACAAAAGAAAAGGCGAGTCTAGAAAAGGTATGATCAATGCTTGTCGAGTTCTACGTTGTTCTTCCGGAGGAGTTTCCTGGAGAAAAAACTAACCATGTAGGATATTCCGTACTGGATCATCTTATTCGTGGAGCAAATCTGACTAGCTTACCACATTACTAAATGCGCTCATAGGAGGACAAATTTCTTGCAAAAACGGCGAAGGACTTGAAGGAGAAGAGGAACTTGAAGGAAGCTTTGGATTGGTTGAAGAAGAGCATGACATCGAAGAATTTAGTTAGCCATCATGAAATTAGCAAGAAAGTTTAGGAGAAACTAAAGAAGACTAACGCAAAATGGAGCAAGTTGCTACAAAAATTCCTATACGAAAACTGTAAGTGCAAGGTTTTCAACATTAGAGGAGACGTCATAGCATGCTTTCGGAAGAAGATGATCTTGATTTGATACTTTATCGAGATAGACGACACAAAGAACTCGAGTCGAGTATTCTACAAAAGGAGGGGTTTGACTCGAACCCTTTTAGGTCCAAACCGGTCTATTTTTTGATGATTTTAAGGAATTGACCAAATCTTTTATATTTTTATGAATAAATTTGAGATTTGAGTTACTCCATGAAAATTTCTTATGATTCTCTATGTTTCAATCCTTGTATGTTCAATCTTTGGCTCCAGAAGGTCCTGTTACTAAAAAACTGCATACTGATGGAGTAAAGCTTGAATTAGCCATGAAAATGGAGAAAATTCAAATAGAAGAGAAAAGGATTTCGGGATCCGAGAATTTTAGGGTTTTATTGAAGATTTGAGGAGGAAGAAGGAGAAAGCATTACAATGGTAAGTAAGAAAATGAAGTAACAGGTAAATTCATTCCCCCCTCTTCCTCTCATCTCTATTTATATTCTCTGCTATCATTGATACTCAATACTTGGAATACAAGAATGGAATTTGCTGACTTGGATATCCACTAGGGACTGGGCTGAGCTGGACTCTGACTAAGCCTAGTCTGCTGAGCTGGTTAATACGGCTACTCACTGTAAGTGTGGCAGGACACAACTTTGTATGGGATGAACATTGCTGCTTCTATACAATTTTATCTCCATCTTTTACAAGTTTGGACCATAATATTATTAGGTCGAACCGCGAACCAATGTCTGTTGAAGAATTATACATATGCGTCTTGATATTCAAATTATACAAGTGAAATGTCCTGGCCCCCATTTCATCTTCTTTGGAAGTTGAGGAATTTGATGGCCACAGCAAAAACCACGGCGAAGATCACACAGAAGCAGACCACCATGAGGCCGGCGACGCCCAACAAATCATGCCTGAAACCGAAGTGGTCCTCCAGAAACACACTGATGCTTTCTGAGTGAGTGCCATCTGAAAGAACCATGGGCTTGTGGATGTCCCCAAACTGGGAGGTCAGAAGCCCATTTAGGCTCCAAGCTACTGGGTTGGCCCAATAGTACCATCTCCACCATACTGGAATCCTCTGCAAAGAAAATGTATTCTATCAATTTCCCATGCAAGAACATCTCTCATCTCCAAATTTGATAAAGTTACAGAAAGTAAACAAGGAAATTTGACACTGTATCTAACATTATTTCTTTTGCATGGATTAAATACGAAAATAGACGGCATCAGCAGGGGCGGAGCCAGATCAAAATTTTGGAGGGGCCGTACTACTACATGCAAAAATCCTTAAAGTTATCATGTTAATTGAACTTCAATAACAAAAGAAGAAAAAAAAATACTATAACTCAATAAGAATGAACAAAAAAGCAAAGTTAATTTCTCAAATTGTGACAAAAAAGAATTGTGACAAAAAAAAGGCAAAAAAAAATATACATAAAATGTTTTCAAAATGCTTGAAAATTTACAAAGCTGGGATTTGAACTCCCACCTCCCAGCTAAGAGCACAAATCATTACCACTAGACTAACTTATTCTCTGTGTATTGGACGGCGAAACAAGTATATATATTAACAGTAAAAAAAAGTTTCTATATAATAATCAATATTTTTTTTAAAAATAATTGGGGGGGCAGTGGCCCCCTTTGGACCCTATGTAGATCCGCCCCTGGGCATCAGCAATAACAAAACTATGCTAAATATTTTAAAAGTCGAGAAACCAAAATGATAAAGAAAAAAAAGTGTGATGTCAAAAGTGACAACAGAACTAGTTAGGTAGCTTTAGTGATACTATCCTTATTAGTCATCTGTGGCGACACTCAGTGATGTCACATGCTAGCTACGATATACTTGTCTCTCTCTTTTTCTTATTATCAGTGCCATGTATTCTCTTTAAATAGTTTGATTTTGAGTGAAATCAATCCATTAACAAACATTAACGTAATATTATAGGCATGACAACAAACTTTTAACCCTAATCAACCCTAGCCGTCCACCCTTAACCCGACCAGGTGCAGGTTGTCGACATCCTCAACCCTACCTAATCC
Source organism: Iris pallida (assembly GCA_029216955.1). NCBI lineage: Eukaryota > Viridiplantae > Streptophyta > Magnoliopsida > Asparagales > Iridaceae > Iris > Iris pallida. The sequence goes on from JANAVB010043216.1 coordinate 8,651,317, forward strand.
TAATCCACCCTCAGCCGGCCTGTCCCTCTACCATGTAGGCACTACCATAAACCGTACCTGCCCAAATCTCACCTGGATCTGAGCTCGCATATTCCTTCACCCTCCTTCGCCACCACCTGGATCTCTCCTTCCCTCTTTGCTTCCACCGGCAACCTGCAAACGGGGTTGAACCCGAAACCAATCTCCCACTACCAAGCACAAACCTCGCAAAACCCTATCCCAACCCTCAAGGAAAGAATCAAGGGGGCGACACGGGTTCTAGGGAAATGATAAATGCGTTTTCACCATATAACCAAAATGATTTTAGAAGTTTTTAGTTCAATATTGTAGATAGATCAGAGTGAAGGAGTGAAGAAACGATAAGATGTATTTTCTTTGTTGACGTTTTCTTTTATGATTTTAGAAGTTTTAATGTCCTTTTTTCCCTATTATGATTCTCTCTAGATTAGGATTAATATATGGGTGCTTCTACTGAGCCTTTTTTTTTTTTTTTTTTTGCTTTTGACTTGGAGCATTCTAATGCATGGAGTCCTTCCTACCTTTCAAAGGAGACGACTGAAACTATGTTATCTTTATTAAGAATTGCACTTGCTTCACTAGGCAATATTTTCTTTCTCACAAGTCTCAGTATTTCTAAATATCAAGACTTTACTAACATGGTCGAAGATCAACATATTTCACTCAGATTCAGGACGAATATACTTCACATTAGGTCACAATTTTCTTCTCTCACAGGACTTTCGCTCAGTTCTCTTGCCCCCACGCTCATTAGTAAAACAAAATCACTGAGAGACGTCATCAACTAAGATCACCTGAACTCTTCTTCTTTCAGCTTCTGTTCCAGTTCAGTTCAGGGTTGAAGCCGTTCTCACGAGTGTTTTTCTGATTAATTGTATTTCGTCTTCCTTTCTTGATGGTGTTACCCTTATTAGTACTATTATATACTATATATTTTTGGCTGAACCTATTCCATTCTTGTGTCCGTGAGCGAATGAAACATCTTCACAGTCCGCTGTGTTTCTAGGATACAGAGATAAAGTCCATGCAACCTATGTTGCAGGGACAGGGGGAATTGTGTTTGTATGCTTACCATCTATGTGTCCATATCATGTCCGTGCAACATAGGCGACTACTTACTTTACCTATCTGAAAATGTGTATCCTGTATCTGCAACGTGTCTTTTATGTATTGTGCCCATAGTACATGTGCAACATAGCACGCGATTATATGGGCTGCCAAAAACAAAGAACTGATCTTTATAGTGAATCAACTTTCTTATATTTATAAGAAATAAAAGTAATCAAATTAGATCGCATGAGATGGTGTATTTCTGGAAGTCCAAACTTCAGAGAATGGTGGCAATAAAAACTGCAAGTAGATAGTGAAAAAGCTAATACATTCTAAAGCTGTTCTCCGACAATGAATGTCATTCCAAACACTGAAATGCCAGTGGAGGCTAACCTGGTGTTTGAATTTAGATTTAAGCAGACATGAAATTGAGACATCATGATGGAGTGTCCATGTCGTGTTTGATGTGTATCCAAGATGAACACATAAAACACTGATTTTGGAGTATCTGTGCATCCTAAGAGAGAAATATTAATTAACATTTCAAGACGAAGAAGCATGAGAAAATAGAAGTCAATAGCAAGAAAAAGAACACTTCGTGGTCATGTTTGTGTGTGGTTAAAGCAAAACTAGCCTTGCATTCTAAATGGCGGTGAATATGTTTGCAGAAGTGCAATAATGACTCGAACTGAACAATAAATATATGAAGGCTTGGTTCAATATTCCATACCATCCGCGTAATCATAAATCCACTGAAAAGATTCCAGAGAGTATAGAATGGTGCAGCGATGATTGGGGCCACAAGATGGTTTGGAGTAATTGCTATTGTCATCATGCCGAAAAAGGTGAAGTATAGAAGAGTAAAATACATAAAGAATGTAAACCATAAGAACTTCGGAATGCTCCACTCAAACGAGCCCATGCTATAGAATATGATCCCATAGATAACTGTTTGAAACAGCACATAAGGGAGCTCAATAGATACCTGAACAAACATAATCATCCATGAGATAATTTTGAAATATTGTTACATTGTAGTCTTCTTAAAAGTTCAGATAGATCAAACCTGGGCAAAGGCATATGGTAGTGCCGAGTACATTCCAGCTGCTCTCTCTCTGTAGGAAACAAACCTTTCAACAGATGCCACAGGTTGAACAGAAGTAGCATTGGTAATCCCAATGAATAGGACAGCAGCATACATGGAACCCATGGCGTTAAAGACATCCTGTTGGGTATCCCTAATCGAGATGCAAAGAGTATAACGAGAAATTCATAAAACTTGACAAGGAAAATGAGAAAATGCAATCAACAGTGATTCATCCTAGAATATTTACTGAACCAAATCCATGTTCATTTTAGGACAGAATATTATTAATAAATTCATTCAGTAGAATGCTTTGATTGGACTAATATAAAGACAATTGCAATACAATAGAATGTTATATATGTTAAAGTTACTGCCACTATACAAAAACTCCAGAGTTATGACGAGGTTGAGGGTTAAATTTTATATTGTTACAACATGCCCCTCTACATCAAAATTCCAGAGCTCTGATGACGGCTGTGTTAGGGACATATTCCCATATAGGTTATGAATTATGAAAGGGAGATCCCTAGTTGTATTTGTATATATACTACTGGGCATTGTGCCTAATAGGTCATGATTCCATAATTCTAACATGGTATCAGGGCCCTAATCCGAAAAATTTCGTAACCAAGAAATTATAATCCGCAGAACTTTCCAAAACCTAATCCTCAATTTCTCTAAACCAAATCCAGAACCCCTAATTCCCAAATCAACATACCTATGGTTCAGAATTCACAGTTGATGGATACTTATAGTCACCGGATGAGACTGCTCGAGTTCTATTCACCTTCATCGAAACCATAGATTCTTGATCTCCTCATCATTACTAGACCACCTAGGTTCTCATGTCAATCTTATTGTAAATGTTCTTGAGCCATGGCATCTTCTTCATCCTTGATCTGCTTGTGGGAGCTCAAGCATCACAGCAACACCATGTCTTCATCTTTGTCTTCCTCTTTGACAGTGTTCTAAATTTTGCTACGCGGGGACGGTGCGCCAAGGGCCCGCCTAGTGCCTAGGGCGCCGAACTATATATATATATATATATATATATATATATATATAAAATATATATATATATATATATATATATATATATATATATATATAAATAAAAACAAAAGTCATTCTTGAGCAGTTGGTTAGAATGTTGGATTTAAGTCGTGGGTGGGGTTGGGGAGGTCCAATGATCGAGTATGGACTGGTGTGTCAGTTCATTTTCCCCCCCCTCATTTCCTGTCCTTTCCTTTCCTATTCCCTGTCCTTTCCTTTCCTCATTTCCTTTCTCCTGTCATTTCTTTCTCCTCTCTCCTCTCCTCTCCTCTCCCGCCTCCACCACTACAGCACCACCACCTGACCGCCTCCACCACTACAGCCCCACGACCACCACCCCACGACCACCACCATGACCACCACTGCCGTCAGCAGCACCACCACCACCACCACCAGAGACACCACCACCACCACCACCGGTAACTCTTTTTTTTTTTTTTTTTTTTTTTTGAAATTTTAAAATAGGGTCGCCTAGTGCCTAGGCCGGCCGCCTAGGGCCGTTCCGGTGCTAGGTTTCAAGAAGAGAATATCTTTTTTCCTATGTTGTGTTTTAATACTATAGAGGCGTGTCATCATCTAGACACATTTGTGACATGCCTCAAGATCATAGTCATACCACACGCCCAAGAGTACACATAAAGGGTTTGTTGACATACCCAAAGAGTTGCCAGTCACTGGTTGCCTGCATCATAGGCCCACTTGTCAGTGACTGTTTTCTTTCTGCTATCTTGACAGAATTCTTCGTTTTCAAGTTGATCTATCATGGGTTCCACCGATTTGTCAACCCATACTGAGTCATTGCACCACTTATGCATTACACTTAAGGCCGAAATATCAACATCGAGCATCACCTATGTAGACGTGGCTTATGGCGGCACATTGATGACACTTGCGATCAATTCGAGATGCGAATGAGTCTGTTGATAAGACCACATATCAGCGCGTCTTGAAGCCTAGTATCTGGACGAAAAATCAAATTATAGATACTACCATACAGTCTGTTTGCCTTCTATTTGTTTATAATTGACTCGTTTCTCACTACTATTGATATGTGGTACTACACAGAAGACTGATGCACACGAGTACTAGATTACATAGGAAATACCATTCAGTTAGGCAGGGTAATCATTTGATTTGGGACTTCCATACATATATGCTTGATCGCTGGGAGCAGTTAATTATTTGAAAGACCCTCGTTCCGGCGAGCTTGTTACCAGGTCCTTTGCTGCTTATCGTGATCGTCAAAGGCTTATAAATTCATGATGCGTCTGCGGCCACAGTTTGAGACTTGGATTGTTATTTCATTGGTCACAGAAACCATCTATGGATGTGCCTGAGCGAGTTGGTTGGAGAGGAGACTCTCAGGCGTTTACTTGGTTCTTCGACACCTACAAACTTTGTACTTGTAGCCGCTCGACCTCCTTCACGAGAGGGTTCACGACGTCATACTAGACCTACTGGATCCACAACTCGGACTTCTATTCGTCCATATGGCTTTAGCCAAAAGCTTTATGCATGGCACAAGAGATAAGGACAACACATACTCGTGAGCGTCAGGTCTTTGCACAGCACAAGGCTTAGCAGGTTTGCAGTCACCCTTATGTACGTCCTGAGTATTGTCAGGCTGTTGTTACTGAACTTCTCACTGGCCCACTGACTGGTTTGTCTACAGCTTCTAGTACAGCTGATTAATCTGGACAGGATATTGCTCAACAAATCTAGCATCTCCTTCTTCTATTATAGTTTTCTAGCATTTTTGGTATTTTTGGACATGACCTATGTTGCAAGAGTACCGATAGGGTTACGAAATACAAATCATTTTTAGAAAAATTAGTATATGGGTACGTCAATGGTATGGTAATATATATATATATATATATATATATATATATATATATATATGTTGCAAGAGTACCATGTTTTCTCTCACCTCCCCCTCCTTCTGATAGGTGACTTCAACGCTCTTCTGCACATAGGGGAGAAGATAGGTGGCAGACCGGTTCCTGATCCGATCTTGCATGATTTCCAGAGTTGTCTTCTCCAGTCGGACCTTCAGAGTCTATCGCGCTCGGGGCATATCTGGACCTGGCACAACAAAGCAGTCAGGAACAGGGTTGCTTGTCAGTTGGATAGGGCCCTGGACAACGGGGAGTGGTTCCGCCACTTCCCTCATTCTCTGGCTGAGAGGTTGGCCGCTGGGACGAGTGATCATTCTCCTATCAGGATTGGATTCACCTCCAACCCTTCAGTGCGGCCACGTCCCTTCCGGTACAACAACAGCTGGTTTCTATCGGAGGGTTACTCAGCGGTGATTACGGAGGGTGTTGCTCATCAGGTGGAGGGGACTGCTCAGTATCAGATGGTACACCGGCTCAAGTACACGAAGAAGACGCTACGGACTTGGGTGAAGAGTTTGTCCAAGTCCTCTCTTGAAGATAAGGAGGCGGAGCTTCGAGCCATCCAGCATTCCATGCAATCTGACATGTTAAATGGGGACCTTGCGGCTAGATAGAATGAGCTGATTGGGGAAGTCAATACTTTGCGGCTTCAGAAGGAGATTAGTGCGGCTCAGCGCACTAAATGCTCCTGGCTTAAGAATGGCGACCGATATACCAAGTTCTTCTATGATATCATTCGCACCAGACAGCATCAGAACACCATCTCTCAGCTTCTTGATACCAAGGGTAATCTGATTGGGGAGTCGTCCAAGATCTCAGGAGAGGCGGTCAGGTACTACTCTGAGTTATAATTTCAGACTGACTATCTATCTGTGTTTCCAGATGTAGTCACGAAGAGATTGGTGACTCCATATGGGAATAGCCTCCTGCTTGCCCCTGTCACTATGGAGGAGGTGGAGGCCATTATTAAGAAAGCGGACCCCAACAAAGCTCCTGGCCCGAATGGATTTAGCAGTGGGTTCTACAAACGTCACTGGAATATTCTGAAGGTCCCGGTTCTCGAGGCGGTCCAGGAGTTCTTCTCTGAGGGGAAGCTGTTGAAGGAGCTGAACCACACTTTCTCGACTCTGGTACCAAAGAAGGAGGGGGCGACCTCGCTGGCGGTCTTTAGGCCTATTGCGTGTTGTAATTATCTTTATAAAATAATTACACACCTCATGTGCCGGCGCATGGAGGGGATCATGCAGGACCTTGTCTCTCCGAACCAGGCAGCGTTCATCAAGGGGCGATCTATAGCTGAGCATAGCCTTCTAGCTCATGAGATGGTGAGGGACTTCAACAAACCTGGTGGGGAGAAGGCATGTGTTAAGCTGGATCTGAGGAAGGCCTACGACATGGTCAACAGGGAGTTCTTATGCCATCTTCTATCTGCTATGGGGTTTGATGATCGTTGAGTTGCGTTGATTCGGAAATGCATATCGTCTCCCACCTTTTGGTCATTATCTAGGATATTTCGCATGGGTTCTTCAAAAGCAACCGTGGATTCCGGCAAGGTGACCCCCTGTCACCTTACCTGTTCACGATTGTCATGGAGTACTTTACCCGCTTGATGGATAGGACGGTACATTTTGGGAGGATTGTCCCGCTGTACAGGAGAGTCGAGCCTCCGGTTACCCACCTCACCTATGCCGACGACCTACTGGTGTTCATACAGCCTTCGTTGGAGGGTATGAACATGTTATCTGAGATTATGGGTGAGCTGGAATCACACTCGGGACTTCAGATGAATAGAGAGAAGAGCAAGGTCTATTTCAGTTCACTTTGCCTTCAGAAGGAGGAGCGCGCTGATGCACTGGACATGGAGAGAAGTGAGCTCCCGGTGAAATACCTGGGAGTTTCTTTGACAATCAATTATGTCCGAGACCAGGATTGCTATAGCCTAGTGGAGTATACCCAGCGGAGAGTTGAAGGTTGGCAAGCTGCCGGGCTATCTTTTGGGGGACGTATCGAGTTAGTCCGATCGGTTATCTCTGCCCTGGCCCAGTTCTGGTTGCAGTCTATTTTGATACCCGCGGCTACCATCAGGAAAGTTGAAAGGATCTGTGCTGATTTCATCTGGAGGGGGGGCTACATTCGATCTCTTGGGAACAGCTCTATTGGCCAAAGAAGGAGGGAGATGTGGATCTTCGTCCTCTGTTGGCTATCAGGGAAGCCTCGGCCCTGAAACTGGCATGACGGTTCATCCAAGGGAGACCCCTCTGGGCGGAGTGGATGCATTCTCGCTATGTGAGGAATGACAATTTCTGGAGGTGTGGTATTAACAACAACCACTCTGTGACCTTCAAACAAATTCTGAGACACGGAGCTGTTCTTCAATCGGATGTCAGGAAGACCACGTGTGATGGGTCTGGAACTGACCTATGGCTGGATCCTTGGATAGAGCACCAGTCACTGGTGGACATTATGGGTGATCGAGATCACAGGGAGGCGGGCACAGGTATGTCTTGTCAGCACATCATCAGGAATGGAGCTTGGAGTCCGGAGTCCTACCGCTATATTGAGGGGCTTGGTAAGATTATTCGTGGGACTGAGATTGACCCATCCCAGCCAGAGAATATGTGGGTCTGGGATCCGTCTGGCGTGATTGAAAGGTACTATCTCGGGGGAGTTTGTAACCCCACTTTCCCGAATTATTAAATATTAGTATATTTTTGGCATTTTAGAATTTTAGAGGTATTTTATTCATGGTTTGTTTTATGAAATATTAATTTTTCTGTTAGCAACATAACGTTGTTTAATAATCATTTCAATCTATTAGAATCATTTTTGGGTGGCTATTAATTATTAATGATTTAAGTTATCTTCTTATTCTTAATAAAACAAATTCTTTGATAATTTTAGCTAGTTACTTGGCTCAAGAGAGCAATTCAAATTTCATTCCTATTTAAGATTTTTTCCTCCATTTGTAACAACCCCTTTCCCAAGTTTCCTAACTACCTTGTGACCACCCATAACCAATTCCTAACAAACTCTTTTAGCCAAACTGTAGTTAGCAATTTTAGGAGGATTAAAGTGCAAAAACCACTTTTCCATTTTTTTTAAAACTCAGAGTGGGAGCTCATTTTCCTCCCGGCAAAGCTCTCTCCACTCTCCTTCGTTTTCCCCAAATCTCAGCCAACCGTAACCCTAATTTCTTCGAAACTGGATGCTGATGGCGGTGGTCTGCCTCCACCACTCCGGCGACTAGGCCTGGTCTTCTCGGTGAGCAACGCGCGCCGGCCCCGACAGCTAATGAATCACCTGGCGGTCATCGAGCCTTCCTCGAAAGCAGCACTCTTAGGCGGCGCTCGGCTGGGCGCGACTTATCAGTGACCGCAACGACGAGTAGAGCCAAGCGACTAGGCACAGATCCCTCCGGACACGACTGGTTCCGACGAACTCGTCCTCTTCGTCAGATCCGACTCCTCGGCGGTGCAAGCGGTTTCCCGACGGCACACTTCCAGCGACGGCGAGTTCACCGATGGCGTCAATGAAGCACCTCTTCCCCGACATCGATGACAGCGGGTTTTCGTCCAAGGCAAGCGAGCATCGACGACGAGCAGCTCAACTTCTCCGATGATCCGATCCTCTCCGGCAACTCCATCAGTTGATTCCACTGCTTCGATCAAGAACATGACAATTTCTGGTAATTATTCAATTCAAATCTTCTTAAATTCAAGTTTGAATTTGATATATATGTGTGTATTCTGAGTGAATTGATGCGAAGGTTAACTTTCTTTCTGAATTGGAATGGATCAAGAAATCAATTACTGGAGGGAGATCGAAGTTCTGTATGTGTGTGTAGAAATGTGGTCCTATGGTTTTCTTGAATCTCCTCGAGTTTTCTTTGATATTCTTATCGAATAATCACCAGCGCCTCTAAGAAACTGTTCATTCTTTGTGCATGGCATTTGTTCGATGGAATGCCTCAACGGGACATTCGAACCTCATTTGGACACAGTGTTGTAAATTTCGGTAGGCGGATTCGGTGCGGCAAAGGGGCGCCTAGGCGGCTGCACAGAATTTTTTTTTTTTGAAGTTTTGGGTTTTGACTTTTGAAAAATTTTGATATTTTTTTGAAATTTTTTGAAATTTGAAATTTTATTTATTTATTATTAAATTTAATGATTTTTTTTAGAATCTGAATTTTTTTTGAATTTTAAAAACTGAAATTTCAAATTTCAGAAATTTCAAAATTCAGAAATTTCAAAATTCGAAATTCAAATTTTTTGAATTTTCCGCTTTGGCTGAACAGGGGACGATTTGGCCGAACATGCCCGCCAAGGCGCCGAATAGGTCCGCCTAGGGCCGAACTGGCGCCTAGGTGGCCGATTTGTGGGTTTTCGGTGCGGCAGGCGGCTGCCTAGCGCCTAGGCGCCGCCTAGGCCGATTTTTAGAACACTGTTTGGACACGAAAAGATTGTGTCAGACACTGGAGATGTATCTGTGCCCCATAATCAAATCCTTCGCAGGTAATCTCTATATTTCTGTTCTTAAAGAATCTAATAGTTGTGTCGATCCTGACAATAGATTCTTATATCGGTTTTGTTCGTGCTCAATGTTGATGATGGTTCGTGTCCAGTGTGCAAGTGTCCAAGTATGTTCGTGTCCATGATGCGAACGTGTTCTAGTTTCTGTGTGGTTTAGTCATCTACAATTAATTATTCTGTCTCTCAAGATGTGTACTCTTAGTACATAACTGGCATTTTCATAGGGCGGCGTTGTGTTCGGTTGCAGGATTTTTGGTGTTGTGTCTGGGTGCGTACCTAGCTGTGTTCATGTGTCCAAGCTTTTCTTGCGTGTTCGGTTCGTGATCAGCTGTTAGTCTGTGTCCAGTCCGGGTCATATTCCGAGTCGGAGTGTCGTGTGCAGAAGAAAGTTGGACTATAGCCGTGGCAGGGAGTAATGGTTTGAATTGGATATGTTTTGTGTAGTAAGAGTTTTGTTCTGGATATGCGTAGCTGAGTTTTGTCGCACATAATGTTGCTGGGTTGGGTTGTACTAAATATTAAGTACATTGCATGAATTCTTAAATGTTTGTACGTGTAGTTAGGCTTGAGTCGGTTTGGCTGGACTTGATGGGATTAGGAGTACATGGCTATATATTATGAATGTAAATTGTTAAACTTAGATGTTGATGGTTTCTGCTGGTTTTACATTGTGTAATTTGATATTGTACTTTTAGACGGGTTATGTAGCAAGGAAGTGTTGCAGATTATCAAGCCTAGCATAGGCTTGGACCATAGTTTATGTGAGGGAGTTGTTTTACTGATAAAGTTTAGCTTGGGATCCATTGCTGAACTTGCAGGAACTATCAAGAATGTTGGTGAGAAGTTTGCCAGTATACTTCAGTTTAAATTGGGTGGGAAGGATTAATTGTTGAGTTGCAAATTAACATTAAGAGATGGACCCGGGGTTGGGCCAACAAGGTCTAGCTGAGGGGAGGAATAATCAATATAGAAGAGGAGTTAAAGACTGAGCAATGTTGGCCTTTGGTATAGATCGAGTCCAGTAAGATTGTCTGGGCCGGGCTAGATAATATTTAATTCCTAATGATATTTGCTAGTCCTTGCATATCTGGGTAGCTATATTTTAACATTGCAATTAAAGGTCTTACTAAGAAAATATTTCGCTAAGTATTAATATCCTATTATAGTATTTTACAAATTAAATTGCTGGTCAGTCATTTTATAGTTTGTAATAGTGATTTATAATCAGTTAGTAAATAAATTAACTGTACTATATATATATATATATATATATATATATATATATATATATATATATTATTAATCTATCAATGAGTAATGAATAAATTAGCTGGATGAGACCATAGTTGGCTAGTATCCTTATTCAAGCCTAACCAACTTGCACCTAAACAGGTGGACTTAGTGAGCACTACTTCTCTACTACCGATCACCCGGAGCAAGGCAAGTATACTCCTCGGACTTGTCTATTACTTCATGTCTTGTGATTTTCTATATTCATGCTAGTATCTTCTTGTTGACACGATGTTTCACGAGATTGTCTTGTATCTTGTTCCCTGAGTTTACTTGTGTCTGGGAGGAAAAATACTACAGATGTGTGATCAAACCCGAGTTACAATTCATGTGAATAGCTTAGGCCCCGCATCGTGCACGCGGGACCGAAGCCGTACCATTCCATGTTCCCTGAATCTACCCAAGCCGATCACACACTCTGGATGTATTTCGATATATTGCACACGTCAGGTTCATTGTATATTTCATGTTCAGGTTTCATTTCATGTTCCCTGTATTTTCTGTATTTACTTTTCAGCACTCATGTTCTTATTTCTTGTACTTTATATTTCATGTTCTCCTGTACTCATTTTCATATCATGATGTTCTTGTTCATTTCCTTAGATATACTTAGCTCCGCTCCTGACTAGGATATGTTGCAGGTGTACTTACATGATATTGTTCTACCTTATGGGCCAGAGCTCAGGATCTTAACTGAGCAGGATGGAGCAATGACTTAGCTTGAGGTTTCAGGTTTAGATTATTTTAGCTCTTCCTCTAAATATTGTATGTTGTGAGTTCATAGTGTTTTTCTTCTTGTTGTCTCTAGTACTTTTATGATATTATGATCGGTGGATTATGGTGATCATTCTGGGAACGTTTTATAGATGTTGTGTTTGTACACATTCATGTTTATCTGGTTAGATTTTTCTAGCTTGGTACAGCTTACTTCGTCGTGTCTAAAGACGAAGGCGGCTAGGCGTGTCCGACTCGTGTCTGATTATTCGGGAGCGGGTCGTGACATATTTTTAGTGGTGGCCCATGCAGGTCTATCCCAATGGTACCTAGGTATTAGTGTACTATTTGGGGACTTGATTAAACTAGGAAAAACTTGATCACAGCATAGGAAATCAGGTAGATCGGGTATATTGATATTATATAAACACTTGTTTTTAGGTTAGGACATCTTAACAATTTTCTGTTTTTCAGAAAGTTCAAACACGCAACACCGGAACGGTTGATCCACCTACACTTGAGGGTTTTGAGCTTCCACTACCTTCTATCGCCCCTACTATCCCCATGGGTAGTACGCAGTTGATGGAGATTTTTCAAGAGTTCTTTGACACCCAGAGGGAGCAGGCCATCCTTTTTCCAAGCCAGATTTGTAGATGCACTTTTCGAGCTAGGGAGAACTTCTGACTTCCAGACTCTCGGACATTTGGACTTCCCCGACACCGAGCGCATATCTTGCACTGAGGAGCAGATCAAGAACGTGGAGCCACCTCTTCTGAAGATCATCAAAGCATCCGAGGACCCGACTCCTCTGAAGATTAAGCCACCAGCCAGGAGGTCCAGAATGTAGTACGGACGAAAGAACGAGACGGGAAGCTGAAACCCAAAAGAGATATGAAGACTCATAACGAAGACAACTACCCTGGACCGCAAAGTGTTGCAACACTTGGATGGAGCATCATCAGCCGCATTATCAGATTCAGATTCAGCCGATAATCATTTGCAACTTCTGTCGCCGCTCAGGACACCACTACGACGAGTACCGCAAGAGACGGAGGCTATGCTTATACTGCGGATCGTCTGTCCATTAAGTCAAAGATTGTCTGGAAGCCGCTGATCGCACTGCCCAAGGACGAGCACGAGGAGCACCAGGACTACAGCAAGGGAACCCACCTCTCCAGATTCAGCAATCACATGGAGCACTACCGCATGGACTAGTCTACGTCAGGACAAGCGAAGAAGATTAAAGAGATTCCAGTCCCAGAGGAACACTGAAGATAGACTGAAGACAGAAAGCTTCTTTTGCATGGTTGGAGAAAACCATGGATCATGATTCATAATCCAGTCTTCCTTTAAATTTCTCTTAGCACCTAGTTTGCTTTTTATTCTGAAACCTTGGTTGCTACTCGAGATGTATTTCGAGAGATTGTTTCCTATTCTAGAATCTTGTTCGTAACTCTGCTCTTATTCGAGATAAAGTTTTCTATTCTAAAGATCTTGTTTCCTATTCGAAACTCCAATTTCTATTCAAAATTCTGTTTTTCTATTCGAGGTTATTTCATGATCACTATTAGATACCCTGTTCACTATGCATGACCTTGTCACCTATTTTGGCTTCTATTCGAAAATTCTGTTTCATATTCAGAACTTAAAACATTTCGTAATTTTGTTTATTACTCGAAGATCAGTTTTCTATTTCGGAGACTTTGTTGAATATTCAGTTCCTACTCACGACTGGTTGAGAAATTGTCCCCATTCAAACCTTGTTTGAGTCTCGTCTCTATTCAAGATTTTGTTTTCTATTTTGAGACTTTGACTCGTTCCCTATGATATTTTGTTTCCTATTTGTGACTTGTTCCTATTCAAGAAATTGTTTTTGTTCACAACCTTGTTCGACCTTGTTTCCTATTTGAAGTTTTACTTGTTTTATAATCATGGTTCGATACATGTTTCTTGTTCGCTAATTGATACCCTGTTTTCTAATCATTGTTTGTAACCTTGCTTCCTATTCGAGATTCTATTCAAGATTTTAGTTCCTATTCGCGGCTTTGTTGATGTTGATTTTCTATCTGCGAATTGTTTCCTATTGAACTTCTTTCAATGTATTGTTCGAGACTTCGTTGCCGTTCGAGATTCTGTTATACTTTGATTCCTGTACAAGGTTCTAGTCCTTATTTCGAGACTTTGTCTTCTATCTGATATCTTGTTTCTATGCTACTTTTGAGACTTCGTTATCCATCTAGGATTACGTTCCAAATATGCGATCTTGTTACCATCCCGGTTTTCATTTGAGATTTTGGTTACTATTTGAAACTTCGATTCCCAATTTGAGATTTAAAATCTCCTTATCTGTTCCTTTAGTACCTAATACCCATTGTTGGATCTTTTGTTGCTTCTTGGTACCTAGTGAAACCCTTGTTTTTAAAAGGACAAATAACATCACCTTTATCGTGACTTGGACTATTGAAACTCATCTTGAATCCCTTGCAACCCTTTTTGTAATTCCCATGGATAAGGTTGAGAGACTATTCGATGATCTACTGGGGCGTGGCAGTTGCGTGCTGCAGCCATTATCTGGACTACGGATACTGAGGGTTCACTGCAGTCAGCAGCGCACTAGCGAGGCATGAACTCTGAGTTGAAGTGATTTCAGACATTTATAGGTTTTCGGGTATTATTGAGACTGTCCTAAATTCTTCGTACTTTGACCCTTTGGTGCGAAGGTTAACTTTGTTAGAAAATGGATAAAGTTGATAGAACATTCGGTAACATATCGTCATTTGAGTCACGGAGCTGAAAGTTCACTGCAGCCAGATATACACTGGCGGGGTTGGGATTCTAAGTAAAGTGATTTCATATATCTATATGTTTTCGAATACCATAGAGATCATATCATTTTTCAGATGATTATCGACTTTTCGTGAATCACAAATCCTTGCAATTACATCTTGATTTGATAATAATATCTTCTTATCAGTCCATGAATTTTCTCAAATCAACTCTTGCAATTTCCCTTCTTGCATATTATCGTTGGATCATTGGATTTTCTCAATAAGGTACCAATTGCTAGATTTCGATTTCGTTTCACTAAGATTTTAAATCAAACTTATCTTTCGATCATGTTTTGTCTAAACTTCGATCTTGATCATGCCTATCCAACCGTGACTTTCCTATTTTATTCTATGTTCAATCGTGCTAAACTTTCAATTTTGATCGTGCTTAGAAGGTCGTGCCCTCATGCTTTACTCCTCTAAGTCATAATTGAAATTCATGTCACCTCGTGCCTATTTAAATTCTTGATTATTGTTAGATCGCGTTATTTCAACTCCCTGTATGAAATTATCGTACATGGTTTTAAATTAAACTTGTTTCACTTTGTGCTTGACCAATTTTTGATCATTATCAATCGTGCCATCTTACCAATTTATTTTGTCATGCTAAATCATTTCAGATCATTATGATTTTGTACCTAGTCATTAAGCGTATTTCCACTCGTGCCTCACCAATCTTGAACTTCGTGTCATCTCTGTATCATGCCGTGCTCATTGAAATTTCGAGGACGAAATTTTCTAAGAGGGGGAGATTTGTAACCCCAGTTTCCCGAATTATTAAATATTAGTATATTTTTGGCATTTTAGAATTTTAGACGTATTTTATTCATGGTTTGTTTTATGAAATATTAATTTTTCTGTTAGCAACATAACGTTGTTTAATAATCATTTCAATCTATTAGAATCATTTTTGGGTGGCTATTAATTATTAGTGATTTAAGTTATCTTCTTATTCTTAATAAAACAAATTCTTTGATAATTTTAGCTAGTTACTTGGCTCAAGAGAGCAATTCAAATTTTATTCCTATTTAATATTTTTTCCTCCATTTGTAACAACCCCTTTTCCATGTTTCCTAACTACTTTGTGACCACCCATAACCAATTCCTAACAAACTCTTCTAACCAAACTGTAATAAGCAATTTTAGGAGGATTAAAGTGCAAAAACCACTTTTCCATTCTCTTTTTAAAACTCAGAGTGGAGAGCGAGGAGCTCATTTTCCTCTCGGCAGAGCTCTCTCCACTCTCCTTCGTTTTCCCGAAATCTTAGCCAACCGTAAACCTAATTTCTTCGAAACTGGATGCTGATGGCGGTGGTCTGCCTCCACCACTCCGGCGACTAGGCCAGGTCTTCTCAGCGAGCGACGCGCGACAGCCCCGACGGCTAGTGAATCACCTGGCAGTCATCGACCCTTCCTCGACAGCAGCACTCTCAGGCGGCGCTCGGCTGGGCGACTTCTCAGTGACCGCAACGAAGAGTAGAGCCAAGCGACTAAGCGCAGATCCCTCAAGCGTTCGTCTTGCCGACGACGACGCGACCGGTTCCGACGAACTCGTCCTCTTCGTCAAATCCGACTCCTCGGCGGTGCAAGCGGTTTTCCGACGGCACACTTCCAGCGATGGCGAGTTCACCGATGGCGTCAACGAAGCACCTCTTCCCCGACATCGATGACAGCGGGTTTTCGTCCAAGGCGAGCGAACGACGAGCAGCTCAACTTCTCCGGTGATCCGATCCTCTCCGGCAACTCCATCAGTTGATTCCACTGCTTCGATCAAGAACATGACAATTACTGGTCATTATTCAATTCAAATCTTCTTAAATTCAAGTTTGAATTTGATATGTATGTGTGTATTCTGAGCGAATTGATGCGAAGGTTAACTTTCTTTCTGAATTGGAATGGATCAAGAGATCAATTACTGGAGGGAGATCGAAGTTCTGTATGTGTGTATATATGTGGTCATATGGTTTTTTTGAATCTCCTTGAGTTTTCTTTGATATTCTTATCGAATAATCACCAGCGCCTCAAGAAACTGTTCATTCTTTGTGCATAGCATTTGTTCGATGGAATGCCTCAACGGGACATTCGAACCTCATTTGGACACGAAATGATTGTGTCAGACACTGGAGATGTATATGTGCCCCATAATCAAATCCTTCGCAGGTAATCTCTATATTTCTGTTCTTGAAGAATCAAATAGTTGTGTCGATCCTGACAATAGATTCTTATATCGATTTTGTTCATGCTCAATGTTGATGATGGTTCTTGTCCAGTGTGCAAGTGTCCAAGTCTGTTCGTGTCCATGCTGCGAACGTGTTCTAGTTTCTGTGTGGTTTAGTCATCTACAGGTAATTATTCTGTTCCTCTCAAGATGTGTACTCTTAGTTCATAACTGGCATTTTCATAGGGCGGCGTTGTGTTCTGTTGCAGGATTTTTGGTGTTGTGTCTGGGTGCGTACCTAGCTGTGTTCGTGTGTCCGAGCTTTTCTTGCGTGTCCGGTTCGTGATCAGCTGTTAGTCTGTGTCCAGTCCGGGTCATATTCCGAGTCGGAGTGTCGTATGCAGAAGAAAGTTGGACTATAGCAGTGGCAGGGAGTAATGGTTTGAATTGGATATGTTTTGTGTAGTAAGAGTTTTGTTCTGGATATGCGTTGCTGAGTTTTGTCGCACATAATGTTGTTGGGTTGGGTTGTACTAAATATTAAGTACATTGCTTGAATTCTTAAATGTTTGTACGTGCAGTTAGGCTTGAGTAGGTTTGGCTGGACTTGATGGGAGTAGGAGTACATGGCTTTATATTATGAATGTAAATTGTTGAACTTAGATGTTGATGGTTTCTGCTGGTTTTACATTGTGTAATTTGATATTGTACTTTTAGATGGGTTATGTAGCAAGGAAGTGTTGAAGATTATCAAGCCTAGCATAGGCTTGGACCATAGTTTATGCGAGGGAGTTGTTTTACAGATAAAGTTTAGCTTGGGATCCACTGCTGGACTTGCAAGAACTATCAAGAATGTTGGTGAGAAGTTTGCCAGTATACTTCAGTTTAAATTGGGTGGAAAGGATTAATTGTTGAGTTGCAAATTAACATTAAGAGATGGACCCGGGGTTGGGCCAACAAGGTCTAGCTGAGGGGAGGAATAATCAATATAGAAGAGGAGTTAAAGACTGAGCAATGTTGGCCTTTGGACTTGATTGAGTCCAGTAAGATTGTCTGGGCCGGGCTAGATAATATTTAATTCCTAATGATATTTGCTAGTCCTTGAGTATCTGGGTAGCTATATTTTAACATTGCAATTAAAGGTCTTATTAAGAAAATATTTCGCTAAGTATTAATATCCTATTATAGTATTTTACAAATTAAATTGCTGGTCAGTCATTTCATAGTTTGTAATAGTGATTTATAATTAGTTAGTAAATAAATTAACTGTACTATATATATATATATATATATATATATATGTATATATATATATATATATATATATATATATTATTAATCTATCAATGAGTAATGAATAAATTAGCTGGATTAGACCATAGTTGGCTAGTATCCTTATTCAAGCCTAACCAACTTGCACCTAAACAGGTGGACTTAGTGAGCACTACTTCTCTACTACCGATCACCCGGAGCAAGGCAAGTATACTCCTCGGACTTGTCTATTACTTCATGTCTTGTGATTTTCTATATTCATGCTTGTATCTTCTTGTTGACACGATATTTCACGAGATTGTCTTGTATCTTGTTTCCTGAGTTTACTTGTGTCTGGGAGAAAAAATATTACAAATGTGTGATCAAACCCGAGTTACAATTCATGTGAATAGCTTAGGCCCCGCATCGTGCACGCGGGACCGAAGCCGTACCATTTCATGTTCCCTGAATCTACCCAAGCCGATCACACACTCTGGATGTATTTCGATATATTGCACACGTCAGGTTCATTGTATATTTCATGTTCAGGTTTCATTTCATGTTCCCTGTATTTTCTGTATTTACTTTTCAGCACTCATGTTCTTATTTCTTGTACTTTATATTTCATGTTCTCCTGTACTCATTTTCATATCATGATGTTCTTATTCATTTCCTTGGATATACTTAGCTCCGCTTCTGACTAAGATATGTTGCAGGTATACTTACAGGATATTGTTCTACCTTATGGGCCAGAGCCCAGGATCTTAACTGAGCAGAATGGAACCATGACTTAGCTTGAGGTTTCATGTTTAGATTGTTTTAGCTCTTCCTCTAGATATTGTATATTGTGAGTTCATAGTGTTTTTCTTCTTGTTGTCTCTAGTATTTTTATGATATTATGATCGGTGGATTATGGTGATCATTCTGGGAACGTTTTATAGATGTTGTGAGCTTGGTACAGCTTACTTCGTCGTGTCTAACGATGAAGGCTGGACGTGTCCGACTCGTGTCTGATTATTCGGGAGCGGGTCGTGACAGAGTTCACCTTCCAGAGTGGCTACAACCTTATGCGTAGTACCAATTCACCAATTGGTGATTATGACTTCATTTGGTGCAAGAATCTGGCCAGAAAAATACAGCTATGTATGTATCGCCTGCTCCTTGGTCGTCTTCTGACCAGGGACAGTCTCGTCTCTTTTGGGATCCAGGTCCCCAATCCGAAGTGTGCTCTCTGTGATTTGGAGGAGGAATCGATGACCCATCTATTTTTTGACTGTAGAGCTTCTGGTCCATATGGTTGAGCAAAACCGTATGCTGGGTGGAGGTATTTCTGGCGGGTCGATTGGAGCAATCATCACGGGTATTCGAGATTGCAGAGGGCGAGGCATGGTCTGATTCAAGACTGCTAGGATTCGACTGGCAGCCGCTGTCTTGCATGTTTGGCAGGAAAGGAATAGGCGCATATTCGAGGGACTTATCACATCTCCGGTTGGTATCCTCCATAATTTGGAGTTTGATGTAAAAGAAATGGTCAACTGACGGGTGGACGACCATCCTATCTGTATGTTGTATGAGTATTGACTGATTTTGGAATAAAATTTACCATTTTTAATATATATATATATATATATATATATATATATTATATATATATATATATATTATATATATATATATCCTGGTGACCTAGGCGTTCTAGTGTTTCAAGCAAGGTTCACAGTATCGGAATCGGTATCGGACCATTCCTATCAGTATCGGTATCGGCGATATCGGTAGTATCGGTGGTTTCGGTTCGAAATATCAGATTTTTTGGTATCGGAAAACAAATAATTGTTAAAAAATTATTAAGATATAAAAATATAAATTTTATACATTTAGGCAAAATTTTAAGTATTTCCAGTGTTATTTCTTAGTAGTTTTAAAATTAAATAAAATATTAGTCACCCTTACCAATTGGTTTATATGCAATATATCAATTTTCTTCTTTTACATGCTTGTACAACCTTATTATGCTTCATACCATTGTTGATTTGTCTTTTTCGTTCAATTTTATTTTTCGAATTGACCGGAAAAGAGACCCTCAATGTCGGTATCGGTCTGTATCGGATCGGGATATGCCAAACAATATCAGCATCGGCTGTATCGACTGTATCGGATCGGTATCGGCCGATACTTTAAACTATGGTTTTTCAAGGTTGTGCTTGGGACCCTCGTGGGGGTGCATTGAGTTGGTTAGATCGGTTATCTCGACCCTAATTCAGTTCTGGCTCCAGTCTATTCTGATTCATGCCGCTACCATCCGGAAAGTGGAGAGGATTTGTGCTAATTTCATCGGAAGGTATGCATGCGAGCTCTTGGGAGCAGCTCTGCCGCCCGAGGAAGGAGGGAGGGGTAGAACTTAGACCCTTGCTGGAGATCAGGGAGGCCTCGTCTCTGAAGCTGGCATGAAGGTTCATTAAAAGGTGGTCTCTATGGGCTGACTGGATGCACAGTAGATATGTAAAGCAAGGCAACTTCTGGACCTGCTCCATCGACAACAATAACTCTGTTACTTTCAAGCATATCTTGCGACACAGAGCTGTACTCAAATCCTCCATCCGGAGGACCATGAGAGATGGACCTGGAACGGACCTCTAACGGGACACATGGCTAGTAAGGCAATCTCTGTTAGATATCCTGGGAGACCGGTCGCACAAGGAGGCTGGTAGGGGGCTGACTTGTCAGCGCATTATCAGTAATAGAGTTTGGAGTCCTAAGTCCTACTGCCATACTGAGGAACTTGGAGAGGTTATTCGTACGATCGGAATTGATCCGACGCGGCCAGCTGATTGTTGGATCTGGGATCCGCCAGGGGATACTGGGGGTTCCTAAGAGTTCAGGTTCCACAGCTGTTTCAATCTTGTGCGTCGTTTTTTCCCTACTAGTGTTGATTTTGAATTCATATGGTGCAAGGGTCTGGCCAGGAAGATGCAGCTTTGTGTCTACCGTTTACTTCTGGGTCGACTTCTGACGAGGGACAGACTCATCTCTTTTGGGATCCAGGTGTCCAACCCAAAGTGTGTGCTGTGTAACCTGGATAATGAATCTATTCGTCACTTATTCTTTAAGTGTGAGGCGGCCTCGTACATCTGGAATGAACAATGTCGTGCGCTGGACGGATATGACACTGGTAGGGCGAGCGGAGATATCGTCAATGGAATCCGGGAGCGAAGAGGGAGAGGGCAGGTCTTATTCAAGAACGCTAGAATTCGGCTGGCTGCTGCTGTCTGACATGTAGGGAGGGAACGGAATCGTCGCATCTTCGAGGGACTTACCACCTGTAACTCCCAAAATCATGTTTGATAAATTTTAGGATTTTTCTAATTTTCTTGAATTTAAATATTGTTTCTTACAAAAACCTAATTTCGATTAAATTAGTTTCGGTTGTTAATTAATTTTCCTCAATTTGAAAAGTATTTTCGAATACTAATTAGCGTATTTCAGATGAAGTGCAATATTGTTAATGTTATTAATATTGATTAAGTTGTAATTAGTTATCAACTGTTAGTTATGATAAATGGTTTATTATTGTTTTTCTTTACTAAATGTTACTATTAAGCTTGTGTAATTGATCATAATTGCAAAGTGGTTTCTATTAGTTAACTCCTAGATGGATTCTATTTGACAAATATATTTTCGTAATTAATTACTATTTAGTAATTAGGAAGTGTAACTGTCTTTAGTTGACAGTTAGCAGTGAGAAGAGTTATTAACTAATTTTATTAAATAAATTAGTTTTCTGTTCCTGATAACTAATTTGATCTGTTTGGAGGGAATATTTGAAAAACTGGAATTTGGATCTGAAAATTTGAATTTTGAAATCTTGTTATTTGTTATTCTGTTACTAAATGTTGTTCCTTACCCTCAGATCTGTTTCTAATTACAGCTTTGCCACTATACAAAACACCCCAGATCTATACGTTATTACACCTCTGCCACTGACTTGTTACCCTCAAATCTACAGTTAATTACACTTATACCAAACACACACGCACAGTAATTATTTTTATTATAAATAATACACAGTTCCCCAGGTTCTGACACCACAGTACCCTCTCTCTCGGACACGTCACCACTCACTCTCTCTGTGTTCTCTCTCTCCTCTCTCTGCTCGAGGACCGAGCACCGCCGATCACGACCATCCTCGGCCTAGCTTCACCGCCGTCGTCACCGGAGTTCGCCGACCACCGTCGTCACCGCCATACAACGCCGCCTCGAGGACTGCGCCGCCACTCCAGTGAACAACAGAAGCCTCGACTGCAGCGCCACTTCGTGTGCCGTGCCACCGCCATCAGTAGACAGCACTGCCTCGACTGCAGTGTTGTCAGCTCGAAGAGCCAGCCACCGCCTCTGCTTTCTCGCAGACCGCGCCACCATCACGAGCAGCGAGCCGCCTCGACTGCAGAGCCCGCATCGGTCTCTGCGCCGACCCTTCGAGAAGTGCGCCGACCAGCCGATCTACGCTACCAGCCGAGCCGAGGAGCCACTGACTTCGTTAGAGCCTCGAGACGAAGCCGACGCCGTGAACCTCATTGAGACCACCGCCGTGGTCGGATCTCCGTCGCCTTGTGCCGCCGCCGAGGATCGACGTCCCCTTCAGGACGGTGAGCCCCTCTCGATCTACTCCATCCCCTTTCTCGTCTTCCATGCTTCTAGATCTAAGGTTTTCTAGGGTTTGTATTGCTAGAAATTAGGGTTTCGGTCGGAGAAGGACCTAGATCTAGGGTTTTGTGGTGACGGGAAGAAGAATAACCTAGAATCTAGGGTTCCTGACTTAGTTTGCTGAACAGGAGGAGAAGAGCATGGGGCTAGGGTTGAAGAGGAGGAGGGAGACGAAGCTTGGGGGAAGACGAAGGCTTCAGTCGGCCGGAGTGGATGAAGTATTTAAGGCTAGGGTTCAGGCGAAGGAAGCTGTGGCCATGGTGGAGATTGAATTAGGGTTAGGGTTCCGGTTGTGAACATTTGAGGAGTAGAACCTAGGGTTTCTCATGGGGGTTCTGGTTTTGTGTCGCCGGAGAAGACGAAGTGGATTAGGGTTTCTAGCCGGAGAAGACGAAGTGGGTTAGGGTTTTCGAGCTGTGAGGAGCTAGAAGACGAAGTGGGGAAGAAGAAAGTGGAGGCTGAGGAAGAGAAGTTGGTCGGCCGGAGAAGAAGACGGAGACGGAGTCTCTCGCCGGAGGAGTGAAGAAGACAAGTGGGGAGAAGAGTCTAGAACTCTGTCTCTGTTCGGCCGTAGCGTTTAGAAATGGTAGGAGAGAGAAACGAATCGGATTATATCCGAGTATGTTGGGCCGGGTTGGTCCCAAACTCCTGGGCCAGGGAACGGGCTGGAGTTTTTAGATAGTTTTAATTGATAAATTATTGAAGGTTGGGCCGGGTCTGTAGACTGGAGCAATGGGCTTTAGTTTTGTTCGGGTATTAGCAGTAAGAAATAATAGGATGGTTTGGGTTAAACAAGGATGAGCAGTGGGCTGGGTCAGGAAGTAAGGGTCTGTGGGCCGGTTATACTGCTGTTAATTAATGTTTTAACAGAGAGAATAGCTTGATGGGCCAGAGTGGGCTCAGGAGTTCAGTGGGCTGGTTTCATTTATTAAGTTTCCTTTAGTTGTTAATTAGACTGTGGGTTTACAGATTTACATTAGTTATATATTGTTGTTATTTTTATTATTGTTAGAGTTACCATTATTGCCAATAATAATATTATTATTACCCTCTTAAAATATTTTGGATAGCATAGTAGTATTTTAAAATATAAACTATTTGCTAAATGTCTTAAAACTTAAACTACTTTTATTAAAAATTATTTCCTTGATTAATTACTGTCTAAATAATAAAGTGATTCTATTTTTATACTTTGCTAGTAAAATGTTCTAATAATTTATAAAATATTATATGTATGTTTCATTAACATTTATGGTGACTAAAATTATAAAATAAATAAGTATTTCCTGAAAATGAAATGTTTTCCTAGTATTTATTTTGATTAGCATATCTAAAAATTCTAATTATTACTTGTTATAATTATTGGAGCATATTAACAAATGTTTACTTCCAAGGTTTTACTAAATATAGTTAAAAGATAATTTCAAGCTATATCAATAAGTATTTTCTATAAACATTTTCTTAGTTTATTAATTAAAGATTTGGTAAGTTAATCATATCTAGCTGATGTCACTATTTCAAAACCCTAATAAAATTGTACAAATATAACAGGTGATTCATTACAACCATGCAGTACTATTCTCGTGCAACCAAACCGAGGCAAGTATACTGACTTGACTTGTACCTTGTTTTCTGTCTTACCTTCATGTGCCATGTTCTCATATCGGACACGAATTACACACGATTGCCTTGTACCATTGTTCATTGCTTGTGAGTCATTGTTTATTGCGGAGATTGGGAAAAATATTAGCTTTTGTGTGACCACACCCAACATAGGTATTGTGGATAGCCTAGTCGTACACTTCACGTACGATGAAGCCGGACCTTGTAGAATTGACTCATTGACTCATTGCATCATTGATTGATTGATTGCTCCTAAGCCGGTCACACATTAGTTTTAATATTTCAAAACTGTCACAATTGCATATTGATTGTCGTGATTCATTGCCTTGTACATTGATAGCCGTGTTCATTGTCTAGCATATTGATTGTCATCCATTGCCTGCAGTTTTACATTTCATTTCTGGTACCGCAGTTTCAGTTTCATTTCATGTTCTAGTATTCTGGTATTCTGGTTTCACCTTGTACTCTGGATCACAGATTACATTGTATATTGTCTGGTCAGGGTTGTACTTTGCTCTTTTCCTGATAGGATCGTTGCAGGTGAGTGAGAGATTACATGGAGCTGGTGATTGCTTGGATATTGCAGCTTTTTATTTCATTTATTTTTTTCTGGAGATTGTATCTTAGAGATTCATTATTGTATATTATTTCATTTGACCGGATTTGTCTCCGGCTGAATTTGTATTTTAAAAGACTTGATGGATATTGGTGATTTCTGGGAACGTTATAAAAGTTGTGTTTTGGTTTACATTACATTGTGACTTTGAGTTTTCCTTAGTATTGTATAGCTTACTTCGTCGTGTCCATCGATGAAGGCTGGACGTGTCCGACTCGTATCCGATTATTCGGGAGCGGGGCGTGACACCACCCCTCGTATAGGCATCCTCCAAAACATTGATTTTGATGTAAAAGCTATGAAAACCGAATGAGTGGTTGCCCCACTCTGATTGTATGATTAAGTGTTGAGTTTGGAATAAAATTTACCCTTACTGCACACCACAGCAGAAAGAATCCTGCACAACATTGAGTTCGATGTTACTCAAATGATGTAAAGACAAAAGTGTAAACATTTATTGGCAATAAAATAATCTATTTCCAAATATATATATATATATATATATATATATATATATATATATGCAAATGACCTCTAGCCTAGTGGTTAAGAGAGATGCATGCGGCCCGAGTGGTCAGGAGTTCGAATCCCAGTGGGAGCGATTCCAAAAACAATTTACCTGGTTCCCAAAAAATATATATATATATATATATGTTTCTGGAATCGCTCCCACTGGGATTCGAACTCCTGACCACTCGGGCCGCATGCATCTCTCTTAACCACTAGGCTAGAGGTCATTTGCATATATATATATATATATATATATATATATATATATATATATATATATATATAGAGAGAGAGAGAGAGAGAGAGAGTTGTGCTCTGGCGATCCTGGTGACCTAGGCGTTCTAGGGTTTCAAGCAAAGTTCACAGTATCGGAATCGGTATCGGACGATTCCTACGAGTATCGGTATCGGCGATATCGGTAGTATCAGCGGTTTCGGATCGGAATATCAGTTTTTTTTTGTATCGGAAAACAAATAATTATTAACATTTAAAAATATATATTTTATACATTTAGTCATAATTTTAAGTATTTTCAGTGTTATTTATTAGTAGTTTTGAAATTAAATGAAATATTAGTCACCCTTACCGATTGGTGTATATGCAATATATCAATTTTCTTCTTTTACATGCTTTTACAACCTTATTATGCTTCATACCATTGTTGATTTGTCTTTTTTGTTCAATTTTATTTTCCGGATTGACCGGAAAAGAGACCCTCAATGTCGGTATCGGTCAGTATCGGATCGGGATATGCCAAACCATATTAACTTCGGCTGTATCGGATCGGTATCGGCCGATACTTTAAACTATGGTTTTTCAAGGCTGTGCTTGGGACCCGGGTGATGGGAGGGAGACGTCTCGTGGAGGGCACCCAAGCGCGCGGCAAACTTTTAATTACTTATAAGTTGGTGACCAAGGTGAAGGCTATGGTTGATGATATCATTGATAGGGAAAGGCTAGATTGGTCGTCCATGGATTTCTTAAGCAATATGACATTGATTATGATGGGATATTTGCTCATGTTCAGAAGATGACAATTGGTTCAGTCTCTTTAGTTGTTTTTGTGCATAGCTGGCCTATCTCTCGTAAGGATAAGAATGCTTTTCTTCCGATGATTTGGATAAGCATGTCTATGTGATGCATCCTCTTGGTTTGTCTTATTCTTATTCTCTTGGTCAGATTTGTCATCTTCGCAATATAGCCTTAAGCAGCACCCTGATCATGATTGTCTATATTTTCTAATGACATCAATGCCGTCGGCTGATCTACGAGTACATACGATCGTGTCTTGTTTACCCATCCCTCCTGGGACATTACTTCTGCTATACCTTGATATGATTATTAGTAGTGGTGATTTCGAGCATATTTTGCTAGTTAAGCAACACATGCATACTTAGTTTCAAATAAAAGATTGTGGTCCTTTGGGCAATATTTTTGACTTGGAGGTTGACCTTTCTGTGTGGGGCTACCTTCTCTCTCAGTTTACGTTCCTCGGAAAGATCTTTGACAAAGCTGCTCTTATTGAAACCCGTACTTCCCTTACGTCTCTTGAGTTAAATCCCAAGTTACGTCCAAATGATGGTGAGTTTTCTTGATCCCGGTATTGACAGCTAGTTGGAAGTCTAGTTTATCTTACTATCAGTCATCAGATCTCCCTCATGAAGCAATTATTGTTTTTCAGTTTTGTCTCGGCTCCTCATATTAGTACCAAATCATTATCAGTCATCAGATATCATTGTTTGTTTACGGATTTCGTGGTATTTAAGGGGTACTAGTACCAAATCATTATTTTTCTTACTACTTCATCTTGGGTGCTTCATGCTTGTTTAGATGCCGAATTGGATGGTCTACTACTGTTTTTTGTGTTTTTCTTTCTAATTATTTGGTTTCTTGGAAATCAAAGAACCATGAAGTTGTTTCTCAATTGAGTGCTTAGGCTGAATATCGTGCTATGTCTACTGCTTGCGCCAAGATCAGTTGGCTTCATCGTTGTGTTTCTCATATGGATTTTAGTTCATTTTCTCCCACTTCTTTACTTTAGGACAATACTATTATTAATGCTATTCAGATTCTGTGTTTCATAAGCAGACGAATACATTAATTATCACTATCTTCTTTACCACTATCTACTTAGGACTCTCGTTGTCGTATGTTACAACCTAGATGCAGACTGCAATGTTCTTCACAATGTCACGTCTCAAGTGTTTGGAAATGTTGTTAAATATTAGAAGGATCTTGAATACATTTAGTAAGAGGTTGATTAATTTGTTGAAATTTTTGGTTAGGAGTGGTAACTCTTACAGCTGAATAATTGAGTTGTGCTACCCGAATTGTTTGCTTCGGCTGATTTTGGGGCATGACAAAAGGCCCATACTGCTCAGAGACATCCCTTCTTGGCAAACTCTCATTAATTACCAACCTTGATTTGAGGGGGACATGTTGCTTGTTTGCTTTTTTTTCTTTGTTGATTGTTCATTGATTTTTGTTGATTGCTTTCTTCTTGTCAAAGTCTCGTTGGATGACCAATCTTGAGTTTGAGGGGGTGTTAGAGGCGTAGTCTCGTGTTGGTTATGAGAGAAGAGACCCCTAGTTGTACTTAAATATATTCCCTTGCCCATTGTGCCAAATAGATTTATTGATTACATGATTCTAACAGGTTCAGCTTTGAACATTTTTAGTATTCCAACAATATAAACAATGTTGAGAATGATACTTTAACATAAATAAGCTTACCTTTTAGAGCCAAATCCCCAACAGATTGTTCCAAACATCACAGAGATGATGACAGTGTAAAAGAAACGGACTGCTGTATATTGAGGATTTCTCCAATATGATAGATATTGCTTCCAAAGGCAAGCAAGATACTGGGAAAGAAACGATTGAGAATATTTGGTTGGGAAGCTAAGCTCTTTCACGTCGCTGTTAGGTCTGCTTAAATTTTTGACCAAGTCTTTATTGTGTCTGCAAAGACAACAAAATTAGGTTTACATTCAAATGTCCCTTGGAAGTACTTAAATAACTCCACATACCGAAATAGTTTAGATCTGCGATAATAATCTGCAAAGTCTATGCCAAGACGAGTTTCCATCGTAGCACATGTCACCTCAAGCATCCATGCAGCAGGGTTATAACCATCTTTGATCTTAGGCACCCCAGGAATTGCCTAAACATTCAAGAGTGTTGTAAGGAAAGGAAAATAGGTACTCTCGAAATAAGTAAAAACAAAATTATTGCATGGATAAGTTTAAAACAAACAAAAGACTTACCTCAAAGAATTCAATTAGTTTGTGAGAACTGCGGCCTAGTGGACCAGCATATATAAGTTCTCCACCGGGCTTCATGAACAAAAGCTGCATAAATTTAAAAGAACTCAGTTCCATGGCTAAGATAACTGAGATAACTCCTAATCCAGAATCCAGGCAGCTCATGCACATGAGAGGTCGTGTCAGATAATGTAGTTCAAGAGTGAGTAGCAGAATGCACATAAAGCTGCTATTTAATGAAATATTAGTATCATGCTCAAAACATAGAACATCAGATAATGGTACAATTCAAGAACAGCAACCTTATAGGTTAAAAAAGAACCTAGTTATGAAAAATAAGATAGAAATTAGAAATAGGCGCAGAAATTGGGTTTCATTCTATAGTTAAATAACTTCGCATGTTAAAGAAAGAAACCTCATCAAATGACTCAAAAATGTCTATGCTTGGTTGATGAATTGTGCACACAATCGTCCGTCCAGTATTAACGATATTCCTCACAGTTCTCATCACAATGGCTGCAGCCCTCGCATCCAAACCTGATGTTGGTTCATCCATAAACACGATAGAAGGGTTTGCAACAAGCTCAACAGCAATTGTCAACCTTTTGCGCTGTTCCGTGGACAATCCATCGATTCCTGGTAGACCAACAAGGGCACCACTAAGTGGTGTGAGCTCCACAAGTTCCATCACCTCTTCCACAAAAATCTGCATCAGTATCAGTTAGAACTAGGAAACAAAACAAAAAAATCCAAAGTAGACCATAGAAACTATATACTGAACTATGGAGTTAAAACCTTTCTAGTCTCCACATCAACATGTGAACTTAATCGGAGCCATGCGGAGTACAGTAGTGATTCAATAACAGTCAAGCAAGGAGAATGCACATCAGTCTGTTCGCAATATCCAGAGATTCTTGCAAATGTTTCTTGGTTTTTTGGGTAACCCGAAATTGTTATGCTCCCTTCTATGTATCCTCCAGTCTTCCTTCCTGCTAAAACATCCATTAGTGTAGTTTTACCAGCACCACTAACTCCAACAAGTGCTGTCAGTACTCCAGGCCTGAAAACCCCGGTTACATTGACCAACAATTGCAGTCTGTCCTCTAATATGCCCTGTTGTTTCAGTTCCTGCTAGCGAAACTGGATAAGGACAAAGAAATTTAAAATCTTTTTCAACAAGGAGAAGTCAGGATTGAAGAATGAACCTACCACAGGTACATCCACATAATAATTGATATCGTTAAAGCACATGGACAGAGGCTGGAATGGCAAGACCATGCCTTTCTCTTGCTTACCATTTTCTCCTGTGCCAGAAAATGGGAGTAATTTTAAGAGAAGGCCAGAGGTTAAAGGCATTATCGTAAGTCTTCCACACGTAAGAGCACATATATAATATCAATATGTGCTGAAGAAATAAGAAACTGAAAAGACTGCATGTGATGGTGCTTATTGTACAATAATCATTGCATGATGAAAGCACATTAGATGACTGACAACCAAATACCGACATAAATAAGACTAAAACAACCATCAATCTTTCTTTCAACTATCTGGAAATGGTTGTAGAACCTTTGTCTCAATTTTCCTATCAGAATTTACATGCCACTTATCCATGTATTCTAGACGTTCCAGTCCGCCTTGTTGACGTTTCAAGCATATGGCTTTTACACTGTCTATTCAAGGAGTTCTTTAGCATGACCATACCCTGTTAGTCAATTACAAATAACATTTTCCTCTATTAGCACAAATCAAAGACCTAGTAGTATCTACTTTTCACCTGATATGATGCCGATCGAACTCTGCTAGCACATCTATCAGTTCATTTCAGAATATTATCATCGGATTTGTATTACTTTAGATGTTTTTGAATCTGTGTTGAACACGTGTGCATGTAACGTGTGAATCAATGAATGTCTGGTCTCCCTACTGATTTGGATATCCAGTCTTTGGTAGACAGGTAACGTGGTAATGATGCATAAAAATGGAGATTAGCAGGGTGTACTACTACTAAAGAATACAACAAAGGCGTTTATGATCTAATTGTGAGGAATGAAGAAAGAAGGATCCACATTTTCTTGTCTCATTAGTTCTGTCCAATAAATTTTACATAATACATTACCAAGGAAAGAACTTACTTCCCCACTTATTCCACTCTATATTTGCTGAAATCAAACTCCATGAGGCATCCTAAACCACATCGAAACGCTATATTCCAATGTTTCTGCTTGTTTTATAGTTTTTATTCCAAACAAAACTAAGCCTTAATTCTTTTATCTAGTACTGACTTTGTTGCAACTTTCTGACTTTGATCCTTCTGGATCAAGTATGGCTGAGAGGGACAGAACTCGGACAGGGTTCGGTCCCTGACAGAGCTCGGGCAGAGTTCGGTCGGCCTCTGACCGAACTCTGTCCGAGTTCGGTGCTTTTGTTCCAGAACTGATTTGCTGTGGCGAGAGTGAAATCTGCCCGAGTTCAGTGTCGTCGAGGCTAACGAGTTTTGGGTTTTAATCATCACCGTTGGATTTGTTTGACAGCCAGATCTGATGGAGGCTATTTTAGGACTTCTAGTATAACCTAAAATAGGTTTCTAATTCTATTTATATTGGTTGAGGATGGAGGCACAAGGAGATTCAGGATGCTTGTCCACAGAAAATCTAACAGAAAGTTCATACTTTTCTCTTAGGACTCGTCATTCAAGACAGAAGGAAGATGAGATCTGATCAAGGAGTCGTCACCTTCGTTCAGGGTGATCGCTACAAACAAATAGGGTGAGTGATTTCATTATAATCCGTCTTTTCTTCTTGAGAGTTGTGAGGGGTTGAACATATTAGGACAAAAGATTCAACATTGGTTCTTGTCAATCTTGTAATTTCACCTGATTTATATAGATTGAAATTTGTTCACGTGATGTAGTCACCGACCATATATGTTGTCTTTATTTGTGCTTGGCGTTCATTAGATGGGAGTTGGTTATCTTAAATGGGTTGGCCTAAGTTTTCGATGCAGTCAGTTTCAGACACGATATCGGAGCGCTTGTAGGGCGTAGGGCGTATCCATTCCCAACATCTGGTTCTAGCAAGGTTCGTTCGTTCTGGTCTGACACCAACATCAATTAGTACCATAGCTCTTAGGTTCTCGAGAGGAAAGTGTAACCATGTCTACGGAGCAGATGAACACACGTATGATCACCCTCATAGGAAAAACTGGATAATTTGGAAACTAATGATAGCGGACCTACTATGGTGCAAGAATTTGCATGGTCCATTAGAGGGCGATAGCGCCAAGCAATCGGACAAGTCTGTTGATGACTGGAGGCGATTGGATCGGAAGGCCGTTGAATTCATCCGCCAATGACTAGATGATTCGGCGTTTCATCACGTCTCCATGAAGAGTTCTGCATACACACTTTGGGAGAAGATGGATTCATTGTAGGAATGGAAGACAGATGACAATAAGAAATTTCTTATTCGCCAACTCGTCAACTCGAATTACACAGAGGGTGCCTCAGTGACACAAAATTTGAATAAGGTTCTCTGTCGAAGAGTTCGGAGACGTTGGTGGTGTCAGTAAGCAACTCCGCACTTGATAGAGTTGTCACGATGGAGGCAGTCAAAAGCAGCTTGTTGAACAAGGTGGTCCAGCGTAAACAGTTTGTCGAATCGTCGCAGCGCAGGAGTCCGCTTTGGTTGCTTCCTATAGGAAGGAAAGACTCAAGTCACAGACGAGAACACGAGAAGTTCTCGGAATATTGAGACCGTAGACTGCAAGGAAGGTTGCTATCACTGTGATGAAAAATGTCATATTAAAAGAAATTGCATGAAGCTCAAATCTGAGAAAGCTAAAAGCAAGGATGATCAGGAGGATCTCACGACATTTAGAGATATCATCATTGCAGCAATCGACGCAGAGGAACCTTGTGGCACGTGTCATTACTACAAGTAGGTCATAGACACGGGGGTATCGTATTACGTCACTCCATATAGGAGAATCTTCACGTCATACCGAGACGGTATATTTGGACGCGTAAAGATGGGCAACAAGGAGACCGTTGCAGTTGTGGGCATAGGTAATGTGCATTTGACAACGAAGCTTGGTGAAAACTCGTTCTCAAGGGAGTACGACATGTACCGAGTTTGCATACAACTTGGATTCAGTAGGAAGCTTACGAAAGATTGAAAGCTTACGAATGGTTCTCAATTGCTTGCTCGAGGATACATATCTTATGGTATGTACATGCTCAAACCGCTTAGGTGTACAGGCAGACCATAGACATCAGATAGAGGCTCGAGGGGTGTTCGACAGGAGTTTACGGATCATCGGGAGCTTGTCTTGGGGGGTCTGAGATTCTTTGAAGGATACGAAAGATTCTGTTCGTCGAGACAATGCGACGAATGGTGATGAGTCAAAAATTAAGGGTCAATCTGTCGGTCCTATGTCTCCAGGAGGGGGTTATTCCACGTATCCATTTGGTAACGGGTGGCTTGCCAAAGCTTCACGGAGCGACGTTGGTTTAACAGTTCGAAACCAGAGAGGAGATCAAGGTGTGCAACAAACTCAATCAGAGACTGACGCATCTTTATTCACACAATTCAGGAAAAGCTGTGGGTCATCGACGACGTGCACAGTACATGATGTTTTGTTCGAGTATGCATGTGTATGGGAGAGCTTCAGTGTCAGACACGAAGGTAAGCAGGTTCAGGTCTGAATTTCGGGAGAAGTGCACCGTCCGCTTAGTTGGGCCAGACAAGGGTGAAGAAGCTCGTCAGAACGGTAGCACGTTCAGGTAGAAGACAGAAGTCGGGGACAGACAGTCAAAACTTACGATGAGGCTGGTCGTCAGGAACTCCGGTCTTGACCATAATATTGATGTCGGCAATATCACAGTGGTGCAGGAGGTGCTACGCATGACAGCTAGCGTCGACGTAATGATCGAGGAGCTGAAGACGACAGAAAATACAAATCAGCTTCCGAGATTGGAGATCAGTGGCATAGGGGAGCAGGAATTCTATCACGGGACGACAGACATAGAATCCAATTAAGGAGTCGTGGAGGTCAGCACCTCTCATTAGACTAAAGGGGTAGAATATTGGATCAAGTCTGGATGAGAGGGACAAAACTCGGCCAGAGTTCGGTCCCTGAACTGTTCTGCAATGACGAGACCGAACTCTGTCCGAGTTCGGTGTCGTCGGAGCTAACGAGTTGGGTTTTAATCAGCACCGTTGGATTTGTTTAACGACCAGATTTGATGGTGGACTATTTTAGGACTTTTACTATGACCTAAAATAGGTTTCTCATCATATTTATATGGGTTGAGGGTGGAGGCACAAAGAACGACACAAGGTGAAAATTCAGGATGCTTGTCAACAGAAAATCTAAGAATAAGTCCATACTTTGCTCTTAGGCATGTCATCAAGACAAAAGGAAGATGAGATATGATCGAGAAGTCGTCGCCTTCTTTCAGGGAGATCGCTACGGATAGGGTGAGTGATTTCATTATAATCTATGTATTTTCTTCTTGAGAGTGGTAAGAGAGTTGAACCTATTAGGGCAAAGGGTTTAACATTGGTTCTTGTCAATTTTGTAATTTCACCTGAGTTATATAGATTGAGATTTGTCCAAGTGACGTAGTCACCGACCATATACATTGCCTTTATATGTGCTTGGTGTTCGTTAGACGGGGTTTTGTTATCACATGTGGGTTACCTAAGTTTCCGCTGCGGTCAGTTTCATACACGGTATCGAAATGCTTGTAGGGCGTGTCCGTTCCCAACAGATCCTGTACATACCATCAACCATTTTCATCAATAGAATTTTGTAGGCCCACGTGGCAATCATCCAGGAAATCCACATGGAGGACTTTGCACTCCATAGAGGGCTCGTTGCTGTCTTTTCTGCTTCATCGCATGATAACCCAACTGGTTTAGACAATTGTGCTGCATTTAGATAATGCAGATGCCACTAATTTTCAAACTTGATGTCAATAATGCCCAGCTTTGTGCTCTTAGCGCCTTGTCCCAACTTTGTGCTCTTAGGGCCTTGTTCGAGATAACTTTGCTGTCTCTAGATTCCAAATTGAGGGTGAGATGGATTTTGTTACTGAAGCTCTGAAATTCGAAGTTTAAGGGTGTGACCCTCCTTACTGAGTTGAAAATCGAGTTGAACCAACTGCACTCTACAAATCTCCAAAATTATGGGAAGAAATCACTGCTGCGACTAGGCCGCTAACATGGAAGAACGCAAATATACTATACACAACATGTTCAACAACTGGACATGGAGATTGCTATGCAAGATCTAGATTCGAATGTAATGTAATTCTTTTCCCTCTTGATTTCCCATCCACCTAAAAGGCGTCCTTCCCCCCGCGCCCACCCACAACATATACATGGACAGGTGGTTTCTATGACATGAACATGCATCCTCTGGATGCACGCAACAAGCCTTACCGTCACGCGAGGTGACGCCCTCTATTCATAATCAGACAACCTGACCTTCTCATCTTAGTTAAAAAACTTAACATCAGTCTTGTGCTTATGTCTTCCATTTCCAGAACTCTTAGTTTGAAAAGATTGTATTATAAAAACAATAGTCACAAATCTAATATAGCCTATCAAAATGCCATAAATATAGATAACAAAAAATAAGATAAATTAGACAAGTATCAATGTAAAGATGGGGTTAAATCATAGGCATCAAATCATGAATAAGGTCGTGGATGTATACTCATAAAAATTTCTGAAAATTTAGTCAAATAACTTCACTAGCTAATCCTGATCGGGATGTATACTCATAAAAATTTCTGAAAATTAAGTCAAATAACTTCACTAGCTAATCCTGTTCTGGATCATAGACTGTATGATTGTTACAACAATGAGAATAATATTCCTTCTGGAAGGATCTCTTGTAAAGCATAAGCAAAATTTTTATGAGAAAGAGTTTCGTAAGAATATATCATCACCCATATTTTAAGTTGAAAACAGAGGATTAATGTGGATCCTTTTTAATGGAAAATTTAAGATTATTAAGGTTACTGGAAACTATAAGATTAGTGGAAGCATAATCACTTTGTAAAGATAATGTATCTGCTGGATATTGTTTTACTATTAAAATATGTAGGATATATGCATAACCACATATAAGAGAACCATTAGGTGTACAAGGAACAAGATGTAGTAAAGCTATTTCTTGATTAGGGCAAGACTAGATTGCACTATAAATCCTTCTTATATAAGGATCAGGCATTCAGGATCGTATAATTATTTTGTGTAATATACAATTATTTTTGGCATATTCTTCTTATTTTCCTTAAGAAGTATCACTTTATGAATAGGGTTAAGGTTGACGTCGTCTCGACAGCCGGTCATAACTAAAATCTTTATATGGAGCTTTCTTATTCCCTATGGCCAACCCTATTCTGATGGAAGAAGGCTTGGATGATTACCTAAACTGTTGTCAACATAAACCAATCCATGCATGTGTGGGTGTGTGTGTGTAACACAACAAACCATCCAAGAGAGAATAACTGTATTCTTGTAGTCAAGCAACACACAACATGAGTTGATATAAACATTAAGAGTATCATCGGACCTGACAACAAATCTGACCGCAAATAAGATCTTAGCTCAACTGTATGAGCCAGAGCCACTGTTTTTCCTCTTTCGTTCCTCTCGCGGAGTTCATCTTTTGATACAACTGCCTGTGGC
The DNA here is from genome assembly GCA_029216955.1 of Iris pallida. Lineage (NCBI taxonomy): Eukaryota > Viridiplantae > Streptophyta > Magnoliopsida > Asparagales > Iridaceae > Iris > Iris pallida. Next base: position 8,687,609 of record JANAVB010043216.1, read on the forward strand.
CTTCCCAGAGCTGTTAGAAGTGAGAAGGAGATGGTAAAAACCAAGTAATATGCAAAAAGCTCGGTAGTTACACTTCCTACGTAATGAGAAGTGTAAGAAAAAGCATACGATTGAGGAAGGTCAAGCACAGAGTAAATAGAATGTTGAATATAACTGTGTAACCAAACACGGCACAAACACCAATCCAGAACCAACGTCTTTCAGTGAAAAACCCATATCCTTTCAACACAATCTGACCAAGTGATACATGATGCTCTCCATATTTCTGCAAAATTAGGAAGTAACACCGCAGAGTTACGATGCATTTAATGATTTTGAAATCGTCCTTAATTACAGATTAAATTGATCACAATATAATAAAGAATTTTACATATAGATTGCTTCATTTGTGCCCCTACTTCATCATAGATTTCTAAAAGACAATGCCGAATTATATGAAGCTCTTGTACAAAGTCTCTCAAGGGGGCCTATATCAGACACGATATGATTGCAGGTTATACCAAATTAGTGGGACCTGTATGCAAATAATAAGACTTGGAGAACCTACCTTGAAATAAAAACAATTTAAGAAACTTTTAACTGAAAACCTAAAGAATTTTAATAACGAAATTGCTACAGTAGTTAAGCATAATGAGTAATAATTTCATGTGGAAAACTTGAAGAAATGGAAGATATTTAGTCAAATCCATCAAAACATGAGGTCCTAGGTTGCATAGACATGGACACGGTAAGGATTCAAGTACAGTATGGATATGGTTGTATATACACATGAAACCATATCTACATAAATATTTTCTACATTTGATCTTAATAACAACTAAATTTATGCATTTCATGTGTAGTAACTAGGTTCAAAAAGTTTCAAAAAAGCATTTTGACACAAAGAAATGTTACTTTCTCATATCTCAAATGATTTGGCACAATCATCGAACATGAAAATTCAAATTGATGTATGTGTTGGATCTCTTCTGAAGCCTAGACACGCGTAACAATATCTGACATCATTGTCAAGGAAATGCCGTATCATATATATGTTGGATACAGACATGGTAAAAATCCTCTAGAAGAGTATCGGTTCAACATATTATTGAGGTCTATGTTTTTCATTGTTTTCTCTACTGTCATCTATGATCTGCGAGGCTCACACCATTTCATTTATGAAATTAACAATAAATGCAACATATGTTGCTAACATTATATACCTTTAATGTTGTAAAGCATTTCAGATATTGATTATAGAAAAGGAAAGATATTGAATTAGAACTTACAATTGCAATGTAAATCTCAGACTATGACAAAAGAAGCTTTAAAATGAAACCTACAATGGTGAAACATTGATTACAAGTAATGTAACCACCAAGAGTACTTGCAAAAGCTTGGCTGGAAACATAAAAGGTAAAGTTGGCAGTTATGTTCTCGAGCAAAAGAGATGCTGAAGTTTTCAATCTGTGATTAACAATGTAGATTTACATTTAGGAAAATGCATAATTACTTGGTTCTTCTTTGATGTAGTCCCTAAGCTATAGTGATAAACTACTTTGCATAAGAAAGGAGACTTTGATGGATCATTTTATGACAACAAGATGGGTGCAACAGCATTAATAAGAGATGAGTACGGGAATTTTATCGGTGCAGCTTCATTTCTTTCCTTAGGCGGTTCCCCATTAGAAGCAGAAGGACAAGCCATCAGATTAGGATATCAGTTGTGTCGAGCTAGAGATATTCAGAAGGTTATTGTAGAAGGCGATTTCAAGATATTAATAGACCCTATTCACTTCAAGTCAGCAGAAGTGCCATTGAAAGTGAGAATTCCTATTGAGGAAGGAAGGCAAATCAAGGAGTTCTATCCTGATCACTTGTTCAGATACAGCCCGCGTTCAGCAAATAATGCTCTGCTAATTCAATAGCTACTTTGCTTTGGAAGCACAAGTTCCTTTTAATTCTTTTAGAGTCTTCACCAAACATTATTGGTTTCATGAACAACCACCATCATGTACTTCGGTCCACATTTTTAATGATGTGGTCACTTCTTCAGTTTGATTATGAATGAATTTAGTCTTAATTTACAAAAGAAAAAAAAGAAAGAAAGAAAAAAGGAGACTTTTGATGACAGTTTTCTTATTTATTAGATAATGTTCTGCCTCAAGTAGAGCAATAAGTGACACCTAACGACCCTGACCAATTTGAATCTTAACTCTAGTAACGATTTCAATTGAGAATGGATTTTACACTGTCACCTTTACATGTCTTAGTGGAATTGTTGGCAGTTGTGGGGATCCATCCCCAATGAACTATGATTATGTCCTCTCACATATAAATTAAATATAGTTAAACTTTCACCGACTTAAAGTGAGACTATTAATACAACTGAATTCCAATGAAAAAAGAAGATCATATCATCTTACCCGAGCTTATGTTTGAATCTTTGACATAACACTTGAGGCTCCCCAAAACACAAGGACAAAGGGAAGACAGAAGAATGAAGGAAGATAAACTACATGATGAAACAGCAGCCTTCATCCCCACCATCTCTCTCAGTGAAAACAAAGATAAGAAAAACAAAGTCTTCAAAAGGAATGAAGAGAAGAAAGAAGACATGTCGATCTGATAAATTAGAGATGATTGTCTCTAGGGTCTAGATCAACATTATTCATTCATCCTAGTTAAATCAGTATAAAGCTGCAGAATGATGATTATTAATCTAGTATGAACCTCCATCCCTCCTTGTCCATCCTTCTCCCTATCACTTCTGCTGACAGCTTGAAACTGAACTCAAATTATAATTGACTCATTGGGTTTGTTCGAGTTTGGGAGCTATTCTCCAAGAGGGTTTGGAGTTAGATCCAGTTATATCCATCAAATTTGAGTCATTTGACATGAATCTGACCTTAGACCAAAAACGTTGCAGTAATAATATGAACCATATCAGTTAGACAATTGTACAATCCATGAAATGAGTAGATGACAAATTGTATTACCTTATCCCAAGAAGGACCTAGGAGCTCATTAACTGAAATGGCATTTTGAGCATACATCAAAGGAGAAATCCAGTATCCCCAAATCCACCATCTTGGAATGCTATCTGTTAGAGGGAAAGACGTGATAAACCACACGACGCAGCAAAGAAAAACAAATGTGATAATTATGTTTCAACCTCGAGAAATGATAAAACCTCCAAGAATCATGATAACCAACATTGCAAATGATCCAAAGGTGTTGGAAACTATCATATTTCTACCCAATGCTGCCATCACATGGAAAAGAGCTAAAGACATCTGGTGCAACAAGAAAAGCAATAAGAACTGACCGAGGAATCTGCACATCAGTGATAACAATGTCTTTATAGGGCAACCTTTAGAAACTTCTAAATCATAAGTATGACAAATTGTTACCTGGTAATTTGTGGATCATAACCCACCACATAATATGTAACTGCCACCCACATCCCAGACTCTACAAGTGACGTCGGGATACTTAAGAGCCAAGAAGGAAGTACATAACACCAGGTTGGATAAAAATGCAAGTCCCTGTGCTTGTAAAGCACTGGAAGCTTGGTCATTATCAATGAAACTTCCGTAAAGCCATTAAACAAAATCATGATTAATGCAAAATACAGTGCCCCAAGAAAGACTATTCCATCATCAATCGTGTCACGGTGCATTGTTGTCCGGAAGAACACAGTCATCGTAATAAGAGCAACAAGCAAAAGCTGCAAAAAGAACTCTAATACACATAAGAATGCTAATACACATAAGAGCATTTCTCTGTAAGAAAATACTACAATAAAAGCTCATGACAGAAGACTACGAAATATGCCGATTACATATGCACCTGAATAAAAGATTCAACAGTCTCCAAAAGTGAACAAATTAAAATTCCAATAAAGAGTTACATGCAGACAAGTTTGCATTCATAATTTCATATTAAGCTCATGAGTCTTATACCAATACGAGTTGTTTAGCAGCTCCATATAAAGTTCCACGTGTGTTTAGTATAGGAAAGAAGATTTGATGGCTAAATATCGGTAGAGAAGTAGCAAAAGAAGTTTGATTGTTTATAGGAATCGACTGGGTTATTAAAACCAACCAAATAATATCCAACCTACGTCAATTTTTAGACAGCCTATCAATAGCAAATAAATCTAGGTGTACTTCTATAGCTTGGTTTCTCAAGTTTGTTAACTTCTTGTGATTTGGGACTGATCAGCTTTTGTTCTCAATAGATAAGATTTTGTTGATCCTCAATACTTAAGTTGATACCAAAGTTCCAACTAATTCCGTTTTCCATTTCCCAGTTCAAATGAGCCAAACTGAAACCCCTGATTTCGCCTCGTAAATAATTAGTTTCCGTACTCTTCGTCAGGGGTATCCACCTGTAGTAGTACCCCTGGAAATGGCTTGTGATATGCCTTATGAGATAATTACTTTTGCTTGAAGCCAGTGGCTTGTCATTGCAGGTTGTAGAAGTTCTTATCTCCACATGGGTTTCTCTTTTTCAGACTTATTTAGCTTGGTTATTTCTCAAGTTGGTTATCTTCTTGTGATTTGCCACTGATCAGTTCTTCTCAATTGATTAGATTCTGTTGATCTTAGAAATTACGCTGATACTCAAAAGTCCCATTACATCCATTTACAGATAAACTGATACCAAGATCCACCTAATTCTGTTTCCATCTCCATTTTCCAGTTCAAATTAGCCAAATTGAATCCCCCTGCAGATTTCGCCTCGTCAATATTTATTTTTCTGTACTCTCCGTCAAGGGTATTCCCACCTATAGTAGTATCCCTCGAAATGGCTTGTGATATGCCTTATGAGATCATTACTTTTGCTTCAAGGCAGTGGTTTGTCATTGCAGGTTGTAGATTTTTCAGACTTATTTGGATTTGTTGGTGACTGGTAAGGCTGACAAGTAAGCCAACATATCCTAATGTACGATGTTGATTTTATCTGAAGTAGTGAAGGAAATTTTTCTCTTACAAGTTTGACATAATTATTCTCCGTTATCCTTAAACACCACCTCCCTCCCCCAACCCCCCCCCCCCCCCCCCCCCCCACCCCAAAAAAAAAAAGTTCCTGTACAAGTTATCAATCTATGCTTACGCGTGCTTTAAGCCCACAATATATTGTTGAAAAACTTCTAATAAAGATGGCCATTCTACTGGGTGAAACAAAGGCTAAGCTGCTTTTAAAACAGAACTATTTGTTGGGTGGTTCAGCTTTTGGAACTGATAGCAACAAGTGTGTCATTGTAAAACTTTTAAATGATGTAAACACACATTAGTATCAAACTATGTTGTCACAGGCTACTCTAGGCGTGTAGGTAAAAAACCTACCGCCTCGACCTGGGTAATTTCCCCGTGGCTGTGGCGATGAATAGCGCCTAGGGTCAAATATATATGTGCAGCATGGTCAAATAGTTGTGCAGCATGGAAAAAAAATATGTGCAGCAAGGAAGTACCAAAGTTCCTGGGCGACACCTAGGCGATGCAGGAGGCATGTCGCCTCACCTCGCCTAGCGCCCAGAACAACATAGGTATCAAATGTTATAATTAGTGATTAAATTCATGTGAGCAGTCTTGGACTTGTTACAAATTAATTGGGTTTAGCAGTTAATTAATCACAACTATGTGGCGCTAAACATTATGCTCAATAGGGCACAGACTTGATCCCCCAAATCCAATAACCAATGATTATTTCTCAGAAACTCTAACTATAATTAGTCCATCTCCTTTTTATCCAAAAAAGCATCTTTCACATTAGAAGGCAATAGACAGGGAGGGTGAAGGAAGGGATAGTAGCTAACCTTAATTTGTTAGAGACTAGAGAGAAATAAATATTTGGGGAATATCCATCATACTCTCCAACGGAGAGTCTTCTCATTTACAATGGTCAAAGTCTACAATGGCAGACTATATAGAAAGAGTTCAATAAGTAAAAATACAAATATAGACTCGATATGGGAACTATAGAAAGGTGAACTCTTGACTCAATCCATAAATATAAACTGAGTTTTTAACTAATTCTAATAGACCCCAAATAACATACTAACCTTAAAATAGACTACAACATATCATACTTCTTTAGGTTGCCTCTCAATTTGAACATGTTAGAAAACATGCACAACTTACAAATCAGAATACAAAAGAAAAAAGAAGTCTTGATGAGAGTTTTCGACACAAGGAGGTACTGCAAGGAAGTTTGAGGAGAGAGAAGTAGCTATAAACAAATAGTGACTGGATGAGGGTAGCGATCGATGAAATGACTACAAGATGCAGGAAGGCTGCTGGTCAACAGGTGGGAAAGCAGTTTGCTCTGGCCTTCGCATTTTCTTCTATTATAAATTTTTTTGGTGGGGATTTATGTGGATGGAGAGGAGAAATAAAGAGAATCTTTCTTTTCTTCTTTTTCTTTTCTTACCATTTTTTAAACAAATATACTTTTCTTTCTTTTAGCTTTATTAAACACAAACTTTTCCTAATTCCATGTAAACAATCTCCTTTTTTTTAATTCTCTCTTTTTTATCCTCTACTTCTTGCCTACTTATTGGAGAATAGCGATAACAGCAGCCTCAGGTAGAAAAAAAAATTCCAAATTTGGTTCAACATGAGCTTCTTTTTTGAAGGATCATGGATCCTCTTTTGTTGTCATCTAAATGGCCCAATCATGTTGGGCCATTAAGATACTTTCTTGTTATTAATGTATCACGGAGTTCCAGACGGTTGTAGCTTTCTCAACACAAATATGTATTGGATCTTCTATCTGAGACAAGATTCCTAGGTTGCAGACCAGCAAACACTTATGGATTCGACAGTCAAACTATCAAGATTGAGCTCTTCATCAAATCCTCATCTATCTGACCCAGGAAATTATAGGCGACTAGTTGGGAACCTAATTTATCTTACTGTCACTTATCCAGACATTACCTACATTATGAGTATGGTGAGCCAGTATATGCAGAATCATTTGACTTCTCACCAAGCTATTGAAAGAATTCTACACTACATAAAGGAAACTCATGAACAATGCCTTCTCTACAGAGCTTCTATATTATCGCTCACAACCATTGCAGATGATTTTTTATCATTTGATGATCGTCGCTCTACTGGTCGTACCTTGCCTTCTTGGAAAACAATTTGGCTTGATAGAGGAGTAAGAAGATATAGTTGCTCGTTTTTACTACTGAGGCTGAACATAATGATACATGTTGTATCTGAGTTGATTTGGCCGAACTCACTCCTTATAGATCTTAGAGTTACCTCATCTTATAGATCTTAGAGTTACCTCATCTTTCCGAGGCTGTAACAAGGTTGCAATCCATATTGCTCAAAATATAGTCTTTCATGAAAAAGACTATGCATATCGAGATAAACTGTCATTTTATTCAAGAGTGGACGAAAAGAAAGTTGACCTACAACATGTGTCTTCTTCAGCTTAGCTAGCAGATATCCTCACCAAATCATTGCCTCGACCTTTGTTTGCTTGATTGCTCCATCTTGCAGGGTAGTGTCAGTTAACTATTATCGTATACCTCACTTTAATCCCACATCTCATGGGTTAAAGTTCGATGTCATGACTTGCTCCTATAAATGTACCAAAACTTCTCACTTTTTATTCACATCAATAAACTAAAAGTTCTATCTAAATTTCAGTAACAAAGGGAACTGTAAATGGGAAGGGTACTTCACTGTGGTTTGACCCATGGCTGACTCAAGGGAGATTAATAGACAGATTTGGGTGGCAGGTCTTCACCATTTACAATGAGGTTAGTACACAGGAAATTATGGCAAAATGCCATATTGCTCTTATAGAGCTCTTAAAGAAAGGTTGCAGACTAAAGCTAAACTGCTGCAGTAGGGAATTATCCAGGTGGCAACTTGTGCATTATGTGGTGTGACCCACTGTGAACCGCCATATCCATCAGGCAGGTGAAGTACTCTATGACAAGAGTGAACAGGAAAGGAGACAGGGGTCACCTTGTCGGAGTCCTCGGTTGCTGCGGAAGAACCCATACGGAGTACCCTGGATGAGAATAGAGAAGGTAGGGGTCGAGATGCACTCCCTAATCCTCGCTACCCATCGCTCGTCGAATCTCATGGCTAGCATCAGGTGGCACAGAAAGTCCCTATTGACCATGTCATAGGTCTTCCTCAGGTCCAGCTTCACACACGCCTTCTCCCCTCCTGGTTTATTGAACCCTCTCACCATCTCATGCGCCAGAAGACTGTGCTCTGCAATCGATCTCCCCTTGATGAAAGTCGTCTGGTTCAGAGAGATCAGGTCCTGCATAATCCCCAACATGCGCCGGCACATAAGGTGCGTAATTATTTTGTAAAGATAATTACAGCACACTAAGGCCGAAAGTCCGCCAGCGAGATCGCTCCTTTCTTCGGCACAAGGGTCAGAAAAGTATGGTTAAGCTCCTTCAGCAACTTTCCCTCAAAAAAACTCATGGGCCTCCTCGAGCACCGGTATCTTCAGGACGTCCCGGTGGCGTTTGTAGAACCCACTGCTAAAATCATCCAGCCCCGAGGCCTTGTTAGAATCCGTCATCTTGATGATAGCCTCCACCTCCTCCAGAGGGACCGGCGCTAGTAACTAGCTATTCCCATAGGGCGTCACCAGCTTCTTTGTAATGATATCCGAAAACACAGAGAGATAGTCTGTAAATATAAATCTGAGTAGTACCTGACAGCCTCCCCTTGGATCTTAGACGGCTCTCCAACCAGTTTGCCCTCGCCATCTAGCAGGTGGGAGTGTTCCTATGTTATCTGGTCCGGATCACGTCATAGAAGAACTTGGAACAACGGTCACCTTCCTTGAGCCAAGATCGGGATCGGGAGCCCCGCTCCCTCTCTACGGTCGAATCGAGCGGATGGGAGAGAGAGGGGCTCAATCCGACGCACGAGGGGGGGCGGCCCGATTGGGGCTTCCGATCCGCTTATATATATATATATATATATATATATATATATATATATATATATATAAAAACAGATAAATGTGTTACAGACTCCTGACCCGAATGCCTACAAATTCGGCCCGAATGCCCGCACCCATACTTGTATCTCACTGCATCAAGCTCGACCCGAAGGCCCGTAGCAACACTTGTATCTCATCACATCCGGCCCGCACTCACATTTATTCCTCTACATGGAATTAAATGTGCTTCTCTCGTTGCTCGAACCTGCAACCTCTTGGGAGGATGTGTCTCACTCTAACCACTTGAGCTAGAGGCCATTGGTTATATATATATATATATATATATATATATATATATATATAAGGGATAGAGGATGGCTGCATGAGCGAGCGGGCGAACCCTAGGGGGTCCCTCACCTGGGACCCCGGCGCATTCGGAGGCGGCGGGTCGGCCAATGGCGGCTCGGCCGGTGGCGGGTCGGCCAGTGGCGGCTCGACCGGGGGCGGGCCAGCCAAGGACAGCGCGGGAGATGGCGGCGGCGGCACGAGCGCTAGAGGCGCGCCTGGGAGTGGGCCGACTGGGAGCAGGCCGGCCTGGGGCGCGGGTGGTGGCGGTGGCAGCACAGGCGGAGGAGGCGCGGCTGGGAGCAGGCTGGCTCGACGACGGGCGGAGCGGCGGCTTCCCCGCTTGGTCTCGCCCCGGGGGGCTCGACGGCGCCACTCATTTGACCCGATCGATGGGTCCCAGATCTGTCGGGACCGTCGACTTTCCAACCTGAATCCATGCCTGGATCTCATGGTGGGCAGATGGAGAACGGTGGCTGGACGACGGTTACGAGACGTCACGGAGGTAGGAGTGTGGGAAAGGAGAGCGGATCGCGTCAAAAAATAAGTAGAGGACAGATGCCCCTACCGACAGGCACGCTACACCCCCGACAGGAGGGCGAGAGCAGGGTTGGGGACGAGGAAACTATATCGTGGTCTAGGTGGCCCCCCACGGTCGGGGAATAGTATTGGCGGTAGGACACCTGGGTTGCGACCCAAAGCGACAGCGGCGGATAAAGAAAAAGGGAGTGCTTCTGACATGGGGGGTCGGGGCCTAGGATCCTCTCTCCCTATGACGCCCCATGGTCTTCGGGGAAGTCAACTCGCCCTGTGGTAAAGTCTTGGGCAAACATATGCAAGCGAGTTGGACCCAAATGCCCATCGTCAATGGAGTATGTGCCACCAAAGAAGGTAGGGAGTGTCTTTCGAGCCTCGTTCCCTGCGGATGAGATAGCGGAGGTGACAACTTTCTGGAAAAACACGTTGGTCGTGTACGTGCTGGAGAACAAGCCCTTTTATAGGCAAATCCGGGCGTATGCGGTACGTGTTTGGCAGCCAAAAGAAAGCATGAAGGTTTTTACGAGAAAGAATGGCTTCTACTATGTAAAGTTTGGACTTGTAGAAGATGTCGTCAGGATTACCTAAGGAGGGCCTTGGACGTTTGATAGAAGACTGATTATTCTGAAAGAGTGGACTCCGGAGTTGCGATGTGAGAAGGATGTCCTCAATGCTATCCATGTTTGGATCCGCTTCCCGGAGTTTCCAGTCAGATATTAGAGCATCCCCCTCCTCATGAGGCTTGCCAGCTTGGTGGGCAAACCGATTAAAGCTGACGATGCTACAGCCTTTCGGTCGAGGCTAATGTATGCTCGGATGTTCATGGAGATCAGTGCCGGTAGAGAGCTCCCGAGTCTGCTGGAGTATGAGGTTCCGTCTGGGAAGGTTCTCACTCAGAAAGTTGAGTATAAATGGGTATCACCTGACTGTTCCCACTGTGCTTGTTTCGATCACCTCTCTAGTGCATGTCCGAATGGAGTTCAGAAGCTTGTGATCCTCCGAAGTCAGCTGTGGACCCTGGAACATCTCTGACGGCAGAGACTATTAGAGTAGAAGAGAGGGTAGAGGGTGGCCTGCAAGAGGGGGACCGGCAGATGGAGGACGTCAGTAGACTGGGTCTAACTATCTCACCGCACCGGAACATCCCAGTGGGGTTATGGTTACTTTTAACGCCCAGAGGAGTATGGTCACCCGAGGCATGACGACGTCGGGACGAGAGCATCGGAAAGAAGGTGGTGTGTCCGAGGAGAGAGTTTACAGCAAGAAGAGACATTTTGGCCCACTTCACGACGGGCACCCAAGGGAAAAAGGTCACATGCCTGGCTACAGAGAGTCGCTCTGTGTGGACAACCCTGCTTGGGACATAATGCTCACCCAAACAGCGAGTCAGCATACTACTACTATTGGCTTAGAGGAGGACATGGCGACGACGGACGTAGTACCATCCCCGGATACCGGTCCAGATGGATTTTAGGGGACCCACCCTCTTAATAATTAATGGCAGTAATCGTCTGGAATGTCAGAGGTGCATGCCCTTTAGGGAGATGGAGAGAGATTAGTGAGGTCCTACGTAGAGAAAAGTGTGACATCTCTGTGCTGCTGGAAACTAAGATTAAAGGAGAGAGGACGCTAGCGCGACGGACTTCCCCCAATTGGGTTCAACTCTACAACCTGGCGATATGCAACATGGCAAGGATCTGGGTCAGATGGAATTGCAACAAATGGGATGGTGATCTGACCCTGATGTCGGAGTAGCTTATTGTGATCTCTTTCACGAACATGAGAGGATTCTGATTCATGCTGGGAGCGGTATATGGTCACAACGACATACGACGTAGGGAAGGCCTATGGAGGAACATCTCCCAAGTGGGCCTTATGACGGACAGTCTGCATCTCCCCTTGCTTCTTTTGGGTGATTTCAATTCTCTTCTCCATAGGCAAGAGAAGGTGGGGGGTCGGCCTGTTTCAGATCAGATCCTCTATGACTTCCAGAGGTGCCTCCTGAAGTCTGGCCTGAGGGTGCTGGAGAGAGCGGGACACATCTGGACCTGACACAATAAAGTTGTTAACCACATAGTTGCCTGCCAGCTTGACAGGGCACTAGGTAATAGTTAGTAGTTTTGTTTCCCAAATTCAGTGGCAGAGGGACTAGCTGCTAGGACTAGTGATCAGACCCGATCTGGGTCGGCTTCACTGAGCGGTCAACTTGGAAATCGTGCCCTTTCCGATACAACAACAGTTGGTACTTGTCCGAGGGCTATATGGAGGCAGTGGTTGAGGGCTTCACTACCAGCAGGAGGGAACGGCTCAATTCCGCATGGTGCACATCCTCAAGCGTACTAAGAGGGCTATCCGGAGCTGGGTGAAGAACATACCCCGACCATCTCTGGAGGACAAGGAGGCTGAACTCAGGGCTACTCAGAACTCCATGCAAGCTGATATTCTGGATGGACTCCTAGCGGCACGGAAAAAGGAATTGATAGGGGAAGTCAACATTCTCCGTCTCCAGAAGGAAATTAGTGCGGCACAACGTGCTAAATGCTCCTAGCTTAAGGGGACCGTTGTTCCAAGTTCTTCTATGATGTTATTCGCATCAGACAACACAGAAATAGTCTCCCGTCTACTTGATGGAGAGGGCAAGCTGGTTGGAAACCCAACTGCGATCCAGGGGAAGGCTGTCAGGTACTATTCAGAGTTATATTTTCAATCTGACTATATGTTTGTTTTTTCGGATATCATCACAAAAAAGCTGGTGACGCCATATGGCAACAACCAGTTACTTGCACCGGTCAGGTTGGAGGAGGTGGAAGCTATTATCATGAAGACGAACCCTAACAAGGCCCCAGGGCCGGACGAGTTTAGCAGTGGGTTCTACAAGCGTCACTGGGATTCGCTGAAGCTATCGGTTCTTGAAGCAGTACAGGAATTCCTTACGGAGGAGAAATTGCTAAAGGAGCCCAACCACACGTTCCTGACCCTGATGCCGAAGAAAGAAGGGACGACTTCGCTGGCTGACTTCCGTCCCATTGCGTGCTGTAATTATCTTTATAAGATAATTACTCACCTTATGTGTCAGCGCATGGAGGGGATTATGCAGGACCTGGTCTCCCCGAACCAAGCGACTTCCATCAAGGACAGACCGATCGCGGAGCGGGAGCATAGCCTGCTCGCTCATGAGATGGTGCGGGAGTTCAACAAACCGGAGGGCGAGAAGGCGTATGTGATGCTGATCCTGAGGAAAGCTTATGACATGGTTAACAGGGACTTCCTGTGTCACCTGATGGTTGTTACGGGATTCGACGAGATATGGGTATCGAGGATTATGGAGTGCATCTCGACTCCTACCTTCTAAGTTCTCATCCAGGACATCACATATGGGTTCTTCCGTAGCAACAGAGGGCTAAGGCAAGAGGACCCCTGTCTCCTTATATGTTCACTCTTGTCATAGAGTACTTCTCGTGCCTGATGGATATGGCGGTACATAGTGGGCAGGTTGTGCCTCTGTACAAGCAAATCAAGCCATATGTTTCTCACCTCATATATGCGGATGACCTCCTAGTTTTCCTTCGGCCATCTATGGGAGGGATGACCACGCTATCTGGGACTATGGGTGAGTTTGGCAAGCTCTCTGGACTTCAACTGAACCGAAAAAAGAGTCGAGTCTATTTCAGCTCTCTTTGTACGTTGAAGGAGGAAAGAGCAACAACCCTAGGCGTCGAAAATGGGGAGCTGCCGGTCAAATACCTGGGGGTGCCTCTGACAATTAACTATGCGCAGGAACTAGACTGTCAGGACCTAGTGGAGTATGCTCATAGGAAGGTAGAAGGATGGTAGGCATCAGACATGTCATTTGGGGGTCGCATTGAGCTAGTGAGGTCAGTCATCTCTGCCATGGCGCTATTCTGGCTCCAGTCTATCATAGTTCCGGTTGCCACTATTAGGAAAGTGGAGAACATATGTGCCAACTTTATCTGGAGAGGGAGCATCCATACGATCTCCTGGGAGCAACTCTGCCGGCCTCGGGAGGAGGGAGGGGTGAGGCTCAGACCACTCCTGGCAGTCAGGGAGGCCTCGGGCGTGAAGATGGCGTGTAGGTTCATTAAAGGCGGATCGTTATGGACGGACTGGATGTCTAGTCGATATGTGAGAAAGGACAACTTCTGGACCTGTGCTCTTAACAATAACCACTCTGTGACTTTCAAAAGTATTCTCCGACACAGAGCTGTTCTCAAATCTTATATTTGGCGGATTATGAGAGATGGGACAGGTACTAACCTCTAGCGACCCTTGGGTGGAGCGTCAATTGTTGCTAGAGATACTGGGTGACCAGCTACACAAGAAGGCTGGTAGAGGGATGAAGTGTCAGCATATTATCAGGAATGGTGAATGGAGACCAGAGATATACCGCCACACGATAGAGCTTGGAGCGGCATACTTCACAATATTGAGTTTGATGTAAATGCTATGTCACCCTAGTAGGGTGAGAGGTCCATGGGATGTACTGTAAGCTGTATGAGTTGATTTTGGAATAAAATTTACCATTTTTCCAAAATATATATATATATATAACAGGTTTCTTAGAACATGAAACATTCCGGAACTCGAAACGAAAACGTGTTATGTCAGAGGTTCCACTACGTGGTATGTTGGAGGAAGGCTTCTTCACAATGCTTTTCAGAATACAAAAGGTTTATCCAATCGTTTTTTACTTATTTAATGATTTCAGAATATCTAAGACAGGTCTAGTGGGCCAGTGGAATGGCCAACTTAATTAAACATTAAGCTTGAAAAGTTTTTTCCACCAAGATTTACCAATTAGTACTCTCCGTTTATCCATAACTAAAGGGAAGTCTGATTCCATAAGGCTCCGGCTAATGTAGGGTATGGGCCCTCTGGGGATGGTTTCCCCCAAATGAAAAGACTATCATCACCTCAAATTCTATATTATTTGGCCCTACTAAAGTAAAAAAATTGAGTTAAGGGACAAATGATTTGCTCTACCTGAATAAACTTGAAGATGTAGATAAATGAATTCCGTTTCATCAATAGCAACTGCCAAGCAAAGTTGATCTTCAGAAGCTCAAACCTTTTGATACCATAGCTAGAGGATGAGAGAGCAGCGGGATGGTTATGACGTTTGTCATACGGAACAGCCAATTCCTCTGATAATCTCTTACCAACACGGAACGAACTGAAAGCTTCTGCAAACTTTGTCACAGGTATATATTGATATGGGGAGTCATAAACACGCCAGTATTTTCTCTGATCTTTCTTAGACGTAACCTGGAGCAATAATGGACACAAGAAAACTAGATAATAAGTTTCAATTTGATAAAAATATTGCACACCGGTCAAAATTCACAATAAGATTGCCTACTTCTTGCAAAAAGTCTGCCACATTTTTCCTGTCAGGACAGATAAAACCCATGTCTGCAAAGAAGTCGAGAGCAGCATCACAGGGTCCCTGATATACAATCTGGCCCTCAGATATGAGAATGATGTCATCAAATAACTCAAATGTTTCAGGAGATGGTTGCAGCAAAGATATGATTGTAGTTCCATCAAGTGCATGGGTTGAATGCCTAAGGTATTTAATGATTTGATATGTGGTTGAACTGTCAAGCCCAGTTGATATCTCATCCATGTATAATACCCTAGCTGACCCAACTAGCAATTCACCTGCCAGGCCAAATGATCTATCATTACATTTCAGATTATTTTCCTTTTTTGAGCTCATGTCTAACTATTCAAGACAAGAATATAAACTGGACAGAAAAGGAACAAAAACTCATCTCTGTGGATGCCATTTATGTTACCTGTGGTAAGGCGCTTTTTTTGACCTCCTGAAATCCCACGAATCATCTCATCTCCCACCAGTGTGTCAGCACAGATGTCCAAACCTAAAATCTTTGTTAAATGGAACTTAGAACTTTAGAGTATCATAATAAAAATGAGAATCAATTGAGCATCGAATTATTATGCAGCCCAAGGTTCGAGATATCAAATATTGGGTTATATTGGATTGGGTTTGAGATATCGGATATCGGAGACATATCAGGCAGTATACTGAAATATCAGATACCAATAAATATATAATATGTTATATATACTAAATGTCCTAGCAAATTCAATTTTTTAGATGTACTAAATGTTCTCAATTTCATAAAAGGCTAAAAATTAAGTGATAACATGGAAAGAAACTAACAAATATAAAATTACAAGAGATATTGATAGAGTTAGGGCTTCAATTGGGAATTGGGTTAAATGAATTCGGGTAAAAAAATGAATCCAAGCTTACCCGAGACAAATAACCAACCCGATATTCATATATGGGGTAAAATCGGCCAATATTTTTCAAATCGCTTTAATTCCAATATATAGTTTATATAAAACGTTTTGGGCTGAAAACGATAAATCGGTCGATATGGACAATATTTCAAACATTGATGCAGCCATATATGCAATAAACTGTTAAACCAACAATAAAATGTCCAAGCATAAAGTAATGTCAAAGCTTCAGCTTGCTCAAGTAAATTAATTTCACTATTGGAAATATTGCTCATTGATATGAATTTTCTAGAATTGAAATGACTATCTGAAGAAATCTGCAAAGATGGATAGTCGAGTAGGAAATCTGAAGAAACTTCAGTTCCTATACAACATAAACCTGAAGGCTTCATATTTAGAATGTTAGATCATACAGAACATGAAGTCATAATTGACATAGTGGCTACATAAACTAAGGAGCTAGTCTGCTAGTCCTAGTACAGTTTGTCTAGACGAATGACATAAAATTCAATAACTAAAAAAAATGCTAAAAATGATTGAGGATGTGAAAGAATTTAGGGAAAAAAACCAACGGCTAGATTTAAAGATATGCAGTATAAGATATTTTGTAGAAAAAAAAATAAGTAGGATTATAATAACTAAAATGACAATCATTATGTAAGGAAGACCAAAAGAAGGAAGAAATAAAAGAACTAATGATACTTTTTGTCTAGAAAGAGAACTTCTGAGTCAAAAATCTAAACTAATTACAGTTCTACAACTCAAAATGGCTCAATTGATTTCGAATAGAGAAAGTAACAACAATTTGCCTATCTTTACATTTAGTAGATCACCAAACACCAGAAAGTATAGCCATCAAACCCTGACCCAGTTATTTTTGGGTTGACACTTGACTACCATCAACGTTATCTAAAGCCTTACCAGTCTCCTTGCTCATCTTTGAACATAAACTGGGAAGCCTTACCCGTCTCCTTGCTCATCCTTCAACATAAAGTGGGAGAGCCTTTTACTGGAGCCTACTCGGTTTCTACATTGTTCAAACCATCTCAGTCGAATTTTCATCATTATGTCATCATTCACTCTATCATTTGCAGTTAAACCCTTGGATTTGATAATAAGAATCAATATGTTAGAATAATACAACAACAAAGCCCTTATCCCAAATTTTGGGGGACGGTTGTTTGAATCCTTTCTTCCATTCGGTTATGTTAAACGTCATGTCCTATGTGACGCTAAGAAGATTCATATCCTTCTTTAACATAACGTTAATCTAGGCCTATCTCTAGTCATAGCAGCACCATTAACTACTATATTTTCACTCCTCCTTATAGGGCATCTATGGGTCTGCATTGGACATGTCCAAACCACCCAAGTCAACTTTTTCACTTATTGTCTTCAATTGCGTCATCTCTAACTTTTTACGGATACACTCATTCTTATGCTACCTTTTAACGTATTGTCACTCATCCATCGTAGGATTTTCATTTCATCTATAATAACTTTCTGGATAAGTTGTTTCTTAATTATCCAACACCATAATCCATAAAGCATAGCTGGTCTTACAGCATTTTTATAGAATTTTTCTTTCAACGTCATCGGTATATCACTATCACACAGTACTCCAGAAGCACTCTATTTCAACCATCATTTTTTTAATTTTATGCATGTCCTCAATCTCTCCATCTTGTTGAACCATCTTGCTGAACAATTGATCCTAAATATTGAAAACTATCACACTTAGATATCTCTTGTCGATCTATATGGCCTCCCTCTTATTTCTTTTTGACTTCGGGTTAAAGTTACATTTCATATAATGTCTTCGTTCAACTAATCCTAAATCCTTTGGATTCCAAAGTGTCTCTCCATATGTCTATTTTAGCATCTAACCCTTCTATACAGATCAAACCAACACAACGTCATTAGCAAATATGATATAACCATGGAATCTACTCCTAGATATGCCTAGTAATTTCATCCATAACTATTGCAAAAAGGTAATTTCATCCATAACTATTGCAAAAAGGTAAGGACTAAATGTTGGTCCTTGATGTAAGTTAATAGTAATAGGGAACGGTTTACTATCTCCTCCGATAGTTCGCACGGTTATCATAACTATTATATTATACATATTTTTAATAATCTTAATATAACTATTAGATACTTGTTTCTTCTTCAAAGTAACACAAAGGCCACCATATTATCTCCCTAGGAACTCTATCATGATTTTTCTAGGTTAATAAAAACCATGTATAAAACTTTCTTTTCATCTCTAATTCTTTCCAATATGTTAGAATAATATTAATATATAGTCCTCCCTTACTAAAACTTATGTATTGAGTCTATTGACAGGAACTTTGACACGATATCAGAGCAATTAAGGTTTGAATCTCATCTAGCGTGTATTCTAAGAGAATTCTGCAAAAGAAAATACCGCTGCATGAATCTCATCGCTGCCTAAAATGTGCCTTCAACTTGCAGAAGCATGTTAGAATAATATAAATATATAATCCGCAACCCTCAAAAAAAAAAAACTATACAGTTTTGGTGTAATGACAAGGACTTTAATACAATAAATATCATTTAATGGTAAGATAAGGGACAGATTTATGGTAAAATCCAATACCTTCAATATAAAATCCACCACAAGGCCCGTCTGTTTGCCCTCCAAAGCTAATGCCTGAAAATAGAAAAGAAGCAAGGTATGGAATCTGGATCATTAGTCTTAAGCCAATATGAACTAGCTCGGTAACAAAGTTAGATACCTTCATAAAAATATCAAGATCTTCATCAGGTTTTATTCCCGCATCTTTCTCTCTTCTTGAAAGTTCTGAAAGCATATCTGAAGCAAACCCCTAACTTCAGCAAGAATTTGAAACAAGGAAACTACGCATACTGAAGTTTTACAAACTTTACCATATTTTAATCCAACACCTTGACATCGTCCAGAAAACTCTAGAGTTTCCCTAACTGTCATCTCTGAAGCATGCCAATCTTGCTGACTGACATAAGCTGATGTTCTTTGAGGAACGAACTCTTTTAGACTGTGCCCATTATATGTGATGCTTCCTGACATCTGTATCAGGCAGAAAATATAATGATATTGCTAGACACTATTGAGAGAAGCATTTATGTACCGTATGAGACTTGTCAACTGAATATTCAAAGTGCAAACCATATGTCTCGGTACCAGAAAAGTCATACCAGACAAAATAATGACATTGAAGGATTAGCAGGAAAGAACAAGAATGACAACAGAAGAAGCAATCATGGATGCCAAAAGTAACATTCAGATTCTCATATTCAAGCCTCGGTACTGGTTCCTTTTTTTATAAAGATAGGTCTTCAAATAAAATTTCTAGATTGTTAATGTTGTATCATGTTTGTTGTCTCAAGGTTAAAATCTGCAGTTTCATTAAGTGTGGTCTAATATCACAAAATGACTAATCAAATTATGTGGTGATTAAATGCATTACATGATACATGACTTTTTCTCAAAAAAAAAATTACAAAAAAGTATAGATAGAAGATCAGATGTCAGAATAAACATAAAAGTGATCCAGACTCTAACAAGTTCAAAAAAACTACAAATAAACACAAATAAAATAAAATAATCATAGACAAATACTAAAGTAATCCACACTCCTTCGAATTGATAAAATGGCACAATAACAAGCCAAAACAACAAAGTCTATAGATAATACGACCAAACAGTCTACCACTCATTGGCATCCTCATAAATTGTTCATATCTCTTCTTTCCTTCGAGAAAGACTTGTTGAGAAGTCTATTGGGTTTAGTCCCACGTCGGGTAGAGAATAAGGAGGAGGCTAATCCTCTCCTTTATACATGAACTTCTTTTCTACAATAAATCATCCAATTATTCCAACTCTACTTGGTATCAGAGCCACCCTAACCCTAACTTCCCCACTCGGCTCAACCACCGCCGCCTCCGCTTGACCGCGTATGATGACGACAGACTACAACAATAAAGGTGGATGGTGACGAACGGTAAAAGATTTGTATGTGGGAATATGTGGAAATCAAACGAGTAAGAGTAATTGAGAAAATCAATTAGATTTTTTCTCTCAAAAAGAGAACACATTTATTTTTTTCAATCTCAAACACTCCATCAAAAGAAAGGTTTGTACATCTATGTTTATAGAAAACTAAACTTAAAAAAGAAATTTGAAATAAAACTAAAGATTACATTGAACAATAGCAATCCTACCTAGTATAAATTTAATCCCAAAAAAAAAAAAAATCTAATTCTTGTTGGGTTTGGATGGACCCAAATTAATGCTCATGTATCATTTTGAGTGGTATTAGAGCCCAAGGTTAGAAAAAATTTAGGCTAATTCTAAGGGCACCCCAACATTTGCTAGGGGCTAACCCTTACTAAGGGACAGCCCACTATAGTGAAACTTTTACTGGGAACAGCCCGAATTTTCCTTGGGACTAGCCCACCCCAAAGAATTAGGATTTCTAGAGGCGGACGCCGACGTGGGCAAGGGGGCACGGGGGAGCGGACGCCGGCATTGGCACGGGGGCACGGTCGACGCAGGGCTGCGGATGTCGGCGGGGCCGCAGACGACGTGCAGATAGGATGGTGAGGACGGGGATCTCCTCTCGTGCTACTGTTGCTGTTGCGGCGCGGCGCTGCTGTTGCTGGTCGGCCACAGAGGGAACCGACGAAAGGGAGGTCGGCAGTTCGGAGTCGATAGTGATGCCAGTCAGCCAGGGACCAGAGGGTCCAGGGGTGGTGCGGGCAAGGCGGAAAGCGGCGGCACGCGGGGATGGGGTCACGGTCAGAAAGCTCACCGGAGATCGGGAAGATGGTGGCGAGGCGGGCGGACAAGAACGGGTGCCCGGAGACCTGCGAACGATCAGGCAACGGAGAGGAGAGGTGGGACGACGTGCAGATAGGACTGCCAACAAAGTTGGCAGTCCTAACATGAAATAGGACTGCCAACAAAGTTAGCAGTCCTATCTAAATTTTCTGTTTGGACACACCAAGTAGTACTGCCAACTTTGTTGCGGTCCTACTTGTTGTAAGGACTGCCAACAAGTTTGGCAGTCCTGAAAAAATTTGGGCTAGCCCCAAGTAAGAAATGGGGTAGCATACTCGTAATTTTTTTGAAAAAATTTGGGCTAGCCCCAAGTAAGTTTTGGAGTGCCCTTAGAATTAGCCAAAATTTATATGTAGGGAGGACCTTAAAAAAGTAAATAAACTAAAAATATGAACTCCAAAGATTTACGAAGCAAGTTTAGTGATATACAAGATAGGGTATATGCTAAACAAAACGCTAAATTTATAACCTAAAAAAATGGACTCCGAAGATTTACCAAGCAACTCTAGTGATATGCAAGATATGGTATTTGCTAAACAAAACGCTAAATTTCACAACTTTATTGAGGAGATATATGTATGGATATACGAGATATGTTTTCGAGCCATAGGCCTAAGACTGTTAAAACTTTTCATGGTGAGTCAAACTCTGAACTACGTGATCTTAGGCTAATTTTAGTTAAGCAGGAACTTAAGAGGACGTAGAATCTGCTTTTTGAACTAGGAAATGTAAATATTACATTCTAAATAAGGAGGATTTTTCATTGATAGCATTTGATATACATATATATGAGAGGATGAGCCTCACCTTGAGGTCTAACGACCTCCATTGTTGGACTCTTTCAATGATAGTGTCAGTTCTTTTATGATGTTTAAACATTTTTTGTTGTTCTTTTATTTGTAGCATTTGTAACAAGTTGAAAATGTTCCAGCTCGAGGGGGAGGGTTAGAGTATTTGGGTGGTTCAGTCCCAAATTTGATACACATATATAGGTGAGGATGAGCCGCTCCCCTTGAGGTCTAACGAATGTGAGATGAAACTGACCCACATACTCTAAACCCACCCCCACCCCCCAAGTTGAAGCATGTAAACATGTACGGCTTATTACGAGAGGCTACTAATAAAAAACAACAACAATAAGTTAAACATCATAGAAGAATCGACACCGGCATCGAAGGAATCCAACAGTGAAGGTCGACACAAACCCAAAAAACACACACAAGTAACAAACACGAATAGTAGTAGATGTCGGCGTATGACGACGCTCGACTAAGAGAATGTCAGGATGCTAATATGCTAATATGCTCAACATGCGAGTAACGTGAATATTTGACTAAAGAGTTATAGATAGGCAAGTGTGCTCAAATAAGAGTGTCACCACGAATGTAGCTAGTGATGCCAAAAACGATAGGTAGAATTTATACTCCCCCACAAGTTGGTTGTTCAAACTTGAAAGTAATTTTTTTCCTCTCTTTTTTCCTTTCTTTTATTTTTCTTCTCCTTTTTCATTAGTCATTCATGTCTCTCTTTTTTTACATTTTTTCCTTACTCCATAACGAAAAAACAAAACTAACAGAAAGACATTGCTCGCCTTGGCTCTAGTAACTTGGCTCTCCTCCGCTCAAAAGTCGGCCCGGAGGTAAAATAATCAGAAAAGCCAAAAAACTATAGATCTAGTATTCCAGACCCCTCTAATGTTGACGACGGTTGTTGCTTATTAGCGATGACGGCAAGGACTTTTGGGACGGCGAGGAAAGAACAACAAGTTGTCAACGATAACGAGGGCTGTTCAACAGGACTTCGTTATGACGTAGCAAGGTCAGTGAACGGTACTGAAGACAAGGAGGCCTTGACGGCCTAAGCTAGAGAAGAAGACGAGGAACAAGGCAGGAAAGTCCTCATCAGCATCATTTGTTGTGTTGGTTGACATAAGCAAAGGGAGAAGGAGAGAATATATGGGGAAGAAGGGTCAGGACTGGAGCTGTCCACGAGGAGATGGAGGTGTTGGGCTCTCGGTCGCACCGTCAACCGGAGCTGAGGAAGAATGGGGTCCTATGGTAGTTTCTTCAGTAGGAAGGAAGAGGAGAAAGTTGGGGAGCTCGGGTGGCCACATAAGCAGCAAGGAGGGAGAGGAGGAAAAAATTTGTTGTCCAAACAATGGAAGAGGATACTAGGGTTTGGAGAGGATTTTTTTGGGTTATGGAAAGCTGCGACTCTACTTTAGAGAAGGCAAGGGCTGAGATCGCCTTACTCGGATACCATGTAAAATCTAAAGACTGCATTGTGAATTAGTAGGATATTTTCCATTGATAGCATCGGATAGACTTATATAGGAGAGGATGAACCTCTCACCATGAGGTTTAACGAATGTGCGACTATACAACCCAGATACTCTAACAGGGACGTTGTGTTAATCATTTACACATGTTGATTATATGATGGTGACTAAGTGTCAAATGTTGAAGTTTTCTATTTAGAATAAATTAAGATGTAAATGTGTGAGCCTTCGGTAGGTCTACTACTATAATGAAGAAATTATATATTCCTGAAACTGGAATTGGATAATGCAGTTTTTATGTGGTTGTAGACAAGAATTATGGAGGAAAAGTGATTCAAGAGGATCTTTATCTTTATATATATGGCTTGCTATATTGCATGGAGACGGAAAAATGGTGTTCATACCTGTATCATGTCTATACCTGATCCGTGTCCACAGATTCCATATTCATAAAACATAGGGAACTACTTAAACCTATATGAAATGTCTCTATCGCATATTTGTATTGTGACTTTATCCATATCTGTACCAGTGTCCGTATTATGCAAGATTGGCTTGTTGTTCTAACGTGGAGGTGGTCACCTACAAGTGCTCGAGAAACTTTTGGGATTATTGCCAAAAGAAGGATCAAAGAGAGCCCAAATTGCACAAGCAACAGTTCCTTCTCAGACATTCAGTCAAGCTATGTCTCATATATACAGAATTCAATATGAAAAAGGATAATACTTGAGAGTTGAGCAATAACTTGAGCTACAAATGGAGTTCTGAAACATGAAACCAAAAGTTCAGGAAACTAGACTTCTAGAGTTCTATTCATGAATTTGGCACTTCATCATAAACGATTTTTTGGTGGGTATAAAATTACTTAACTGCAAAATCCAACAGTACCAGTCTACTCAGTCTCGGTCTATTGTGAATTGTACCGAGAGTCGTAGTAAGAGGTTTATAACAGCCTAACAACACAGATATTGTTACATACCTAGAGCTACCATTTGGTGGTTTTTCGGTTTCCTAATTAGCATAGTTACTTATCTAAGGTTAGTTATTAATTTTAGTGTTTACAATATACGTAAAAAGGATTTAATATTCCTCTTAGATTTACTTTTTGTTGGCTATATAAGATAAGGTCTTATCCATTGTAACATTGATGCAGGTTGGAGAAAAGCTGGTCTTCTAAATCCCAGTGCAGGTTGGAGCAACCAATCTTAGGATTTACTTTTGTTGTCTATACAAGTTAGATGCTCTACCCAATGCAGGTCTGAAATTAATCTAAATGATCCCACCATGAGTGCAGGTTGGAGCAAGCTTATGGACAGCAATGAGCAAGCCGGTCTAGGACATTTGTCTTTCTATATGAATGTATGCCAACCAGCTCATGCATAAACACTTTGAAGTGACATGTGATCCACTATTTCTAGAGCAACATTGTGAACTCCACAGTTGCATGCAGATCCCCATCCCAATTTGATCAAGTCCTTGACAGTTAAAGTAACCTATTAGGCATGGTAAGTTACACGTGCATTTGCACTTAAAGAAGCACGGAACCACCCAAATGGATTTCAATGTGGTATAGAATGCTGACCTCGTAAGGAATTTGTCATAGGCCTGGACCCAAAAATCACTGAAACTCAAGAGCTGCCAACCTCGTGGATCCAGCTCTTCCGAAAGTTGGCATGAATGAAGAATGATATATAAAATATAAATGGATAATAAAAATATATAGAAGTGTTTTACTAAATTATGTTTATGCATGTAAACTGTAAGAAACACTTGGTTCCTACAATTGTTCTAAAGTTAGGCCGGCCTAGTTATCGAGTTGATTCAGTCTTTTTTCTCTGATTTGGTTTTATTTTGAGCCAAAACCTGGTTTAACTTACGTCAGATTACTGAGAATATATGCTTCATCCCTTCATATTTTTCTCATGAAGTTGGGATTTAAGTATGCACCAACATGATTAGAACAGTAGATATGTATCATAGTAGGCAAAAATCTTGAACTTAGGAGGATGAAGAAATTTTGTGACACCAGCATGGCCTCGATTGACACACACACACACACACACACATATATATATATATATATATATATATATATATATATATATATATATAAATATAATTTACTTCACCAACTGATGTATTCGGCCTATGTAAGCATGCACATGGAAAACATGAAAATCTGCATGATTCCGGATAGAGTGGGCTGAGAGGAGAAAGTGAGAGATGGATAGAAGCTACAAAAGCTTCACTTGTAGATCATTGAGGATCAGTTTTGGTTCTTTTACTTATAATGATTCATCCTGCAACAATGAATAATATGGCTAAAAGGAATTTGTCAAAGGACTTGTCAAAGGACTTTGACAAATGACTTTGTCATTAGGATCATTTTATATTGCATAAAACATCATTAGTAAAATACTTTTTTATATTTTTATTATCCATTTATATTTTATATATCATTCTTCATTCATGCCAACTTTTGGAAGAGTTGGATCCACGAAGTTGGCAGCTCTCTAGTTCCAATGATTTCTGGGTCAAGTCCTTTGACAAATTCCTTATGAGGTCAGAAGTCTATACCACATGAAAATCTGCATGATTCCGGACAGAGTGGGCTGAGAGGAGAAAGTGAGAGATGGATAGAAGTTACAAAAGCTTAACTTGTGTAGATCATTGAGGATCAGTTTTGTTTCTTTAATTATAAAGATTCATCCTGCAATAATGAATAATGTGGCTAAAAGAAATACCTCTGTGGCAAGAAACAAGAAGATTATAGTTGAAGACCAAATGAGAACCCTTAATATAAACCTCGCACCCTTATTATCTATGTCATAAACAATAGTTGTAGCTGTTTACAGACCTTCAAACCAGAACCAAGACGCCCGGCCAAGGCTAATAGTAAAGTTGTCTTCCCAGAGCTTGGAGGTCCCAAAAGCAGCGTTATCCTGTAGTATTTCAGATATCAGCATCCAAGATTAACTTCTACAGTCATATCGAAAATTTATATCTGGAATTTCAGTTTACCTTGAAGGGCGAACAATCCCACTAATGTTATCAAGTATTGACAATTTCATTCTTCTACCACGGAAAATCCTCAGCTGCCTCAAAAAGGACTGGCAACATCAAGAAAATCAATGTTAGAGAATCCCAACTTATCTAGTAGACGACAACCTTAAAATTACAATACTACTATATATCCTATAATGCATGCTGTCTTGTAGGAAATGGGCAATTCCTTTAATGTTGATAATAGCTTAGTTTCTAGAGATGTGAGGAAAATATGAATCCCTCCTTTACGCCGACGAATAAAATAAAGTACAAGTACAAATTAACCGAAAAATAGCAACCAATAACACAAACACGCAATATAACAGAACAAGAGAAGAATACTTTATTGAATCAATGCGATAAAGTCTTACAAGGATTACACAAACATATACATCCCGTACGATATCTCCAATGAGCTCTCTCCTTATCTCTCAAGATTCCCTTATGGCTTCCTTAGCAAAATCACCAAACAAAGTCCCTTTAGCTCAAGAACTCTCAAGCACACCTTCAAGATCCAAGATCTCTTTCTAGGGCTTGAGAAAACCCTTAAATATGATATCCTCTCTTTTCCAAAGTTAGGAGCAATTTGCTCCGTCGACTCTTCAGATATGAAGAGTTCCAAAATCCAACTTGAACCCGATGCATCGGTATACCGACAGTATGCTTCTGGTATACATGTGGTATCTAGTGGAAGAACTTTTGGACTCCAAAACTTACTCGAACTCTGGTATACCGATAGTATACTGCAAGTATGTCATTATGATACTTCTTGGCTCTTTTGAGTCCTATATCGTTGTTTCGACTCCTCCCAGACCTCTGATCATCAAACAACGTTCGTCACTCTTCGTACTTGAACACGAGCCATATACAACAATCTCTAGATTGACTTGTTGTTCAACTAGACACCTCATGAGAATGTTGTCGTTGATGCTATATTCATTTAACCATAGCTTCCACTTTAGTATTCCCTTGTCCACTAACAATATCTTTAGCCAGAACCGCAAAAATGATCACTAACACAGTCTTTGTCCAGAACTACAATATTGCCTCGGCCGTTCTACCGAGTCACAAACTTGAGTACATGAATAGAAGTATAAGCAGACTTGAACTTCTCTATAGGAATCGTCTTTATTAGCATGTCAATCGGGTTCACTTTAGTACTAATCTTCAAAAGATCAATCTCTTTATTGTACCACTCTCTTATTTTGCGATATCGTACGTCGATGGACTATTATATACTGAAACCGATAATTGCACTTTGATTGACATAAAACAAAGGGACTTTTACCTTCTCAAATCTGAACTCACTAACGAGGCATTTTAACCACAAGGTCTCCTTCGATAGCTCTACTGCAATCATGTACTCTAACTCCGTAGTAGAAAGTATCACAATATTCTTAAGTGTCGACTTTAAACTAGCTAGAGAACCTAAAAGTACATATATATAGCACATATTTGATCTTCCCTTGTCCAAGTCAACAGCGAAACCAGTATCTATATAATCTTACAACTGGTTCGATCCGTGTTATGACTTGTGAAACAAGAAAACAGGATCTTTATAGCCTTTTAAATACAAAAGTATTCACTTGATTACTTCTCAATAAAGCTTTTCTGGATTTAACATGTACCTGCTCAACAAACTAACCACATACAACAAAATCGGGATGAGTGCACACCAAAGCAGACGCCAATGATCCTATCGCACTCGCATGTGATAATCGAGACACCTTATCATTCTCCTCCGCTAATTTCGATTACTCCTTGGAGGATAACTCGATATAACCGGGGATACGGGTGTTTACTTGTCATGATTCCTTCATGTTGAATCTCTCCAGTACCTTCTCAATATACTTCCTTTGAGATAGTCATAGATTTTCAGTCTTCTGTCTCGATGAATTTTTGTCCCAAGGATTTTTCGTGCTCTATACAAATCCTTCATGTTATATTCCGCACTGAATAAAGCTTTAAGTGCCTTGATTTTGGTCATACTCTTAGACGCAACCAACATGTCATCAACATATAAAAGGAGATATATCGGACATCCATCCTTGAGCCTCCTCGAGTAAACACAATTGTCATACTCACATAAAGAGAAATTTGTCTTTACCATGAACGAGTCGAACCACTTATACCATTGCAGAGAGATTGCTCCAACCCATAAAAAGACCGCTTGATCTTGCATACATGATCCTCCTTGCCATGCTTTATAAAAATTTTGGGTTGTCTCATAAATATCTTCTCTTCCATCTTCCCATGCAGAAAAGTCGTTTTGGGATGCATTTGTTCCAACTCCATATCATGAGTAACTACCAATGCTAATAAAACTCAAATAGAGGTAAGCTTGACCACAGGCGAGAAAATAGTATTGTAGTCAATACCTTCTGTTTGAGCATAACCCTTTGTGACATAAAGGCGCCTAGTGTTGCTCATTCTTCTTTTTCCTGAATAATCATTTGCATCCAATAGCTCTTTTTCCCTAAGGGAGCTCTATGTAATATATATTTTTGAAGTGACTCCATCTCCTACATCAGGGCAACTATCCAACAATTTGTGTCATTTTCCTTATGGCCTCTTTATAATTACTTGGTCTCATGTTTTTGTACTAGAACAAATGCAACCATGTCTTTGTAATATTAATATTGACTCTAGGTCTTGATAGGGTTGATCCTCATCATCCATCTTTGTAAACTACTCGTTCACCTTTGTATCAATAGGTTGTAATGGTGCTTCAGTGTCTGGTTGTCTGCATCCTCATAAGTGACAGGTAACTCCACCTCCACTGAATCATCATCGTCTAACATACTCGCCTCTGTAGACTTCTTTTCTACATTTTTCAACATAGAAACCTCATCGAAAATCACATCACAACTTGTGAATATCCTTCTATTTTCTGGATCCTAAAACTTGTAACCTTTAACTCTATGTTTGAACCCCCAAAAATGCATCGTTCGACTTCGACTCCGGCTTGGTTTTATCCTTCTAATTTATGAGTGAATAGGTAGGGCATACTCTTCCCTCCATACTTCTGTAGTTATTTGAAGATCGATGGATGTAGATGGCAATTTATTCATCAAATACCACATATGACTCATTTTTGCCAAGAAGTCCTCCATAAGGTCGGTTTGTAACCGCATACTCCATGCTCTCTCGAATAGTATCATGTTCATGTGCCCCGATATCCCGTTCTTCTCTATACACTCTGAGACTGTCCACTGCCTCTATATAACCTACTTTTTACAATAATCCTGAAACTCAATCGAGGTGTACTCGCCTACATTGTTTGTCCATAAATACTTCACAATTCGTCTATTTTGCTTCTTTACGACCATCATCTACTCTCATAATCTAGAAAAACGCCTCTTGTACCGGACGAGATATACCCATAGTTTCCACAAGAAGTCATCTATGGAAGTAATGTAGTACTCGATACCTCCTTTTGATCAAACAGGTAAATGTCCCTCATACGTTGGAGTGAAAGTAATCAAGAAAACCGAAGGTCTTATGATGCATTTGCTTGAGGCCAACTTTGTGTAGCTTGCTTATCATACAATACATGCAAATATCAAGTTTGCACTCCTTAAGACCCTTAGTAACTCCTTTTTATGCAACTCACGAAGACCTCTCTCACTCATGTGGCCTAGACACATGTCATAGTCTTGTGGTATCCGCCTCTTTCTCTATAACTACAGTTGCACTACTAACAATCGTGCTTTCGTCCAACAAATACAAATTTGACAACAATTTATGTCCTTTTATGACCACCAAGTTGCCTTTCACTATCTTTAGCACTTCATTTTAGCCAACGTACTTGCATCTTGCCGCATCCAACGCGTCCAGAGAACTAAGGTTCATGTTCACAAGGGTCATTACTACTCCATCAAACATAAGAATTTTGAGTTCCCTACACCAACGTATGCAAGACGCATTATTACCCATGAGAACAATACCACCATTAAACTCCTTATAGGTGTTGAACCGCTCCTTGTTCGGACACATGATTGGAACAATCCAAGTCAAGAATCCAAGCTTCGAAGAACACATCCTTCCCGTTGTGTACCGGAAGTACATCACACAGTAATTCATCAACTTTTGGCTTGACCATGACTGATTGCTTGAACTGGCTCATCTACTATTATTTCTAATCACTGCTTATACTTCAGAGATTGTTTCTTCATGTGCTCCAACTCTTAGTAGAAAAAGAATCCATCGCCATCCTTCCCTCATTGGATTTCCCCTGGTACTTTTGCCTCCATCATGATTCTTCAACATTCCCCTTTCATTGGTAATAAACCCCAATGACTCCTCCAATGTATTCGGTCTTCTCTTAATTTCATTATTAAGAAATGTCATTGTAACCTCTTTCATCTTAAACTTCTCCTTTCCATAAGGATCGTTGTTACTAAATGGTCATAAGATCCCGGAAGCAAAAATAGGAGCAATAGTGCTTGGTCCTCTAACTTTACTTCAAGGCAATGTTGTAAAATCCGACTAGTCGGCCGACTAGTCCCCAACTAGTCGGTAGTCGGCCTTCGCCGACTCAACTATGGGGCTAGTCGGCAAAAAAATTGGCTCAAGCAATAATCAGACCTAGGCAGCCGACTAGGCGGCTAGACGAGCCTAGTCGACCGACTAGGCCTCGGTTCAAAAAAAGGATAAAAAATCAAAATTCGACCCAAAATTCAGTTCTTTCAAAAACCTAAAAGCAACCGACAGAGAAGGAGAAGGAGAAAAAAAGGAGAAATTTCAGAAAAGGTGCATACGAAGGACATATATTGCGTATATATATATTTTTTGGTACTTAAGTTAATACTTGATGACATATAGCATATATTGCATATATTATTTTTTTTTACTGAATATATATATATATATATATATATATATATATATATATAAACTCAAACCGATTAATCCGACTAGTCCGATTTATTTCTACTCTCCGCGAACCGACTAATGGCCGACTAGCGATTTTTACAACCTTGCTTCAAGGCACAGAAGATCACTAACCATCTTGTTGAAGTTGTTCATATGTTGTAGAATTTTGGTCCTTTCATGCGGAGACTTTAATAGAGACTACAAGTTTGGGATTGTAAGCAAATTTGTGATTCCTACAAGAACATGTGCATCTACATTGAAGTTCTGAAACCAAACCACTGTTTAAACCATAAACCATTTAGATCCCATATGCTCATTTGATATCTAATGAGTGTCGCAAACTTTGAGAAAATCTTGCAATAAACATTACCTCAGTCATGTTACACAGGAAATTTGGGATCGTGGGTAGGGCTCTGCTTCCGACATGAACATATGCATCAACTTTGAGGTTCTGAAACCTAACCTCTATCTTGGGAAATTCCAGGTGAACCCTGAAGAACAAAACAACAAAGAAAGCGTGATAACTAAAAAGATTACAAAGAGACGTTCATTGCAAAACACCCATTAGGAGACAGGAGAAGGCAACTATAATAAATAAAAGTTAAAACTGACCAAAATCAGAAAGGAGGGAACTATAATTAAGACCACAACTATGATAGGATTACAAGCTTGAGCAGTAACATCTTTTCATCATTTCGAAACATAAGATTTGAGGGTTTGATTAGAACATCACTAAACAAAACATATTTAGTGCAAGTCTAAAATTATCATCCACATTTAATATTCCCTGCAATTACTGCAGAGCTTATTTTCTGATATGTATCAAATACGACACATACACACCAAAACACCGTAGGACACACCATAATTAGTTGGGTTGGTGTCATTGTCACCAAATAATGTGTCATGACGTATCATGTTTATCCGTTGCCACTAGCTACATAGAAAAACTAGTGATAAAGATCAAACTCAAATAAACGCGTATACAGATCGTGGTAAAGTTATGGAGCAAGGCTATGTTGCACGTATACGAACACGAATATGGGCACAATACGGAAAAGGGATACGAGCATTTTGTAATAGGTACAGAGTAGTTAGAAAAATTAGTAGAAAAGAATTGTAAATGAGTATATATATATATATATCAAGAACAATTCAATTAAGACACAAATGCAGATATCAGTTACCTCATTCTCTCCGGTACAACTCTTAATAAATCAGGGGCGAAAGAGCAACAAAAAATGCACTTTAATGTACATATTTCCAGTACATATTTTCAGAAAATTAAGTAACGAACAGAACACTTAATAGAAGTAGTACACCAAAGAAGAAAAAAAGAAATTCTTCAAAGATCTAGTAATAAAATAAAATGAACTCTACTTTACAAACATCCCAAAGTAAAAAAGAATTCGTCGTCAACAACTTAACAACGATACACCAAATAAATCCATAATTCCTAAAGTAATTTTTATCTGATAGTATATGAAAATGCACTCTAATCTACCTATTTTGTGAATGTTTGTTTAAATATACACAGTGAAGGAATTCATCTGGAAAAAATAAATAGTCATAAGATCAAGGAAGCACAGAAACTCCAGACAAAGAAGAAGTGCCACGTCCATGTCAAATCTTGTTAGATAAGTATTGGACACGACATATACACTCCAAATACAATAAAACATGTCAAAAAAATGCATCACGTCCTTGTCAACGCCTTGGTATTGTGTTGTGTGCCATATTCGGTGTCCATGCAATGCAGCATCAGATAATAGTTCACTATCTCCAGTACTAATTTCTACTAACAAACAAAACATAACAAAATCAGCACTCCAAAGAGCCATAAACAACACATACTATCACTAAAAAAAGAGTGGCGAGTCCGTGTCACAACATGTTGGACAAGTATTGGACACGACATATACACATAGGCAGAACTACATTGGGACTGGGATGGACTCCAGCCCACCCCAAATTTTATTTTCAATTTTTTTCTATATATTTTTTTGTTTTTTGTTTTTTATGTGAGTCAACCCATACCTAGCCCACTCCAGCCCAGAGTTCAGATTTCTGGTTCCGCCATATACCGAAAAATAAAAAAAGAGAAAGTTTGAGTTAAACCCCACTTGTTTTACCATAATTCAAGTTCAAGGTGCACTCCAAAGAGAAATTTTGAGTTGCACCTCACTTATTTTACCATAATGCATGAAACCCCCACTAAACTGCCTCTGTTAACGGAAACCGTCAACTCCTTTGACCCCCAATGTGGACACTTATGAGACCAAAATACCCTCAATCGGTTGTTCCCACTTGGCATCTATCTATGCACATCTGACAGTGAATCTACCTGGAACCAAAGGTATTTTGGTCTCAAAAGTGTCCACGTGAGGATATTTTTATCTCAAAAGTGTCCATGTTAGGAGGTCATGAGTTGACTGTTAGTCATTGACGGAAAAATAAAATTGGGGAGTTTCGTGCATTATGGTAAAACATGTGGGGTGCAACTCAAAATTTCCCGAAGTGTCCTTTCACCGTCTTCCTGCTGTGCTATGTGCCATATTCACGTCCGTCTATAGCAGCATCAAATAGTTCACTCTTTTCCCGGACTAATTTCTACTAACAAAACTAATATTTACTGGGGCATTCTACTATATATAACTGGATAAAGGCTGATCAGCTGCAGAAAATAAGGGATCGAAGCTCACGCGTCGAATCTGCGGCGGATCCGTCGGAAGAACTCCTCGGTGTCGGCGGAGTCGCCGAGGAGGCGGTCGATGACCGGCGCCCACTCCCCGGACCCCATCCTCGACACGTCGACCTCGGAGAACCCCCCGGCGCTGTCCCGGAGGAAGCCGCGGCGGACGCGGGCTGCCGTGGGGAGGCGCTCGAGCGCAGCCCAGCGCAGCTCCTCCTCCTCGTCCTCCCCGTACTCCCTGAAGGAGCTCGACCTCGAGAACGCCGACTCCGACGAGTTCCACATCTCGCTCCTCTCCGAAACCCTAACCCTAATTCTGACATGGTGGTGGATGCGTGGGTTTTAAATGGGGAGGTGGGTGATTGCTCCCAGCGACCCCCCACTGCAGCACACTCTGGTTGTTGAGCTGTGCATTTATTGTTCCCCCTCTCTCTCTCTAGAAAAGAAAATCAAGAAGAGAAGGTTTAAACGGTTGGGAAAGTGGGATTTAAGAGCTGCTTTAACAAACGGTTTGTTGGGAGGGAAGATGGGAGGGAAAGAAAAAAAAAATTTGAGTGGTACCCCACTTTTTTTACGCTTATTTAAGGTGCACTTCATAAGTTTACATGAATGTATGACATTTCGATTCTTGACGGTTTCTGTCCAAAACGAACTTTTTGGACGAAAATACCCCTATCTGTTGTCCTCTTCCCCGCGTCAACTATCCATCTCCTCCCCGCCGTGCTCGGCCCCCCTCCACGGCGTCGCCGCACCCCCCCTCCCCGACCTCGCCGCACCCCCCACCATCACCACCACCATCACCATCATCACCACCACCGACACCCTCCCCTCCTCCCGCTCCGCCCCCATCGCCGTCGTCGCCGCAGCGGCGGCAGCAGCAGCGCGTGGCGGAGGTTGCAGCAGCGGTGACGGCGGTGGGGGCTAGGGGGCGGAGCGGGAGGGGAGGGCGGAGTGGGAGGGGGGAGGGTGTCGGTGGTGGTGATGATGGTTGATGGTGGTGGTGGTGGTGATGATGATGGTGATGATGGTGGTGGTGGTGGTGGCGGCCGGGGGGGTACGGCGAGGTCGGAGAGGGTGAGGGGATGCGGCGACGCCATGGGGGGGCCGAACACGACGGGAGGCAGCCACGTGTGACGGGGAAGGAAGACACACAAAAGGAGACGAGGACATTTTCGTCCAAAAAATTGGTCAACGGAATTGACCGTTCGTTTTGGACGAAAACCGTCAAAAGTGAAGGGTGTCATACATTCATATAAACTTGTGGGATGCAATAAACGTAAAAAAAAAAAAGAGGTGCCACTCAGGCCTCGTTTGGTTCGCGGAATGGAAGGGAAAGGAAA
Organism: Iris pallida; assembly: GCA_029216955.1. Classification (NCBI taxonomy): domain Eukaryota; kingdom Viridiplantae; phylum Streptophyta; class Magnoliopsida; order Asparagales; family Iridaceae; genus Iris; species Iris pallida. Next base: position 8,722,774 of record JANAVB010043216.1, read on the forward strand.
TCAATTCCTTGTCATTTACTTTCCTTTGGGAAACTTTAATTCATATTGATTTTTCTTTCCGATGTTTGGCAATGCCAAAGAATTTGAAAAGGAAACTGAATACTTCAATGTGGGAAAGTGATTCATTCCTTGGATGGATGGAATCACTTTTTTCCCTAATTTCTCTTCTATTGAAAATCACTTTCCTTTTCTCCTCAATTCTTTGGATATTCAAATATAGAAAAGTAATCACTTCCCTTTCCCAACCGGCAGATTCCGCAAACCAAACGAGGCCTCAAAGTCTCAAATTTTCTCAAAAGAAAATTAGCTGCTCCTTCTTCTGCTTTTATTACAAGTGGGCCCTTCCCCACATGGCAACGTTCATCTCCCTCTTCCTCTCTCTTCTATTTATATCTATGTGGGGCCCACAAGGTAGATCGGTATTTACTTCCTTGCCGTATTGGAAAGTAGGGAAATGACACGCATCTCACATACATAACAATAATGCAGCAATGTGACCACACTCTCTCTCTCTCTGTCCACAGCTAAGGTTTCTTGTCGCACAAGAGCTGTGACAAGGTTGGGGGAGAGGGGGCTACTATCACATGAGGGCTATAACAAGGTTGGGTTGCTAGCTAGCGCTTAGCTAGTCCAACACCAAACTGAAGATTTAACAAAACCGGAAGTAATTCTTAAGGGGGCATACTTTTTTTTTTTTTTTTTTTCTTGGTGGCCTGGCCCACATGTCAGCAAATGGCAAATGAGTGTAAGTTATAAGAAGGTTGTAAAAGTTTGGTTGTAAACTAAACATTTTTCTTTTTCTAAGGACACTACTACTTTTATTTGGGGTGGCCCAAAAAATATTCAAACAAATTACATATTTGCTTCTTCTTTTTTAAACTTGGGACAAGTCCAAATTTTTTCAGCAAGTAGGACTGCAACTAAGCTGGCAGTCCTACGTTATGGACTGCCAACTTGTTGGCAGTTCTACATTATGTTATGACTGCCAACAAATTGGCAGTCCTATTTTTTTTTTCTCCGATGGCCAACAAGCCGCCGGGGCGTGAGTATCCCAAAAAACTGCAAAGGAATGGCAAAGGAAGAAGACGAAGAAGAGAGTGGGGGTCGCGGGAGCCGTCGGGACGTGAGTTGTACATCTCGGTGCGGACGGACATGGTGACGGCGGCGGATGAGAGGGCGCAGTTGGCGAAGAAGAGGGAGTACTCGTCGGGGAGGTCGATAGGGAAGGTGCGGTTGAATGAGGAGGAGGGGGAGAGGTCGCGGAAGGTGAAGAGGAGGCAGACGTAGGTGGAGGAGAGGACGCGGCTAGAGTTAGGGTTTTGGTCCTGTTGCTGGAGCTCGGATTGGTAGATGGCTTGGAGAAGGTTGTCGTCGAAGAGGAGGGAGGGGTCGACGGAGGAGGGGCAGAGACGACGACGGAGGAGAGGGATATGGAGACGGAGGCGCCGTAGGTGAAGCTTCACGAGGAGCACCGACAGTAGGAGGTTGAAGGCGAGCTGCGACGATAGGAGGAGGGAGGAGGATTCTTGCGGATATTGGTGTTGCTATTTCCTCTCATGCGATTCTCCACTATGATAATCAGGCTACTATATATTCATATTGTTGAGACCCTGTGTTCCACGAGCACACCAAATATACTGAGGTTGATTGTTATTTCATTCGAGAGAAGGTCAAGCTTCGTGAGGTTCAACTATAGTATGTTCCTGCAGCTTCACAGATCGTTGACATCCTCACCAAGGCCTTGCTTGTCCACTTTATTTACAGTTTACGTCCAAGCTTAGACCTCATGACATGTAAGTCTAGCTTGTAGGAAAGCGTAGAAGTTTGTTAGTTTTATTTCTTGTATAGCCTAGAGCCTTGTTAGTTTTGCTCATATCTTTTAGTCCAACACCTCTAACTCATATGGTTAAGATGCTTAAAAATGACTCAAAATTAATGAGTCGTTTAAATCGTATGTATATTCTCACATAATAAAAATAAATAAATAAAACTAGTTTAACTATCCAATATTATCTAACTATAGCTGAACACCTCTAACTCATATAGTTAAGATGGAAGACATTCTCACTGATTAGGTGGGTTCTATCACACATGATATTGTTATTTGTAACAAAATTTTATTTTATTTTTTTTATCAATTTTTTTTAAGTGCGATAAGGATGAGCATTCGGTTCAAACCGAATCGAATAACTGAAAACCGAATTGGACCGAAAACCGAATAAGCAAAATTGAAACTGAAACGAATTGACCCATAACCGAATCACACCGAACCGAATTAAATCGGTTCGATTTTCAGTTTATTTGTGTTTATATATATATATATATATATATATATATATATATATATATATATATATATATATATATATATATATATATATATATTTGAAGATATGGGTACCTGTGGCGAACTCGTCTCCATTGGGGCTCGAACTCCCGACCATTTGGGCCACATGCATCTCTCTTAACCACTAGGCTAGAGGTCATTTGATATATATATATATATATATATATATATATATATATATATATATATATATATATATATATATATATATATATATATATATTTGGAAATAGATTATTTTATTGCCAATAAATGTTTACACTTTTGTCTTTACATCATTTGAGTAACATCGAACTCAATGTTGTGCAGGATTCTTTCTGATGTGGTGTGCAGTCCTTCAAATAGGCATTTGTTCCGCTCTCGCTATATATGCCAAACGCTAGCCGAGAGTCTTATTCGTGCTTCCTTATACCATTTGCTTCCTCTGATATTTAGATTTGAATGTGCCATTATATTCCGATGCCCATTATAGCCGATGTTCAATTTGTCACACTGGTATTGCCATATACCCCATGTGAACGAGCAAGAGCAGAACAAATGAGATATGGATTCTGTTGTTGTGCTATTACACAGTAAGCATCCAGTAGATTGAATTTGTATGCTAAACTTGATAATTCTGTCTTGGGTTAGCAATCTTCCATGTAATGCCTTGCACATATTTAATTGCATCTTCTTTGCCAAGCCTTTTAACCATTTGTATTTCAGATGTGGTGTTGGGTCGCTCCTTGGCCTAAGAAGCTCGTGTTAGAAATCGATTGAACTTCACTGACCAGTTATGAGAAGTCGAATGTGTCGTCGAGGCTTGAATCGTGCATTTATTAGTACTTTCCTTAAAGTGTTTCGGGCACTCCGGTAACGTCTTGGAGTCAGCACGCCAGAACACCTAGGATAAGACAGTCTTTCTGCCGGAGGTTCTGTCACCCCCATTTCCTGTATTACGTATTTATGCTCGTATTTGATTTTGGTACGTATTTTAATTTTCTCGACTTGCGAATTTTGGTTTCTCGTAAATGGGTTTTGGACCATGGCTTGGTTTTATTTTGTGGAAGTTGGTTTGGTTTGGTTCATCATGAGTGGAACACTTTAACCTACACTCTACCCTCAACACAACACAACCACCCTCATTATATCTCTACCAAACTTTCTCTCTCCTCTTTACTCTCCATTAATTTTTTTCTTCTTCCTTCTTCCACACAACTTCCCAACCCATTAGGCAAGTGCACCTTGCCATCAAATAAGCACCACTTTTTATTTGTCCATTAGCTAGATTAGGCCATGGAGAACAACTTTAGAACTTGACATTTTGTGATTTGGAGTTTCCTTTATTCTAGATCTAGGTTTTTACTATTTTCGGATTTACATGGTTTTGATCTATTTAACTTTAATTTTTGTATGTTTTGATGCTTTCATGTGGAAGAGAATTCGATTTTACTCAAGTTAGAACTTTGAAAATCTAGATTTGGTTTTGTTTTGGCTAAGTTATGAAGATTTGAAGTTTTTGATGTTCTTGAGGAGTTCATCTCAGCCTTGGTGAAGGCTCTCGGCCAGTGCTCTTTAGCACCTGACCGTTTGCGCACCCCGGCCTGTGCTCTTTAGCGCATGGCCGATTGCGCGCAGGCTCAGCCAGTGCTTTACGCTGCGCTGGATTGCGCTGGCGCAAGCTAGCCATGCGCAATCCAGCCATGCGCAAAGTAACTCCTGCGCAAACCGCCCCTGCGCAATCGACCATTGCGCAATCCACCCCTGCGCAATCCTTCTGTGCGCAATCCATCTGCTGCGCCATCCACTCCTGCGCAGTTGGTACCCTGCGCAGCTCGCTCCTGCGCAGTTGGTACCCTGCGCAGCTCACCCTGCGCAGTTGGCCTCCTGGCGCACTTGACTCCTGCGCAATCCAACCCCCTGACCCCTTGCGCAAACCATTGGCATCTTGGAGATTTGGTTTTATTTTCTTTAAGCCTGGCTCTTCTATAGTCCTATGTATATTGATATTGTATTAGATATTTTACGCCCATTTTATATCCTTACGCCTTTTGTCATGAACTTGATTTTACTTAATATGTTTGGAATGTCTATTGTACATGGCATGGTATGACAAAGACCTAGCATAACACGACAGTGACCCGTAGTGGTGCACTCCTGACATGACCAACCTGACATGACAGTGACCTGTAGTGGTGCACTCCTAACAAGCACCCTGACATGATTTATCTTGATAACTTGATAGTGGCCCGTGGCGGCACACTCCTGACTTGACTTGACTTGACTTGTAACTTGTAACTTGACTCGTATAATCAACTTGACACCGTTGGTGTTCCTGCTTGCTTGCTTGTACAATCCACTTGTCTTGTCTTGCATCATGTCTAGGACGTGACTTCCTGGGTATCACGGCCAGGGACTCGCGCTAAATTGGATTAGGCTAATGATTAGATCAAACTAGAACATGGAGAATTCCCAGTCACAGGCAATCTCGTTATCTGGGCGCTTTAATGGACTTGTAGCTTGCCGACGAGTAGAGCACATTTCCAGCACACTGTCATGTGTTGCACCCTCTAAGTCACCTAAGGGTATATCGTTTCCTGGGCGATGTACCCAACCATACTCTCAACCCGCGGAAGGATAACTGGATGGTCTGCAGGGCTTGGGACTGGAGTTTCTCACTTGCATCTTGTTAGTAATTAGGCTTTTGATAACCCTAGTTAGTTAAAGTAGTAAGCCGTAGTACTTGCTTGGCCGATTGTGAATGGATGGTGTCCAGCCTTGTCTAAGTCTTGTCTAGCTCCAGTACCTGCTATCTCCTGAGCATGTTTGTTTTACTTATCTTAACGATAAATGGGTAGAGACAGTGAGCTATTCAGGCGAAGGGGTACAATCCCGGTCCTTGTTTGGTTTAAGGATTGTAACCTGGCTCCCGGAATGGTTCCGCGTCCCTAGTCGTTTATCTCCCTGTGTACCTTACTACTTGTACTTTCTTTTATTCTTTATGTTCTGATATGCTGGCTTTTGTTCTTATTGTGGCCTCCCTTGTGGCACTTGCTCTTTCTGGGGTTTGACCCAGCTGGTTTTGTGTGGCCAGATTTCGGAGCGGCTCCCGAGGATCTACCAAGCTTCCAGCCCAATGGTGACAACTAGACGGAACCCGGGCCAAGAGTGGGTTTTCCTTTTTGTTTCACCCACTTATATGTAAATTTATTCTTTTGAGGCGTTTAGCCGACGAGCACCTGTTAGCTCGATACACATTTACTTACTGTCTGCCTACGGGCTGTAAACATGATTAACAAATCCTAGGGTTGATCACGTATGACTGAACTCTTGCTAGTCCTATCATTTTGTACGACTAGCTTCATGATCATCCAATATGTAATATTTGGGACGCCTTATATATATATATATTTGATGCTCTAACATCTTGTAGCTCTGTTAATTGCTTGAGATTGAGACAATAGGCTTGACCTTAAGAGACTGCTGGTTTGTAGTAAACCCTCATATCTAGACAGCCGTGACCGTATAGTTGAGATGTATTCTATTTCAATATACGTAGCTGGCTATGTCTGCCCCCGCTCTCCAGTATTCTGGTTCTGGGGCGTGACAGGTTCACTAGACGCTGTGAGACACCGGCGTAGGGAAGAACACCTTTCTGGAAATTTTGGAAGAGAAAAGAAAGAGGAATGAATGCTCAAATTCTGTGTATTTTGGACTCAAAAGTCTGTAGTATTTATAGATGAATTAGTGTTGTTTCGTGAAGTCGCGACCCTTCCGAAACAACATTCATTCACCCGTTCACAGATTCATTCACCCTTTCGTTTATGTGGGCTGCTGCAAAAATAGGAATTCTCGGGGCGAGAATCGCCGCGAGGAGCCCGAGGCCCGAGGGCCGAGCCTACGCCGCTCGCCCGATGCCACGTTGCCTAAGTGCACAAGTGCGTCTACAATGCGCCACTATCGCCTCTACGCCCGAGCCCGTGCCCGATCCCGAGCCCGAGCCCGAGCCGGAGCCGGTGTTGCCGGTGGCAACACCGACTACATTTTCATGAAGAGGTTAAAACAACAATTGTCACCCACTAACAACCCTTTGGTTGTTTCACACTCCTCATAAGTGCACATTCCTATTTAAGCATTCTCAAAGCCTTTCTCTTTTTTCGATGTGGGACTAAAGTCCCTTTTCTTCCTTTTCATCTTTTAGGAACAACTAAAGGAATTAATTAATTCCAACAATCCCCCACTTGTTTCATAAATGATGGAAAGAAATTTCCAGAATACATCACTTAAAGAATGTTAATACAGTTAGGTATCTTTCGATTTGAACCTAACCTTAGTAGATGCAACACAAGATTTTATCGAAATCTCTGGTAGCTGGGTTTTGAACCAGTTATTCCTTGTGATAAAATCGGTGTTACTTTACACACATTCTTTTGTAGTTCTTCGCCTACATCTCTTGCTTAGCACTATTAATGGACATGTGTTGATCCTGTCTCGTGAATTTTTATAAGATAAACTCCAGATCTTACCGAGACGGCACCATCTCTAAATTCACATAGGTGAAGTTCTTTCAGTATCTCTGTTGCTTTACAGATACATGTCAACATTACTGAACTTCATTAAGAGTTTTATAAACTCAACCCTCAAATTGCAACAGTCGACATTATCATGTCGTATACATCCAAATCAACAGTTTGTTGTTACCCATTGAATCTAAGGTTAAGGTTTTCTTAACATTATATTGGGTTGCCACTGTTGTTGGAACTCTTACTCAAGGAGTTTCAATCCCATACCTCTCGAGGTAGACTTTACCAAATCCCTAACTAGTGGTTTAGTAAAGAGATCAGCTAAGTTATAGCTGGTACACACATACGTAAGAGAGATGATTCCATCTTTGATCAATTTTCTTACGTAATTATGTCTTAGACTTATATGTCTAGACTTCCCATTATACACTTCGTTGTAGGCTCTTGCTAGAGTAGCTTGACTATCGCAATGTATTGACACTTTTGATACATTGTCCTTAGCCAGTGGAACTTCTAATAAAAGATCCCTCAACCATTCAGCTTCTTGTCCTGCAGAAGCTAGAGCCACAAACTCTGACTCCATGGTCGAATGGGTAATGCACGTTTGTTTCTTGCTCTTCCAAGAAACTGCCCCTCCGGCAAGCATAAATACCCATCCTGTCGTAGATTTGTTATCCCCGACACTTGATATCCAACTAGCGTCGGTATATCCTTCTAATACGGCAAGAAATCTACCATATTGTAATCCAAGATTCTTGGTTTTCAAAAGATAACCTAAAATTCTTCCGATAGCCCTCCAATGCTCATTATTAGGGTTGCTAGTAAATCTACTCATTTTACTAACTGCAAATGCTATATCAGGTCTTGTGCATTGCATTAAATACATAAGACATCCAATAGCACTTGCATATTCTAATTGAGCGATGACTCTTCCAGAATTCTTTTCTAGTTTAATACTTGGATCAAATGGGGTGTTCACTTCTTTGAACTTTAGGTGTTTGAACTTGTCTAGCACTTTCTCAACATAGTGCGACTGCGTAAGTTCAAAACCCCCACTGTTTTGTATTACCTTGATCCCCAAAATAGTGTCAACTATTCCAAGATCTTTCATCTTGAATGTGGAAGTTAGAAACCTCTTCGTTTCTGTAATTCCACTCATCTCGTTGCTAATGATCAACATATCATCAACATAGAGACAAAGAAATATCACAATATTTCCATATACTTTAGTGTATAAACACTTATCACAAACATTGTGAACAAAGCCATTAGAAATTATGGCCGAGTCAAACTTCTGATGCCACTGCTTTGGTGATTGTTTTAACCCGTATAAGGATTTAACAAGTTTGCATACCTTTTGTTCATTTCCCGGGAGCACGAACCCTTCCGGTTGCTCTATGTAAATCTCATCATCGAGATCTCCATTTAAGAATGCCGTTTTGACATCCATCTGATGAACATTAAGATGATGCAATGAAGCTAACGCAAACAATATTCTAATTGTAGTCGTTCTTGCTACTGGTGCATATGTGTCAAAATAATCAATTCATTCTTTTTGTCGAAATCCTTTGGCTACTAATCTAGCCTTGTAGGTGTTTAAAGTACCATCACTATGATACTTTCTCCTGAACACCCACTTACATCCAATAGGTCTTGACCCTTTGGACAAATCGACAATTTCCCAAGTGTGGTTAGACATTATCGAATCCATTTCATCTTGGATAGCATCTTTCCAAAAAGATGAGTCCCGCGAAGCTATTGCTTCCTTAAAGGTTTTAGGATCATCTTCCACATGAAGAATGATAGGAATCTTTCGAATAAATTTTTCTGTATTTCCTTCCACTAGGTAAAAGGAAATAAGTTGGGAATCTATTTCGTCAGGTCCTAGATCCTTAGCCTTTCGAACTCTCTTGCTGATCCGAAGCTCGGGTTGTTTTTCAACTAACCGTGAAGAGCTCTCCTCACGAGACTCTTCATTAGCAGGAATTTCTGGATCCTTATTCTTAGTAATGAGGTTCTCAAAAAATTCCACATCTCTGGATTCGACAATAATGTTAGACTCTAAGTTTAAAAGTCTATATGCCTTACTGTTGGCAGCATAACCTACAAAAGCACTTTTGATTCCACGAGGACCTAATTTGGTCCTTTTAGGATCCATATTTTTGTAATAAGCTATGCACCCCCACACTCTAAAATAACTGATATTAGGCTTACGGCCTTTCCATATCTCATATGGTGAAATACCAGTTTTCTTCAAAGGAATTCGATTCATTATATGACATGCAGTAAGTAAAGCTTCTCCCCACAAATTAAATGATAATTCAGAATGCATTAGCATTACATTTATCATTTCTTGATACGTTCTATTTTTTCTTTCTGCTAGTCCGTTCTGTTGAGGTGTCCGTGGTGCAGAACATTCATGAATAATACCGTTTTCTTCACAGAATGTATTAAATTCAAAAGAAAAATATTCACCACCTCTATCACTTCTAAGTATTTTAATCTTTCTGCCAAGTTGATTTTCAGCCTCTGATTTATATATTTTAAAAGCATTAAAGGCTTCATCTTTATGCTTTGATAAATATACATATGTAAATCTAGAGCAATCATCAATAAAGGTAATAAAGTATTTATTACCTCCTCGAGATAATGTGCCATTAAATTCACATAAATCAGAGTGAACTAAATCTAGTAGATTGGTATTACGCTCTACACTGTGAAAAGGTTTCTTAATCATTTTGGATTTTGCACAAATTTCACACTTATCTAAATCTTCAGAATTGCATGAAATTAATCCATATTTAATTAACCTTTTCATAGTGCTAATACCTATATGCGCTAATCTACTATGCCATAAAGTAGAAGACTCAATCATGTAAGCAGAAGTAGAAACTTTATTGATATTATTTTCAATGATACAAAGCTTTATCATACCCTCATCGGTATACCCCTTTCCAACAAACACACCATTACGGGTCAAAATTAATTTGCCCGACTCAAAGACAGATTTTATTCCTGGTTTACCCAACAAGACTCCACTGACGAGGTTCCTACTCATATCCGGGACGTGAAGCACGTTAGTCAGAGTTACTTTCTTCCCTGAAGTGAATTGGATTTCCACATCACCTGTTCCCACGACCGTTGAATGTTCTTCATTTCCCATCTGAACTTCTTGTCCATCATTGACTTCAGAGTAGGTTTTGAAAGCTGCTTTGTCGTATGAAACATGAACGGTAGCACAAGTATCGTACCACCATCCTGGAGCCTTCCCTTTGACCGTCATGAGTTTGCTCACCGTAGCAATTATGTCATCTGTCTCAGTGAGATTTACCTCGATGTTTTGGGTCTTTCGAACCCGACAGTCTCTGGCATAATGTCCTGCTTTGCCACATACAAAACAGCCGGTCTTGGGTCCTTTAGCGGTGCTGGAATTCTTGAACTTTTGTTGGTCCTTCTTAGGACCGAGAAAGTTCTTCTTTCCTGCAGGTCTCTTGCCTTTCGCGCTCACCGCGTTGGCTTTAGAAACTCCGCTGTTCTCGAATTTCTGTCATTCCTTCGATTCCTCTTCGATTCGAAGGTGTTTTTGAATCTGTTCTAGTGAGAAATCCTCAGAGCTGTGAAGTAGTTTCTTCTGATAACTATTCTAAGATGCTGGTAATTTAGTAATTATAGCACCAACTTGGAATGGTTCCGGAAGTTCTATCTTTACTGCCCTGAGTTTGTTGACTAGAACTTGTAGTTCATGTACTTGGGCCAGTATAGGCTTTGTATCAACCATTTTATAATCAAAATACTTTGATATAAGAAATTTCTTTGTACCTTCTTCTTCTGCTCTGAATTTGAATTCCAGAGCCTTCCAGATGTCAATTGCCGAAGGATTTTCTGTGTAGAGGTCGTACAGTCTGTCCGACAGGGTGTTCAGGATGTGACCACGGCACAGCAGTTCGTCCTCTTTACGCTTTTTGCGTTCTGCCTTGACCGCATCAGAGTCTGCTACAGTTGGTTCTGGAATGGGTGGCAGATCTGGATCGAGGACGTAGTAGATCTTCAGTGCTGTCAGGAGGAAGATCATCTTGTCCTGCCAGCGTGTGAAGTTTGTCCCGTCGAAGCGATCTAGTTTCACTAGATATATCCTGATTCATGACCTTGATGCTCGAAATCGCAGCCTCGGACGCCATTATTTGCAACACTTTAAGATTGTTAGAAATCGATTGAACTTCACTGACCAGTTCTGAGAAGTCGAATGTGTCGTCGAGGCTTGAATCGTGCATTTATTAGCACTTTCCTTAAAGTGTTTCGGGCACTCCGGTAACGTCTTGGAGTCGGCACGCCAGAAAACCCAGGATAAGACAGCCTTTCTGCCGGAGGTTCACTAGACGCTGTGAGACACCGGCGTAGGGAAGAACACCTTTCTGAAAATTTTGGAAGAGAAAAGAAAGAGGAATGAATGCTCAAATTCTGTGTATTTTGGACTCAAAAGTCTGTAGTATTTATAGATGAATTAGTGTTGTTTCGTGAAGTCGCGACCCTTCCGAAACAACATTCATTCACCCGTTCACAGATTCATTCACCCTTTCGTTTATGTGGGCTGCTGCAATGCGCCACTATCGCCTCTACGCCCGAGCCCGAGCCCGAGCCGGAGCCGGAGCCGGTGGCAACACCGGCTACATTTTCATGAAGAGGTTAAAACAACAATTGTCACCCACTAACAACCCTTTGGTTGTTTCACACTCCTCATAAGTGCACATTTCTATTTAAGCATTCTCAAAGCCTTTCTCTTTTTTCGATGTGGGACTAAAGTCCCTTTTCTTCCTTTTCATCTTTTAGGAACAACTAAAGGAATTAATTAATTCCAACAGCTCGTACGCGTTTCTGAACTCAAATGTCTTCCATATATACATATTATCTCAGAGGCCGTAGCCCATTGGGAACAACAGGACACCCTAGCGTGGAGGGCGCGGCTCGAGCTCCTTTGGAGGCACGCTTTCAAGCTCCACTAAGAAATGGACACCATATATATATATATATATATATATATATATATATATATATATATATATATATATATATATATAAAGTAAAAAAAAATTTAGGTTTTCGGTTTTCGACCGAAACCAAAATAGAAACCGAACCATTTAAAAAAAAGACCGAATATACCGGTTCGATTCGGTTCAATTTTCGGTCCAAAATCGAATAATGCTCCTCACTAGTGCAATGCACGAACATGTATATAAATAATTGGCATAAATTAAATCATGTAAAAACATGGGAAAAAAAAGATGAGGAATAATCTGAGCCGTCCGCTTGGCTTTTTGTGCGCGGATAGGATTTATAGATATAGGTTTTTGTTGTTGGGTTTGGGTCAGATATTTTTGGATGGCGACTCTCACCTCCTCTTCTTCCTGCTGCCTCCTCCTCCAACCCCCTACAGTCCGCCATGGCCGCCTCCGCTCTCCAAACCCTAATTTTCAAGTACGCCCCCCTCTCTCTTTTACTACAATTTGATGATGACTTTGTTGTTTGCCATACAAAAACAGTACTCTACTGCTCAAAAATGGTTTCTAACTATATCGAAATGAGGAACATATCAATATGTACAAGTTTTCAGTTTATTCTGTTTCAACGGACCGAAATAGTCAAAACCGAATAATCCAAACTTATGAAAATCCAAAACCGAACCGAAATTAGCTATAACCGAAACCGAACCGATAATCGATTTGGTTTGTTCGGTTGAGCCATTTTTATTGTTTAATAGGCCGAACCTAAAGTTACGATTGTAGTTAAATTATATTAAAAAAATGTAATTTCTATACATATATGTTTGTTTTATTTCAAAGTTGGGCCCAAAGTCGGACTAGTTATTTATTAAATTACCAAAGTTGGGCTTTAAAACACATAGATAGAATTGTTATTTTCAAAATATACACAAAAATATATGCATTTTAAAGCATTAAATATGCATAAAATTGAAGGTACTCAAATAATTGCGTAAGTCTTATTCGATTTTTGGTTTTGGACCGGAACCCAAAAATGAAACTGAATAAGAAATTTTAGTATTTTCAAAACCAAAATCGAATTGAATTTTTTCAAACCGAACCGAATCTCTTATTCGGTTCGGTTCTCGGTCCAAAACCAAATAATGCTCACCCCTAACACGAATTTCGAGAAGTGGGAGAAGGCAACAATTTTTTGAGATGAGCATATGATGGATTTGGAAAGTTTCACAGCAGGGCCGGCCCAGAGATGATGGTGCCCGAGGCGAAACTTGCAAAATGGGCCGCCATATATAATGTAAAAAAAGTGTAAATAAAACAAAAATTTGTTGTAGGCAATATTTGAACCAAGGGCCTCTTAAATACAAGTCTAGCATTGTAACCACTACACCACAATGTTTTTTTGTTAAGAATGGCACATGATATTTATTAGTTCTATTGTAGATAGTTCCATGTTGGTGCCCCCTTTCGTCAGGAGGCCCTGGGCCAGGGCCGCCCCTGTTTCACAGGTCAGTCACAAGGATTAACTAATTTGTTGAATATGTCCAGGAACTATTTTTTATTTATTTATCTTTTAGTGCTTTATTAAATCTATACTACTTTTTTTATCATATCCCTCCTAGCCAGTGCATCTATGGTCTATGTTTGACGTAATCAAACCATCTCAAACGATTTCTCTTATCTTGTCCTTAGTCGATGCCCCCAGTTAAAACCATCTTTTAGATGTGTTTCCCAACTATCCCACACTCGAGATACATCAAGTATGACCCGGTTATTGCCATCTTCTAGAATTGTCCTTTAAATTTCATGGTTACCTACGATCAGATAGCACCCTAGAAGCACTTCAAATGTCCTGCTTTAATCTCGTAAACATCATTCTCAATCTTATCATCATGATGAATGATTAATTTAACTTGCAAAAAAGAATCATTCTTTGATATCTTCTTTTCACCAACAGTGCGCACTCTCTCATTCTTCCGACGCTTTAGTTATTGGTATATGTTTGTTTAGTTAAGATCTTAGATGTAAATAAGATAATGTCCCCTATTTAAGTTAGTAAAAAGTCCATAGAAAAACACCTTACAAAATAAATAGTCAATTTTGGGTTTCAGTACAAACTTTTAACGTTTTAGGATTTGCTCACAATGTTGGTGTGCATTAAAAGAATTACTCATAAGTGTAAATTATAGGAAACTCTCTAAGGTTTCATAAACTAAACGAAAACCTCCTTGATATTTTTTTTTTTTTATAAATTTGGTTCTTCCTGTTCACTTGACCGCAGTCTGCTAGTGAGGATGTCACGAAACTTTGGGGCTTCCATTAAGTCAACTCTGTTGTTTCAATACTAAATTCAATCTCTTACACTTGGTTCAAATGTTGCTCTTCAAATCCAAACCATCTAACGAATTTCAGAAACAATTTCCCTCCTTTTGTAATAAAGCTTTTAAAACTGCCAAAAGCTATGTGCTGAGTTTACTCGAAGGATGGGTTTGGCCATGGTAGTCAAAGGTGCGCCTCGGACGCGCCTAGGCTACACCTCGCAGCAAGGCGCAACATCCGCGCCTCGCCCCTCACTAGGCTAGGCACACTTCTCCGGACACATCCAAGGTGCGCCTTTCAGCAAAGCACAACCAAGAAAATGCTCTCCTTGTGTATGTGTGTTTTCTTTTCAAAAATTTTGTGGCATGGAGATAGCTTTACCACCTACAAGTGGGCAGAAGGTAGCACTTTCCATGGTTGTCAAAGTTGGCTACAATTGAACTGGAAAAACTAAAATGAACTAAATGCGTGGTAGGGAAAATAAAAATTCTTGTTAGTTGTTGACTGCTATTGTTGCTCTATTAGTTCACTTGGTTATGTTTTAATATGTTTTTTTTGTTGGTTTTAATATGTTATTTGGTTTTATTTCTTATATTACTAATTTATTTATGTATATTTTTATTTTTGTGCCTCGCTTTGTTCGGACATGTTGCACGCGCACCTTGAATAAAATAATAGTCACAGTTGCTGGTTGGTTTACATGCGATAACTAAGTTTGCTTCTTACATGCTTCTACACCCATATTGATTGGTCTTTTTCGTTCTAATTCTCTGCCTAGTTGACTAGGAAAGACACCCCCAACGTCGGTATCTCTCAATACCGGTAGCGGTTGGTAACAGATCGGGACATGCCAAAACATATCAGTATCGGCCATATCGTATCGGCATCGGCCGATAGTGCAAACTATTATCCTATCACCTATCTTATGACATGATCATTCTTAGCGTAACGTAACAGCTAGCAGGACATCATTTCATATGCTAACCACAACGTAGAATAGGCTCTGGGTAGAGAAGGGATTGTGTCAATGCAAATCCAGACGAGACTTCATCTGCAGATAATACTGATCCTGCTGACACTTTGTAACCCTTGTAACCGCCCAAGCTTTTGTAGACCTCGTTCAAGGTTTGACACATCAACAGATCTAGTGAAGAGGTAAATCCAATCAACCTGAAGTATGCATTCTTTTTCAGAGGAAAAATTGTTCAGAAACTTGAAATATATCCAATGATTCCAAAGTTAGCACCAATGCTGGACCTGAAAACGTTGCTTGAAACCTCCGATCAAATGTGACAGGAAGTTGCAGAGGAAACAAGTCTTGAAAATTAGAACTAAATCAAAAGAAGTCTCTGGAACTTCCAGAAAATGCAAATATGATTAATTGGAGGGAATGTTCAGTGTCCTTTTCTTTGTTAGTTGATGCCTACCATGCACTTGCTGATGTCAGCTGCAGTGCCTGATACCACTCCTCCAACTAACCACCCTTTTTGTTCCTGCGGATTCTTAATTTGGCTTGCTAGGAAGTAAAGTTTAGCAGTACGACGGAAGAGGGGTGGAGGAACAGATGTCAAAGTTTAAAAGGGGTCGGTGGTTGTACTTTACCCAACTACACCGTAATAAAATCATAGTGCCAGCAACAAAGAACAAGATAAAAACTGCACACTCGAGCAATTCACATGCCAAAGTACTGCCATGCAAAATCTCCTCATAAAAGTACAACACCAAAATTCCCCCCCTCCAAACAGTTTTAATACCACACTGCCTCACAAGGCTCATATATTTTTTTTTTGAACTTTTTGCTTGGTTATCTTTCTTCTATCTAAACTCTTCTATCTGAATCCTCGTCAAATTGAGTGGAGGATCAGACCAGGTGGTCGACATGAATGCTATACAACACTTTTTTGGAACGAGACATCATTATTTTTTCATTGCCTCAATCAAATTGAAAATTTTCCATCTGACCAACATGTGATTTCATCCTCGAACAAAGGGAGGGAGGAAAAAGAAAAACATGTTACGCAGCTCAACTTACGACAAAGATACTCTTGTTTGAAATTGGTATTGAGTGGAGGGTATCAAGGTGAATATCAAACAAGCGTTGGATGAGTTGTAGCAAAACCTACTACAGTGGAAGAAGGGTTGCTGCTTAGAGTGGTTGGAACAGCTGCTCCTAAGATTGCTGCAGTGCTGCATCATTAAGCCAACATCAATGGGTTTGGTGTCAGCTGAAACAGTCATGCCAACTCATCCTGCAGCTCTATCAGGTTGCCAACCATGGTCAAAGGTATTGTAGGGGCCGAAGGTCTTGGAATCATTCGTGTGAGGGAAGCTTGTTGTGTGCAGTAGGTGTTAGCCATCTTGATAATTTCATGACACTTTGCTACAAGTAGAAGGAATCCATGCTCTGCTATAAAAAATAGAGTGGACAAAGGAAATACAGAAGCTACAATTGAAAGAAGAAATAATCTTTCACAAGCAATACCGCAAAGGACTCATGTAACTAACTACCAGAAAATAGATGAAACAAGGCTTAATCATGATTACGGCTACTGTAGAAGGTCGCTCTGAATTTTTGCAGTAACAAACCTAGTAGATCATTATCTACCATGTGGAGTAATGCACAGAATTTGTAATTCACAACTAAGAATTGTCAATGATTCCATTATTTCTAAAAATATATTTATAGGAAGCTGTACTCACAATACTTTGTGCTTTACTCCATCTTCCATGCTCTGATTTCTTTGAAATTGTCTTTCATTCTCTGATGTATGGCAACAAATCCTTCAGTCAAAGCACATGCAGCGGAGAAAGCGGTTTGATCCCTCCCAAAGAGCATCCAAAGTAATGGCTTTCCATGGCCTGACAACTCCTCCATATGAACTAGTAATTCTTCTACTTCTAAATTCTTGGTGAAAATACCATTCATTATAGCTGTCACATGTCACATTTAATTCTCATTATCTCATATATGTTTCCTTTATTAATTAAAATTTGTCATCTTCATTTGTAGAACGCATTGGAACCATTCATGAGTCAAAGAACCCTGGAATTGCATTGGGGAAAACATCATCAAAATTATGTAGAGAGTTTGAATAAGCAGCTTGTCAACAATCCATTGTATGGGCACACTATGGAGGAGCTGATTAAAATGACCTACAACAATGGCAACCCATTACCAGAATTCAATAATGCGGCTCAGGTAGTTTTAGCTTTGGATGTATGTTCTCTGCTACTCAGATTTAGTTGAAATAAAATCTTATTGCTTGCTTAACATGGTTAGTTGGTTACATTTCGATTTTGCAATTTGTCTCCAATAAAGCTTTTGGCTGGATCAAACTTCCTCATTGATTGTGGCCGGGGCTTTTGGTCATTTATAGTGTTAAAGACCTTGCAAGTTTGATCAGCTCTACATCATCTGCTAGGCGTGTATTATAAAATAGTGAACTTAGTTCAATTAATGTGCTCTATTTGCAATAACTATTTTCATCTCCTGCTGGTATGTGCAAACGATATATTTTTTTTCTTCCATACAAGCCCTTAGGTACTTGCTGGCAATTTTGGATTCAACGATTTGCAGGTGTGGAACCATGACTTCTTCTGGGAATCTATGCAACCAGGTGGAGGAAGTTTGCCTCGGGGAGGTGTGCTTCAGCAAATTGAGAAGGATTTCAGCTCATTTTCCAATTTTAGGAACGAGTTTATACAGTCAGCCCTCTCTTTGTTTGGATCTGGCTGGGTGTGGCTTACCTGTGAGTCATATTTGCTATTGCCCAGTATATGAAAGCTTGGAATTCTCTTTCCTGTTATATAAATGTAATCAGTCTTATGCATGAAAAAAAAAACTTACATATTTCTTGAAGCATCTAAAATTCTTTTTCACTTTGATGAATACTATAATTCAGCTCGCCTTTTCTCCCACCATTTTCAAGCATACTATGATGCAACATAGACATTTATTCACCAAAAACGTAAATTTAAATTTCAACAATTACCTGGTTTCATATATAATTGCCCATATATGATCATTTTTTATCAGTTAGTTTATTTGTACTTGTTGAGTTGCAAGGGATGGAAGTAAAGAAAAATGTATTCACATCTTCTATGATTATGTTTTTTGCAGTAAAAAGGGAGGAAAAGAGGCTCTCGGTAGTTAGAACATCAAATGCCATTTGTCCGCTCGTTTGGGGTGATATTGTATGTTGGTTTCTATATAAACATTTAGGGATTTCTGATATATTCTGGTTGAGCAAGTTGTTTAACTTTTTCTTTTTTTTCTTACAGCCGATCATTTGTCTGGATATGTGGGAGGTAATAGAAGTTTTGTTTTAGTTTGTTTCATTTCTTCTTGTGCTTGATGCTAATCATTGATGTTTTTCTTCTTTTGGTACCTCCACTTGTGATAGCACGCGTACTATCTGGACTACAAGGTATTCAAACCATATGTTGATGTGCATTTGTTTACGACTTAGTTTATTATATTTGCTAGCTCAGAAATGAGAACTATGGATCATGTTGTCTTGGAAATACAAAAAACTGACCAAGACTTTGCAGATGTTGTGGTAACTAATAATTAGCATACAATTTTAATCTTAAGAATTTTACTTGTTGAATCCTGAGATATTTAAAATTAACGAAGTTAAATATAAATTTAATTGTTGGTTTTTACTTCCTAAATTCATTTTGCAGGATGACAGAGAGAAATATGTAACCACCTTCATGGACCATCTTGTGTCCTGGCATTCAGTAACTGCACGCATTGCTCGTGCTGAGGCTTTTGTAAACCTTGGGGAGCCGAAAATTCCTGTGGCATAGACACAATCGAGTGCCTGGCAGAAGTTTCAACCATTTCTGATCCATCTTATTACGAACATCCTCAAAGTGAGTATTTGATCTTGTTTCCTATGACACATCTAGGGCAAGTTTCCTTCCCATTTAACATGTGTTTGCCGTTTCTGCCAGTATCCTGGCCAAAACGGCAAACGAATTATGTTGGTTCCCAGTGCTTACAGTTTTCACCATACAAAAATGGCCGAAAGCAAAGGCAAGCGTCAAATACTCTCCTGAGAGCACATTTGGTGTTTGGCATTGAAATGGAGCGTTTGCCATTTCAAATGGAAACCAAATAGCGCTTAGAGAGGTAGACAAATTGCTACTTGTCTGGTCATCAATTAGGATTGCTTGCCGCTGTCATCATAGATCAATATCTGTTATCTGTACCTGCAAAATAACAATGGTTTTCTTCCAAATATACGTGTTAAGTGATACATATTGAAAATGATGAATCAAGGGAAGAGCAAGGACGGAAAACTACGAGAGAAAATGGTGCTTTGAATATTGGAAGTGACATTAGAATCCGTTTTTGGGAAACAGAAACAATTACAAACATCAGCACTGTAACTTACTCTCAAGTTTCTTCCTATCTGCAATGTTTGATACTCGTCTTTATGTTTCCTCTTTCAGGATGTAGTTTCGGGTGTCAAATGCAAACACCGCACAACTCTCAAAGATATAGCCAACAGGTTGAAGAAATGCAGATTGGCAGGTGTGTTATTGGAGATGGGAGAATTCTATTTCTCCTTTTCCAGATGATCTGGACTGTTGGTTACTTTTAACAGGTAACCATTCATTAGTTGTTCTTTAGTAGAGGCAGTTTTGTTAGATAAGCCTGTGCAAGAACTTCCAATTGTACTGTTTGTAACAGACAGAAGGGTGGAACAACTTAATGTTCATTTGGTTTTAGGTTGAATTGCTGCAACCATTGTGTACAATGAGATTTGATAAGTGCCAAATTCTAAGGTTGAATGAAAGGTAGGACATTAATATATTGGAAAATGTAAATCGCCTGGGGAAAAATAAAATAAAAATTATATATATATATATATATATATATATATATATATATATATATATAAAATTTGTTTTACTCAACTATTGGAGACATGATAATTTTGGCCTAACACCCTCGACTTTTCAGACGAGTTTTACTTTCCTCTCCTGGATTTACTAGACCATTTTCTAGGTCAAAATCATCCTACAGAGTCACTCGTAAGTAATAGATAAATACCAGACTATGCTGCTATATCATGCAACAATTGAAATTGAGTAAATTTAAAACTTCATCATATTGCATTCATAAACAAACTTAATTTACAAGCTACTTAATTTACATGCCGGGCAAAAACTAAAAATACATAGCTAGGGGATTTTCCTTCCGGGAATCCCTTTATTTATACAAAAACGAAAGATAAAACTTACAAGGACTTTCTACCAGTAGGCGGATTTCTATACACAGCAAGAGGATCAGGATTCTCTTCACCGAAGAGGAAGGATGTAAGAAGAGGAAGTGCCCGGGAGGTAATAGAATTGTTCTGCCTTTTAGAGTAAGAGAATTATTCTATTTATAGGGCAGAAGACATAGTAGGGGTCTTAGATGAGTTTTAGACACATGTTAACCCATGGAGTAGGGTTCAGACGTGGAGGTTCATGAAA
The DNA here is from genome assembly GCA_029216955.1 of Iris pallida. NCBI lineage: Eukaryota > Viridiplantae > Streptophyta > Magnoliopsida > Asparagales > Iridaceae > Iris > Iris pallida. Next base: position 8,743,425 of record JANAVB010043216.1, read on the forward strand.
GGGCACGTATTCTCATATGTTGACAGGTGTAATAGAGATCTGGAATGGAGAGACACGTGTTATAGTAGGGGTTTTCATAAAGGACACGTATTCTCATATGTTGACAGGTGTAATAGAGATCTGGAATGGAGAGAGACGTGTTATAGTAGGGGTCTGGTATGGTTTTATGAGCCACGTGGAGAGTAGTCAACAAACAGTATTTAGGTTATGTTCTGCTATACTGTCAAAAGACATAGGTGACATGTCTGAGTCAGCAGTCAAATCTGTAGTGGGGCTTGTAGAGTCTTGTCTTCGTGCATGAACATCTTGTACTGGAGAATCATGACTTATCTTTCTTTCTTCTTCCTTGAAGAATGCTTTCATTCCTGTTTCTATGGCTCTGGATACTTCTTCCATCGTATTCTTTGTCTTGACCTTATTTTTTCTTGCAATCTTAATCTTACCTGTTCTAGTCTTTTCTTCTTCTAGTCTTTTCTTCTGGCCTTTGTCTTCCTTGTATTTCGTCTAAAATTTGCTGGAGTTTGTCTATGTCTCTCTGTTGAGTCTCTTTGTCTTCCTGCAGTTTTATGTCTTCAGTAGCTACCTATTTATCTCGGCTTTTGGGCAAAGCTGCAGCCATCAATGGATTTGATTTGTCTTTACCGGCCACCGTTTGAGCCAGACTAGCTGCTGGGCTTGTAGATCCAACAGACTCTCTAAGTTGGCTTTTAGGCAAAACTACAGCCATCAACGGACTTGATATGTCTTTACCGATTGCCGTTTGAACCGGATTAGCTGCTGGATTTGTGGACCCAATAGAATCCTTTACTGCATTTAGAGGAGAATGCACATACATGTCATCCTTTTTATTAAAGACCAAAGGATAGTTCTGCTTTGGTGGAAATTTGTTTTGGAAATCTTTTCTTTCTAAATCTGCTATCCTTTAAATAAGCTGTTGCTTTTCTATAACAAGGACCTGTATGTTTTCATTTAGGCTGTGTTTGATTGGGCTATTTTTCCATGGAAAATATTTTCATCACAAATTTTCCACCAATTGTAGTGTTTGATAGCTTATATTTTCCATGGAATTATTTTCCAAAAAACTATCATTTTCCATATTTCCATCTAAAATGGTGGAAAATGAAACTTGTCCAACCCATAGGAAAATATTATTTTTCATGGAAAATAACTATTTTCCGTGGAAAATAATGCCAATCAAACACCCAAATTAAGTTTTCCATGGAAATTTTTTAAAATTCCATGGAATTTTTTTCCTAGGAAAATAATTCCATGGAATTAATTTCTTTTCCACACATTTTCCACCTTGCAATCAAACGCACCCTTAGTCTTTTTGCAGTTTTTGAGAGTACCTCGCAATGATCACAAAACAAAAATTTCTCATTAGTACCATGAATAATAGAAAATTTAAGAGGTCCATCTTGTATACTTATAAGAGATGGAGAAACAAAATAATGTGGTCCAAGATATTGTCTGAAAATTCAAGAGGTCCATCTTGTATAAATAAAGGGAATCCCGAAAGAGAAATTTCCTAGCTATGTATTTTTAGTTTGTTTCCAGCATGTAAATTAAGTAGCTTGTAAATTAAGTTTGTTTATGAAATGCAATATGATGAAGATTTAGATTTACTCAATTTCAATTGTTGCATGATATAGCAGCATAGTCTGGTATTTATATATTACTTACAAGTGACTCTGTAGGATGATTTTGACCTATAAAATGGTCTAGTAAATCCAGGAGAGGAAAGTAAGACTCGTCTGAAAAGTCGAGGGTCCTAGGCTAAAATTATCATATATATATATATATATATATATATATATATATATATATATATATATATATATATATACTAGTTTACATGTACGTGCTTTGTACGTGCTTTTGCACGTATTTTGATTAAAATTTCATAAGTTCAGCTGTCGTCTTTTTCATGTGATTATTCATGTGTGTATGCTTTCTTTTTACAATGCCAAGATATTCGAAGTACGATTTCCTTCTTTTTTCTAATTTTCTATTGAGAATTATTACCTTTGGAAAATGGTAAGGTCATAAAAATTTATTACCATTGGAACATGAAGAGTTGTATGGAAAAAACAAACTTCATGGCATGCAAACTTTATTGATTTGACTCTTAAACATAAATGACATGCAAATTGACATAATAATATCATGTTTATAAAATATTCAAGGGTATTTTAGGAATTCAAAAGTTTCACCACCAAATTTTTCTATATATATATATATATATATATATATATATATATATATATAAAGTCTTATGTTACTAATTCATATGCATGTCAATTGAGTTGAAAATTTGTGAAGAATCTATCAGGCTTTTTTATTTGTAAAAAAACTATAGTAACAGTGATATTTTCTATTGAGAATAAATATTCACTGCAAAGTATGCTTATTTTTGGTTTTTTTAGGGGCACCACCACTTCTACTAGGGGGCAGCCCAGAAAGTGGAGATTTTACTATGGGGCAGCCAACATTTTACTAGGGGGCAGCCCAACCCCTCAAACTCTCATTTCCTCCCCAAATTCCAATTTCCTCTCTCTCTCCTCCAAAAGAAAAAAAAGAAGAGCTCTCTCTCCCTCTCCCAAAACCCTAGAAAATTCTCCTCCACCACTCTAATCCTAATTCATCCACCAAATTTTTTTCAAGAACACTCCTACATTCGACGAAATGACACGCAAGTCGAAGAAATCGGATTCTAGGTACGTTCTTCCCTAATTTCTTCTATAACTTTCTACATTCTATTCGAAACCTTAGAATAGTTTTAATTCTCTAAAAACTTTTGATAATTTAGGTTTAGAATGTCTTTAGGGTTTATGAATGACATTTTGGAACACGACAATCCCACAATTTTTCTTCAAACCCTAATCCTAGAAAACGACAAATTAGCGAGTCGTTCGTCTGTCGGCCCTGAGTACAGTAGGACTGCCAAGCATGTGGCAGTCCACATGTAAACAAGGACTGCCAGAGTCCTGGCAGTCCTCTTTCAATAGAGGACTGCCAGGACTGTGGCAGTCCTTGTTTGCAATTGGACTGCCACATGCCAGGCAGTCCTACTGTACTCAGTTTTAGTTGTGGTCTGGGGGTGGAGGATAGGGGTAACAGTTCTATTTTAGTTTGCATTATTTATTAACTGTACGGTCGCACAATCCATTGTTCTATAAGGGTAACAGTCCTCCGGACGCACCAAAAAGAATACGCCCCACCGCGTCAAAGCGGAAGGAACGCGCGGAACGTCCTCTTGAGCGTCCGATTACAATTTCCGAACCGTCGCGCCAAGGTCGGTCTGGGACACGGAGACCGCCACCGGGACCACAAGCTCGGTCGAAGCAACGAGCTCGTACTCCTTCTCCTTCTTCCAGTGACGACGACGACGTGCCAATTAGCCAACTCCTACCACCATGATATGTAGTATGATTGTCTGATGTCTGATTGTATGATGTTGAATATTTTGCAAACTTGTTGTTGTTTGATTGTCTGAAGTTGGCTATTTTGGATGTTGATATTTTTGGATGTTCATATTTTTGGGTGTCGAACATGTTGTTGGATACTTGTATTGAAATACTTGTGTTGGTTATGTGTTGGATACTTATGTTGAAATACTTGTGTTGGATATGTGTTGGATACTTGTGTAAAACAAATACTTGTGTTGGATATGTGTTGGATACTTGTGTAAAACAAATATTCTGTACAGGGCTATTCATCTAGGACTGCCAGACCCAGGGCAGTCCTTCACATGTGTTGGACTGCCCTGGGTGTGGCAGTCCTAGATATAATGTTCTGTGATCTAGATCACAGTCCTTCAGCTAGGACTGCCAGATCCAGGGCAGTCCAACACATGTGAAGGACTGTCCTGGGTGTGGCAGTCCTAGATGAATTGTTCTGTGACTTGATCACAGAACATTATATCTAGGACTGCCACAACCAGGGCAGTCTTTCACATGTGTTGGACTGCCCTGGGTGTGGCAGTCTTAGCTAAAATGTTCTGTGATCTAGTCACAGAATATTTTATCTAGGACTGCCACACCCAGGGCAGTCCTTCACATGAGATAATTTACGGATGGAAAGAGGAGATAATTTACGGATGGAAAGAGAAGAGTTCAGAACAGGAAAAGGATCAGTAAGAGAATGAAAACTTCCTTATATATTCTATAATATAAGAGAGAACAACGATAAACGAGCATGTATCATGTATGTGTGTATGCTTTTTTTGAAAACTTCCACACTATCTTTATTGTCCGCACATGTCGCAACATCCAGCACCAGATTATAGCATCCCACTACCACGCAAAAACTTCCACACTATCTTCTCTAATAAGTGGGTACAGGTTCACCACAAAAACAAGAGCCTGGCCATTTATTTTTCAGTTCATCCCACTCCGAAGATTTTAGTTCATATTTTTTGCAAAACAAGTCATTAAGACATGAACACTTGATTGTGGGTACTACTAAAAATGACAATTAACATACATACATCAAGGATGTATCAATTGAATGGGCATTATATGTCATATTTTTTGCAATACAAGATAGTTAAGATGAAAAAAAGATGATATAGAGGTTCCAATCATTGTTTAAGAGTGAACAACCGATCTGAATAATGATATCCCACAACCATTTTAAAAGGTAAATGACAGTCTCAGTGGAGACTCTAGATACATATGGATATTAGTAATTAAGAAACTTGAGAACAACATCATTAACATAAAAATGTGTTGCGAGGATATTGTGTTTGAGATCTCATACTTTCTCAGCATCTCTTATGTACCTAGATTCGATAACATCTAGTACCTCTTAGAAGTGCTTACATGTTTCTGACTTCCTTACATCAAGCCAAGATATATCTAACATTCATAAGAACACGACAAATTTTGATCTTCAAAACCAAGGCTTTCCAAAAGTTTACTGATCTTTGAAAGATCTACTGATGCTTTCCTTTCAGTAAGTTTACCTAAGCAGAAAAATGTTGGAAGGAGGGAGAACTAGAAAAGAAAAAACATGTGTGACCTAAAACATACTAATCTACGAGCACGAGTACCAAAACATAGAAAAGAAATAACTAGCTGTAGAGGAGAGCTGTCCACTGGAAACACCCCCATTAATTTCATTTTTCATCCATTTCTTGATGAACTGCTACTATTTCTTAATTAACAATAACATAACTACATGGCCTCTGAAAAATGTCCCTAAATCAACAGCTTAGTAAACGAACAAAATAATGGCACTTCGGTGGTACCTGAAGCAATCCCTGCAGCTGCACCAGCTGCCACAAGAGCAATTCGCCTTTCTCTATTGTTCTCCATCATTTCTAGGACTGCCACAATCAGGGCAGTCCTTCACATGTGTTGGACTGTCCTGGGTTTGGCACTCCTAGCTGAAATGTTCTGTGATCTAGTCACAGAACATTTCATCTAGGACTGCCACACCCAGGGCAGTCCAACACATGTGAAGGACTGCCCTAGTTGTGGCAGTCCTCTGATGGTTTTTAGCACACATGTAAAACATGTATAATACTCAGCCAAACACACAAAACACACATGTATAACACCCAGATAAGCACATAAAACACATATAACACATGGATAAAAGTAAGAGTAAGAAACATATATTGGACTTCATATTTCATAGTTTAATGTATACAAAAGTGGTCCTCTATAACCAAAATGCCAAAATGTATACAAAAGTGGTCCTCCATATAACACATTGATACTCAGTCGATTTCGACGTCACAGTGGTCAGCAGGTAAGTCTCTTGGCTTCTCAAACTTCAACAACTTCTTACAATGATCGATTTCATCAGCGAAAGGTGTGGTCCAAGCTCTGTCTTCGACCGGTGCTCTTTTGTACCAAACTATTGAAGGTGGAGGAATCATAGAAGAAAGAAAAAAAAAAGAGGAGAAAAAAAGAGTGGAGGAAGAGAAGGGTTAATTCTTTAACAAATTTAGGTGGGAGGACAATTTCACCTAGGTTAGGTTAATTCTAGGGTTTTATGAGGAGGAGAAAAAAAGAGTGGAGGAAGAGAAGTAATAGAGGAAGAAAGAGAGAAGAAATAAAACAACATTGATTTTTATAGTAAATTATGGGCTGGCTCCTAGTAAAAAAAACCTATGGCAAACTTGTAATTTTTAAAAAAAAAATTGGGCTGCCCCCTAGTAAAAGTGGTGGTGCCCCTAAAAAAAATCTTATTTTTGTGGCTTTGGTTTGGAGGACTTCTCATTATAATGCAGAATATTCACTGCAAAATGTGCTCATTGTTATGGATGTGCATTCTTCTTGGGTAGAATGCTCTGGAAGAGCATCAATAGTAAGGTTCATTACAATTTCTAAATTCTAGATTCAAAATATAGGAGCTCATTTTGTAAAATAGTAAAGATCAATTGGAATCTCATGAGGTCAAATCAGTTTCTACATTCGGAATATAGGAAATTCATTTTATAGAATAGTAAAGCTAAATTTAGAGTTCCAAATTCTAGATTTTATATTATTTAAAAAAAATAAAATAAGAATAACATCTTGGTCTATATTCACTCATCTCATCTCATCTGGATCTCAACATTTGTTTTTTACTATTCTTATACAAACTAAACCAATTCTACATTAATTTTTGTATTACAAATTTGTGGGGTAAATTGCATTTAAATCCTTCCTAGATTTGTCTCGTTTGTAAAATAAGATTTTTTAGAAAACTTAAGCATTTTGTACCTCCTTAGATTCCCCGCGCGAGCGGTAAAGCCCCTTCCCCCCCTCCTCCCTCCGTCGGCCATCCCCGACCTCCCCCCCCCCCCCCCCCCCCCCCCCCCTCCCGCCCCCACCACCGGAGAGAGAGGAGGGGGGAGAGTGGGGAGGGGTAAAATCGTTTTTTTAGACGTATTTTAACGCCTAAACAGAAAAGGAGCAATCTGAGCAAAAATGAAAATATAATAGTTAGATCCAAAATGTGAGTCTTTAATTGCATTTTCGTCACATCTAAGGAGGGTTTAAATGTACTTTACCCCAAATTTGTGCCTCAAGATGCATTTTTGATCTCCATCTAGTATTGATGCTCTATGGGATTCATTTCAATGATGGTTTTGGTGACGAAAGGCTGAGAATTTACATATGAAAGGCTGAGAATTTACATATGAATAACTGTTGCATGAAAAAAGAATGAAGAACAAAGAAAATGCATAGTTATCACATACTCAGTACCTACCCAAAAGTTCAGCAAATATTGTGTCAGTGTGTTTTTGCAAGAGAATCTTGTTGGAATAAGTCATGTAAATGGATTTTGAAAACAGTTGCCAGAGACTATTTATGTCACTAGCCATGTTCACATGCGCGTAAAAAAATAGATAAAAATTTAAATTATATTAAAATATTTTAAATATGGTTTGAATATATTAGAATTTATTATAGACCACTAACGTACGCGTGCGTGCGTAAAATTTTTTATTGAAAAATAATTAAATTTAAATTTATTGTAAATAATGTTGTCACATGGAATCGAATCCACCGAACCAAGAAAAATATTTTTCACCTTAACAACATGAGTTAGAAATGTTTGACTATAATTAGATAATATTAAGTAATTAAACAATTAGTTAGAATTTAGTTAATTTTTAGTTACCTGAGGATATACATACGGCCTAAATGGCTTATTGGGCTCATTTTGTTATATTATTTTTATAAAGGCCTCCTTATATGAGTAAATCAGCACTAGGTAAAGAATAGTGCCCTTCTGAAGAAGAGTAATTGGCTTAAATATTCAAGATAAGTCTGTTGTCCGCAGTATCAATCGGAATATCGGAATTGGTATTGGATCCTTCCAGTGAATATCGAGATCGACGGTATCGACAATTTTGAATCGTAGTATCGAATTTTTTGTATCGAAAAGCAAATAATTATTAGTAACTTATCAAAAATTTGGAAAAACTATTTTATACATTTAGACTTAGACATAGCTTTAAGCTTTTCGTTGTTTCTTAATAGTTTTGAAACTTAATGCAATAATAATCAAATTTGTTAAATACGTTTTCTTCATTTTCATTCTTTTACACCGATCTTTTTCGTTCAAATTTCTCTGCCGAATCGACCGGAAAAGCGACCTCCAATGTCGGTACTAGGAACTTGTCAAACCGTATCGGTACGACAGTATCAAATCAATATCGGTTGATACTGCTTGCAACACAGCATGTAAAGTAGCAATTTCTTCAACTAGCAACCACAAGTTCATAGTTATACATTTAAATAAAAATACGTACGTACATGAGTAACCTTCTAAATGTAAATAATCATGTACGTACGTACGTACGTACCTACTGAAGAGGGTACTACATATAAACAGATGACTTGGCATGTTTTCTTCTTGTGTCCCAAACCAATTTGCACTTTGTACTCTTCTGCAGTGGATTTCTTCACTGAAGAAGAGTAATTGGTTTATTCAGTTTTGACTATTTTGATTATGTTGAAACCGAAAAAACTGAACGCGGCCTCACCCCCTACGTCTCCCTGATTGGCCCGGATGGTTGGATTGTCCTATCCGAAAGTAGTTTTGGTTGCCTCTTGATCCTTATTGTAGGTAAGTCGATCCTGGAGGGTCATCCATGACCCGACCACTATTGGGATCACGATGAACGTGAAACTTGTCCCAAGCAGGAAGAGATTGTCCGAGTCCGAAGTCTTGTCTGACTTACTCCTGGATCGGCCCTCCTCCCAAGTGTTTGAAGATTGTCGAGGTGTTTTGCATCTAGATGACGCACACACACAATATCCATGGCAGCTTTGTGTTACATAATGAATGTTAGTTATGCTGTCCCCAAACACTTTGTGTTACATATGAATGTTAGTACAATTTTCAGCTTATAATTGTCCACTTAGTTGGGAGTAACTGATGTAACCACACCTATTATGAGGAGTTATTTTCTTGTTTTTCATCTACGTTGGTAGTCGACGGTTATGGCATTGCTCCCATATATATATTCTACATTTTTTGGTACTTTGTACACATAACGTAAGAGAGTATATGCAATGAGAGGGTGTTAGCTAAAGCTCAGATGTGAGCAAAAGCTCAACCCAACCGTATTTTAGTCCCACATCGGCTGGACAAGTGAAATAAGTGTGTATATATTTTTACTCCCTTTATTGCTTCTTTAAAAGTTGTGTGTGGAAGCTCCATGGGCCACACGCGTGCGTCGCCGCTGTCGTCCGGTTCGGTTCGGCGCGCGTATCGGGTGCAGGTACGTGCCCACAACTGCAGGCGCCGAATGTCGATCCGATTCCTTCTTCGGGTTCGGGCTGAGACCCAAAAATTTTTTTTGCTCCTATTAATTTTTCCTGACCGTTACAATTATTTAATTTCTTAAACGTTTACTATTCAAAATTGCGTCCAGATACATTGCGCCACGTTTTTCTTTGTAACGTTAAAAAATTATTGTTCATTATTTCTGAACGTTACAAAGAGCCACCATCAGCCTATATAAGGCTGTGCTCCTTTCTCTTCCGAACACAGAAATTCTTCTTCTCGAAATTCTCTAAAATTCTCGTCTCCTTCGTATTACCGCTGTTCTTCTTCGTTGCTCTGGGCAGAGCTAAGTCGGAGTCACTCTCTCCAAGTCGTGTGCGGCAAGGAGATTCCGGTGGAGCGGAAATTTTACCACTAGGAGCGTTCGGATACGGTCTGCACATAGACCCGAGCTAACTCTTAGGGCAGTGCTACGTGCGCGACTTCTCCGGAGGCCGGTAACATTTACGTAATTTATTTTGTTTGCAGATTTTAAGTGAAGAATATTGAAGAAATTACTAACAGAGGGGAGTTTGCAGCAACTAAGAGAAGCAGTAGCAACGAACTCCTGTCCAAGTCCTGTTCATCGTCCAAAAGGTGACAAATGAGCGTTCCAGTAGTTCATTACTTGAACTTGCTAGTTTCTCGAAGCGGATCGACGAAAAAGAGATCAAATCTCGCTTTGAGCAGCAGTCGCCCCAGCAAGCTTTCTAGTTTCTGTCTCGAATTGTAACAACTTGGTTGCATTGCTCATAGTTTATCTTTTTAGTAGTGTTTGACAATTTGTGTTTGAAACTTGCAAAAAATTGTACGGTTTTCTGTAACATCAACAACAATCTCAAAGTGAGATTCTGAGATCTTTCAAATATCTTAAGAATCTCATCAAGATCCGCCAATGAAAAATCGTTCAAGTTTCCAGGACAAGAGTTTTCACAAACTTGAAATGTTTGATGGGGAGCACTAAAATAACTGAAAGATGAAGATTAGTCTGAATTTTTAACTTATTAACGTGGATTACGTTCTGACTGAATCTGAATCAGTAATTCCAGAATTACTGACGATGTACAAATCATTGCCAACGTGATCACCACACAACAAAATTAGAAATGAGGCAACAACCTCTACAAATTGTTGATATTCAACTCCTTGGATGATTTTATGTCAGAGTCGTACAACAAGAAGAGAATGAACTTATGAAAGAGACATGGGAATCTTTGGAGCAGCAGTACAAGGACGATGAGAAGATGTCCAAAATACACTTGGCCAATAAATTTCTGAAAATAGAATTTGAAGACGAAAAGACAATGTTACCAAGTAAAACCAACAAAATACGTCACATGAGATAACAAATCAACTATTTTCCTAAGATTTCAAATAGCTGTCCCGAATACAAGTTGATTATGTTTCGCTTCCTCAGTGAAAGACGATCAAACAATTCCATATCATGGTCCTTGCGCCTCAGTGAAAGACGATCAAAAAATTTCCAATCATGATCCTTTCAGATCCGATCATCCATATAGGATAACAAGAGAAACTCCAAATATTTGTTCTCTAGATCTCAGTTTTCGATTATAATCCGTTTCCCTAGCATTTTTCGGATTGTAATTACCAGAAAAATTCTTAAAATGTTTAATAAATCTAGAAATCACATGGATCATTTAATGTTGTTCCAAGGCTAATTAAAGTGCTTCCAAACACTATATTGTTTTTGCTAATCATTAGATAGGCTTGGGAACATTATTCCCGTATCCCTGATTAATACACAATCTATCCAATACCCAATTGCATATGTTGCAAATGGTTATAAAAAAAATAGTAGATACATGCCTATGATTCAATGCAAATGTAATCAAAATTTTCCTCCTAAAATGAATGAGATGTAACCCATGAATGAAATATAACTCATGCACGCGACAAATAGCGGTGCAACTCGGGCGGGTTGGGTCGGACTTGAGGTCAACTCGAGCCCAACCCGATGAATCATAAGCCTAGTCCGAGCCCAAGCCCGGCCCGACCTCGGGTTAAACATATGAAGCCCAAGACCAAGCCCGGAGGATCGGATTTGGCTCAGGTTGAACTCGGGTTGGATTGGGCCCATCGAGTTTATCGGGTTCTAATATAATATTTGAAATAATTTTAAACAAAAGTAATATTAAACACATAATAAACTAGCAATCATGTCTTGATCATTAAAAAAATTAAAAAATACAAACTGAAATAAGATTTATGATAATGAGTTGAAGAGTTTGGGTAGAGAAATTTAGGATTTAAGGTTTTTATTTAAGAAATATGAAACTATATATATATATAAGTCGGGTTTCGGGTTCTTCAGGTAATCCGACACTTGAACCCGAGCCCAACCCAATTTTTGATCGGGTTCAAATATTTTAACCCATACTCGAGCCCGAGTATCTTCAACCCTAATCCAACCCATTAACGGGCTTATCCGATCGGGCTCGGGTTTAGCCTGCCCAAGTTGCACCCCTAGCGACAAATGGCAACTCCAGTAATAAAGAGGAAAACTGTCAAAATGAACATTACCAGAAATCGGCACTTTCCGAAAATATTCACTTTTTCAAGGTAGTTATACCAATTCTGACAAAAGACTGAAGAAACCAGCATCAATATACAAGATACAAAGACCAAAATAAAAACACTCCCTGCTCATTTCTATTACATGTCACATGAAGGTGTCTAACTTGTATACAAGAGTTCAAAACTGAGATGTAGTTTGAATATGCTTTCAAGAAAACAAGTGAATTACCTTTTCTTTTCTTTTTTCTGTTACGCGATCCATATGATTCAGGAATGCAGGCCTTTCCTGTATAATGCGATCAAGCAACACATTTATACATCCATCCTTCCATTCCAACGCCGCCACAGTAAAACATCGGCTTTGGCATCCATACATAGAAGAAGAAGAAGAAGAACTTACAACCACACCCAAAGAAACAAATCAAACGAAAAACCTGGGTGACCACATGACCAATCCCCAGGATCCATTACATAGATACATAATATAAAAGGGGCTGCTCCAAAAATGCCAGTTCTGCTTGTCATGTTGGTTCCGTAATCTCTAGACAACAGCAAAGAGCAGCTGCCCCTACTGCACTTCTTGTTCTGCTTCCACTCCACTGCCTACCCTTCTATCATTGTGACGACGACCTGGGTTAATGCCTGACGCAGCAGCCGTGCCATTCCCTACCTCGGCCTTGCAGAGTGGACACAGAGCATTTATCTTTAGCCATTTGTCGACGCATTCCATGTGGAAGAAATGGGAGCATGGAAGCTCACATAGATCATCATCATTTGCATATTTAGCCAAGCAGATGCAACAAACCTGCATCAATAAAATGTTCCGCTGTTACAAAAAGATGGGGGCACCTAGTTACTTGTTAGTAACTAGCGACAAACTAATTGCTAATAATCGTGTAATAGGTATTTATAGCCTGAGATGGTCTTTCTTTTTTTTCTTATAAAAGCTCAAAATGGTGTTGATGACCATTCTTATAAAACGTGTGCGCTTGTTCACACATGAGCTTGCTTTACTGAAAAAGCTTTCCTTATCAAGATGATAATGAATGTTTTCCTCATCAAGGAAACTCCAGAGATCCTTACCGCAAAAGCTGTGCATGTGCGTTTGTAACCATGTAAGTACACCGTTGATGAAAAAGCTAATTACCTTCATAACATTTTGGTCATTGGCATATTATTTAAGAGTTTTTGCTATGAGATCTCCAACCAATTTCCTCAAGTTGGAAACAGTGGTTGCTTGCTCGACTAGACATTTATGGGTTTCGGATTTAAACATAATTTAACTAATTGAACTCTTGTTAGTAACTAGCAACATAAACTAATTGCTACTGGTCCTGTAATGGATATTTATATCCCGAGATGGTCCTACATTTTTCTTATAAAAGCTCAAACTGGTTGACTATTCTGATTTTGGCGTCCAAGATGGATTCCCTTCACAAGAAATAAACTGGCATATTGGCAATGTTAGGCGATAAGGGAGGGTACCTCTGTGCGCTTGTTCACACATAAGCTTGCATTACTGAAAGGAAAGAGTTTTCCTTATCAAGACGATAATGAACGTTGTCTAAAGCTCTGTGTGTGTGTAACCAGTGTAACCATTTGAATACACGATGAAAACGATAATCAAGTTCAAAAAAAATTGGTCATTGGCTTCTGTTTAAAGAGTTTTTGCTACGAGATCTCCAAGCAATTTCCTCACATTGGAAACGCTTGCTAGTACAACTAGAAAATTATGGGTTTCGGATCTAACGTAATCAACTAACCTCATGCTTGTTAGTAACTAGGACATAAACTAATTGCTACTAGCCCTGTAATTGATACTTATAGCCTGAGATGGTCGTTCTATTTTTTCTTATAAAAGCTCAAAATGGTTTTGATGACTATTCGGATTTTGGTATCCAAAATGGATTCCCTTCAAAAGTAACAAACTGGCATAGGTCATGTTACGGGATACGGGAGGGGACCTCTGTGCACTTGTTCCCACGTGAGCTTCCTTTACTGAAAAGAGAAAGATTTCCTTATCAAGACGATAATGAAGGTTCTCGTCGTCAAGAAAACTCGAGAGATCCTTACCAGGAGTACACATCGACGAAAATGATAATCAAGTTCATAACATTTTGGTCATTGGCTTCTCATTTAAGAGTTTTTTTATATGAGATCTCCAAGCAAATTTCCTCACATTGGAAAAGGTGATTGCTTGCTAGTACAACTAGAAAATTATGGGATTCGGATTTAAACGTACTACTAATCCTACTCATGTTAATTTTGACCGATAAGAAGTAAAGGCAATAGATACAATCACTATCCAAACATAATTTACATATACTTCGCTGAGTCATACCAATGACATACAAAATTAAAATAAGAACCACAGAATCTACAATAATGACACCATAAAATTTCATATAAAGAAAAAAGGGCGACCAAGTGCCACGAGGTTCATGCTAATGCAATGTCTGGGGAGGTCAAGATTTACATATCCTGGTCCTCGCATCATCTAGGATGCAAGCGCCAAGCCTTACTGTCGCACCAAGTGATGCTCTCATAAAGTTTCAGAGAACTAGATTATAAATAACCTATCGGCATCTAGTTCTTATTGAAGTACTACAATAATACTAAAACAAGAGTCGGAAATGAGAAAAATCCACAAAAAATATGATCATCAGCACAAAATTGATTCTTCCTGATTACAGTTGGCATAAAAGATGCAAGGAAAAACTATTAAAAAACGAAAATATACTATTGCCAACCAATCTTAACCTGGCGAAGGGACACAATAATCCAACCTGAATCTGCAACATTACTAGTGGTCTATTGACAAACCAATCAACTATACAGATAGAAGATAACAGATACATAGCAATATGCAGTAACTGATATCAGCTTCTAGAGAGGAAATTGGATGATATGCATAAGACAGCATAAAACTCACAGCATCTTCAGCAGAGATAGTTCGTTCCTTGTCAGTACCAGCAGCCAAGATCCCACCTTCACCTGGCCCATCAGAGTTAACTTCACTTGCTTCATTATTTAGGCTTTTCGATTTGAACTTGTAAGTTGGAAGTGCATTGATCGATTCAGAGGTGGCACCTCTATTCTGGCCCGTATCCTCTCTAAAGCCCATAATGGAAATTATGCAGGGCAAGCAGCAACATATCATTGTGCACAGTATAAAAGGCATGGCATACCCAATACAGCTGAACGTAAGAAACACTATACATAACCTGAGCCATGTTTGAGAGTATAAATAGTTTGTGTTGGAATTAAATAAAAAATATGAAGGTGAAAATACAAAAAGTACTTGTGTTAACACCTGTACAAGTTGGGAGCATCAGCAGCAGAGGAGTGACCACCAAACACCCACACATTTCCAACAACAAACCACACAGCAAAAAAGCAATCCAAAGCCATTTTGACGTGATCGACGAATGCATTAAGCCTGCAAAAACAAAAGCAATGATATTTCTATAAGCAGTCTATTAAATTTCTAGTGAAAGCTAGGACACTATGCCAACTGAAAGCATAAGAATTATCCAACTAACAAATAGATCCTTATTTGGAGATTAGTTAACAATGTTCAAATCCAGTCAAGAGGTATCATAATTAGTAAGTGCCCCAAACAAACTAGAAGGTAGCACTATCTGTAGCCAAGATACTATGTGTACCAATATTTCCAAGCAAACACACAGAATTTGCAATTATATATACAAGAAGCCGTGTCCGTGCGTAGCACGTGTCTTTTGTCTCGTCTGTATTTATTTCTCACTTTTTAAAATGTATACTTGCATGACAAACCCATTTAAAAATAGTATAAAATATTTTGAAGTAATTTTTTTTTTTGAGATGGTGACTATTTATTGCAGTTGGAAGTGTGTAATTATCGGTGGTAATTATGTTAATGGGGAGGCGTGTAATTTAAATGTTCTATCCTAGTTATTTAAGCATATATATATATATATATATATATATATGAAAGAGGGCAATTGTGAACGCTCCCACCGGGAATCGATCTCCTGACCACTCGGGCCGCATGCATCTCTCTTAACCACATGCATCTCTCTTAACCACTAGGCTAGAGGTCATATATATATATATATATATATATATATATATATATATATATATATTGAAAAAAGGTAATTATATTAATACTTGAACTAAATTACAAAATACAATATCAATTTGGTGTATTGCTAGTGCACATCCAGCTAACTTCATGGTCAATATTGTGTAGTATGCCTATAGTGACCGTGCACAACCCCTCAATATGCGGTTATTCCTCTCTTTCCAGACATGCCAAACAGCTGCCGCAAGCCTCGTGCAGGCTTCCTTATACCACATAGTGCCCCTATTTTTCTCATCCTCAATTCTCCACATGATAGCATCCGAATCCATGCTACCTCTGCTCTGTAGTCTCAAGGCGCTTTCCAGTCTACCCCAAATTTGCTTGGTAGCCGAGCAATGGAGAAGAAGTGTCGCACCGACTCATTCTCAGACCTACACAACACGCACAGCTGTCCATCACCCCAAACCTGACTAGTCGGTCCAGTATTAGAAGCCTACCCAACACAAGCTTGTATAGGCACATTTGCATCTTCCTCGCCACCATTTTCATCCATACAATCTCCGCATGCTCCATCTTGTCTTGCACCTCTCGAACCTGGTGATACATGGCCTTCGTATTGAAGTCACCCCCGCTTGAGCCATCCCAGACCCATCGGTCTGCCTGTGCATTGCATCAATGGCTACATCCCCAATCGCGTCTCTATATAAGCAAGCATATGCGTGCCCATCGACCCTCCAAGCTCCGTCAGTAAATATAGAGTTCACTCGCTCCCCTTATAGGCCGCCTGTACCGGAGCCCCAACCAGCTGGAAAAGACTCTTATGATTAATCCAAGGGTCTAACCGGAGGTCGGTCGACGCCCCATCCTGCATGATATGAGAGATAGCTACCCTGACTTCCCTTATGTGCCGTGGAATATGTTTGAAGGAGACAGCATCATTATTTGGTTGAATATCCCACAAACTTCCACCTTTCAAGTACCAACTACGCATCTAGTCCGCCCAGTCTCCCCTCGTAGAAAGCGCCACGTTAACTTCATACCAGCCACTTTCTGTATAGTGTGTAGTGGACGCAAACCAACCCCTCCCTCCTTACGAGGTTGACACAGCACATCCCAAGCAATGGCATGAACTCCACCCTGCCATATGAAATCTAGAAGTTTTCCTATTATATATAAGATTTGGTCTTAAGAGCAAACCACACAACATTCAAAAAGGTAAAATATATAAAAGTTAACTCGTTACTCAAATCATAGTAATAAACAGTCATACTACTAGAGTAAGACTCATGAGTAAGGAGTTGGAGACTCGAGGAGACAGGAGATTGGGAGGAGTGTTATGGATATGGTAAATTTAGGCTGGGGTTAGATTAGACTTAGATAGGTATATGGGAGGTGATGTAATTGTAATATTTTGTGGTTTGTGCATATCAAACCGAACCATCTTCCTAGAAGTACAAATCGAACCCAAACCCGCAATTTTACAAATCCAAGACTGCAAAATGAACCATATCCCCAATAACCGAACCATATATTCTAATTAGTTTCGGTGTACGGTTTTTAACAACATATTGCTCACTCCTAAGAGAGAAATTTAAAACAAGTTTCTCTTCATCCAATGTCAAGAGGAAGTGGAAGGGATGAAATAGGGGAGACGCGAGTGGAACAAGCATCCTATTCCCAACCACTTTATTTAACTTTCTTTAACCCAAACAGCAAACATGGGACAAAAACTCTCCTCTTCCATCAAAAATCCTTGCTTTCCATTCAAGTTCCTTTAAACCAAATAGAGTAAGGGATACCAATAAATAGTGTACTTCTTCTAGCTCAATTTAACTAGATTAGAATGTAGAGAGATGATAAAATGTATGTGAAGCACGACTAGACCTACAAGGCTGATCGAAATGGGTCGAGTCACTAATTAATATCCGAAATTTTACGGAACTCTGTATCTTGTTAAGATACGACCACAGCAAATGGGATCATAAATAATAAGCCAGTCTTATGGTGTCTAAACTACAGTCTAAACTATGCAACCTCATCAGTTTATTGTGCTAGGTTGAAATAAGTTGAGGATACTCCTTTCTCCGTCGCACATAGTTATAGGAAAATGAGAATCCATTGTTTCATTGTTGAGTCTACACTATCTGATGGCCCGTGTGTGCCACTTATAGCCATGTTTATATAGCATGTGAAATGAAATAGCTCAAGAATTAAGCAAAGAGGCAAATTAATTGAATGGCTACACAATCACATAGGAGCAGTACCTTGGGCTAGCATTAATTGAATTGCGTCCAAAGTGCGAGACTGTGGGCACGTTGTTGCTGTGTTCTTCTACAGCCTGTGTTACAGATATGGCACTATATGATGTAGGTTCAGGAGGATTGTTCTGGGAAGAACTTCGATGCAAGGAACCTTGCTCGGAACCCTGATAACTGCGGTGAACATAACGCCAGTAAAGATGTGGAAGAGTTGCAAAACAGCCAGCCGTATACCCTACTATCCAAGTAAATAACTGAGCTTGCGGATGCTCATTTTTTGACACAGAGAGGACGACGATAGCTGCTATTATTTGGCTCACGTTGACGGCAAGCTCGACCGAGATCCACAAGCCAGAATTCAGAGGGCTTCTATGGCGATGACCCGAATTATCACCTCTCCTTGAGATGGAAACATTTCTAGAAGTAGATGCGGCAGTGGGTGACAATGGGGCCGACTGCTCGACAGGAACTTGTGCGGCCGTCGAAGTCCTATTTCCGTTGTCGTCACGGGCATCTCCGTGGGGCACGGATGCAGACGGAGAAGCAATACCTCCTCTTGCTATATCAACTACGTGTTGATCAGCACTGGGATTCGTCGGCTGCTCCATCAGCAAAGGATAACAGCAAGCTTTAACATGAAGATCCCAATCCACATTTCGGCACCGATTAAATCATGCAAGTAGATGCTTCACTATCCTTAAATATAAACAAATATATTAAGTTCCACTCTACCTGCAGATTTCAACACTATAGATAAAATTTCCTTTCATGAGCTGATTATAACATTCGTCTTCAAATTAATCAATCTAAGTCTTGAAATTATGCTAGCAAAGCTCAAGTCTTTCCTTATTAAGATGCTAACATATAGGAGGCATGCAATAATAACCAAGAATTACGAAAAAGAATCCACCTTTTCCCAAATTTAGGGGTCAAGCTTCAGTAGCCATCACCGCCAGCAGCATCACAAGGAGAGAACCTGCAAAATCAAAAGAAAAATAACCCCTAGTTTCAGCGAAATGCCTACAAACTCAACAAGAACAGCCAAATCTCCATCAAGAACAATCAAAACCCTATAAATTATTACTAATATGAACAGAAATGCTAAGATCCCGAAGATTTACAGCGATGGGAAGGGGAGAAAAAACCCTAATTAGAACAAATTTGGGGGGAATCTTGAAGAAATTTGTTCACTAATTCCCAATTTTTCTTTTCTTTTCTTTTCTTTTCTTTTTCTCCTTTTTTTTTCTTCTTCGGGTTTTGCTTCCGCTCTTGGAATATAGGTGGAAAATTTCCAATTTCCCAATTATTTTCCTATTTTATATTCATGACATCTTTAGAGACCAGGAAAATTGCACCACCAATAGGACCAACCTCTGGATGTGTGGGTCCCGCAAGTGGGGAGCGTGTGTGTGTGAATATTAAATGTCCAATTTTGCGATGGATCGGACGGCGGTAGATTAATGGAAATACCAAAGTTGGGGTCGGTAACGACAGTAACCGGCAGAAAATAGCAACTGATACTGATAGGGATATAACAACAAATAAATAAATAAATAATAAATAAATAAATTGTTTGTTTTTAGCCGGTGACTATGAAGTTAAGACACATTGGAAGTTTGTCAACAATTAGGACTGTTTAGTTGCTTGAAAGTGTAAGGAAGTATAAAAATGACTTTTTGTCTGATGAAAGTAAAATATGTATACTTTTGAATTCCATACTAGTTTTTGTCTACTGAAAGTCACTTTCAATGTTTGGATAGGTTATAATTTGTAACTTGAAAGCGATCAAATTCATACTTTCAATGTTTGGATGTTTTGATTGCTATAAAATATGTGATAAAATAAAAAGTCTATTATAACAATAATTTTTTTTAACTCATTAGCTAACAATGTTAGTAAATATTTAATAATACTATTATTTAATTTTTTAAAAATTTAAATATTAATAATTAATATCAAAAAAGATTTTATTACTTGATATATTTTTAAAATAATTAGATTATTGATAACCTCAAAAAACGTTTTAATTTTTAAAATTTATGAATACCAAAAATAGTATTATCTAATTATAATACATTAAATAATATTAGTATTGTGAAAAAATATTACAAAAATATTTTATTTTATTATCTAATGATAAATAAGTTATTTTACTTCTTTATTTATGCATATTATCAAAAAAAAAAAATACTAAATAATACTATAGTGGGTTGCACTTTTAATTAGGAATTAATACCCAAAAAATATTTAAAAAATGGAACTTCCTCCTCCCCACTTATGTGTTTGAAATGCGAATGTGAAATTAGCAACAAAGAAGAGAGAGAGAGAGAGAGGAACGTGTAACAAATGGCCGATATGAACTACTACAATCATTTTTGGCAAGTTCATGTTTCCGTATCAAGAGGTTTTCAAAGAGTCGAAGTGGTTGCATAATATGTAACAAGAAGTCTCACTTTTCTTACCAGTTTCTTCCAACCAAACAGATCTTTAGAACATGGAGTCCTTTTTTTACAAAAATCCTTAGAGGAACTCGTCAGTTCTTAATTTTTTAAAGTCATCAATGAATAACTGTTTCTTAATTTTTTTAAGGGTCTAATAGAAAAGGACAAGGGCCTAAAATAAAATAAAAAAATAAAAAATCGTCCACGTGCCATAATCATATTGTAAGTTCATATTTTTTTTAGTTAATATTTGAGTTTATGTAGTCAATTTTTTTTAAAAGATATTTCCTACCGGTTCTATTTTTTCATGTTTGTCTATGATAAATTAGAGGTTGCGTTAATTGTCTTATCTATAGTTATAGTATTTGTCCCAAGTCCGAATAACGGATGGAGAATGTGTTTAAGCTACCTGGCATCTAATAAAATTGGATGGATCTCAATTAGATAAATATTTACTTATAGGTATTCGCAATAACAAAAGACTAATCAAACTTGTTGAACGAAGCGGACAAAATTAATTGAGGAGGTTCCACGTTGTTGCGAATGCCGAACTCATAAAGATAAACGTCGAACATGTCCCTTTTGTTGGAGAAGATGGTCTGTGACGATTGATATCCAATCGAAATAGTGAAAAGAGGTTGACGATGGAACACCGAATGAAAACGAAAGTGAAGTGAAAGTGAAGTTTAGTTTCCTCGTCATTATTATCGAAAATTTGATTTTCACGAAGGTTCGAAGACGGAGGAATAATCTTTGTTTGTCGGTGGGGGTGGGTGTTGGCATTATTTGGTTGTAACACATATGAATCTCAGTTCAATCCACGATATAAGAAAATGGATAAAATTGACTATGAATGAAAAATGTACGTTCCTTCAATAAACAATGAGAGTACTAATAGAAAGTACATATTAGTGTTACCAATTTGACGCGGACGAAGACCAAAAAATACAAATTATTATTATGGAATCAGGGATTTGAGAAGAATTGGATGCGAAAGCTTTAATTGAATAGTGAACAACAACTATTATAAATTTGTCCCAAAAATTATAATAGAAATGCAAAATAATATTATGATTATCATTGAAGACGTCAACGTCAAAGGCGGAGAAACTACGTTGAAGATGTCAACGTCGAAAGCGGAGAAGCAACCTTAATAGAGATATCCATTTTAAGGTTTTAGCATCGCACCATATAAACTAAAATTTGATTTCTCATTCTCAATTCTTCTTAAACAAACCATAGTATTACCATTTTGTCATTGTAAGGCAGTTAGTGTTGCCATTTTTTAATGGGTTAGCTAGTTGGGCCTTAAATTTTGGTTATAGCTCATGTTGCTTCATTATATCATATTACTCAAAAATCATAACATTAGTATATTTATTAGGATTTGGTTCATGTTTATGTAAAATAATTTTGTTATTTAAAATTCTAAGTAGGTTACGATTAAGTTGTTTGGTGGTTAAGATATATTGGATGGGTAGGATTTGTTTTGGATCTCAGTTGGGTATACATATGAGTATTTTTCTATAAGAAGTAGAAGATAGAGGATTTTGAGTATGTGGGGGGAATTATGAAAAATTGTAATATTCTTTAAGATTATTTAAAAAAATTAGGATTTTGGTGTTAGTTCTGTTCTTGATTTTGTTATATTATTTATATAACAACACTAAAGATGCCTATAAGGTCTTAGAATTAACCTCTTGGGCTAAATTTCAATATTTGTATCAATTGCACACCCCACCACCAAGTATATATTTTGCTTAAGACGACGTTTTTTTTTTCAGGAAGTGATCCGACTCCCTTTTCTTGGTGTTTAATCGCGTAACGCTTGTAAAGTTTATAGGTATTTTTTAAAATTAGAAACCGTGAAAGAATCAACTCACAAAATATGTAATGTATTTGCATAATTTTGTGTATTAATTGATTCTACCAAGACGGCGTCCATATAATCTTACAAACACATAACAAACTCAATATAGCCTAGAAACATTATATTAAGTTTTAGAATATCCATATTTGAGTCCACATAATTTTAAGATTTTATGGGATATTTTAGGGGGAAATTGTTAATTAAAAACTCACGAACACTATAAACAAATCATCCAAGAACTCTAGGATTTACCATTTAAAAGTAAACATTAGAATGGCTTGAAACTTGACACATTTGCTCCCAATAGCCCCTAGGATTTCTAGAATTTTTAGAGATTTCTTAAACGTACTAGGCATTTTTCTAGGACATAGAACAAATTTTGGAATTAAGTAAATAGTTTGAAATTAATTTTAGTATTTAAAACTCAATATTCCTTTTTTCTTGGTGGATCAGGCCCAACCCACACCCAAACCACCAGTCCGCTCACCAGACCTGCCGATCAAGCAAAGTAGGCCCGCGTTGATCCCCCAAGCCCAAGCCCAAGCCCACAACCCATACCAACTTATTTTGCAGGCCCATGCCAGCATTGTTGCACGTTATGGCACAAAGGCTAGGTCCAATTATTTATTCCTACTGAATTAATTTTGTAGCAGCGACATGTGTGTGTTTCACTTAACAAAATACCCTAAAGCTTTTGAAAGAAAACGAGAGAAAATGTACAAAAGTACAAGTAAATTATGGAGAGTATTGCTATGGAAGTCTGATCTGAGAGCGATCACTTTGTTCCTTGGACCACACGATGATGATGAAGAAAACTGCTTGGAGATGAACAACTGAAAGAACTAAGTCACCAGAAAGGTATCGACACAATTGGCACTGATGGCACGGTCGAATGCTTTCCTGCTTTGCTTCACTCTGTTCTTGAAGAAGTTGAAGAGAAATGATCTGGAAAATCACTTTGCTCTGAAAGTATGAATTCTCTCAAGATATCTGGCCTGAAAAACCAAGTCCCCTGTTCTTAAAAAAAAAGTCTTTATATAGACTTGTCCTTCTGTGCGTAAAAAGCACCAATATTGGGTCTCTACGCAGGCTGGTAAAATAACTGTCACCCACGTACAAAAATTGGCCTCTACGCATGTTAACACGTGTCCCATAATTCAATAAAATAAGAAGAACATGTACACACGTTCTTCGAAAAGTGTGGCATGAAGGCCACGTCAGAAAACCATGTTCCCATACAATCAGGACAAACGGTGCGTAAGGGATGCTGTTTAGGCATGTCTGAGCGTAAAATAGCTCAAAGTAAGCTTCCTACGTAAAGCGGCTAAAAATAGCCTTGAACGTAAAGGCTCAAATAAACTCTACGTGCAAAAAGGGTGGCTGAGATAGCCTTGAGCATAAAAGCTCAAATAACTCTTATGCGTAAAAAGGAGGTTGTTCCTCGAGCGTAAAGCAGCTCATAGGCATACTAAACAACAATCTTGAGTTGATGTGAAAAATCTTTTTGGCTTCTGTGCAACTATTTGTCAGAGAATCAATATGTCAGAATAGTATCTTCGTGCATTTAATGCAGCATGGACAGCTCATTCTTCGCGTAGAGAGTGAAACTGTCTTTGCGTAAAGTCTGAATTTAACCCTTGCATAGAGCTTGAGTTTGACTCGGTTTGACCTTTGCGTAAAGTCTGAACTTAACCCTTACGTAGAGCTTGAGTTTGACTCAGTTTGACCTTTGCGTAAAGTCTGAACTTAACCCTTGCGTAGAGCTTGAGTTTGACTCAGTTTGACCTTTACGTAAAGTCTGAAATGGGCTTCGTGTAGAGTCTGGAACTGTCTTTGCGTAAAGATCTCAACTTCTTTGACTTGGTCTACAAAATTTATTTACGCTTCTACAGTGTGTCACTCCCGTTTTCTGTTATACGTATTTCCAGTATACGTGTACGAAATCCCGACCCGTAATTAGACTTGTCTTGCTTAGCTTAATCTTGATTCGGTTTATTTTGTCTTGGTTTAATTTGGTTTAGTTCATCATGGCATGTTAGCTTGGCTTGGTTTGATTTATTTTGGGTTTGAGATGATAAAGGGTTGATATATAAGTCAAACTTTTTTCTCTCTCTTTCTCTTCATTACTCTCATTTACTTCTCCTTCTTCCTCTTAACTCTCCCACCAACCTAGAGAGCTAGGCAAGTGCTAGCTTGCTTCATGAGAGAACTCATTTTTATTTGTTCCATTTTCTTTCTTACACGATTTTAAGACACTTTAGAACTTAGCATTTTTTGATTTTGTGGATATTTTCTTGTAGATCAAAGTTTATGTTATTTTTAGTTTTCCTTGGTTTTGATCTATCAAACTTATTTGTTTTCAAAAATCAAGTTGTTCCGTATTGCAGAGAATTTTGTTCTACCCCATTTTGACCTATGGAAGTCCAATTTTCGACTTAAATCGGAGGTTGGACGGAGCTTGGAAGCCATGTCTTCCATGGCCCATCTTCTCGGATTTTAGAGAAGATGAGCAGTCTTGCCGCATGAAGTCATGCGGCAGTGTTGCCTTGGTCGCATGAAGTCTTGTCACATGAAGTCCTGCGGACTTCATTGCTTGCCGCATGAAGCTTTGGTCGCATGAAGTCCTGCGGACTTCATTGCTTGTCGCATGAAGCTTTGGCCGCATGAAGTCCTGCGGACTGCATGTCTTGCCGCATGACCCCTGGCCGCATGAAGTCATGCGGACTTCATTGCTTGGCCGCATGACCCCTGGCCGCATGAAGTCATGCGGACTGCATGCTTGGCCGCATGCCTTAGCCCCTTACATGTTCATCTTTAGTATGTAGTTTTATGTTTAAATTGCTTACATTTTGTACTCGGCCTAACTTGCGACTACCCGATTTGATGATTGTGAATCTTGGGCATATCTTGTATTAACTTAGCCATGAGCACGACATAATACATGAACATGACATGACAACACGAACCTGACATGAAATTCTTGATAGTGGCCCATCGAGGCGCACTCTTGACAAGTAATAAGTAAACCTGGCATAGCATGATAAGCTTGATATTGGCCCGTCGAGGCGTACTCCTGACAAGTAACAAGTACAAGTAACTCTCGTCTTGACACCGTGGATGATTTCTCTTGATTATGTCTGTACAAGCTACAAGTCTCGTCTTGCATCATCTAGGACATGGATTCCTGAGTACCACGGTCAGGAATTCAGACTGGATCTGGCTAGGGTAATGATTAGATAAATCAAGTAGCTCATATAGATAGAGATATTTCGGCTACAAGAAATCCTGTTATTTGGACGCCTTCCTTGTGGACTTGTAGCCTGCCGTCGAGTATGGCACATTTTCAGCTCACTGTCATGTTGGGCACTTCATGAAACAAGTATTATGCACACTGTCATGTGTTTCACTCCAAGTCACCTAATAATTCTTGATAACTCTTACACTTGCGTCTGGATAACCTAGATAGTCTGCAGGGCTTGTGGTCGTAGGAATATCTCATTGCATCTTGCTAGTAACTAGGCTTGTGATAACCCTAGTTAGTTAAAGTATCAAGCCGTACTTTTGCTTGGCCGTGAATGTTGGATGAAGTCCAATCATGTCTAGTTTTGTCTAGATCCAGTACATGGCTATCTCAGGACATGCTTGCTTACGCTTTAATCTTAGCAATAAATGGCTAGAGACCCGGTTCTGTTTAGGCGAAGGGTTACAACCCCGGTCCTTATTTGGTTTAAAGATTGTAACCTGGCTTCCAGAATAGTTTCTCGTCCTCTCGTCATTTGTTGCCTTATTTACATTTCATGTTTTCCTATTATTATTCTTGTTTATGTTCTGACATGCTGGTTTTAGTTCTTAAGTGAAGCCTCCCTTGTGGTACTTGCTCTTTCTGGGGTCTGATCCAGCTGATTTTGTATGGCCAGATTTTGGAGCAGCACCCGAGGATCTCCCAGCCTTCCAGCCAGATGGTGAATACTAGACGTAACCCTGACAACGAGTGGATTTTATTTTGCTCCCACTCTATTATAAATTATTCTTTTGAGACGTTTAGTCGTCGAGCAAGTGTTAGCTCGTGTTGAATACTTTTATTTCTTGTCTGCCTAAGGGCTGTAACATGATTGACAAATCCTAGGATTGATCATGTATGACTGAAACTCTTGCTAATCCTCAGGTTTTGTACGACTAGCTTCATGATCATCTGTATATGAAATGTATGTGACGCCTTACTATTGAATATCTGATGGTCTAACATATTGTAATTATTACTTGCTTGGGATTGAGACACTAGGCTTGTTCTTGACCATAAGAGACTGATGACTTGTAGATAAACCCTCATACATCTAGACAGTCGTGACCGTATATCGAGGTGGAATACACTTCTATATACGTAGCTAATTGTGTCTGTCCTCCGCTCTCCAGTATTCTGGTTCTGGGGCGTGACAATGTGTAGCCCAGCACACGAAGTCCGACCCATAGACTCGACTCGAGCTAGAGCACCCTAAGCTCAGCTTAGCTTAGATGAGCTCATCGCCTATATATACAGTTGGATATTAGATTTTTAGGACTTTCTTCTGATTCTTTTGGGCCACGGATTCCAACAGTCTTGATCCACTTCTAAGAGGTCATTATTCCTCTTATGATGTAATATTTATTTCTTAATATCAGCATCTTCTATGGATACGTGCGTGACTTCTACTTTAATAGTATCAATATTCAACTCAAGTATTGAAATTTCTTGATTTGCATATTATTGTATTTTGATTATTATATTTTATCGTGTGACAAGCCCTTGATAATCAATATTTCATCTGGTTGGTGACACTGGATTTACTATATTGATGGATTTCATATAATCACTGGTTTTCTCAAATCACCTCGTTTTACGTGTATTAAGGATGACACAAGGTCATCTCGTAAAATATTCGACATTTTCAAAACTATTAGTGACTTAACTAATAATGATTTTATGGTAATTCTGAGATAATGAGCTAACTTGATATTACACGAGATTAGTAGATACCCTTAGCAGTGCCATGGATCCGACCTAGGACCCACATATTGTCACGTTCCGACCTGCCGAATCGTTCTTTCTCGCATTGATTCAGCCGAATCGATCATCCTTGCTAAGACGCGATGCCGTACAATTCTGGAGTTTTACTCGCACAAGGCAAGAAGAAAATTCTTTAAATGGTTGTTTCAAATCATAACATTTCACAGCGGAAGAAAGCAATCATATTAAAATTTCACAGATTATACGAAATAATCTCTTTTATTGAATAAGCAGCGAAATTACAATGGTTTTCAATAGCCCAATAAATATGTTAATTTGGCTTACAACACTCATGATTTCTCTCGCTCACAAATTTTTTTACCGTTCCGTACATCATGCCTTCTATATCTCGATCGTATCGTCAATGTTGCAAGTTCAGGCACCAACACTAATGGCAAGCCTCTAAACCATAAGGGACTCGATGCCTCAGCCCGTCCAAGCGAAACTCCACAAAAATTAACCCAATCCCCTGCATTCCGCAAGCAATCTAGCGGAGATCAGTACTAATCCTCTCGCGTATAGACAAGACCCACTCGACTAAACCGGCACTAAGTAATACTGTGAATCATGCATCTTATTAGGTGGTCTTTCGCCTTAGGATCGATTACATGGCAATAAAAGCAGTAAAGTATGTACTTCATGGCAACATGTTATACTTGATATCGAACGCAACATAGGAAATATATCAAAGGCGTCGCATTGCGGCGACTTCTTACTATCCCAACATATTCACCCTTGAGCTGATGCAAGGTGAATACTTGTCATCCTTCCCTGTTATGTTAAAAGTATCATTTCAAACATCAATGTGACAGGATCTGTGTTACTGCTGCTATGCACTCAGCCCACCGACCCTATCTATATGAAGGTCACTGGCAAATCCAAGCCATAATGGACTACACATCAATGATAAGACGACGATTACTCCAGTATAGGTTGCTAACCCCATTTTTGAAGGTCCCCGTACATTACCGATAATTGTGGCGCATTATTTTCAATAGTTGGTCGCAAACCTTCTGAATAAAATTGTCCCACGATCACCCATCACTACAACAAATATGGCCTACAATAGCAGTTTTTCAATAGCGTTCAAGTGTCCCCGCTATAGAATGTTATCAACAATAGCGTTCTTTCAGCATTGCTATAAAAATCTTGTAACTATAGCATTTTCTGAATGCTGTAGAATATGTAACATTCATATTTGTATGTCAAAGCAGATTTCATGTTCGAATGTTTGGAGAAGCAGCATAGAAAAATTTCTTTGGTTTGTTTATATAGCAGTTATAGCATTCTTCTCTATTTAAAAAAAAAAATCTAACAACATAACCAAAGGTTGTAGGTTTCCTATTTTATACTTTGGTTAGTTTAGATAGCAGTTATAGCATTCTTTCCTATTTTTTAAAAAATTATGTAATCTAACAACACAGCCTTTGTTTTTTCGAATGCTTATATTGAAGGCAAAGGTTATATAATCTAACAAAACAACACAAACAAAAAAGAAAAAAATACTTCAGTTATAACCTAACAACACACAGCCATAGGATTCGAACCAAAGGTTGTAGGAAATCAATCAAGGAAAAAAGAAAAGAAGCAAAAGCGAGGCAAGAAAAAATCTTGTGAACAAGAAGAATCAAATGATGGATTGGACAGAAAAAAAAAAGCGAAAACGAGGCAAGGAAAAATCTTGCGAGCAAGAAAATTCAAATGATGGATTGGACACTAATCCATCCAATGAATCCAATGTGACACAGAGAACAGCAAGAACCCGTGGGCCTACTATTGTTTGCAAAAAACAAAAGTATTCTTTTTATTTCACAAACTTTGTAAGAAGATTACAATTGAATTCTGGGAAAGTACAACTATAAGAATCCGATCTGAAGATGATCGCTTTATCCCTTGGACGATGTGGACTTTGAAGACGGTAGCCTCTGAAGAAAGCAGCAGCACTTGGACAAGAACTCCTGATCTCTCTGATGATTGTGAATGATCTGATCTTCATAATGAAGGACTTGAAACTCTATTTATAGAGTTCTGGAAAATAACTAATTAGTAGTTATTTCTGGATTGCGCAGGTTGGATTGCGCATGCATTGGACTGCGCAGACAGCGAACTGCGCTGGCAGTTACTCGATCGTGGCTCAACTGTATTAGACGCGTGGCATTGTTTGATTGAAATGCGCATGGTCGTGTACAGACGGTTGCCACGTGGTGAGCAATTGATGGCATGTAGGCCACGTATAAAATGTCAGTTATCTTGATGGATTGCGTCGCTTGAACTGCGCTAGCTTCAGACTGTGCTGGGATCGAACTGCGCTACAAAGGATCTGGCAGACTGCGCTTCAGTTGGGCTGGCAGATTGCGCTGGCTGTACAGCTGTCCTCGAGCGCTGTACTGCACAAGAAATGAAAGGACTCCTCTTTTATCGGGCTGTCAGCTGTCAGAAGATCGGATTTTTGTCAGGTAATGATGACGTTGCCATGTCAGCTAGCGCGCTTGGATGTTAGCGCAGTTCGGCCTCGCGCAGTTGATTTGTTGCGCAGTCTGTCTCCTGCGCAATTCATTTGAAGGGTGCGCAATTTGATTTTCATTGCTTTTTTGATGGGTGCAACTTGTTTTTTAGGACCTACAAGACCTCCTTCAAAGTTTTCGAAATTAAAAAATATTCAAAGTTTTGAAATACTTTGAATTTCGAATTTAAAATCAAGTGGCGCTTTGACTGCGCGTTTGGAGGAATCAGCTCCGACTTTTATGGCGCAATCTGAGGTGACTGTTACACTTCTGAAAACTATAAATAGTTTCCATTCTCATTCTGTCAAGCTTTACTTGCTTTCGATTTTCTGAAGAGATAAAAGATTCCCTCCTACTCCGACTTCCTTCTTCTTCTTCCCGCCGTCGATTGCAATGGCACCCAAGCGTACAACTACTGAGAAGGGCAAGGCCCCCGCCGAGCCTTCTACTCGGGTTGCGCCCCGAATCTCTCGTCATGAAATTGGCCACCCAGCACTGCAAGGTAGATGACAAACTCGATCGAAACCCTTTTTAGGGTTCTTGACATTTTCGAACCTTCATACCTCTCTCTTTTTAGAGATTGATGGTATTGCGCCGCCCTGTTTAGGGTTCTGGTTGCACACACAATAGTTTTCATTTTTATGAAACTATATTCTTGCGCAATCGGTTGGAAAGCGCTGGCAGATGTTCGGCGCAATCCATCGATTTGCGCAAGTAGGTTGAGCCAACGCAAACTGTGCCTTGTGCAAGTGGGTTAGCGCAACCTGATGTCTTGCACAAGTGTGTTAGCGCAACCTGATGTCTTGCGCAAGTGAATGTGTTGGCGCAATTGGATACTTTACGCATGTGGGATGCATTGGCGCAATCTGATGCTTTACACATAGCGCAATTTGTAAGTCCCCTGAATTTCCCGAATTATTTTTCGAATTTTCTAATAAATTATTTTCAATAATTCATTTCTATATAATTAATTTTTGATCATTAAATGCTCTTTACCGTGACTTGGAATTCTAGAGCATCAGGGATGCCAGTCTCTGGAAACTTCCTTCTTGGAGTTTGTAGTAGACGAGATTATCTTCACATTGATATTTCGTATCCCACTCGAACTTGTTCTCTTGTACACTTTTTGCTTCGTGCAAGTTCGGGTCAATTTAGACCATTTAATTAATAATTGATTTCCCACTATTTTCTTTGATCATCGTTTGCACGTTACCGTGACTTTTAATCTAGGAGCACCAGACCAGTCGTTTTCTCAGAACCAACTTGTCATGTTTGATCTACTCGAGACGCTCTTCACCCATGACCTTCGTGTCCCACTCAGACACTCCATTTTGTGCTCCATTTTCTTCGCACAACTTCCGAGTCAATTTAGGCCGATTTATTTTCTACCGTAAAACCCGATTTAATTTCCAATTTAATTTCGGGACCCGACATCGATCCAACCTAGTCGACCCAAAGTACGGACGTGGCCCACATGAAGCCTACTACCCACATGACGCTTGTGTCCCATTTATTGGAGTCCCCGTATATTATTTATTTATCCATGATTATAAATCCCTATTTTTTAATTCAATTATTGTACCCGGTTCGATTTTGACCCGACCCGGCTCGACCGAACCCGAACCCAAGCTCCAGGTTTCCCTCTCATGACTGCTCAAATACCCCGCTTAATTTTTCTATTTTTTCTATTTTTGAAAATATCTCTTCCTCCCTCTACTTTATTAAATATCTTAAAATATCTTTATATATATATATATATATATATATATATATATATATATATATATATATATATATCAATCTCTCTCTCCTATTATAAACTACACACCACCTCACCCCCTCCCCCTATTCCTGGCCGAACCCCCCCCCTCTCTCTATATTTTCTCTCTCCTTCTTTTTCTCTCAAATATCTATTCTCTCTCTCTTTCTCTAAAATATCTCTCTCACTTATATATTTATACACATATTAACATCCTACACACTCTCTCTCTTCCCTATTATACCCCTCACAGCACTCACCCACACCATCCCTCCACGTACAGCACCCCCCATCTCTCTTTCTATAATATCAACTCTCTCTCTCTCTCACTCTCTTTTATACACACACGCACACACAAAACACACTCTCTCTCTCTCTTCCTCTCCATACACAACACATAACTCACACACCACCACCAGCCTTCATTTTTGGCTCCGGCCCCCCCGGCCGGCCTCCGTCGTGGTCGACCGTCGACCACTCCATGCACCACCTCTCTTCCTTCTTCCTCCTCTTCAATAACACCATCACCACCACCATCATAAACACCATCACCACCACCATCATAAACGCCACCACCACCTTCAACCACTGCAACCGCCATGCGCCCCTGGCTGCGCCACCGTGCCAGGCCGGCGAGCCCCTCCCCCGCGGCCAGCTGTGCAGCCACGCAACAGCAGATGCGGCAGCATGCGCACAGCCGCGCGCACGCACCGGCAGGCCGTGCGGTGCAGCGCCGCCGCCGCCGGCCATGGCCGGCGTGGTCGTCCCCCTAGGCGCGCAAACTCCGGGCGCACACCCCCGCACCCTCCCGTGGCGGCCAACGTCCTCCGGGATGCGCCGTCTAGGCGATTTCAATGTTTTTCTCGGAGTTCCGTCGACGCGCGCGCGGAGAAATTCCAGAATTCGTGCTCCGTCGCAGCAATTTTGCATCGATTTTCTGGGAGATCCGACCGTTGGATCGGCGATTTCTTCGCTCCGTCTCAATCTCGGTATATCCACCTTCACTCCTCTCAAATTTTACCCGTTAATTTCGTCGTTTGATACATCAAAACTGGCCACCAAGTTGACGTTTTAAATTGAACTGTTTTTGGACAGTTTCGTGGAGCCGACTTCGTCAGCTCGTATCTTCGTCGTCGCAGCTCCGGTTGGCGCGCTACTAGTTCCTGTGCACAGCTGGTATAACCATCTTCCTGTCTCCTTTAGATTTCGTTTCATTTTAAGCACGTTCGGTTGGTCGAATTCGACGCCAAAGTTGGCCGTCCGAATTCTTTAATTTGCACTTGTTAAATTCCATTTTTGAACCCGGGACTCCGAATTCAATTTCTGACACCACCAGTAGACTCGTGGCGTCGTTCTGGCATGTTTTCATATAAAGTTTGTTAGATTTGGAGAACGTGGGCCCTGGCACGTATTTCGGTGCAAAACGGGTCCTACTTTCTGGGTCAACGGGTCATTTTGAGTTCGGCTCATCGGAATCCAATTCCGGATATACCGTTGAGTTCGTATCGTCATTCTGGACTCATTGACATATAATTTGCTAGATTTTAGTGGACATTGGTTCCGACACGCATTTCGGTGCAAGTCGGATACCAATATCCGGGTCAGCGGGTCATTTTGAGTTCGGCTCATCGGAATCCAATTTCGGATATACCGTTGAGTTCGTATCGTCATTTTGGACTCATTGACATATAATTTGCTGAGTTTTGAGGACATTAGCTCCGACACGCTTTTTCATGCAAATTGGAATTTCAATGTCCTGGTCAACGGACCAATTTGAGATCGGGTCAACGGAATCCAATTCTGGATATACCGTTGGGTTCGTATCGTCATTCTGGATTCGTGGACATATAATTTGTTAGGTTTTGTGCACTTTTATTTGGGCACATTTTTCGGTGCAAAGTGTGTCCAACGGCGGATATCATTTTGGCCCAAAATTATCGTTTTTGCCCCTGTGTCCAAATTGGACTTTTGGACAGGCTATCCTAACTGATTTGACCATTCTGGACACGTTGGTGATATTTATTTTATCATCCGACAACATCTGTAGGTTTTTACCCTATTATTATAATCCTACTCCTTTGTGGTATCTTAAGAACCATCGATTCCAGTGATTTCATAACCACTGAAATTGAATGTGTTGACCCTGTAGATGTTTGTAGAGACTAGCTTTGACCCAGTTTGACCATGGTTGACTGCTTTGACTGAACGTCGAAGTAGAGTCAACATTTGACCTAGGTTAGACTTGTTGACATTGGTTGACCAGAGTTGACCAGTTGACCAAAAGTCAACTGTAAGTCAACCATTGACCCAGTTTAACCTAGTTTGACTTGGTTTGACTTCTTGTGACCTAGTTTGACCTAGTGTGACTCAGTGTGACCTAGTTTGACTTAGTTGACTAAGTCTGACCTAGATTACGTAGCTTATACTATAGAATCAAGCCTAACACTGTTGAACCCTAATTAGCTTATATATATCTTATCTTTAGGTCTGTGGCATCACTCTGAGCATCGACCCCATTTGACAGCTCAGGACCGCAGGCGAGTACATTCACTGATAGTTTTTATTGTCTTGATATCTGCTATATCCGATTCAGTCGTAGTGTCTTACTTGATTCCCAGTCACGATAGTTCACGGACTAGTATATGTTGGATCATGACATGAGATGTTGTTCCTGGATTTTCTTGGTATATATGTACATTTCCTGCCTTGTTTCATGTACTTGTATAGACACCGATTCCTGAGAGGGAGTAGCTATCCTCTTAGGGAATCCTGTGTCATGACGTGTCATGTCCAGGTCCATTATACTATTCGAAGATGGAGAATTATTAGGGGTTATGTGATCCAAGCCACCCTGTCACTATTCATGTGCTCGCGCCACTCTTCCCTCACGAAGGGTGTAGCGAGATCCTCTTGCCTTGTGTCACGACCCGCACCCGCTTTTCGGACGCGAGTTCGTGAGCAAGCCAGCTACGTATCGAGCGAACTCCAGCCCGACTCGAGTACGTATAAGCTGTCAAGGTCATGGGTATCATATCTAATCTAAACTATATCTCAATCCACATGAATCATATAAACAAGAATGAACAAGTATGGGTCATGGTCTGCAGCCCATTAGCATATTGTTCGATTAGACTCTAAGAATGATATGAGCCTATAAATAAGCAGAGTATATCATGGTATGGAATATAAAACACGAGAAGATAATAAAGAAATAACACAAACAAATACCTGTATCATACATCGCAATCCTCTATCATCCTGCTCTGCTAACTAACTCCATGTAGTCGCTAAACCTGAAGAGATCATCAGGTCCTCAGAGGACTAGCAAGATACATAAAAACGAGCCTTTCTAACAGTTTATTATGCATGGAGAAAAATACAAAATAAACAAGTAAAACTGAGTAATGAATAAGCACGAATCTATACACTGTCTACACGAAAATGAACTGCTGAACAAGGACTAGAGAACTCATGTCAAGATGTCAACGGATAACCGAAACGAATACTCAAACCCTCGTCCCTAGTGTGGACTCGCGGGTTTGAACAACTACTAATCCTCGTCCCTAGTGTGGACTCGCCGATTAGCATCACCCTCGTCCCTAGTGTGGACTCGCAGGCGTAAACCCTATACCGCTAACCCTCGTCCCTATTGTGGACTCGCAGGCTAGCATCTACTACTAACTCTCGTCCCTAGTGTGGACTCGCAGGCTAGCATCACCCTCGTCCCTAGTGTGGACTCGCAGGCGTAAACCCTATACTACTAACCCTCGTCCCCAGGCTAGCATCTACTACTAACTCTCGTCCCTAGTGTGGACTCGCATGCTAGCATCACCCTCGTCCCTAGTGTGGACTCGCAGGTGTGGACCAATAACTACTAACCCTCGTCCCTATTATGGACTCGCAGGTTAGCTTCAAGGTTCAAGACACGAAGGCACGACTCAATCAAGGCACGACCAATAAGACACAAGGCTAACTGTGAACACGGTCTACAAATCAATGGTACCAATATATGAACAGGATATGAAAGATACATATCAATAATATGAGAAAATTGGATAATAAATAAAAACAGTGCATGTAAATAAAGCTGTGTAGAAAGGCAAGGTATACTTGCCTGTGGTCCTGAGCTGCTGGCGCGGGCCAAGTGCTGAGTCAAAAGTCCGATGAACCTGTTGAGTTAACTAAATTAATGCACTTGGGAATTTCAAGTGTCATCCCTAAATAGCTTTTCAAATTCTCTATATACTCTTAGACTAACTTCTCTACATCTATTACCCTTGGTTATTTATGCCACCCAGTTGTATAAGTGCCTATGCAGGCTAGATCAATAATGACCCTTATATAAAATCTCTAACTGAAGACTTCTTTAGCCTAGGCAAGTATAGGTGTCCTGGGTTAGCAACCTTTAGTGCTAGGATATACCTATCCAATATTCTTGACACTGGGTACTAACCATATCTGACACTTAGTGTCCTAACACTCATGATATATTACCCATGGGGTACTTTCCTTAAGGTTCCTACTCGGCACACACCAAAATAGTACCCACATCCCTGTCAACCAGATTGCTCTGTAGCCTACTGCTTCTTTGTACTAATCTGTTACCAATACACTAGTCTATAGTCAAGGTATGGCTGGCACTTCCCTTATGTATAGGACTGACCCATTGCTTAAACTGGTAGAAACCATCCTACAGTCATAGATCTCCCACATCACTGGTACTCACAAGTTTTTACAGGGCCTGATAGCAGCCATGTGCCCATTGCAGAATGCTTATGGCTTCTTACCTTAGTCTAACCCTGTCCTTTACCTCTCCTGGTTAGCAGTGCAAACGCAGGAAGCTAAGCCCCTGGCAAGTGTGTACTCTGTACACAGCTTGGGACACTCTTGTGCCCATACGTCGACTGGCCCAGAGCATGGACTGAAACATGAAGCCTGGTTTACTATTTCAACATGAAGCCTGGTTTATTATTTCAACATGAAGCCTGGTTTATTATTCTTAGCTGATAATGCCTGACTAACCCCTATAACACACGGGTACCTGCTAATAAATCCCTGTACTCATATACAATCTGCTTCCGTGCACTATCAATTTGGTATATCTTGAATTAGTTCCCAGGTTGTAATTTCAGTGAGCAGAGCACCTAAGATGCAGGTCTCATTATAAGTATGCAAGAGGACTGAACAAAAGGAGTCTTAATCATAAGATGATGTGGTTTATTAACTGGGTGATGAGATATAACCTGTCATGGGAAATAATGTGGATTGAGGCTTGTCGTATGCAGTTCAGGACAGAATACAAGGTAGTGAGTAATGAATTGCATGTAGTAAACCACTACCATCGAGGGTTTCCTCTAATACAAAGGAGTGCCTCTGAACTGTATGGGTCTTTGTGCAGAAGTCCTCAATCTGCATCTGTGAAGTAACATGTGTGGTGAGACAGTCCAGAAGAAGATAATGTTGTCAAACATAATGATAATCAACATTCAAGTGTTCATATTTTCGTGAAACACAAGCTTGCCGGCAATCTGAACTACCATTGGCACACTGCGAAGAAGTCGAAAAAGACTCATATCAGTAATAAGCCCACGAAGTCAAGTGATCTCATCGGTAGTAGTAGTCATAAATTCAGCACTAAATCTAGAAACCACATCCTCCAAAGAATCATCAAGAAAACAGGACCCAGGGGTGGATCGACGATTGTAATGTTACTAGCCCAAACGACATCAAAATAAATATGAAGGTCAAGGGACAAAGCAGTTCGGGAAGAACAAAGATTTACTGATTGTGTCTTGTATATAGAAAATCCTAAGTAGAGCAGCCTAATGTGTCGTGTGGGGCACGGAACAAACTAACTGACAAAGTGTACTGCATGAGAAATATCAAGACGTATGGTAATAAGATAAACCAACATGCTAACTAACTGTGTATTGAGACGGATCCAGAAGACTTATTTCCATTATCAGAACGCAGCTTGAAGTTCAACTCAGGAGGCATAGGTGTTGTGAAAGTTTCAGTAAGCTTTGCTCTGTATGTACCTCATAAAGAACTTTTGTTATGAGAGAAGGTATCTGTGAGTAGAATGATCAACTTCAAGACCAGGAAGGTAACGGAGAGGATCGAGACCCTTCATCTCAAATTGTGTGTGCATAATTACTACCAATATTAACCACACCATCAATATTTAATAGTAGCAATGTCCCAGAAAGGGTATGTGAGCAGAGTAGGCTCACAAGAACTCATAAAACTCCAGTATCATGAAAATGGCAGTACTACTGCAGAAAACCATTGGCAACTAGTTTGACCTTGTACTTACTAATAATACTATCAGACAGTCTCTAACCCTGGGTATACTCCTCCCTATTTGAATGCAAGTACCCAATTGCCCACAAGTCCTGACATCCTCCCCAAGTTACTCTACCTCTCTCTGTTCTGTGCAGAGTGCAACCCAACATTGGATGTGGTTGGTACACCTTCATAGGTCCCCATGGTTCTACAACCAAGTCTCAACACACCCCCATCTCCTTTGATCCCATATCACTCTATATTGTCTGCTGCAAGTATCTTGATTCAGCTACTATCATGTACTTCTAATTCCAGATTCTCTCAGGACTTATAACAAACACTCAATCTCCTCCCTATATATATGTTAAATGACTTGGTTCAGGGAACAAAATATGGTAGATGAAGGGAAGGAAATTACCCGTCGAAGTTGTCTCCTCTCTGTGGTACACGAGGCTGATCTTTCAGTTCTGACGAAGGATGGATGGATGGATGGAGCTAGGGTTAGAGGGGAGGCAAGAGTCGGCTATCTCCTCCTAATATATATATCAAGTTTTGGATTGATCATAATGGAAGAGTAGATAGAGGAGAAGGGATTTGAATATCGTAGGGTTTATCACACTAATTTGAAAAGAGAATTCGAATTTATGTGTTCCTACTCAATTACAGAGATTCCCAACGGCTAACAGCCCACTTGCTCTTTTAAAAAATAGGTTTTGCACCTAAGCCCCTTGATCAAAACAGTTTGCATATTCCCCCTTTTCTAATACTAAACTTATAATTCGTATTTACATATCTCTTCTTCTAAAATCCATATTTACATATTCATATATAACACATATTTATTTAAATTATTCCACAAAATCCTAATTTAATATATATGGTCAATAGATAATAATAATAATAACAATAATAAATAATAAAAATTCAGTGCGGGGGTTTACACCTTGTGCTCGTTATCCAGGTTGGCCGGCATGACTTTCCGTTGAGGTCACCGCGGATTGCCGGGCCAAGTGGATAGCCTGTCCTGTCACTTATCCCAAGCCGATCACATATCGCTCTAATAATTCTAGGCATATTTTATATTTACTTTATCTTATCATATATCCTGTTCTGTTCTACATACAGTACTTCTCACCATGCTATGATTTCAGTTACTCACATGTTTTATATGCCTCTATGATGTACCTTGATTGAAGACTGAGTTCTGCTCGGGAGAAGGGTTACAACCCCGGTCCTTGTTTGGTTTAAGGGTTGTAACTCAGCTTTCGAACGGTTCCCAAGTCTTCATATATCTTTGTCTTGTAGTTCATTATACTGTCTCTTATAGAATTTGTCAATTCACATGGAACTGCTGTTAGTGTTCGTACTTGCTCATTTTCCTGACAGGATACCGTTGATAATATTTTAGGAGTTGTTATACCATTAGTGGACTTCATGATGTTGCTAGCTGAGGTGGATCTCACTATTATTCTATGTGAGTTGCCTGGGAGTTATCCTTAGTTTGCCTTATTTTCCTTCTTTATTTTCTGTCTTATGATTCCTTCTAGTAGTTCTAGTTGTTCTTGTGCTTAGTTATCTTTCTTATCTTATCATCCCTAGCTGTTGTGATGTGACTAGAGTATATTTGTAGTTATAGGCCTTCTAGACGTAGTGTATATTTATTGGGTACTAGACAACGTTCTACCGCCGATACTGCGGCGTAGGCTGGACGTCGTCTACGTATTCGTACCCGTATATCCGGGTGCGGGTCGTGACACATTTTTAGTGGTGGCCCATGCAGGTCAGTCTTTGCAATTAATGCGAAGTCGTGGTAGTACTTGAGCTTTTCTGTACTACTGCGAGCCTGCCCTAGGATTAAGGTTGAGTCATAGAATATTTTAGGAATTTGGTACTCGGTCACATATTAGGAAACTCTTGGTAGATTCCAAGGATGACTCCTGGGAATCTTATTTCGAACTTTTCGAAACTTTTTCCATTTGTTCCTGTTCGTCCTGATTTCTGAAACATCTGTCCGTTATCAACTTTATTCTTTCTTGGAATGAGTTTGTGGACCCCAGAGGGAAGGTATAAGTTGAACTTATATATCTTCTAGGTTGAGACGAGAATATGATTCGCCAGTCTCATATCAGGTTGAGATTGTTTTAGATTATATTCCAATGATTTCCTTTTATCTTGACCTATATAGTACCCTTGGTCATCTCCTGAGAATTTTATTCTAAACTCTACCTCGGGATCTGTTTCCGCTAGTTTCCATCTACTTATCCTTGATCTGTTGTTGAAAATTTTGAATCTTGATGTTCGTTCGTTGTTGACTTCGATTTTGATTCTGTTTGAAGATAAGTTTTTAAGGATTGAGTTAAGATATCCTGATAAACATATTTGATGGAGACGATGGGAACGATAAATGTCTACTTTACTTATGGAGTTGGAATTTATCGCAGTCATATTAGCTAGCCTGACAGGGACATGGAGCCTGATTTTGGATATACTATCCTAGTTATAGAATTTAGATTCTCTTGCAGCCATACCGGTTGGCGTGGTAAGGAATCTAGATGACATGATTATAGGGTGTATACCTTAGTTATGGACTCTATCGTTTATTGCAGCTATGTTTACTGACGTGGCGTAAATTCTGGCAACATGGTTTTGGATAGACGTGTATGGTTATCAGGTCATATCTTAAGTTGATTCACTTCTTTTACCAATTGAGCAAGATAATTCCTACCATTATTTCTTGTTTATCATTATTTTCTCTCTCATCGCATGATGATTTTCTCATCTTACCGTCATTTCCTTCGCATTGTTTAGCTATGTCTTGATTACACAAATCAACTATCTCATATCTACATCTGTTATCTACACTTAAAAACTCTAAAATTTTTGAAATTTTCATATCTCAATTGTTTCTTAATTTTTGATACTGTTAAGATTTTGATTCTCTTCTGTCCATGACCAATCAATTTTGGTCGTTTTGTTTATCGTGCCAAAGAGTCTTGCTTGTTGATTAAACTTAAATGGTTTCGAATTCCATTGTGATATGATTTTTCTTCTTAGATGCTCGTGTCCAGACTTCGTTGATTTTGTTCTCCATCTTGCCCAAATTCTGATTTACTCAAAACTTGATCAATTTAAATCGTGCTGAGACTAAATTATTTACTTTTATCGTGATTGGACAATGCTATCATCACTCGTGCTTTAAACTTTCGATTCAATTCTGGCAAATGACTAAATTCTATTCCAATCACGATTTGGCTTCATACTATCCTTGATTATGCCGGAGTCTCATGTTGGTCATGCCTAAACCGTTATACTTTTGACCAAGGTTGAGCTGACCGTATCTATGATCGTATTGAGATTCAATTTTGAACATGTTCAGATTTTGAAACACTCGTGCCTATACTCTTTTCGACCTTGATTTGATTTTCTGATTGTATCTGAAATTTCCTTGTGCTTAATCATGCCTATCTCAAATCCTAAATCAAATTTCGGTAAGCTGAAATCCTATTATCAATATTTTGTCGATTGTAACCGGATGAAGCTCAAGTTTTGATTTTGTTGTCATACCTCTATCGTGCCAAGTGATCTTAGACTATTTCCAATTTTATTCACGCTCGAACTTGGAGCGTATTCCATGATTTTATTAATCATACTCTTCAATCTTGATCAGGTCTATAAGACTTTGACTTCGATTTTGTTGTGTCTGAAACTCCAGCTCAATCATGCCAAGCCTTGTTTTGGTCATGATTATCTCTCATCTTGATCAAGCCTGTGTGACTTTCAGGCTGATTATCCGTTAACCCGAGTGCTACACGTCACCTCGTACGTGGACTTCATCTATAACTTTTGTTCTCCTAAGTCATTTCTGAATCGTGTCCCAATGACTTAACTTATCTATAATCGTGCCTATATGATTTTGTTCATATTTTGATTCTATCGTGCGAAATTTTTTTTTCATCGTGCCTGAATAATTGTGAGTTGATTATCTTAATCGTGCAAACTTGTCATTCTATGATCGTGCCTAAGTTTTTGCCTAAAACTTTCTATCTTGTTTTACCCCTACTACAACCTTAATTTCGAGGACGAAATTTCTATAAGGTGGGTAGAATGTAAGCCCCCTGAATTTCCCGAATTATTTTTCGAATTTTCTAATGAATTATTTTCAATAATTCATTTCTATATAATTAATTTTTGATCATTAAATGCTCTTTACCGTGACTTGGAATTCTAGAGCATCAGGGATGCCAGTCTCTGGAAACTTCCTTCTTGGAGTTTGTAGTAGACGAGATTATCTTTACATTGATATTTCGTATCCCACTCGAACTTGTTCTCTTGTACTCTTTTTGCTTCACGCAAGTTCGGGTCAATTTAGACCATTTAATTAATAATTGATTTCCCACTCTTTTCCTTGATCATCGTTTGCACGTTACCGTGACTTTTAATCTAGGAGCACCAGACCAGTCGTTTTCTCATAACCAACTTGTCATGTTTGATCTACTCGAGACGCTCTTCACCCATGACCTTCGTGTCCCACTCAGACACTCCATTTTGTGCTCCATTTTATTCGCACAACTTCCGGGTCAATTTAGGCCGATTTATTTTCTACCGTAAAACCCGATTTAATTTCCAATTTAATTTCAGGACCCGACATCGATCCAACCTAGTCGACCTAGAGTATGGACGTGGCCCACATGAAGCCTACTACCCACATGACGCTTGTGTCCCATTTATTGGAGTCCCCGTATATTATTTATTTACCTATGATTATAAATCCCTATTTTTTTAATTCAATTATTGTACCCGGTTCGATTTTGACCCGACCCGGCTCGACCGAACCCGAACCCAAGCTCCAGGTTGCCCTCTCATGACTGCTCAAATACTCCGCTTAATTTTTCTATTTTTCCTATTTTTGAAAATATCTCTTCCTCCCTCTACTTTATTAAATATCTTAAAATATCTTTATATATATATATATATATATATATATATATATATACATATATATATATATCAATCTCTCTCTCCTATTATAAACTACACACCACCTCACCCCCTCCCCCTATTCCTGGCCGAAACCCCCCTCTCTCTATATTTTCTCTCTCCTTCTTTTTCTCTCAAATATCTATTCTCTCTCTCTTTCTCTAAAATATCTCTCTCACTTATATATTTATACACACATTAACATCCTACACTCTCTCTCTCTTCCCTATTATACCCCTTACAGCACCCACCCACACCATCCCTCCACGTACAGCACCCCCCATCTCTCTTTCTATAATATCAACTCTCTTTCTCACTCTCTTTTATACACACACACACAAAACACACTCTCTCTCTCTCTTCCTCTCCATACACAACACACAACTCACACACCACCACCAGCCTTCATTTTTGGCTCCGTCCCCCCCGGCCGGCCTCCGCCGTGGTCGGCCGTCGACCACTCCACGCACCACCTCTCCTCCTTCTTCCTCCTCTTCAATAACACCATCACCACCACCATCATAAACACCATCACCACCACCATCATAAACGCTACCACCACCTTCAACCACCGCAACCGCCGCACGCCCCTAGCTGCACCGTCGTGCCAGGCCGGCGAGCCCTTCCCCCACGGCCAGCTGCGCAGCCACGCAACAGCAGATGCGGCAGCATGCGCACAGCCGCGCGCGCGCACCGGCAGGCCGCGCGGTGCAGCGCCGCCGCCTCCGGCCATGGCTGGCGTGGCCGTCCCCCTAGGCGCGCAAACTCCGGGCGCACACCCCCGCACCCTCCCGTGGCGGCCAACGTCCTCCGGGACGCGCCGTCTAGGCGATTTCAACGTTTTTCTCGGAGTTCCGTCGACGCGCGCGCGGAGAAATTCCAGAATTCGTGCTCCGTCGCAGCGATTTTGCGCCGATTTTTTGGGAGATCCGACCGTTGGATCGGCGATTTC
This sequence comes from Iris pallida, assembly GCA_029216955.1. Lineage (NCBI taxonomy): Eukaryota > Viridiplantae > Streptophyta > Magnoliopsida > Asparagales > Iridaceae > Iris > Iris pallida. The sequence continues at coordinate 8,787,389 of JANAVB010043216.1, forward strand.
TTTACTCCATCTCAATCTCGGTATATCCACCTTCACTCCTCTCAAATTTCACCCGTTAATTTCGTCGTTTGATACATCAAAACTGGCCACCAAGTTGACATTTTAAATTGAACTGTTTTTGGACAGTTTCGTGGAGCCAACTTCGTCAGCTCGTATCTTCGTCGTCGTAGCGCCGGTTGGCATGCTACCAGTTCCTGTGCACAGTTGGTATAACCATCTTCCAGTCTCCTTTAGATTTTGTTTCATTTTAAGCACGTTCGGTTGGTCGAATTCGACGCCAAAGTTGGTCGTCCGAATTCTCTAATTTGCACTTGTTAAATTCTATTTTTGAACTCGGGACTCCGGATTCAATTTCTGACACCACCATTAGACTCGTGGCGTCATTCTGGCATGTTTTCAAATAAAGTTTGTTAGATTTGGAGAACGTAGGCCCTGGCACGCATTTCGGTGCAAAGCGGATCCCACTTTCTGGGTCAACGGGTCATTTTGAGTTCGGCTCATCGGAATCCAATTCTGGATATACCGTTGAGTTCGTATCGTCATTCTGGACTCGTTGACATATAATTTGCTAGGTTTTAGTGGACATTGGTTCCGGCACACATTTCGGTGCAAGTCGGATACCAATATCCGGGTCAGCGGGTCATTTTGAGTTCGGCTCATCGAAATCCAATTTCGGATATACCGTTGAGTTCGTATCGTCATTTTGGACTCGTTGACATATAATTTGCTGAGTTTTGAGGACATTAGCTCCGACACGCTTTTCCGTGCAAATTGGAATTTTAATGTCCTGGTCAACGGACCAATTTAAGATCGGGTCAACGGAATCCAATTCTGGATATACCGTTGGGTTCGTATCGTCATTTTAGATTCGTTGACATATAATTTGTTAGGTTTGCACTTTTATTTTGGCACGTTTTTCGGTACAAAGTGTATCCAACGGCGGACATCATTTTGGCCCGAAATTACCGTTTTTGCCCCTGTGTCCAAATTGGACTTTTGGACAGGCTATCCTAACTGATTTGACCATTCTGGACACGTTGGTAATATTTATTTTATCATCCGACAATATCTGTAGGTTTTTACCCTATTATTATAATCCTTCTCCTTTGTGGTATTTTAAGAACCATCGATTCCAGTGATTTCACAACTACTGAAATTGAATGTGTTGACCCTGTAGATGTTTGTAGAGACTAGCTTTGACCCAGTTTGACCATGGTTGACTGCTTTGACTGAACGTCGAAGTAGAGTCAACATTTGACCTAGGTTAGACTAGTTGACCTTGGTTGACCAGAGTTGACAAGTTGACCAAAAGTCAACTGTAAGTCAACCATTGACCCAGTTTAACCTAGTTTGATTTGGTTTGACTTTTTGTGACCTAGTTTGACCTAGTGTGACTCAGTGTGACCTAGTTTGACTTAGTTGACTGAGTCTGACCTAGATTACATAGCTTATACTATAGAATCATGCCTAACACTGTTGAACCCTAATTAGCTTATATATATCTTATCTTTAGGTCTGTGGCATCACTCTGAGCATCGACCCCATTTGACAGCTCAGGACCGCAGGCGAGTACATTCACTGATAGTTTTTATTGTCTTGATATCTGCTATATCCGATTCAGTCGTAGTGTCTTACTTGATTCCCAGTCACGATAGTTCACGGACTAGTATATGTTGGATCATGACATGAGATGTTGTTCCTGGATTTTCTTGGTATATATGTACATTTCCTGCCTTGCTTCATGTACTTGTATAGACACCGATTCCTGAGAGGGAGTAGCTATCCTCTTAGGGAATCCCGTGTCGTGACGTGTCATGCCCAGGTCCATTATACTATTCGGGGATGGAGAATTATTAGGGGTTATGTGATCCAAGCCACCCTGTCACTATTCATGTGCTCGCGCCACTCTTCCCTCACGAAGGGTGTAGCGAGATCCTCTTGCCTTGTGCTCGTTATCCAGGTTGGCCGGCATGACTTTCCGTTGAGGTCACCGCGGATTGCCGGGCCAAGTGGATAGCCTGTCCTGTCACTTATCCCAAGCCGATCACATATCGCTCTAATAATTCAAGGCACATTTTATATTTACTTTATCTTATCATATATTCTGTTTTGTTCTACATACAGTACTTCTCACCATGCTATGATTTTAGTTACTCATATGTTTTATATGCCTCTATGATGTACCTTGATTGGAGACTGAGTTCTGCTCGGGAGAAGGGTTACAACCCCGGTCCTTGTTTGGTTTAAGGGTTGTAACTCAGCTTTCGAACGGTTCCCAAGTCTTCATATATCTTTGTCTTGTAGTTTATTATACTCTCTCTTATAGAATTTGTCAATTCACATGGAACTGCTGTTAGTGTTCGTACTTGCTCATTTTCCTGACAGGATACCGTTGATAATATTTTAGGAGTTGTTATACCATTAATGGACTTCATGATGTTGCTAGCTGAGGTGGATCTCACTATTATTCTATGTGAGTTGCCTGGGAGTTATCCTTAGTTTGCCTTATTTTCCTTCTTTATTTTCTGTCTTATGATTCCTTCTAGTAGTTCTAGTTGTTCTTGTGCTTAGTTATCTTTCTTATCTTATCATCCCTAGCTGTTGTGATGTGACTAGAGTATATTTGTAGTTATATGCCTTCTAGACGTAGTGTATATTTATTGGGTACTAGACAGCGTTCTACCGCCGATACTGCGACGTAGGCTGGACGTCGTCTACGTATTCGTACCCGTATATCCGGGTGCGGGTCGTGACACAATTTGATGAACTCTTTTTAATGAAACTTTGTGATTTGGCATGTACTGATCTTTATCTCTTTATTTGATGCAGTTAACCTCAGGGAAGATCCAGATTATGAGGTCTTTGCAGGATCTTTGGCTGAACCTGAGTTCAAGGAGGATCTTTTCCATGTGACATCCTCAATATGCCTTGCCGTCATCTCGGCAAGCCATCCTGATGGCACAAGATAATGAAACTCTGCTGTGTTTAATGAATGGACAGCCACTCCAAACTGTAGATACAGTTACTCATAAGAAGCCGTTGTTCCTGTTCGGTGAGGCTTTCGACAAGAACTCTCAGCCTAGACCTCGCATGGAACATAGACTTTTTCAAAGAGGCGAGAAGATGATACTTCTACCGGAGATTTCCAGATGCCTTCCCCTGTCTCGCTATGCTTTTGCGAGCTATCCCAGAAGGATGGAATGGAATATAACTCCACTTCAGCAAGCCCGAACGGGGAACATCTGTGTGAAGAAGGGGCCGAACAGCAAAGACATGTTCTATAGTTCCTCTGAGCGTCACAGCTCCCTACTCAGAGGATTGAAACCTGGTTGCATTCCACCAGAAAACTCTTCCCTGCTGCTACCGGTCAGAACTCCGATATTCGCAAATGGGTTTGCGAAGGTTGAGGGAAGATATCCAGACCAAGATATTCGATTGACAGGTCTTGTGAATCCAGATAACAAGAGGTGGAGCTGTATAGTCAATTGGATATTGGCTCAATTTGAAGACCGGCTCAAGGAGATTGAGCTGTACCAAGCGGTGTACGCCACCGTTTATGGTTTCCCGCCTAATCCTCATCTATTCCTTGCATTAGCGGAGAGATACAATTACAGAACAGGGACTTTTATGACACCATGCGGAGAGATCGGATTGGCTTTACACGAGATGAAGTACATCTCCAGCTTGCCAATGGGGGATATCCCCTATGAAGAATTTGTCCCGACCAATGATGAGTAGGACAAATTACGCCAAGAGAATGCCGACATGGTGGCTGTCTTTGAAGAGCTGCTATGCCACTACAAGATCTGTTTCTTGTACTACAAGAGTGGTACATCTGGCACCTGTTACTCGACGAAATGGTTGCCATATCTCTTTCTCAACCATATCATTGAGAAAAAGACAAAGGAGCACGATAACTGCAAACCTACCTTCTTCAGACCACTTAGCCACAGCGAAGTGATAGGGTTGATGGAGGAGAACAAGGATATGGATATCAAGATCGAGGATGATCTTTAATATCCCCCTCTTAAGAAAGATGACATGATTGAGAGTTATATGAGGATGGGCTATAGGCCCATGTCGAAGGAGGCCCAGTTGGCGGGTTTTCTCACTTATTGGCTTCGACGATACGTCGTCCCTGGAGCCAGCGCCGTCGATCGCTTTCATCGCGGCATGTTGTTTGTTGCTATCCGCTTAGTCTTTGGCTACCGGATGGATCTATTGTCAGCGATGACTTGCAGAGTGAATGCTGGCCTTCACCTTTTTGTCGATCAAATGCTTCGAGGAAAGGGCGAAAAAGGAAGCTTTCCTCGGCTGGAGCTACCCTACACATATCTATTCGGATGGCTGCTTCTACATTATCCTTCACTGATGAACCCCGATATGGGGACGGTGAGCGGCAGCTTCTTGAGGAGATTCTCCAAAAGCAAGTGGATATATACCACTTTAAGAGATTGCAGGCGTGCTTTGAATCTCGAAAAGGGATGGAACTTCTATTGTGTTCCCCCTCCAGTTGGCTACGAGCATATGTCCACCAACCTTGTCGACTCTGGGAGGGCACAGCCTCTGGGCCACACAATTTTCAACTGGTTGAAGACGATCCGGCCATCTCACTTGGTGTACCGGTTTGAAGACGAATGCTATCTGGAGCCTTATCTTCCGAGCCGTTTTGCACGCCAATTCGGCTATGACCAATTCCATGTAGGCAACGCCATAACGTGCCTACAGGGAAAAGGTTATCTGATCGATGGAGCTCGGGCTTGGGCTTACTATAATGTGCGGGACACGAGGATGATGTTCTCGATGCCACTAAAGAGCGATCATGGTCCTCGCATGTTGTATACATATTCACTCTTCTACACAACGGCGAACACTTTTGCTGAGAATTTCAGTCTAGTAGACAGTTTTGCGACTGCGGCCCGATTAAAGAAGGGAGCATCTGTTGTGTTGTCTCCTGCTAATGATGAAGAGGATGAGCCAGTTGATGCACCACTGGAAGCTTCGAGGGAGGACAACTTTCCTGAAGAAGTCAATGAGCCGCTGCGCGTCTCTTTGAAGGTCATCAGATCTCCAATCAAGGAGAGGAAGAAAAGGAAGGCGGAAGAACCTTCTTCTCCAGTTGCTAAGAGGAAGATTGTCTTAGAATCTTCAGAAAGGGTCACTACCCGGTCGCAATCTCGGAAGCATGCTGAGTCGGCTCAGAGAGAAGAGGCGACGACTCCGACCTCTCTTCAAAGGCAAGTAGATGTCGTTGATGTAGAGAGTCCGGAGAGACCTTTACGCAGAAAGAAGATAGTTTTCAGGAGGAAAGTGGCCACTCCTCTAAGACCTATCCCGTCATCGGTCGTGACCAGTGCTGTCGCCGGAGTCATGATGTCGTCCCCTATGTAAAACCCCTAAATTTCGACTAATTTTTTTTATTTTTATTTAAATTTTGGTACTGATTTAAAATTTTGTATTGTACGTCACGTAGTCGTATTGTACGTCGTGTACGAAAATTTATTTTTCGTTTTGCTCGACGAGTGCTAATATGTGCGAGCGTACATATTTTTAGAAAAACAATTTTTCTATTTTTACGGTTTCAAAATAATATATGTAATAATTATTTCTAGCTATCATTTTCAAGTCTATAATTTTAATTATGAAAGTCTTTCATTTCTCGCAATTTTTAATAATAAATAATATTTTTTTTTTCATACTAGAAAGGAATAATTATGAAAAAAGTATTTACGCATATATATAATTTGTAATTATTTATTAGTTTATTTTTAATGTAATTTTCGAAATTAATATTACTAGTATTTTAGAAAATATATTTTAAAATTTTTTGGCATCTAAATCTTGATTTGAATTTATGGAGTTATTTACATAAGTAAATATTTGCAATTTGATTTATCCCATTTGATTTCAAACTAAAAATCTAATTATATTTAAATTGGATTTTGATTTGAATTTGGATTTGATCGATTTAAATTTATTAGTAGCAAATATCTAAAAGGGGATTTAAATCTTTTCCTAATCCTTATCCAAGGGGTATTCCCACATCCTATATATATAGGCAGGTACTCATCCATATATTTCTACCATTCACAAATTCCTCCAAAATTATTATTTCTCTACACGTGCGTGCATCGTGTCCGTGCCAACCCAAGCCAGCGTGTACCGTATCGGTGTCAAATCTTATTCCAACCCTTGTACATTCATCCACCTCGTGTCGGGACACACCCCCGACACGACAAAAATCCTGCCTCTGTCCTCCTCTACGCAGCTTGTCCCCAATCCCTCGCCTGGGTCGTACAGCGCCAGTACCACCACCAATCCCGTCTCCATCTCTACACGACTGCTCGCCACCAACACGCAGACTCCACAACCCCGACATCCGTAACAACACCACCACCACCTTCGTCGTCATCTACCACCCCAAAACCCTTACCAACGGCGAACCCGTCTTCATCACCGTCAACCCCAAACCACCCCCTCGGCAGACATTACCACCGTCACCGCAAGAATAAGAAGTAGAAGGAGGAAGTCAGAACCTCACCTGGGGTCCGATCCGCCACCGTACCGGAGCCCAGCACCCACCGCAGCCTCTCCGCCTTCCCGAACCTTCGCTCCTCACCAGAGCTAACGACCTCGAGGCCTGGCGAGCCCGGCGTCGGCCCAGCCGCGGGCCTCACCGGAGAAATTGTGCACCGCCAGATCTGCACCGCCGATCCGCTCCGCCGCCACCTTCTCCCATGTCCGCCTGGCCTCACCGGACTAGAACGCCTCCTCCCAGCCGCATCTCCCGCCGCGCGAAGCTCGCCAGCGCCACCTCTAACCCCCATCCGCCGGAGCTTCGTGCTGGAGCCGAGCCGCCGTCCCGCTCAGTCTCCTCCGGCACATCCCCCGGTGCCGCTCCTCTTCCCGCACCCCACCACCTCCGCCGAGTCGGCCTCGGCCCTCCGGCCTCCGCTCGTGCAACGCCGGGTAAAAACCCTCTCTCTCAAATCTAGGGGTGGGCACGGGTCGGGCCAGGCCCAAACTTTGTAGACCCGGACCGGACCCGTTTCTTGACGGGGCGGGGCGGGGCGGGCCTAAATTTTTTTGGAACCGGATTGGACCCGGCCCGTTTAAAACGGATCCAATCCGAAAGAACCTGCGGTTCCAAACGGGTCCAAAATTTAGTAGTTCTGCAGTACAAAATAGATGAGTTTAAGTTGTCACAGAGCAATAAATTGATAGAGAGCATAACAAAATTAGTTGGGGGACTTTCCTTACCAAGCATCCTCACAAGCAAACAGGTTGTAGAGCCTTTATTTTGTGTTCCTAACTACTGCAATATACATTGTTTTTCTTGTTGTAAGAAACATGAGGCAATCCAAGTTGTTGCAACTTGCAACACAATCAAACAACATAAAAGAAGAAGAAAAGTTATCCTTACATTCAAGCAACCGCACTAAACAACACACACAAAAATGAAGAAGAGGCAATCCATATTTCAACAAGACAGATAAGAACTTTTAAGCATTAATAGTAAGTCAATGAAAGTAAAAATAAGAAGAAAAAAATCAAAACAAACGGGCCGGACCGGGGCCCCGTTTCATTTGGAAACACGACCCGCCCCGACCCGTTTATTTTACACAACCCGCCCCGCCCCGTCCCGTTTGAAAGTAAAAAATTTGGAACCGGCTTGTTTGGACAATATACGGTTCGGGACGGGTCGGAACCGCGGGTCGTGGACCCGTATGCCCAGCCCTACTCAAATCATCCCTCTCTCTCTCCTTCATACATTCCTTTCCCTTTCTTTTAGGAGAATCGTAGAGTAGTAATATTTTTATTATTAGATATATTATTATTTCTGTAAACCGAAATTTCTTAAAAGTATTTTAATATTATTATTATTATTACTGTTTAGTAGAACAGTACCAAGCTTCTCTAACCCCCTTTCTTTATATAATAAATATTATTATTCTTATTTATTATTTATTATTATTATTATTATTATTATACATTACTGTTATTATTATTATATTATTTTTTATTTATTTATCATCATTATTGTTATTATTATTTATTAATTAGAGTTTGTATTATTCTTATTACTATTATTATCATTATCATTATTATTATTATTAGTATTATTATTACTATTATTGTTATTATTGTTATTTATAAAAATCTATACATATTCTAAAAATTATACGTGTAGTACAAATATTGAATTGGGCTTAAGGGTAATTTTTCTAGATTACTCATTAATTTCTAAAAATATTTTGACACATAAGAAATATAGTTTTCAAATAATAAAACATTTTTCAAAATAATTAATCTAAATTATTTTTGCTAATAAAAATATAGTTTCAGTATCTAAATATTTTATTTTACTTAGTTTTTGCCTAAAAAGATTTTTAGACTTTAAAGATATTATCTAAAGCTATTTTTACCAAAAATATATTTTCAAGTATTTAAACATTTTTCCAAAAATAGTACGATGTATCTTTCTCCGTAATTCTCCATAATTGTTATCAAGGTTAGTCGTGACTAAATTGTGCCTTTCCTATTTTCTCGTGAATTCGGACTCCTTCACATTGACCATGGCTAATGGGCGAACAGGACTTGTCGGATTATCACATCACATCAGACGACACACCAGGCAAGACACCTTGCCTTTACTGTTTAAATTTCCTGCTCAATACCATGCATGTTGTGTTTATTTTCAAGTTGTTTCTTTCTAAATTATATGTAGATGCAAATTACATTATTTTATAAAATTGACTTAGAGTTAAGGGACTACCGTCAAATTTAGTGTGTCTCATTGACTTGTCACGATTATACACGAGTTGTGTGTGAGAGTTGTGAGTATCATATAGAGGTCACTTGCGTGTAGGCTGATCCCCCGTGCGCATGCGTTAAGATATAACTGCTAATAGATTGTGTAGAAGACTTAGCAGTTATTAAGGATTAAACAGTGTCGTGGAGTCGACACAAGTAGAGTATCATGGGGAGGGGGGAAGATAGTTATTAGCGTAGGGGCTACATGTTCAGTACACATATAGATTTGGGCCGATAGTGTCTCGGATGAGCGCTACTTACTGCCCCGGGGCCGATAGTTCTCGTATGAGAGCTACTTTCTGCCCATAGTTGATAGTGCCTCTTATGAGCGCTACCTACTACTACTCTCTCTCCATCTATGCTGAACACTATAAGCTCTTGCGTAGAACGTTGTCTTCTCAAGGCGTATATCACATAGAATGGTTAGGACCATTTACGCATGTATATTTCTATTGAGCCCTTACTATTCAGTTTATGGCATAATATTATGTGTCTTGTTACGTCCCTCTGAGGACTTGGTTTTTCCCCAGGTGTGTGTGTTTTTTGTGATTTCTTGCAGGTGCTCTAGCTAAGGCCATTCCTTCCTTCGTGATGACTGCTTTTGGACTTGTCAATGCTTCGCTCGACCAATCACTTTCTTTGTATATTTCTTCTCTATTTAAATTAGTTGGTAGTGGACTTTGTCTCCGCCCAACGATTGTATCATAAATATTCAAGTTGATTTCTATATTATTAATCCTTTCATTGTGGATGAGATTTAGTTGTCTTGGATTACTACATTTACAGCTTATGTATACATACGAGGTCCATGTATTTCGTATGTATACAGCTGGCATGTCTACGTACTTGGTCATACGTATTTTGGGACTGGGGCATTACACCCTACACCTGCCCTTGAACCCAGGCAGGAAGCTTTCAGTCCAGAGAGAATGGACGAGGTTGTAGAGACCATAAAGGAAAACGCAGAGACAACAGATGAGGCTGCGAAGCAAAATGAGCCAGAAACATCTCTCGAAGCACCGCAATCTCCAACACTTGCAACAGAAATCGCCCACCTTCCAGCTTCTCATCGATCACTACGTGCTGAAGAAGATCGATTAATGATCGATGCTCTGAATGACTGTGACTTCGGCCTCCATGATGATATAGATCCGGTTGCCGCAAGTGATAGCGAAGAAGCACAAGAAGAGAGTGCAAGTGATGAAGATACATCAGCAGAGGCTGTTGATGTCACTCTGAATCCAGAAGAGGATGCTGATGTACATGCATCCCCAGAGAAGAATGTGGTTAAAGAAGTAGCACCGGAGGGAGCTACTATCACCCATCAAGGAGGTATTGGTATTGACTGATATTAATACCCTTTTTTTATGGATTAAATGCCTGACATCTTAATTTTTATCCATGCAAAAATTCAACTTTCTCCGATTCCTCCAATATGCACTGATATAGTGCAAATAAAGGCGATAGCCAGCAGTAGCCGTCATTTATCAGGCGGCTCTGAAGTGGGTAGTAGCCAGGCGATAATGTCTGAAGCTACTTCTGCGATGCTATAATCCATGTCAGTAGATGACAAACTTGTCACTGGACCCAGCAATGGTAAGATTGCCCTTACTTGTGATCCTTTTCGATAGTTGCTAATGACAGCAGACTGATAGGGTTTATTTGATTTCACAGAGGAACATCTGGGAGGAGCGACCAGCTCTACCATGGCTCATTTGTCCAAAGAGACCTTAACTCACGTTCAAGAAGCTGAACATCCACCTGTACAGGCACCTGCTGCTTCGACGTCCATGGGAGTAGCTGCTACACCCGGTGCAATAGCTACTATCAGATTTATAATTGGCTCCTTCACCAACCTTTTCTTCAATTCATTGGGACCCTTAGTAGAAAGGGTAATGGAGAAAGAATATGTTGGTTTCATCACTGTTAGAGGCCCAACCTCTTATCTGATCAGTGATATCCGAAATCAAGGTGATGAAGCTCAAGCTGTTTATCTTGAACACATACTGAATTAGCTGGAGGAATCAGTTAAGATCTACAAAGATCTTAATCGGGGAGAGGTAGAACCCTTGGTACATGCTGAGTTTGAGAGGATGTCTCGAGAGGATGCAGTTACGAAAGCTGATTTCCAGGTTTTCTTGGACACTTTCGCTGCCAAGTCTTTAGAGTATAACTCCCAGATGGAAATAATAGAATCTGCTACTGGGGAGAAGGAAAAGAAAGTTGTTGAGCTGAAAGCAGAGTTCGATCGACTTCAAGAAGAGTTGAGAATTGTTCAACTTGCTCTGGAAGAAGAGACAACTCAACATCAAGCTGCAGTCCAGCAACTGGACATTCTGACCCACGAAAGAAATGAGTATGTCAGGACTCATCAAGCTGAAATCTCCCGCCGACTAGTAACCTTGCCGTCTTTTGATGATAAATCTGGAATGGAAGAAGCTATAAGGCGGGTGATGGATTCTCGTGAGGAGCGACTTCAAACTTTAAAGCAGCAGATGACTAGTTTGATGACCCCACCAGCTGAATAGGAAGACTTTTGTATCTTCTGTTTTGTGACATGTCTTTTTGTAATGCCTTTTAATTTTGATCAATAAAAAGACATTTTTTTTGTGGCCCTATTATTTATTGCATATCTCATTCGGATATAAATAATAGCGATAGAAAATATATTCAGAGGTCTGGGACATGATATATTTCTTGATTTAGAAAATAATTATATTCATTATATCTGCTCAGAGGTAATGTGGACATGGCAGAATATAATTTGTTGAATATCATTATTTCAGTAGACAACTTAATCAAAGGTAACAAATACATGACAAGTTGCTGATGTGAATGAAATAGATGGAATGAACGGGTGAATCGTCAAAAATGTGTGAACGAAATGACTCGTCGGAATGAACGGATGGATCGTCAAATGAATAGAATGAACGGATGAACCGTCGGATAGATGGAATGAACGGATGAACCGTCGGATAGATGGAGTGAACGGGCGAACCGTCGGATAGATGAAATGAACGTGTAACGCCCTAGTCCCAAAATACTTAGGACTAGGTACGTATTCATGCCAGCTGCATACATACAAAGTACACTCAAATATATGGAAATCTTGTATGTATACATAAGTTGTAAAATGCAGTAAAACCATAAGAACTAAATCTCATCCACTAGATAAATAAATGATATAAAATCAACTTTGAATTTATCATGTATACAATCATTGGGCGGAGACAAAGTCCACTACCAACTATCTTAAATAAAAGGTACAAGAAGTGATCGATAAAATAACGAGGCGAACCAAGCGCAATCATCTTCGAAAGAATGGAGAAGATCACGGCCTTGGCTAGAACACCTGTAAAATCACAGAAGTACACACCTGGAGAGATAACCAGGTCCTCAGAGGGACGTAACAAGATACACAAAGAACATGCCATAATAAACTGAATATATAATATGTCACAACCCAAAATAAGTGACAAAACGACAATAAGGTAATCTAACCGTACTACAGTGTTTATGCAGTTAAGAACAAACCTCCAACGCATGGGCACTCTGGCTCAGTAGCAGTAATCTCAGGTATGGCCCATCAGGATACCAGGGACCTCAAAGCATAACATTCATCGAATGTCAGAGGCCAGCAGTAAATCAGTATCAGGATCCAGGACCGTATCTCCAACGGAGATAACCGGCAATAGGGAAGTGCATACTTGGCCCATACGTTAAGAAACTGTTCTTCCCACCCAATGTCTAACAAAGTCACATCCATGTCTCATATACCTCTACTAACTGCTAAGTCTCCTAACATGCCTCTATTAGCAGTTAGCCCTATCGCATGCGCATGGGGGATCAGCCCACACACAAGAACCTCTATATGCTACTCATCTCACTCATCCTCGTGGTACAACTGTGTCAAGGTATATGCAATACACTACAAATGGTAGTCTCTTAACTCTAAGTCCACATGCAATCAAAGGATAATAACAAAGTATATCTAATATCACTGAGCAAACAGTAAATCAGGAACGGTAAGAACTGGAAATAAATGAACAGTGATATGTAATAAAATGCAACTGAATATAAACAGTATAATGGCAAGGTATCTTGCCTGAGGGTGGTACGAGAAGCAGCAAAATCCAACAATCAGAATCGTCAACACGAAAGTCAAAATCTACAAGAACCTCCGGATGCTGAAACAAACATCACGAACGAGTTTGGAATAAAAGATATGCCTAGGAAACGTCTGTCCAAAAGTTAAATTCTGGAACAGGGGCAAAATCATAATTTCGGGTCAAAACGATGTCCGTCGTTGGACCCGCTTTGCACCAAAATACGCGCCAGAACCTACGGTCTCTAAAGTTGTCAAACTACATGTCTACAAATTTGTTTTGATAAGACGAATCCAATGGTATGTCCAATTTTGGATTCCGGTGGGCTGTGCACAAAATTGCCCGTTGTGTGGGATTGTGGGCCCGCCAAAATAGCGTTCCGATCAACGGTCTCAGAATCGGACCAAACTTGGCTCACAGGACCAGAACAATATTTTGAGTCCAATGGCGCAAGTTTCATCGCGATATGATGAGTGTGCACAAAGTTGTGACTTAATTTGTAAAGGGTCGATACGGGGTATCTCGACGGATACGCACTGTTTTTGTCGCGCACATGCAACGAAATTAGGTTCCGTCAGTTCCCACACGTCGACAACATCCATACGCGCCTTTCGATATGTATAGTGTACGACCACGTCGCCCGGTTTTTCGGGGCGCACGCCGTATCGGGTGTTTTTCCACTTTTTGAAAACATAATTTACAATTTTTTTGGGAAACTTTAACAACGTGTAACTTTGTACATACTAGATGAAAAGTGAATCCAAAAGGTGCGTTACAATCTCGGTTATGTTGTCTTTGACTATCTTCAATTAGTTTTTACAAAAGTTTAATGGACAGCGAGAAAAGTGGCCGACAAGTTGGTATTTTGAAACAGTTTTTAATATTTCAGAAAAGTGGTTTTTCTCCAACTTTGTCTCGATTTTTCGAGCAAGTTGGGTGGCCATGTTGAAATCCACCTGGGGGATCTCGAAGAGGGTCAAGTCTACTTTCAATAAAATCTTACGGATCGAAAATCGGTGCTACGAGTAAAAAGTTACGTCGTCGGGAAGTAAGGTACCTTGAGTGGGAAAACTGCTCCGTGAATGACGAAGGGCTGACTTTCGACGCTCCGTTCGTCGCGCACAAAACTCCGTCGCTGGTGAAACCAACTCCTAGGTGAAGAGGATATGTTCTGCTAAAATTTTAGTTTTGGGAGTCTAAGGTTTTGATGTCTGTGGTGGAAGTTATATATAAAACCAATTGGTTGAAAAATCTAATACTATTACTACTACTAATAAGCCAATTAGGCTTTACCCACGGGTCGCGTTGGGGTTAGCTTCCTACAGCAGCTTGCTACTTAGGAGGGAAGGGAGGGGCCTGCCCACTTAAGTGGGTGGGTGAAGTTTTAATTTTTTTTTTATTATTTCTTTTTCTTTTCTTTTCCTTTTCCTTTTTCCTTTCTTTATTCTTTTCTTTTCTAAATCTTTTCAAACTTTTTAAATATATATATAGATATATCTATATATCTATATATGTATATATCCATACATATACCATAATTTATTTTAAAACCAACTAACAATTTAATATTATATATCCAAATATTTAATATATTTAAACATATATATATATATATATAAATTCAACTCACAATAAATCAACTCAAAATAATAATATCTAAATAGGAAAACATGTTTACAAAATAAATTTTAATAATAATAAATTAATAAAATCTTTCCAATGGGTGAACTTATACCGCACACCCTATCCGGGTCCAAAAATAGTAAAATTTTGTAAAATATTATTTTATTAATGAAATATAGATTTTTGTACCCAAAGTCAATAAATATTCAAGAAGTTCTAAAAATATTTAAAAAATACTTTTACATACACAAAATATTCCTATATGGCCACTTTAGTCACCCCACATGCTCACATGGGCTTAAAATTTTGTTCGGGCCCTGTTTGAACTGAATTGGCCAAACTGGGTCATAAAAAATAAATAAAACCATAAATTATATAAAAACCATTTTTTTAAGTCTAATAAAAAAAATAGGGGTTTTACATCCTACCCAACTTACAAGAATTTCGTCCTCGAAATTTAGGATTAATAGGGCAGATAGGGTTGATGGATATGATCCAGCCTACGCCGCAGTATCGGCGGTAGAATAATAGTAAGGCGTACGCCGCAGTATCGGCGGTAGAACGCTGTCTGCGTCCTATGGTTTATCAATCCTAGGTATCTCAATCACAGGCAATTATACAAGAGCAAGGAGTACGATCATCATACATAAAATAGTAAGGCGTCCCGAATCATATATACATGACTGATCATGAAGCCAGTACCACAGAACTGAGGACTAGCTAGAGTATTAGTCGTACATGATAAGGACTAGCTATAGTCTAGAATACACATATCATGTTTATGCCCGTAGGCTACAATATCAAGGAAAATACCAAAACACGAGCTAAACACGTGCTCGGGGCTAAACGTTACAAGAGGAGAATTTACATATCAGTGGGAGAATGAAAAAGAAACCCACTGAGGCACTCTGGTGCTCCGGCTGGTCACCGTCGAGTAGATGGTGTGGTAGATCCTTCGGGCTCTTCTATTAGAACCTGGCCATGCAAAACCAGTGGGGTCAGACCCCAAATAGCAAGTACCACAAAGGAGGCCGAACTATGAACTTAAAACCAGCAGTCATAGGCAATCAACAAGCAAATAAGTAAAGGAGGATCGGGATTTGTGCAGAACCAATGCACTCGTCCCGATCATAGGAAGACTGTAAGTAAATCATTATTGACATAAGGTAAACTGGAGAACATGTTAAATAAATAAACTGGAACAGTTAGGAACTGGATCTGGACAAGACTTAGACTGGAAAGGTGATATACGATGGGATAACCATGGGACTATTCAGATAACCAGGTTACAACCCGTAAACCAAACAAGGACCGGGGTTGTAACCCTTCGTCTGAACAGAACTTGGTTTCTCCCACCATTTATCGGCAAGATAAAATAAGAAATCAGGACATATAACAATCATGTACAAGATCAAGACAAGACTAGACAGACTGAACTCCATCCAACATTCACGGCCAATCATTGCCTACGGCTTTCTACATTAACTAGCTAGGGTTATCACAAGCCTAATTACTAACAAGATGCAATGAGAATCCCAAGTCCGGTTACCTGTTTGTTACTACCTGAGTGATCCCAGTAAGAAAAGAAAAAGATAGCATGATATAGCAGACACACTGTAGTAAGATACATGTGTCCTAAGGTACCACACTCGACGGCGGGCTGGAAGTGCGCTCATCTCGACGGATAGCAACAAATCCCAAGTATATATATATATAAGGTCGGGACCAAAGGGGCAACAGGTAACTGGGAAATTCTCTATGAACTATTTGATCAATCTAGTCATTAACCTAGCCAGATTCAGTATGAATCCCCGACCGTGGTACTCAGGGATCATGTCCTAGACATGATGCAAGACACAACCGGACTAGTAGTTTATACAAGCACAATCATCCACGGTGTCCAGGCCAATGAATTGATTTGTCAAGAGTGCGCCACGATGGGCCATTATCATTATCATTATTACTTATCAAGAGTGCGCCACGACGGGCCACTATCAAGCATTATCAGGGTACTTGTCAAGAGTGCACCACTACGGGTCACTGTCGTGTCATGTATAGCAGGTCAAGTTATCAAGTCAAGTTATCATGTCAGGAGTGCACCACGGCGGGCCACTATCATGTCAGGTATATCATGTCAAGTTCACTGTCAAATTATCATGTCAAGTTCATTGTCAAGAGTGCACCACTACGGGTCACTGCCATGTCATGTTACTCATGTACAATTAACATTTCAATCATGTCAATCAAATCGGGATTTATCAAGTTCAGGACAAAAAGGCTATAGAAGATCCAGGGTAAGTAGGGTCAGGTCCAGTTGCGCCTAAACATCAGGTTGCGCCTGAGTCAGACTGCGCTCAAGTCAGGCTGCGCTCAAGTCAGGCTACGCTCAAGTCAGGCTACGCTCAAGTCAGGCTACGCTCAGGTCAGGCTATGCTCAAGTCAGGCTACGCTCAAGTCAGGCTACGCTCAGGTCAGGCTACGCTCAAATCAGGCTACGCTCAAGTCAGGCTACGCTCAAGTCAGGCTACGCTCAGGTCAGGCTACGCTCAAATCAGGCTACGCTCAAGTCAGGCTACGCTCAAGTCAGGCTACGCTCAAGTCAGGCTACGCTTAAGTCAGCGTATGCAAGACATACGCCTCCAAAAGGCAGCGTATGTACTCCATACGACTCCTCTTCAAGGCAGCGTATGAGGTCCATACGACTCCTCTTCAAGGCAGTGTATGAGGTCCATACGACTCCTCATCAAGGCAGCGTATGAGGTCCATACGACTCCTTGTCAAGGCAGCGTATGAGGTCCATATGACTCCTCATCAAGGCAGCGTATGAGGTCCATACGACTCCTTGTCAAGACAGCGTATGAGGTCCATACGACTCCTTGTCAAGGCAGCGTATGAGTCAGACTGTACTGCACTAAAGAGCGCGCGCAGCTCAGTGGCGCAAGCTAGAAAGCTCGCGCACACTGCTCACTGTCTTCTCCAAATCAGCAAGAACTCCATGGTTGAACCCAAAGCTTCAAAAGTCCATAACTTGGTCAAAACAAGTCCAAATCCAACTTTTCAAAGGTCAAAATTGGGTAGAATAAAATTCTCTACAACATGGAACAATTAGTTTTCGAAAACAAGTAAGTTTGGTAGATCAAAACCCAAGAAAACCGAAAATAATATAAACTTAGATCTACAAGAATCCATCTGGTAAAATCGAAAACTCCAAGTTCTAAACATGCTTAGAATCATGCAAAGAAGAAAATGGAACAAACAAAAATAAATTTGCTCAAGGTTCGGCAAGGTGTACTTGCCTCTCTCTAATGGCTAGGGTTTGGTGGAAAAGAAATGAATGAGGGTGAATGAGGAGGGAGAGAGAAAAAGTGGCTTATATAACAAGCTCAAGCAATCTCCACCATTCATTCCTCTCCACTAAATCTAAGCCATACACCTCATCTCATGAAGAACCAAACTAAACCAAACCAAACCAAGTCAAAGTGGAACCAAACCAAATAAAACCAAATTCAAGTTAAACCAAGTCATGAAATCCTACTCTTAGGAAAATTTTAAAATATCACGCAAATCGATAAATACGAAATACGGCTCAAATAAACACATATTCGTATAAAATATCGATACAGTGAGACGGGTCTCACATCTACCCAACTTACAAGAGTTAAACAAATAGTATCGTGGGACAATGGGTCAAGCAATCGAGATAAAGTACAAATTTAAGCATTTAAGGAATTTAGTAGAACATAATCACATATCGAGTCGAAATGATTGAGTCGCGGTTGAATCCCTATCCGTGGTCGAAAATATATCGGTATTATGGTAAAGATTATAGTTTGGCCATTTTGACCATAACATCATATCAAGAAATAAAGTACAAGGAGATGAGTTTTGGTGGGATATGGTATGTCTACAGGAAGGTGGGCTTGTCTAGGTCTTATATATAAAATTTGTTGAAAGAAAAAGTGTAGTGTTGTGCTCCAAATATCCGAGTCACGGTAAGAGACGCCAAAAGATCAAAAATAGAAAGTGGGAGTTCACGAGGTGATATTTAATGCACAAAAATAAAGAAGATCAAGTTAAAGCATGAAATAAAATTAATTAAAGAATTCAGTAAAATAATTTAGGAACATAATTCCAGAGAGAAGATAGTCTCCTAGATGAACACAGTTAAGGAACAATTAACTCATTATTCCAATTGCAAATGGGTTAGAACATAATTAAAAGATCTATAATTGAAGGAAGGTCGACTAAGTCAATGTGGAAATACAGTCGCATAGCTGGGTAGATGACTAACAACACTTGTGTATATACTACTATCATGGTCATGGGTGACATGGCAATTAGTGTGGAACACTCATTAGGGTTATCTTTGTAACGACCCGCTCCGCCCTAGCGGAACGCCGATTCAAACGGTAAGTGTAACGACTCGAACGAGCCGTCGACCCGAAGAGTTGGCATCGACCTAAAGAAGAATCGATACAAGGCTTACATTGGCCCGTCAAGATGAATCCAGACTTAGACTTTCAAAGGCGCGCTCGGAGCATCGCTCGGCCGACGCGAACATCGCTAAGGTGGGTGGCTCCGATGAACCCGTCTTTGCTTAGCCTAGACACATAATAATACGGACACTATCACGAGAATCGCTAGGCGATAACACCGTGCATGCTAATAAATGACTCAACGCACCTAGCAAAGGAAATAATTCCATCTTGTATGCTTGTATAGAATATGGAAAGGAACTTAGAAAATGTGAACTCTCGCACTGCGCTCCACGCTCGTGCTAAGGCACAAGCTTACGTTCAAGTCACTTATGCGTTCCAACAATGAAACAATGAATGGTTTACAACAATGAAACGGAAAGACTATCAACATAGTCGTTCCGAGTAGAGTATAGCAACATTGAAAGACTATGGGACCGATGGGTCGCCAAGGCGACTCCCGTACTGGGAGTTGCGTAATACGTGAATAAATGAATCAACGAATAAATGAATGAATAAATGAATACGTGAATGAATCGATGAACGAACGAACAAGTAAAAGAAAGAAAGAAAAGAAAGAATACATGAAAGATAAGAAAGGAAAGAATGGTTAGCGACAGGTGTGACGGGCACGTGCAACGGGGCTCGCTACCCGCGCTGCACGGACGCCAACCTGGTCGATAACGCATTATGGCTAAGGGTTAGCCTATGGCTCGGAGATAGCCACTAAGTTTAAAATGTCAAGATAATACGAAATGGTCGTGGACAAACGGCACGAGCGATGGGGGAGAATACCGTGGCCGTACAGTGATTCTGCGGCACGGGCGTTGTGTGGAGTATACCGTGGCCGGCCTAGGCGGAATCAAAAGTCGGGGATTACGGGCTGCCTGGGTGCGGGCTTGGGCACCGGAAGACGCAAGTGCAGGATATTTCAAGAGACTTAACGGGGTGTACCAGCCATCACCCTATGCTAAGTTGAGAAATACCAAGGAGAAATGTCCAAAATGGCTTGTAAAGTCAGCGACCGGTGCAATAAGATTAAGTGGACTTTGCTGGTGGCTATTCACGTACAAGTCCTTGCATTGAAATCAAAGTAGTCTAAGTTAAATGAACAAGCGCCTACTGAACGGCTTGAAACGTATCACACCAAATAACAAAGAGTGCTTCATGCAAATGAGCTAGATAACGTGCCCACGACGTGCTAGGACCCGAGGCAGGGACACACCCTTGATATTGAAAGTTACATGAGACACGTTAAGTTATTTCCTTATGAATTGTTGACTAACTTGGTTTACATGCGACAGAAAAGGCCGGACGATAAGTATGGGTAAGTCGTGCATGTATTTCCATACGATACTTAAATTTGGCAACACGGGGTAGGTTATGACATATGTCATGAAATTGATCCTAAGGCAAGATTAGAAAGACAATGAATGATAGAGATGCACAAAAGTAAATGAAACGTGTTTGGTAATGATAGCATTGTAGGCGAGCTAGCCTCCCCACCAGTGCATAACAATGTACTGATAACCCCACAGTTTGCTTACAGGAAGCAGGAAATGTCGACGGGTACGGAGCTTCCCTCGAACGTACAAAGGCGCGGAGCTATCTCTCGAGCCTTGGAGCATTGCAAGGAGCTAGAGCACCATATACATGACATAATGTATTGGAACATCGCCAAGAATCATTCCATCTTGTAAGCCACTTGGCACGCCTTTTATGTTTCAGAGAGAGAGAGCTTGAGCGACTTATAAACTCGGCCTAGCACCGCTTGTAAATTTCTTGAATATCAATAAAGAGTTTGAATTCGCTTCAATTTGTGTTCATTTACTTTCTGCTGCAAATGAGGACACTCTGTGCGACTATGTGGCCTAGCTCAAATCGGTCGTTTCTGGACTTGGCCTTGCACGGGCGCAACCTAGGCCCGTGCGGCATCACGCCTTAGCGAGGACGATCGCTCTTGCAGAAGCGGGGCGTGACAGATTGGTATCAAAGTACGACTTTACGTCCTTGGACTTCACGTCGATTTCTCAGTTTTGAAAGCTCGTCGTTGGAAAAAGAATTGTACGCTCTCTCTTATTGTGTCTTGGGATGTTCCATACAATAAGTCTAATATTTTCAAAAGCTCGTACAAGTACTCGGTTGAACGGGATCGATAGGCGAAGGCCTTTGTGCCAAACCACGACAGACTTGAGTCGAAGGAAAACTAAAATGCTAGAAGTTAGCAAACGAAAGGCGTGCTTGAATAACCTTACGCTAACAATGTCGAACGATGTTAAACTTGACTCGATAGAGAACACATGCTAAGTTAACATGTCGCGTATGTGCCTGACTAGTCTTGCGTCGACCTAGCAAGTGAGCGTGCAAACTTGAATATAGTCCGCACGAGATGGTTATGCGGTACAACTTAGTCCGCGTGTCGCGTACCTCGACTTTTGGGTGCAATCGGGTTGCGAGCGATATCAAGTATCGCTCGATCGAGAACGGAGATACACTTTGAGTGTCTATCGATAGGAACGCTATCGAGTTAACTCTTAGGCGTACCCAAAAGATTGGCTTGGATTTTGAGGATTAGTGCGAACGACTTAGTACGTCGACGCGACGTGAGCGATTACGCTAAAGATTCGTCAAACGAATTTAAAAAATATCTTAGCAAATGATGCGAATGTGATTGAGGATTTATAGAATGACTTGAACCCGAGTGGTGTATATGATAGCTTCGAGGAAGAATAAAAATAAGTGTCGACGACTAGTCGAGTGGCTCGAAACCTGAGTGGTGTATGGACAACAGAGAAATTGTTCGAGCGAGACTAAAGGATATGCGGATAGAACGAGTATGTCGGCAAGCGATGATATCGCGCAAAGCCTTAGAACGTGTCATGCTTAGTTGGCCGTGACTTCAAAAGTCCCGAACGAGATGTCGCTGGACAACTTGTCAATGGGCAACGCGAATTAGAAAATAGTTCGGAACGATGAATGAAAATAAATGGTCTTGATCGAGGAAACTTAGAGGATCGCGCGTACGATTTCGGATCGATTCAAATAAATTATGACTTGAGTTTGAACAACGATCTTGAAACTAGCTTAAGGAATAGCAGTTGAACTTGATCTTGAATATTAATGAAATTGTGGAATATCCAACTCGGACAACAGCATCAACGCACGACTCGAAATCGGTTGCAAAGGAAGATCGTCAGGTTACGCATATCATCGATGGTATTGAGGCGTATCAAAGATCGATATACGATAACTCGGGGGTACTCTGACTCGGCGAATGACGATCGTGCAAATGTCATTGTTCCGTTGGATGCTATACTTGGAATGTTAAAAATGTGTCAAGGAAAAGATAGACTTGGCTCGAAATTTTTTTACTTGAACGCATGACGGTCAGACTGTCGAATTGATTTGGCTTGGATGAAAATAAGAATGCTTGGGTTTACTTTGTTGATAACCACAACGTTGACGTTCTTGTCTTATGCGAGCGCAACTCCAACCTCGTACATGCATCGTGCCGGATTAGGACGATCACTCCGCGTGAGCGCTGATATGGTGATTCATACAGCAGGAGTGATTGAACTTGGATGGCGTGGCAATTTGATTGCTTCAACTTGTAGTTTAACGCGAAGGTAAACTCGAGAATGAATCAGTATGTTTGATGATTGAACTTGATGATTGCGCAGGTCCAATCTGCGTATCGAAAATAAATTAGTCTAGATGCAAGCAAGAGTTACGTCCCGATGAGAATGATTATTCCACGGGAGCGTTGCATGGTGATTCATGAACTACCGTGGATAATCGGACTCGCGTGAGATTGGGGCGCAACATATTGTCAAAACTAGATGAACTCGTGATCGAATACATGAATTGGTTAGAATGGATATGTGAAGTATGTTGATTTAGTGATTTGAATGGATTTGAATTCGTTGCGGTGTGCGACGAATACCTTGATGTGAATAGGTGATCGTGCTCGATGTTTAGAAATCTGAGTGACGCGAGCTTGGATAGAAAATCTCGTACTACTGACTTTGGTTTGACCCTAGGATTAGGGTCAGTGTTGGCATTATTGTTGGGGAACTATGATTCCAATCCTGACATTGACTTAGCCTCGAAAAGATGGCCTAGCGGTTAGGCGAGACGTCTTGTTTCATGAGTTATCAATCAAAAGATTGATCTTGAGGATTGGCATGGATGGATAATGTGAATCATGAATATAGGAATACCCCTCACGAGATTCGGCTGACATGCATATATTTCAGGGACGCTTGAGTATGTGTACGATACGACTCGAGTGAGAATGATAAATTTCTAGATCATGCGGCTTGGCTGAATACATGTATTTTGGGGACGCTTGGAATGCGTGCACGATCCAGCCAAGTGATATATTGAGTTCAAGCAAGACTTGAGGAATGGAAGAGTGTCGAAGATCTTGAAATTGCGTTAAGTAAAGGATCGATACTAGTACGAGCGTGGCTCAGAATCGAAGAAACGTGTGAGCGGAGTGTGCGCGAACGACACCAAGATTGGCCCTAAATAAGCGAATGATATGGAATCGATATCGTGAAAGTAAAAGTTGGTATAACGAGTTAAACCATTGATAGGAAGATATGCTCGACGATAGTGCAATACTTAGTCTTGAATTGGACGAAAATTACCTAGACTTGGTCGACCCCGCCAAGAAGAAATCATACTGATTTCGTGGACAAGAACGCTTGAGAAGCGAATCGGGTCATCTCAAAGACCGAGATAAACGAAAGTAAGTTTGGCTCAGCCTATGACCCGCGCATTTAATGAATTATAACGTGCCTCGTGCGACCATTTCAGTCCCATGACACGTCGAAATAGCAACCGAATCGAAGAAACCCTTGAATTGAATAAGTACCATCAACTCTAAATGAATGAAAAGTTATAAAATAAAATCGACCAAACGTATGCGACACGGAACTTGGAAAGGTATCGAGTATAGTTCGGTGCCATCGAGCGGTTAAAACCATTCGATAGGGATTGTCTAAGAAAAACGACGACACGAGTTAAGGAATGGTAGGATGACCTGCACTCAGAAAGTCTCGAGGACGAGACTTATTTTGAGTGGTGTATTATGTAACGACCCGCTCCGCCCTAGCGGAACGCCGATTCAAACGACAAGTGCAACGACTCGAACGAGCCGTCGACCCGAAGAGTTGGCATCGACCTGATGAAGAATCGATGCAAGGCTTACATTGGCCCGTCAAGATAAATCCAGACTTAGACTTTCAAAGGCGTGCTCGGAGTATCGCTCGGCCGACGTGAACATCACTAAGGTGGGTGGCTCCGATGAACCCATCTTTGCTTAGCCTAGACACATAATAATACGGACACTATCACAAGAATCGCTAGGCGATAACACCGTACATGCTAATAAATGACTCAACGCACCTAGCTAAGGAAATAATCCCATCTTGTATGCTTGTATAGAATATGAAAAGGAACTTGGAAAATGTGAACTCTCGTACTGCGCTCCACGCTCGTGCTAAGGCACAAGCTTACGTTCAAGTCACTTATGCGTTCCAATAATGAAACAATAAATGGTTTACAACAATGAAACGGGAAGACTATCAACATAGTCGTTCCGAGTAGAGTATAGCAACATTGAAAGACTATGGGGCCGATGGGTCGCCAAGGCGACTCCCGTACTGGGAGTTGCGTAATGCGTGAATAAATGAATCAACGAATAAATGAATGAATGAATGAATGAATACGTGAATGAATCGATGAACGAACGAACAAGTGAAAGAAAGAAAGAAAAGAAAGAATACATGAAAGATAAGAAAGAAAAGAATGGTTAGCGACAGGTGTGACGGGCACGTGCAACGGGGCTCGCTACCCGCGTTGTACGGACGCCAACCTGGTCGATAACGCATTATGGCTAAGGGTTAGCCTACGGCTCGGAGATAGCCGCTAAGTTTAAAATGTCAAGATAATACGAAATGGTCGTGGACAAACGGTACGGGCGATGGGAGGGAATACCATGGCCGTGCAGTGATTCTGCGGCACGGGCGTTGTGTGGAGTATACCGTGGCTGGCCTAGGCGGAATCAAAAGTCGGGGCTTACAGGCTGCCTGGGTGCGGGCTTGGGCACCGGGAGACGTAAGTGCAGGGTATTTCAAGAGACTTAACGGGGTGTACCAGCCATCACCCTATGCTAAATTGAGAAATACCAAGGAGAAATGTCCAAAATGGCTTGTAAAGTCAGCGACCAGTGTAATAAGATTAAGTGGACTTTGCTGGTGGCTATCCATGTGCAAGTCCTTGCATTGAAATCAAAGTAGTCTAAGTTAAATGAACAAGCGCCTACTGAATGGCTTGAAACATATCACACCAAATAACAAAGAGTGCTTCATGCAAATGAGTTAGATAACGTGCCCACGACGTGCTAGGACCCGAAGCAGGGACACGCCCTTGATATTAAAAGTTACATGAGACACGTTAAGTTATTTCCTTATGAATTGTTGACTAACTTGGTTTACATGCGACAGGGAAGGCCGGACGGTAAGTATGGGTAAGTCGTGCATATATTTCCATACGACACTTGAATTTGGCAACACGGGGTAGGTTATGACATATGCCATAAAATTGATCCTAAGGCAAGATTAGAAAGACAATGAATGATAGAGATGCACAAAAGTAAATGGAACGTGTTTGGTAATGATAGCATTGTGGGCGAGCTAGCATCCCCACCAGTGCATAACAATGTACTGATAACCCCACAGTCTGCTTGCAGGAAGCAGGGAACGTCGGCGGGTGCGGAGCTTCCCTCGAACGTGCTAAGGCGCGGAGCTATCTCTCGAGCCTTGGAGCGTTGCAAGGAGCTAGAGCACCATATACAGGACATAATGTATTGGAACATCGCCATGAATCATTCCATCTTGTAAGCCACTTGGCACGCCTTTTATGTTTCAGAGAGAGAGAGAGCTTGAGCGACTTGTAAACTCGGCCTAGCGCCGCTTGTAAATTTCTTGAATATTAATAAAGAGTTTGAATTCGCTTCAATTTGTGTTTATTTACTTTCCGCTGCAAATGAGGACACTCTGTGCGACTCTGTGGCCTAGCTCAAATCGGCCGTTTCTGGACTTGGCCTTGCACGGGCACAACCTAGGCCCGTGCGGCATCATGCCTTAGCGAGGACGATCGCTCCTACGGGAGCGGGGTGTGACAATCTTGGGGCCTACCATTAAAATTTAACTCAAGTTTCCTCCGAAAGTTTCAAAATTAAACTTTCAAAAATAAACCACCAAAATTTGTATTCACTCCAAGCAGTTCAAATTCATCATAAAAATTTAAATCTCTCATAAATCTCAAAACAAAATTTTATCACGTTACTACTAACCTTTTCCAAAATTAACGTTTAAATTCAACTATTTAACTCAAGAGTTCATAATTTACGAATCCATAAAAATTTCAGAATCAATCAAAAATTTAACACTCTAAAGTTTTCAAATAACTCATAATAAAACTCTTAGCATATTAAAAGCAATCAAAAAAAATTTAAGCTCAATGCTCTCGTCAATTTTAACTTCTATTCATGCTAAGTTATTCCAACAAAATCACAACTTTTAAATGGTAACTTCCTTTAATCAATCAAAATAACTTTCCATCACATCCTTCGAAATTCTTCCAAATTTTTTTAATATTAGCAATCCCACATTAAACTAAATTTTCAAATAATCTTATCAGTCAAAATCTTTTTTTTTACCAAAAATCTAAATAGATTTGTAAATCCTCAATCATAGGACAAAATTTAAAATAAAGAAAAATTCTCAAAAATCGTTTTCAATTATTGTAAACCAAAATTTACCATCATTACTTCCACTTAAAATTTAAAATTTTCTAAACACGAAAATCGTAATTTGTACAACTAAATTTAAATAATTCCTACGGCCATTTTTTAAAAGCTAAGATCATTTTCAAACCAAATTTATAACCGTTCAAAGGTGTATAACCATAATCCAATAAATCATAAACATCAAAACTCGAAAATCAAATAAATTTTATATTTGTTCAAAGATGTATATCTATCACCCAAAACTCATAAATACCACAACTCAAAAAGCAAATCAATTTTATACTTGTGCAAGGATGTATAACTATAACCCAATAAATCATAAATATCAATCTTGAAAATCAATCAATTTCTTAAACTAAGTATGAAATTCTATAAATCCTTTGGTGTTTACTATTTAGAAATCTCAAGGTTAAAACTTTCTTTGGTAGTATCCTACTTTACAAATTACTAACCATTAATTCACACAAAAGCCTTTTTAACTCAATTAGAGTCTTGAATGTATTCCAATTGCCAATATGACCATTTTAGCCATGTGTTTGACCTATGAGCATATAATAGTGTAGTCATCTTTCTAGTTGACACTAAGCACAAAAATAAGAATCGACAGTAGAAAGGAATCAAGCAAGATGCAATTCAAGGAGGTCGATCGAGAGTTCGAAATATGAAGCCAAGGGAAGAGGTCAAGCTGTATGGATGAGATTCATATATTATAATTCTATGTTGCAGGCTCACATCGGTACAGTAACGTAACCGAAGTGACAAACTCGACCTGCATGGGCCACCACAGAACGGGCGAACCGTCGAATAGATGTAGTGAACGGGCGAACTGTCGGATAAATGGGTGAACGGGTGAACCGTCGGATGAATGGGTGAACGGGTGAACCGTCGGATGAATAGATGAACGGGTGAACCGTCGAATGAATGTAGTGAACGGATGAACCGTCGGATGAATGTAGTGAACGGGTGAACCGTCGGATGAATGTAATGAACGGGCGAACCGTCGAATGAATGTAGTGAACGGATGAACCGTCGGATGAATGTAATGAACGGGCGAACCTGTCACGACCCGCACCCGCTTTTTCGGATACGAGACGTATCCAAGCCAGCCTACGCCGCAGAGTCGGCGGTAGAACACTGTCAAGCCCGCAAGGAATAAATGCTCAAGAAATAACATTTGCTGCTCATTCACGTTTCTACATTTATTACAACATTTACAACATTTACGAGATTTATATTTAAAGAAAATACAAAGTTCTCACAATTAATAAAAATGACAACTAGTTCCACTATCTAGGTCGGCCTCAGCATACCCAAGCCTTCTCCATGCTAAGAGTGATCGCGGCTAAACCTGAAAAATGTTGGTTTCCAGTCAGGAATGGAACAAGTACACAAACCGACGGCAATGCGAAAACACAATAGAATTAACAAGACATAAAAATAACATATGAGAGATAAAAACTGGAAGATAACTGATGATATAGCACGATAGAGAAGTAAAGGAAAAAATAAAAGACATCTACCTCTGTGGTGTGAAATATCATTTTCGACATGTGAACGGTTAGGGAGTAAATACGGCTCACTGCGCGTATCATGTGCAGCTGCTATCATTCACGATTAGACATATTGGGATAGTTCTGGGTAGTCCACATGTGTACTAAGATATTTCCCCTCCCGACTACTCCGTGTGACGAGCATGTCAACAAGCAGCAAGATATATGTATAAACATGAAATGAAAAGACTACTATGAATCGAAAGCAATCAGAAAGTGCACTTGCCTGAGGTCCTTAGCTGGAGAAACCAATAATACTATACCACTCAATGAGCCACAATCAATCAACACATGCAGAAGTCTCCAGATGCTGAAATAAACAGTACCAACGTTCTCAGAACAGTCAAATTAGCTAGGATTGCCTGTCCTTAAGTCCAATTCTGGACACAGGGGTAAAACGTAATTTCGGGCAAAAACGATGTCCGCCGTTGGACCCGCTTTGTACCGAAAAGCGTGCCAAAGTCTACGGTCTCTAAAGTCGTCAAACTACATGTCTACGGATCCGATTTTCTGATACGAACCTAACCGTATGTCCAAAGTTGGATTTCGGCGGGCCGTGCACAAAATCGTCCGTTGAGTGGGACCGTGGGGCCTGTAAAACGACGTACGATTCAACTATCTCAGAATTGGACCAAACTTGGCATACAGGACCAGAAAAATGATATGGTCCTGCTGGCGTAAGTTTTGTCTCGATCTGACGAGTGCACACAAAGTTATGACTGAATTTGTATTACACGGATACGGGACGATTCCGACGGATATGCATCAAATTCGTCGCGCACACGCGACCAATTTGAATTCCGTCAAAGTCCATACGACCACGAAGTCGTTACGCACCTTTCGATGCTTTCGGTTCGCAACCACGTCGCCCGGAATGGCGGGACGCACGTCGTGTGGATGGTTTTTTTCAAGTTTTTAAAACAGTTTTTATTAGTTTTTTTTTTTCTGATTTTCAAATCGGTTTTAAATCGAATATAATCAACTAAAAAATAAACTAAAAGTAGGATCTCAATCTCGGTTATGTTGTCTACAAGGCTGTTCAAGCAGTTTTCCAAGTTTCATAATATTCTGGCCGTAAATCGACCGCCAACTTCGGGTTTTGGGACAGTTTCTAAATTCCGAAAAATTGAGATTTTTCTCGGTTTTGGGACTCGCTTTTCGTCGCGTACAAGGCGAATTAAAATGAACTACCTGAAGGAAACGAAGGGGTGTTGGTTGGGTATGCACCTGAAGAAACGGCTCGTCAAAAGGAGGAGCGTGTGCGACGTAACCTCGTCGCGAAGTCGCCTCCCGCGGCTGCGATTGCAGTCGTCACCGGCGCTGTTTCACGCGCTCCGACACGGCCGTGGCGGCTTGGCCGGCCGCTCGCGAAGCCCAGGCGCGCGTGCGGCGGATGCTGGGGTCGGGTTGTCGGGTTTTAGGGTTTCTCGATTTTCAAAAGCATACACATCGCGTGTATATATCGCTTGTTTCAGGGGGCTCGGCCGCTCGGGCTGTGAGAGCTTGGCTTGGGATTTGTAAGGCTCGGGTCTTGGGGGGGTTTCACTGCTATCAACTGGTATGAGGGTGTTGGGCTGGGCCGGCCTGGCTTTGGCTGGGCTGGCCTGGCCTGGCTTTGTTTGCCTAATTCCTTTTTTCTTTTTCTTTTTTATATCTTCCACATATATACATACATACAAATTCATGTATATATATATATATATATATATATATATATATATATATATATATATATATATATATATATATATTAATACATACAAATACATGTATACATATATATATTAATACATACAAATACATGTATACATATATATATTATTACATACGAATACATGTATACATATATATATTAATACACACAAATATATATATATATATATATATATATATATATATATATATATATATATATATATATATATATATATATATATATATATATATATATATATATATATATATATATATATATATATATTTTATATATATGTATATATATATATATATACATATATATATATATATATATATATATATATATATATATATATATATATATATATATATATAAAGCATATAGTCTTGTTTATACATATATATTAAATATATATACAATTAAAACATATATACCATTCCCCTTAACATGTATATATATATATATATATATATATATATATATATATATATATATATATATATATATATATATATATATATATATGCTTACACAAAAAAAAATGTATGCTTACACACATTTACCTACATATTAATCTATACATACACACATATATAATATATTCATATATATATTCGTATATACATACACATATTTAATATTATATATTTATTTATACGAATATATATTATGTATATATATATATATATATCTATATATACACATACGCATGTATAATAAGAATAATATAGTAATAACAATAATAATAATAATAATAAGAGTAATATAATAATAACAATAATGATAATAATAATAATAACTATGGTAACAAAATGAATAATACCAATGTATCTTGTATGCATCCTGTTGCACCAAGTCTTTCTTTGGTCTGCCAACTCTTACAATTATTTTGCCACACCATTTGATATTAATGATAATACGTATAATTTACATATATCAAATTTCTAGAAATTATTTATAATGTCTAATAATCACCATTTAAGTCAATTAAAATAATAATAAAATACTTTAAAAAATTTCGGGGAGGGGAGCTACAAATCTACCCACCTTAAAAATAATTTCGTCCTCGAAATTCTAATCCATAATTATTTCTTAAAATTCAATAAGAAGCTCTACATGAACCTTAATCTCCTTAAATTTTATTTCCTCAAAAAAATATTTGGAATCTTCTCCTAGCCATATAGCCTCCAGGACTTCTACCCACCTTTGGTCACACTACTCTGTAGAAACCCTAGAGGGGGGGTGAATAGGGTCAAGCTAACTAATCAAGCACTTAGCACAAGCTAATTGGCAATTTAAAAATATAAGTGCAAGAGAAGAAGCAAACACAATACCGACACCGATATATCCTGGTATCCTCCTAAGAGGCAGTCCAGTCCCGGAACTCTCTCCGGCTTTAATCCACTATTTGAGCAAATAGTTACACACGAGTTTGGATCCGAAGAACTCGCCAACTTCTTACACAAGAGCTTTAATCCGAAGGGCTCTCCGACTTCAACCGAGAGTTTGGATACGAAGACTCCCCAACTTCAACCGAGAGTTTGGATACGAAGACTCTCCAACTTCAACCTTTCACAATAGGTTTTGATCTCCTTATATAATAGGATGAAGATCTCACTTTTCAACTCAATAACTCTAACACAATTTGTGGATGGCAAATGAAAGCTTTGTAGAGTTGTATGTGGATAAGCTTTGGTGGTTTAGGAATTTTTAGGCTCAAAGCATCAACCTTGAATGAAGGGGTTCAAGGCTATTTATAACCAAAGCATTGAAAAGAGCTCAAGGCAACTTTTCAGTTCACGAACCGGCATACCGCCGGTATGATCCGGCATACCGCCGGTATACCGGTCTGGAATTGCAACGGCTAGAAATAGAGCCGTTGGGATCATTAATTGCTAGAAATCCGACCGTTGGAATTTCAACGTTTCGGAAGCGGTATACCGTCGGTATGATCCGGTATGCCGTCGGTATGCCGGTTTTGTAAACAGAAACTTTCTGTGAACAAAAACCGGTATACCGTCGGTATACTCCGGTATACCGTCGGTATGCCGCTTATCCACCAAAAATGATCCTGGGCTTATTTCTGCCCTAGCTTTCGATTTTGCCATCCATTTCTTGTGTTTACAATTATTCCTAAGACTCATTACAGACTCCAGATATACTTAGACAGGTGCAGGCTTCTTCAGAGTCTTGAAATGATGATGGCATGGCTTGGCTTCTTCCTTTGAAAGGTGCTGGCTTTTCCCTTGGCGGCAGCGGAACCCCCGGTGCGTGGCTCCAGAGATGTCGTCGGGTGGTTCAGAGAAATCTTGTGGGATCCGTCGTCTTTGGCCCACCATGATTTCTTCATTGCATATGTCCACATTGATCTTGTTTATTGCTTTTCTGCATGTACATGTTAGACGAACAAAGCAATATACATAGTAGCAAGTATGATAAGTTAAAGCACATTAGGACTATGCAAAGTTTAAGTATAAGTGCTAAGGTGATAGCATAAATGTTAGTGATATCATAATGATTAAACTTAATTGAATGACCACAATCAAAAACATAGTTTTGATTTTGGCAACCCAAGTAAGTTTAAGATAGATAAGCTCATATCACTAATATGTAAACCAATAGGCACATATCACCAAAGATATAAGTATAGGTAGAAATGCTATAGCGATAGTATGAAGATTAGTGATAATGAAATGCTAAACTTAACATATTAACCATATTCAAAAATATGATACAATCATTGGGCCAACATACTCCTCAAACTAAAATATTAAAATCTTCTAACTGGTTGCTAACAATCCTACCAACAATGTCTAGGCATATGGTATCTATAACCCTCTCGTATCTATCAAGCAACCCAAAATTTTAACAAGCAACAAATTTACACAAGTGGCTAAGAAATATTGATAAACTCTATCGAGCACGACCATTCGTCGCTCTGAAATAGAAAGGACAGGAAGATAAGGAAGATTAATCGAGAGAAATTATGAATCTTCAAGGGCTGTAAAGAGTATCCAATGATGCATATAGAGAGAAGGTTTACGAACCATTGAATTATTTGCTTAGAACGGCTACTCTAGTCCAGTCACTTGCTAAATCGAAGAACATTTCGTTTCTTAGAGGGGCTTGCAATCCGTGCAATACAGAAACTCCGTTCTCGAATTTCTAATCTAAACAAGATTCCAAAATAGAACGAAATTTGAGAAATCAAGATGGCGATCTTTTCCGTGGTTATTCAAATACACGAGTAAGGAATATAAATGCAATACAAGATCATATCTCGACTTCCAGGTAGATGGAATAAAGGTTACATGTGGATTCACATTCTAAGGGGTGGAGACTACATAATAGGTATGGGGACCCATATCAAACACTTCGATTTTATAGACCAACTATGGGGGTTTGTCTGGATGGATTTTACTGGGCCTTAATGGGTTTCCTATTTGGATATCACTCGTTGGTTGGATGAACCTTGGATCTCAATTTATATGGGCTGAACAAGATCCTAAGATAAACTATTTTTACTAGGTTAGGGTACCCTAGAATAGGTTTCCACCCAAGTGGTTATGCTAGTTGTCAGTCAGGTTGGTTAGCTAGGTCCATAAGCCTGAAGTGCGCCCTCGGTGACTTTTGTGTTTAAGTAACACCTGAGGCCTCAATTGGGTGGCACACTAGTGGCATGTGCGTAGTAGGCTTCGAGTAGATCACAACCAAATATTGGGTCGAATGCATTGAGTCTAGGTTGAGGCCCTAGTGGAAATTGGAAAATATACCGGTATTGTGATAAGGGTTATAGCTAGTCCTTTTGACCTGAAAGTCGTACTATAAAATAGAGTACAAGGGGACGTGTTTGAGTGGGACATGATATACCTAGAGGAAGGTGGACTCGTCTAGATCTTGTATATGAAATTCGTAGGAAGGTAATAGCTGGTCTCGTGCTCTAAATATTAATGACACGGTCGGGGACACAAAATGATCTAAATGAAAAGTGGGAGTCCATGGGGCACTAATTATCATCCTAATAGGAATTATTTCGATCAATCGGTAATCTTCATATATCCCAAAATTTTAGGAGGCTTACAGTCTACCCTCCTTAGAGGCTAGGATATGGTTTTAGGAATAATGAGATTAGAAAAATTCCAAAGTCCGGATAGTGTGCCTCGACTCTTATTAAATAAGACACGGCAGAACGGAATACAGTAGATATAAGTCAAGTCAAGGATCATTCCTCGAATTCAGATGGCTAGAAGGTCCTAATAATAGCTTGAAGGTCGAGAGGTGAACGAGTAACTCAAGGCAAGATCCTAATCACATGGCTGGCCGATAGTAGCTACACTTGCGTATACCACTATCATAGCCATGGGGATACTTTGTATCTATCTATCAATTACGAGCTTTCGCCTTTCCAATCAGTGAAAGACAAAAACGATAAAGAGTTCAAGAGGGATGCCACTAAATACAATTACGTGATTCGAAGGCGAACGTATAATTCAAGAAAAATTGTCAAAGCTGTCGCGGATGAGATCCTGAATACCTCTATATCTCAATCCACGTAGGGTAATTAGATGAAAAGCGAACCAATTGCATCATGGTTGATCATACCGTAATACAATGATTCTGATTAGACAATATGTTAGCGGGCGTCCCCAATAAACATATGTCTCGAATCAAGCTCGATAAAAGAGTAAGCTTGTAAAACTAGGTTGTAATTGCAGCGTTGGACAAGATGGTCAAAATATAAGTACGCGAGATTTTTGGACATGAGGCAGTAGTTCGAGTTTTGAGAGAATCAAAACCTTACCTGGTGTCATTGCTTATACAGTCATCCCACTATCTTCTATCCATTCGACCTTAGTCGACCAATGGATTATGGAACTCTAAATTCTATATTCTAGGTAAACCTATTGATGTCAGTCGGTTGCCTCGTTAATAGATCACAAGGACCACATAAGGCTAAGCTGAGAGGCATGCTACCACTTACAGAGCTTCCACTAGTATTGGCATTGGGTCCTAAGGGACATACATGGCATCTCCTATCCTATATAGTATCCTAATCTTGTGTTCACGTCTAAAATCATTTTACCGAGAATTATGCCTTGCCCATATAATCTGGATATGGCAAACTCTTGGTTCCGTGATTCAGAGGCGATATGCTATCAGGTACTCTACCTTATATTGACACAAGGGTCTCTAAGATCTAAAGAGGTTAATGAGGACATAGTTTTAGAAATGATCCTTAAACTATAATTCATCGAAATGATTTCAGTTCTATGGGCTGTGCCTCGCAAGTGCGCTGCTGGCTGCAGTGAACCCACATTCTCCACTCTCAAATAATTGACGACAGTGCGCTGCTGTCTAACCATTATTAGTTAACTAACATTCTTTTAACTATATCCGTAAGAATTCATGAGCTTCTAGAGATTCAACAAGTTGACTAAAAATAAAGCGTAGGTATTCGTCATGTCAGTCACAACACCTAAAACAAAAGAGTTAACATGGAGGAATTTACTAAAGACGAAAGGAATACAAACATTCGAGTATCTATTTTATATGTATTTCTATGGTTGAGGGAAAATCTCAAATCAATCTACCTCGAGATTCGTATGCAAATAACAGAATCAGAAAATTTAAACTAATTCCCTACGGCAACATAGAATTTAAAAGAGGCAATTCTAACTTATGATATAAGATTTATATCTAAATAAGGAAATTGAACAGTTTATCAAAATTAACGCCTTAATTATAGGCAAGCCTAACATACCAAGCGAATAGTATATCCACATTGGATCACATTGTCATATCAAAGGTAATAGTGTATCTATAAAGATCTGGCAAGCAATCTAAATTTAACAACTCTGTATTCAAATTTATGGCCTATCTAATACCTTAACTATCCAACGGTCAATTTGAACAAGGGACTCCTAGTCCTAGTTATCCTCCTAAATTATTTTAATCCTAATTGTGAATGAGCATTTTCTGGACGCAGGCTCGCAATAGTATGACTAACGTACCATCACGAGTTCGCAATCTTTTGCGAAAACTGACCTGCATGGGCCACCACAAAAACTTGTCACGACCCGCACCCGCTTTTTCGGATACGAGACGTGTCCAAGCCAGCCTACGCCACAGAGTCGGCAGTAGAACGCTGTCAAGCCCGCAAGGAATAAATGCTCAAGAAATAACATTTGCTGCTCATTCACATTTCTATATTTATTACAACATTTACAACATTTACGAGATTTATATTTAAAGAAAAATATAAAGTTCCCACTATTAATAAAAATGACAACTAGTTCCACTATCTAGGTCGGCCTCAGCATACCCAAGCCTTCCCCATGCTAAGAGTGATCGCGACTAAACCTGAAAAATGTTGGTTTCCAGTCAGGAATGGAACAAGTACACAAACCGATGGTAATGCAAAAATACAATAGAATTAACAAGACATGAAAATAACATATGAGAGATAAAAACTGGAAGATAACTGATGACATAGCACGATAGAGAAGTAAAAGAAAAATAAAAGACATCTACCTCTGTGGTGTGAAATATCATTTTCGACATGTGAACGGTTAGGGAGTAAATACGGCTCACTGCACGTGTCGTGTACAGCTGCTATCATTCACGATTAGACATATTGGGATAGTTCTGGGTAGTCCACATGTGTACTAAGATATTTTCCCTCCCGACTACTCCGTGAGACGAGCGTGTCAACAAGCAGCAAGATATATGTATAGACATGAAATGAAAAGACTACTATGAATCGAAAGCAATCAGAAAGTGCACTTGCCTGAGGTCCTTAGCTGGAGAAACCAATAATACTATACCACTCAATGAGCCACAATCAGTCAACACATGCAGAAGTCTCCAGATGCTGAAATAAACAGTACCAACATTCTCAGAACAGTCAAATTAGCTAGGATTGCATGTCCTTAAGTCCAATTCTGGACACAGGGGTAAAACGGTAATTTCGAGCAAAAATGATGTCCGTCGTTGAACCCGCTTGCACCGAAAAGTGTGCCAAAGTATACGGTCTCTAAAGTCGTCAAACTATATGTCTACAGATTCGGTTTTCCGATACGAACCCAACCGTATGTCCAAAGTTGAATTTCGGCGGGCCGTGCACAAAATCGCCCGTTGAGTGGGACCGTGGGGCCCACAAAACGACGTACGATTCATCTGTCTCAGAATTAGACCAAACTTGGCATACATAACCAAAAAAATGATACGGTCCTGCTGGCATAAGTTTCGTCTTGATCTGACGAGCGCACACAAAGTTATGACTGAATTTGCATTGCACGGATACGGGACGATTCCGACGGATACGCATCAAATTCGTCGCGCACACACGACCAATTTGAATTCCGTCAAAGTCCACACGACCACGAAGCCGTTACGCACCTTTCGATGCTTTCGGTTCGCGACTACGTCGCCCGAAATGGCGGAACGCACGTCGTGTGGATAGTTTTTTCAAGTTTTTAAAACAGTTTTTATCAGTTTTTTCCTGATTTTCAAATCGGTTTTAAACATAATATAATCAACTAGAAAATAAACTAAAAGTAGGATCTCAATCTCGGTTATGTTGTCTACAAGGCTGTTCAAGCAGTTTTCCAAGTTTCATAATATTATGGCCGTAAATCGACCGCCAACAAATTCGGGTTTTGGGACAGTTTCTAAATTCCGAAAATTGAAATTTTTCTCGGTTTTGGGACTCGCTTTTCGTCGCGTACAAGGCAAATTAAAATGGACTACCTGAAGGGAAACGAAGGGGTATAGATTGGGTACGCACCTGAAGAAACGGCTCGTCAAAAGTAGGAGCGTGTGCGACGTAACCTCGTCGCGAAGTCGCCTCCCGCGGTTGCGATTGCTGTCGTCACTAGCGCTGTTCCGCGTGCTCCGGCGCGGCCGTGGCGGCTTGGCCGGCCGCCGACGAAGCCCAGGTGCGCGTGCGGCGGATGCTGGGGTCGGGTCGTCGGGTTTTAGGGTTTCTCGATTTTCAAAAGCATACACATCGCTGTTTGCAAAAACAAAAGTATGAAACTTTATTGATACAAACTTTGTAAAGATTACAAGAATTCTAGAAAAGTACAACTGTAGGAATCCAATCTAGAAGACGATTGCTTTATCCCTTGGACGATGTGAACTTTGAAGACGATAGCCTCTGAAGTTGAAGGCAAAAGTCTCGGAAGAATGCAGCAGCACTTGGACAAGAACTCCCGAACTCTCTGATATTTCTGAACTTTATGTCTGATCTCCTTGAATGAAGACTTGAAACTCTATTTATAGAGTTCTGGAAATAACTAATTTTTAGTTATTCTGAATGGCGCAAGTTGGATTGCGCAGGAACTGGATTGCGCAATATCAGACTGTGCAGACAGTTGTCTGGTCGTGGACCAACTGTCTTGGACACATGGCATCATTTGATTGAAATGCGCATAATCGTGTGAAGACGGTTGCCACGTAACGAGCAATTGATGGCATGAATGCCACGTGTACTTTTGTCAGTTGTCATGATGAAGTGCGCCACATGAATTACGCTGACTTCGGATTGCGCTGAGATGGATTGCGCGGGGCCGAATTGTGCAGGCACTAGATTGCGCTACATGTACAACTGTCCAACTACCCTTGAGCGCTGTGCGGCACAATAAACGAACAGTCTCCTCGTTCTTTGTGCTGTCAGCTGTCAGAAAGATTTGATTTTGTCATATAATGATGACATTGCCACGTCAGCCTGCGCAGTTGAAAGTATGCGCAGTCTGATATACGCAATCTGAATGATGCGCAATCTGATGTCTGCGCAGTTCATTTGAAAGTTGTATTTCTTGATTTTCATAATTTTGTTGATGGGTGCAACTTGATTTTTAGGACCTACAAGACCCCCTTCAAATTTTTTGAAAGTTGAATTTATTCAAAATTTCGAAATACTTTGAATTTTGAATTTTAAATCAAGTTGCGCATGAGCTGTCTGCACAATCGGATGAGTCGATCCCTACTTTTTTGGCACAATCTGAGGCGGCCGTTCTCCTTTGAAAAACTATAAGTAGCTCTCCATTCTCTCTCTGTCATTCTTTACTTGTTTTCAAATTTCCAAAAGAGAAACTTCTTGAGCTTTCCCGATTCTCCTCATCGATCTTCATGGCCCCCAAGCGATCCTCCGCCGCTGCCAAGGGCAAGGCCCCCGCCGAGTCTTCGGCTAGGGTTGTGCCCCGTCCTTCTCGACATGAGACTGCGCATCCCGTTTTGCTAGGTAGATGACTCAATTAAAAAAAACTCTCTTTAGGGTTCTTCGACTTCACTGATCTTCAAAATCCATGTGATCATACTGCGCCACCCTCTTTAGGGTTTTGGTTGCACGAACTAGTTATTCTTCATTTTTATGAAGAACACTTTCTTGCGCAATCGGTTGAACTGCGCTGACAAAAGTCAGCGCAATCTGCTGATTTGCGCAAGATTGCCAGCGCAATCCGATGTTGGCGCAAACTGATGGTTGCGCATTCTGATGGTTGCGCAATCTGATGGTTGTGCAATCTGATGGTTGCGCAATCTGATGGTTGTGCAATCTGATAATAGCATTTTTGATTATACTTGTACTGAATTTCTATTTTCTCTGTTTTGATGCAGTGAATACCAGAGAAGATCCCAAATATGAAACTTTTGTAGGAACTCTTTCAGAATCTGAGTTCAAAGAGGACTTGTCCCACGTACTTTTTCTGCAATATGCACTTCCGTCCTCTCGCCAGACTATTCTGATAGCACAAGATAATGATACATTGCTATGCCTGATGAATGGACAACCTTTACAGACTGTTGATGCTGTCACCCACAGAAAACCTATGTTCCTGTTTGGTGAAGCAATTGACAAAAGTTCTCAACCAAGACCACGTGTTGAGCAGAGAACTTTTCAGTGAAAGGAGAAACTGATTTTGCTACCAGAGATTGCCAGGTGCCTTCCTTTGGCACGATATGCTCATGCTAGCTACCCCAGGAGAATGGACTGGGACATCACTCCTCTTCAGCAGGCTCGGACTGGAAAAATTTGCGTCAAGAAGGACCGGAATAACAGAGACATGTTCTATAGTTCCTCAGAACGACACAGTACTTTACTTAGAGGATTGAAACCAGGGTGCATCCCTCCGGAGAATTCTTCTCTGTTAATGCCTGTGAGGATCCCAATCTTTGCGAATGAGTACGCAAAAGTTGAAGGCAGTTACCCGGATCAAGACATCTGGTTGACAGGTCTGGTAAACCCAGACATCAAAAGGTGGAGCAGTATAGCAAATTGGATACTAGTTCAGTTTGGAGATAAACTCAGAGAGATTGAACTGTATGAAGCGGTACATGCTACCGTATATGGCTTCTACCCAAACCCTCATCTGTTTTTAGCACTGGCAGAGAGGTACAACTACAGGACATGGACGTTCATGACGCCCTGCGGAGGGATGGGGTTGGCTCTCCACGAGATGAAGTATATCTCGTACTTACCAATGGCAGACTTTCCTTACGAGGAGTATGTCCCTACCAACGACGAGTTAGAGAGACTGCGTCAAGAGAATTCGAAGATGGTAGAAGTATTTGACGAGTTGTTATGCCATTACAACGTATGCTCTTTTTACTACAAAAGTGGCTCGTCTGGTACATGCTATTCTTCGAAATGGCTGACTTATCTTTTTCTCAACCATATTATTGAGAAAAAGATAAAAGAACATGATTCCTGCAATCCAGACTTCTTCCAACCTCTCACCCATAGTGAAGTGATAAAGCTGATGG
This sequence comes from Iris pallida, assembly GCA_029216955.1. NCBI lineage: Eukaryota > Viridiplantae > Streptophyta > Magnoliopsida > Asparagales > Iridaceae > Iris > Iris pallida. The sequence continues at coordinate 8,828,239 of JANAVB010043216.1, forward strand.
AGGAGAATAAGAGACTGGATACTTTAGTAGAGGATGAACATCAATATCCGCCTCTTAAAGTTGGAGATTTTGTTGAGAGCCATGTACGAATGGGCTACAGGCCCATGTCCAAAGAAGCCCAATTAGCAGGATTTCTGACGTACTGGCTCCGTCGCTTCGTCATGCCTGGGGCAAGTGCTGTAGACCGCTTCCACCGCAGTGTCCTTTTTGCTGCTGTCCGGTTAGTCTTCGGCTACCGGATGGATCTACTATCAGCGATGACTTGCAGAATAAATGCGGGTCTTCGTCTGTATGTAGATTCCATGCTTAAGGGTAAGTGTGATAAAGGTAATTTCCCCAGACTGGAATTACCTTACACTTACTTATTCGGATGGCTACTCCTGTACCATCCATCTCTGATGAATCCTGCCATGGGGGCAGTGGACGGCAGTTTTCTGCGCCGGTTCTCACAGAGCCGATGGCTATACACTAGCCTGAAAGATTGCAGACGCACTTTAAATCTAGGCAGAGGATGGAATTTCTTTGTACTCCCCCTCCAACGGGTTATGAATTCATGGCACCAAACATGGTTGACCTTGGGAGGCAGCCTATAGGTCGAATAACTTTTGAATGGTTGAAGGCAATCAGACCGTCGCATCTTGTATATAGATTTGAGGAAGAATGCTTTCTGGAGCCATATTTGCCAAGTCGCTTCGCTCGACAATTTGGATATGACCAGTTCCACGTGGGGAATGCAATAACTTGCTTACGAGGAACAGGATAATTGATCGACGGAGCAGAGCATGGGCTTACTACAATGCTCGAGACACACGGGCAGTGTTTTCGATGCCACACAGAAATAATGTTGGTCCAAGAATGCTATACACATATTCACAGTTTTATACAGCTGCCAACACTTTTGTCGAAAACTTTAGCCTTGTGGATAGTTTTGCGACGGCAAACCGTCTGAGGAAAGGAGCAACTGATGTGCTGGCTCCTAACAATGATGAGGAACACGAACCGTGAGGAACACGAACCAGTGGATGATCCACTGGAGGCTTCCAGGGAAGTCAATTTCCCTGAGGAAGTTAATCAACTATAAGAGTCTCTCTGAAGGTTGCTAAATCTCCGGCCAAGGAAAAGAAAAGAAGAAGGAAAGAGCCTCCTGCCCCCATTGTGAAGAAGAAACTAATTCTGGAATATTCTTCAGAGAAGGTTACGACGAGATCACAATCCAGACAATTGGCCGAGTCCACTCGAGATGAAGCCGCTACACCAACCTCTGTTCATAAACAAATCGATATAGTAAACATAGAGAGCCCTGAGAGGCCTCTACATAGAAGGAAGAAGCTGGTTCACAGAAGACAGAAGATAACAGTTTCTCCTCCTAGACAAGCTTTGTCTTCGGTAGTAGCGAACGCTGTAGCTGGGCTCACTATGCCATCTCCAACTCCTATTTCTGAGGCTGGACATAAAACTCCTAGTCCAGAACAGAGGGAGGATATTGAGGAGAGAGAAGAGATTGACCGGAGAGATGAAGCCATAGAGCCTAGAGACAATATTGCAGAAACAGAGCATGAACCTTTGCAATCTCCATTGCCAACAGCAGCGGAAACTCATCTTCCTGCCACACCAGGAGCAAACCGTGAGGAGGAAGATCGTTTGATGATCGAAGCTCTATATGGCTGTGACTTTGGTTATCAAAAAGAAACTGATCATGCCGCTGCTGCTGCTAGTGAAGAGGCTCCCGAGGACAGCGAGAACGAGGAGAGCACCTCATCAGAAGCTGCTGATAAGACACAAAATTCGAAAGAGAATATTGATATCCAGACATCTCTTCGAGCTATTGATGACACTCTGACTCCTGAAAAGGAGGCTGAGGTGCCGATATCTCCAGAGAAGGTTGCTGACGAAGAAGTAGATTTGGAGGAAACTCCAGTTGCTGCTCCCGAAGGTATTGTAATAAAATTAACGATCTTCTTTTAATAAATAGCTTGATAGCTAACATCTTTATTCTTATCCATGCAGAACCCGGATCTTCTCCTTCTCCTCCAACATGCATGGACATAGTACTGGCGACGACAATTGCTAGTAGCAGTCGCCATTTATCTTGTGGCTCTGAAGCAGGAAGTAGTCAGGCCATAGTGTCTGAGGCTACTTCTGCTCAACTAGAATCTGTACCAACCGATGATAGGCCTGTTGCCGGATCGAACCATGGTAAGATTATTTTCACTTTTGATTCTCTTGGATAATAGTAAATGACAGGCAGAATAACAATATTTAAATTTGCAGAAGAACAACCAGGAGGAGCAACTAGCTCCACTCTAGTTCCCTTATTCAAAGAGCCTACTGTTCGAGAAATTGAACGTCCTGCTGCCTCGTCATCAACAGGAGTTGCTGCGACTCCTGGTGCTCTGGCGATTAATCAGCTTGTCATCCAATCATTCACCAAATGCTTCTTCGAGTCCTTGGGGCCTTTGATCAATAGAATGATGGACAAAGAAGATGCTAATTTTTACATGGTTAGAGGTCCGACCTCTTTCTTAGTAAAGGCTATCAGGGAGCAAGGTGACGAGCCCCAGGCCACTTTCCTAGACCATTTATTAAATGAGCTGGAAGCTTCAATAAAGAATTATAAAGAGCTCAATAAGGGGGAAGTAGAACCCTTAGTACAAGCAGAGTTTGAACAGATGGCTCAGGCAGCTGCAGTTGAAAGAGTGAACTTCCAGAACCTATTGGATGCCTATTCTACTAAATCTGCTGAGTATAATTCCAAATTGGAATCGGTGATCTCAACTGCTGAGAGAAAAGAGAGAAGGATTGCCGAGCTGAGAGTGGAGATTGTTAGTCTCCAAGAGGAACTGGAGAATGAAGTTATCGAGCATCAGACTGCAGTCCAACAAATTGGTGCTCTAACTCAAGAAAGAGATGAGTATGTAGCAGCTCATGATGCTGAAATCACTCGCCGAATGGTAACCATGTCCGTTTTTAATGAAGAATCTGGGATGGAAGAGGCCAGGAGGAGAGTGATGGCACCTCGCGAAGAACGGTTACAGATTCTGAAACAACAGATTGCTAATCTGATGATGCCTCCGTCTCAGTAGAAAGAACATCTTGTATCTTCTTGTCTTTCTTTATACTATACATGTAATGTCTTCAATTTTGTTCAATAAAAGACATTTTGTTGTGGCTCTATTATTTCTTGTATATCTTATTCAGATATAAATAATAGCGATAGAAAATATATTCAGAGGAACAGGACATGATATATTTCTTGATGATTTTGTAGAAAATAATTATATTCATTATATCTGCTTAGAGGTAATATGGACGTGGCAGAATATAATTTGTTGAATATTATTATTTCAAAATAGACAACTTAATCGAGGACGATAAGTTGCTGATATGGATAATGAACGAAAATGAATCGTCAAAAAGGTGAATAAAATAAATGAACGAAATGAATCGTCAGGATGAACGGATGGACCGTCAGATGATGATGAATTGAATGAACGGGTGAACCGTCAAATGAACGGGTGAACCGTCGGATGAACAGGTGAACTGTCGGATAGTGATGAACGGACAAACCGTCAGATGATGATGAACGGGCGGATGGTGATAAACGGACGAACCGTCAGATGATGATGAACGAATGAACCGTCGGATGAACAGATGAACTGTCGGATGGTGATGAACGGACGAACCGTCGGATGAACAGGTGAACTGTCAGATGAATGCGTCGTTTCATTATTTTGAGAATCTCCGCCTATAAATAGAACAGAAATCTGGAAGGAATGATCATTTCCATTTTTCAACATAAAGATGTCGTCCGGAGATGCATCCAAGAAGGCTGAAGTCACCCCAAAGGTTGAAGCGGGCATTGAAGAACGTCTTGCCGAACCAGTCCAGCCAAAGCAGACGGAAGCAGGCGAAGGTTCGTCCGCACCCAAACCACCGTGGAATATCTTAGACTTTCTGCTTGAACCAGGAAAGACCGAAGAGGAGGAGGCCATGAGGATGGCTGCTTCAAAGTAAGGCACTAGATCTTGATGGCGAACTTCATAAGTCCCTCTAACCTGATTAACAACCAATTTAGAGTCACCATAGACTTCAAGATACTCGATTTCAAGTTGTTTGGCTAGCTGAAGGCCGATGAGTAGAGCATTGTACTCTGCCACATTGTTGGAGCAAGGCTCATCTAGGGAATAGGCTCTTTGAATAACTGACCCGTCTGGAGAAACAAGGACAACTCCAACTCCTGCGACGATGGCACCATTGGGTCCAATCCTGGATGCACCATCAAAGAATAGACGCCAAGTAGGAAATTCTTCGGAGACCATATTAGATTCCAATGTCTCATCTGGAATTTTATCATAGAGCTTAGACGTCTCTGGAACAGGATGAGCTGCTAAAAAATCTGCCAGGGCTTGACCTTTGACAGATTTTTGAGGAACATATACCATATCATATTGGGATAGCAGAATGGTCCATGTAGCCAACCGAGAGTTGAGTGTGCTGGGCTTTTTCATGAGTACCCGAAGAGGATTAACTCGTGATATGACATGAATAGTTTGGCCAATGATGTAATGCCGAGTCTTTTGAACAGCAAACATAAGAGCTAGGCATTCTTTTTCGACCGGACTATAACGGTGTTCAGCACCAATCATAGTACGACTGAGATAGTAGATAGCTTGTTCGTGGCCTTCTTTGTTCTTTTGGGCAAGTAAAGCACCCAATGAATGGTCCATAGCACGGACATACATTAAGAATGGTATGCCAGAGATTGGTGGTACCAAGACTGGTGGGTTCATGAGATACCGCTTTATGTCGTCAAATGCTCGTTGACATTCTTTGGTCCAAACGAAAGAAATACCCTTCTTCATTAGTTGAGTGAATGGTCTGCAGCGTCCAGACAAATTCGAAATGAATCTCCTGATGTACGCAAGTCGACCTTGGAATCCTCGTAGCTCTTTTAGGTTGCGTGGAGGACGCATCTCTTGAATGGCTTTGATCTTCTCGGGATCCACGTGTATACCCTTAGAGATAATGACGAAGCCGAGAAATTTACCACTAGAGACACCCAAGAATGACTTGGTGGGATTCATTTTGAGTTGATGTTGGCACATGAGATTGAAGATAGTCCTCAAGTCTTGGATGTGATCTTCCTTCAGACGACTTTTGACAGCAATATCGTCAACGTAGCATTCGACAGTCTTGCGTAGATGATCTCGAAAGATGGTACTCATTGCTCGTTGGTATGTTGTACCAGCGTTCTTGAGACCAAACGGCATTACAGTATAGCAGTAGACTCCGCGAGGAGTGCGAAAAGAAGTATGCTTCTCATCTTTAGGATGCATCCGAATCTGATTATATCCGGAGAATCCGTCCATGAAAGATATTCTTTCGAACCCACAAGTGTTGTCGATCATGACGTCCGTGATAGGGAGAGAAAATTCATCTTTTGGACATGCTTTATTAAGATCCCGGAAGTCGATACAGACTCGAACTTTGCCAGTTTTCTTTAAAACTGGGACAACATTGGCTACCCAATCAGGATGTTGTTCTTCTCGAATAAAGCCACAAGCGATGAGCTTCTTGACTTCATCGTCGATTGCGTCCATCATTTCTGGCTTAAAATGCCGTTATTGCTGTTTGACCGGTTTTGCATTCGGTAAGATGTTCAGTTTATGAGTAGCGACTTTAGGATCCAGTCCTGGCATGTCTTCGTAACTCCAGGCAAAGACATCAATGTATTCTTTAATCAGAAGAATTAATTCTTGCTTTTCTGCCTCTGGAAGGTTCTTGCTTATGAATATTGGATGAGGTGATCCGTTTTCTCCTACATCAATTTGAACTAATTGATCTTCGGTAGGAGGTTCTCTTTGTTCGAATCGAAGTTCCCATTGGGTATCCATTCGTTGAGCCTAAGGATCTGTTTCAGAACTTTCTTCAATATCCTCGTCATAGCCTTCTGAAAGTTCGACGGAGACCATGTTAGAAGATACAGTCAGCCGATGGACTTGACCGATGCTGGTGTCAGAATCCCATGATCTGGAATCAGAAGAGTTAGAACGCTCCTCACTATCAGGCTGGGGATAATAATGGGGGAGAAGCATATTCGAGACCTCTTTTGGTCCTGCTGAAGTACATATCTGATTTTCCTTTCGGGACAGCCATACGGAGAGGAGTTTTTCTACCCTTACCGTAGTTGAGGCCACTCTTGAAGTCGTAACCCATCTTTCGGATGATGTCTTTTGATTGTTGACTGTAACGACGGAGTTGAAGATGTCCCGTGTCATTAACTTTTCTATCATCCGTATAACTGAATTGTTGTTCCGGTCCTTTACTAAAAAGTATTGGATTTTTGCCTTTCTTACGAGCGGGAACAATACGATATGAATCCTTTGGGTGTTCACATAAAACTTCTGTTTGAAGAGATTGCACAACTCCCATTGTAAATGACTGATAACTATCTAACATATCCAAATAGCATTTAGCATGATAAATGATATCAGTATACTGGAAAGTAGATACTTTTTCATTGATTTGTACATTGGTATTTACAGCAGGACCTTTAGCCTTAGCAGGCTTGGTCAAATTGATTACAAGAGGGGGAGAAGAAGAACGTGGAGGAGGATTGGCTTTGTTACGACGGAGGTCGATAACAAGCGGCTCAGAGGAGGTGAGCTCCCTTTTGTCCTTGTTATGAGATAGATCGATAACAAGGGGCTCAGAAGAGGTGAGCTGCCTTTTTTCCTTGTTACGACGGAGGTCGATAACAAGTGGCTCAGAAGAGGTGAGCTCCCTTTTGTCCTGATCATCATCAATAGATTGTTTCTGGACTGGCAAGTGAATAGCCAGTGGCTTGAAAGATTGAGGACGGGAAACACGCCCTTTGACAGAAATGATAAGGGTGTCATTAGGCACTGTTTCTTGCTTTTCTTCAGTATCTAGAGATAGGACAACCTTCATGAATTCGTCCTTGTACATACGTGCATCATTGCAGTATGCTTCAATGCCTTTGAAAGGATAGAGATCAGCAACCTCCTTTTGCACCTCTCCATTGTCATCAACATATTTAAAACATTGATGGAGAGTCAAAGGGACGATGTTATGCTCGTGCAGAAATGGTCTTCCCAGCAAAGCATTGTAAGAACAATCGTGGTTGTCAATGATGTAGAAGGTAACCTTCGTGCGAAGATTGCCTATTTGGAGTTTTAGGCGGATCTTGCCCAAAGGCTCACTCCTTCCCTGATTGAACCCAAGGATGGTGGTGATTGTACTGGAGAGACTATGCACTGGGATTTTTAGTGCATCCAACATTGTCTTTGGCATAATGCTGAGGGCAGATCCTGGATCTATCAGGATACGATCGACTTTCATCGAGTCGACATATCCCGTATAGTAGAGAGGACGATCGTGCCTGTTGTCTTCCATCAACATGTCATCTTGAGTGAAAGTTATGTTTGGAATTAACTCCAACACACTATGACAATGAAGGCAAGAGACTGGTTCTGCTTCCGGCTTCTTAAGCAGGGCTAGACAGGTTTCTGCTTGCATGAGAGCTTCGCTCAGAGTTTCCCGAGTCTCTTTAGAAAGGCGTAAGAGCTCGAAGATGGACAGCCGGGCCGGTGTATTGGCTAACTGGGCTAAGATGTCAAAGTTGTAAGGCTTTTCAAGTCCAGAAGGAGATGTCTTCTTCAAAGGTTTGTCAAAGCGGACTTGCTGTTTGCCTTTGTCAGCGACCGTCGGCTTTGGAGGAATGGGTATCACAACCGGTGAGAAAGCAGTAGGAATATCCTCAGTAGAAGCAGGCTGCACTGGAGCAGGTTCAGAAGAAGAAGCAGGATTCTCTTGAGTTTCGGGGTAATCCTTCAGATAGGCTTTCCCCGATCTGGTGCCCAGCAGGATTTCTTCATCAACTATGGGGTCAAAAGATACCATATTGCAAATCTTTGTCTTGCCTTTAGAGCGGTCCTTCTTCTTGGAGGAAGAGGGAGCTTCGAACTCTGAAGCAAGATCCGGATGAATCCACATAATCTCACCATTTGTCACGACCCGCACCTACTGTGAGGGTACGAGAGCGTAACAACACCCAGCCTACGCCGCAGTGTCGGCGGTAAAATGCTGTTCTAGGACATGAACTATAACTAACATAATATGAATGCTCTCCATAAGGAGGCCAACACAGAGGTACAACTCAATCATAATCTAGAGATAGAATATGGCACGATAAAATAGGTAAGAAATCCTCAACTGAGGTACAACAAAAAAGAGATACAAGTCTTATCATCTCTAAAAATATACAAACTCTGAATCAAGAACAACAACTAAACATAAAAGGAAAACAGTCTAAACTATCTATACTAAGCAAGGTATCGTCCTCAGTAGCTGCCTGAACCTCTCCTGGGGTCCAGGTCGCGAGTGTCAACTAGGAAAGCTCTAAGTAAGGGGGTACAGGGTTCCTCATCATCCTCTGTAAAATTTTCAACAGGTCCAGTCAGGACGGGAGCGAGCACAGTACATCTCAACAGTTCATAGCAGGTTAGAAAATATAATCATGCAGTAAAGTAAGATATAGATACTGAAGGAAATACAGTATGTAGACAGAGAGAGAACTGTAATAGAAATATCTACTATAAGTAGAGAGCTACCAGCGACTAGTGATTCAGAGTAAAATATAAACATGTGAATGGCATAGGAGATTCATGACTACAGCTAAGAGAGTGATTCATGACTACAGCTACTTGGATAATATTCACATGTCTATTTCTACTCCCCCATCCCCAATCAATACACAAGGATCTGTTCAAGTTATGTTAAGGTTCGTGAAACTTCACATGGCTCATAAAATGAGTGATACGTGAAGGTGATTCATGATGGCTCTGTGAACATGAGAGTACATGTGTCACAAGCGATTCGTGAATCAGAGGAAGCATAGAGATACGTGATAATTCGTGAAACGCACAAAACATGTAGTATCCGATGCTCCCGAGGGGGATAATATCTCATGAAAAGATCCATATAGTACCAATCCGTGTGACCAACGTGACAGTATCAAGTAAAGTAATTTAAAGCAGAAAAATAATTCTAAACAGGATATAAAATGATCAGAGAATGTACTCGCCTCGTATCTGAATGTCTGAAGTAAATGTACTGTCCGAGATGAGATACCTGACTCCTAGTTAGAGCAACACAAGTCAAGATGTATACAGAGGGTGATATATGAAATGTACAATGCATCTGCATGCTGTCTAGGTCAAACTAGGCTAAAGTCGACACTTGGTCAACTCTAGTCAACCACTCTAGTCAAACTAGGTCAAGTCCTAGCCCAAACAAGTCTAACAAGTCTCACTAGTCCTAACCAAGCCTAGTCTAGTAATCACACACCAATCACAAGTCTATACAAGCTATCAAACCTACAATTTACATACCACATTATCCATGCATATATTGTATTACCTATTTTACATATTATACAAGCCTATATACATATTTACATATATTCATATATACATAGAGATTTAGAGAGAGATTAAGGTATACACGTGTGTGTAAATACAAAAGGTGTGTGTGTATAGGCAATTGTGTGTAGAGAGTGTCAATAGAGTTAAAGTGTGTGGCATGGTATAGTGTCATGAGAGTGTGATAGGAGGGAATTAGAGAGTGTGTGTGTTTATGAGGATGTACGATAAAACAGTGTGGTACCAATGGGAATAGGAAAATCAGTGAACTATAGGCTATACAGTGAGTACACAGGAAAGAATTTACCAAAGCAAGGAACTAACCAACATATGAATCTGAAATTTACAGTTAACAAGTATTTCTGTGACAGGAAGCAATGTCCCAATTCTAGAGAAGGAAAGGAACTAATTTAGGTTTCAGTCAATAGGAAACTTAGTTTACCAATCAACCCAAACCACCATATCAATCCAAATCAAGGATCAATTACATCACAATTTCTCAGATTTCAATTCCAGTGTGTGTGTGGTAATGAGCTCTCAAGTGACAGGACTATGTATGCTAGAGTGTGTGGGTTAATGAGTTCACAGGAAAACCAAGGCAGGGAAACAATGTGTATTAGAGTGTGAATATGTGATTATGTGTAATAGAGTGTGTCAGTGTTTCAGTTTACATACTTGTGTGTGCCTACATGGTAAGTTCTCAGAAAAATAGGAACACAGGTTATGGACTGTGTGTGGTGTGTGAGTGTCTATGGAACTGAAACAGTGAACTAACACAAGTGAAAACCCAACCTAACATGTAGCACCCTAGCAGTAGCTAACATATATATATAGTGATTCTAATTATGGCAATTTAAGCATCAACATTTCAGTTAACATGCAAGGGGCTGTGGGTGTATGAAACATGAGAGGATAGTATCATGTGTGCATTAGGGAAATCTATGTGAGTGTCAAAGTAGTGAACATGTAAATGTGTGAGTGAGAGTGTACCTGTATAACAGTAGGGAAAATTAATGATGATGTGTATAAATGAGAGGCCTGTGTGTGGGTATTCAGATTTTTTGGGTGAGTGAGCAAGGACTGGTTTGGGTATGTTAAGGACTGTTTTATGGGGCAAAGGGGACAGCCATGTATAGGCTAACTAAGGGACATATTATTGGACAGTCAATCAAGGCTAAAAGTCATGAACCTATGGCCCATTGGCCAACACTAAACCTCAGTTTCAGGTTCACTGATTTAGACAACCAGGGAAGGGAAAACAGTGTTCAGTTGTGAGCACAAGGCAATGTAGAGTGTGTCACACTGTGATTTTCAGGAGGTTGCAATGACAGTAAACAATCCAACTCACTGCTATAGCTGACCTTCCCTCTATCTCTCCCCAGGTATGGGCTGCAATTCTAGGCACTCTCATATCTATATATAACTTCTCCATATGAATACATATAAATATCCAACATTATCAGGAAACTGAGAATCCTAGACTCTAGGATTTGAACCCAAACCCTCATCTATATGCATCTACCTGGTAATTCAAACTCTCAAATAACCTATACATGCACTGAACTGTCATACTAAATATATATACAAACTCAATCAAAAGAAACAAAAAAAAAACAAGCTAATATCAGTTATTAATGAAATCAGTTCAAGTTTGAGAAAACTGGAAAACAGTGCAAAGTGTTCAGATTTCAGTGTATGTGATACGCATCCAAACTCAGGAAATTGAACCTATCTCAGGAATTACATTTAAGAATCAATCAATTCATAAATAGACTTTTCAATAAAATTCAGTTTCATAACACCACCAAAATCGAGTATCAATTAAATCAAACCGAACTCTTAGTTTTGAACAACAAATCTCAGTTTTTGCTTACATATGCATAGACATGTATGCATCACAATACAACTTGTTAACATTCAATTTAAACATATGAACTAAAACCAATTTTCCGAAATGGTGTACCTGACAGTATCAGAAACTCCACAATGAACTCGAAAACATCAACTTCCACCCAAACTCCATATCCAAATGAGTATACTGATCATATGTATATACACTAACATGCTGGTATGCTAATTATATGTAAAATAACATTTTAAAACCTTAAAAATGAATCAGAGGTTCGGAAATGTATGGTCAGGAACTCAATATCAGAGAATCGAAACAAAACCCAAATTCGAACTCAAAAATACAATGAAAATCCAATATATTGCAAACAAAAGGTTGGTAAATAAACTATTACATGTGTATGTGTCAACCATGCTGTATCGTATCCAAAAACAGGACACGAACGTGTCCAAAACCCAAACAAACTCAAACAGTGTAACAGGACAGCAATCATCGTGCACGTGTTCACTGTGTTCGTGGACACGACACGACACGAATTAAGACACGTGCTCGTGCACACGTATACGCCCACACTAGGGATACACACTCGTGTCAACACGAGGTGTCCACGTGAGGCGGGTCGCGTGTACGAGACACGTATCAGACGCGTGTTCTGTGCGCATTCAGTCTCAGTGCACGACCCGTGCGTGTGCAGTACGGGCTCGATAACTCACAAACCACTCCAACAAATCCTACAAAATTTTATAGGCTTGGTGTCAGTCATGTGGGGAGTCTCTATGTTAAATTTCGTGTCGTGAAGTGGCGTGTCCAGTGCAAACCAGGACACAGGCAGCAGGGCACTGCCCGTGAGTGCTGCGAGCGTGTTCATGTCCTATTTGGACACGAACACGGCTCGAAAACCAACTCAGTCCAGTTGCAAACTAATGTACACATATAAATCATCAAGTTTGTTCAAACACTTTTCAAAAATAACAAATAAAAATCCTTTGTGGCATTTAATCAAACACCTATACACACATCATAACACGTGTCCGATACGGACACGAAATGGGTCCACCAAGACACAAAACTAATTCCTACAGTTAGGGGACTCCTAGGGCTGTCCAAATATGCAAGAAAACTGGAATTTCATGGAGAGAATGAGAAGTTACCTATTGGTGTTCTTCTCCTAAAGAAGCTTCAAAATGGGGGATCCTTCATGCTAATCCCAAAGCTCCAAATTGTCCCAAATTTGAGAATGACCTCCATGAACAGAAAGTATACCTAAATTAGAACCTATTGCAATTTGTTTGAGGGAAAAAGGAGATCAAATAGAATTTCTATGAATTTCTAAAGTTGGGAAAATACCTCTTCCTTAAGCTTGTTCTTTCCTAAAAGAGGCTAGCCCTAAATGGAAGAGAGTATAAATAGGGGTGGGGTTCCCAATGTGGCTGGCCATAGTGGGTTAGGGTGAGGGTTTAGTGATGGGCTATGGGCTTGGGTCTCTATGAGCTTTAGGGCTAGTTATTGATTTAAGTTTTAATCACAAGTCATGGCTTATGACTTGAATCTAACTTAAGTCAAATAACCATACCATGGGTCAACTCTAGTCTAACTAGGGTTACATGACCTAACCAAGTCCAAACACAACTAGGGTTAGCTTCTAGGTTAGCCTACCAAGGTCATGGCTAGTCAAAGTCAACCTAGTCAACCCTCATTCAAACAATTCCAAAATAAATTCTAAAAATTCCCATAAATTCAAATAAATTATAATAAATCCAAATAACCCTAAAAATGTCAAAAATATCCTAGTCACATGGCTAGGCTCTAGGGTAGGCAGTATCTACTAATCACTAGCACAACACCAAAATCACAAGTCATAAATTTAAATAGTTTAAAATTAATTAAAAATCACTAAAAATTCTAATATGAAATAAATATCATTAATTAATAATTATAATTACAAAATTTCAAAATTACCCTCTTCTAGAAAACTGGGTGTTACACCATTGTCAAGAGACAAGGGGACGAGACCTTTACTTCGTGGAGGCGGGAGATTCTCAATCTCGAGAGTAGCTTTGGGAATAGGAATGACGCCATGTTGCACCATCTGTGGCGGGAGGTCACCAAATTGGACTGAGACCATATTTGCAGTAACAGTCTTCTCATCTTGTTGCAGAGTGACAACACCAGCGTTGACCAGCTCCTGGATTTTGCCTTTGAGCACATAACATGCTCGAGTGGGATGTCCGATGAACCTGTGATAGACACAGTATTTGGGATGATCAGTCTTACCGACTTCATCGGGCTTCTTTGCATCTTGAAGTTAGATTTTATTACTTTTGATCAAGCAATCAAAGATACTAGCAGTGTCATTCTCATCAAAAGAATATTCTACTTTAGGACGAGGTTCTCTCTGTGGAGGTGCAGAAGGAGTGGAAGTAGACGTAGGGGGAGCTATGTTAACCGCCAGAGATTCTTTGTTCTTGTTCAAATTGATATTCAAAGTTTTTTTTGCTTTGCGATTGTTCTGGCGATTGCCACCACCTGATGTTTGATGTTCATCCCGGTCGGGGTTAGACATCTGTACCCCTAGCTGCTTGAATTTGTCGGCGCTAACCTCAGCTGCTTTAGCGTTGACAATGAAGGATGGCCAGTCTTGGAACTGATTAGACCCCGTCCACATACTGATGATAGGCAACAGATTTGCCTTGCAGGTGTCTATGGTGACAGCAGCCGGAGTTCCAGGAGGTATTTTCAAAGCTTCCCGTCGGAACCTTTCAATGAAACTCTCAACAGTTTTATTATGTCTTTGTTTGATTTTGTTGAGGGCTGACATAGTTATGTCGTTGATCCCCTCATAAAATTGTTCCAAGAAGATTTGCTTTAAGCCAGAGAAGGAGGTGATACAACCATCAGGCAAGCTTCTATACCAATCGTATGCTACGCCAGCTAAACAGACGACAAATACTCTGGTAAAAAGAGCGTCATTTGGTTGAAGTTGGACAGTCATAACCTCAAAGTGGTTAATGAACTGACTGGGAGATGTGCTGCCATCAAACAGCGAGATGGTTGGGATCTTGTACTTCGGAGAAAATGGAACTTCCTTCCATTCGACTGGATAGGGTTGCTTAATCCCCAACCTTTGCAAGTTGTCTTTCTCTTTGAAAGCTTCAAACTAAGTCCGCAGGAGCTTCACAGCTTCATTGGCATCTTCCACTGATGTAGAAGGAGCAGGCTGAACCACGGTGTTAGGAGGAGGAACAGCATGATAAGTACTACCCCCAGCACCTGACTGACTGGGTGTAGGTTGGACTTGTACAGGAGGTACTTGAGTAGGTGCTACCCCCAGTCCAGCATTGACAGGCACCGACGATGCTATGATTTCAGGATTTGTAGGAGGTACAGTCGGTGGGACTGTATGCTGGGCCACTATGATGGAATGCATACTTGCGACCATTTCAGCCATGGTCTTCAGTTTATCTTCTAGTGCAGCTATTCTTTGTTCTTGGCTGGCTGAACTGGAAGCGTTGGGATCTTCATTGACAACATAAGCTGTCACTTCCCTGGGTACAGTGGAGGACACTGTTTGTTCTGAGCTTTCGCTGTATGCATCGTAGTCGGAGAAAGAATCATCTCCTGAGTGAAAAGGAAGAAAACGACCAGAAGGTGTCACGCCCCAGAACCAGAATACTGGAGAGCGGGGGCAGACATAGCCAGCTACGTATAACGGAATAGAATCCACACCGCTATACGGTCACGGCTGTCTAGATATGTGAGGGTTTCACTACAATCCATCAGTCTCTTAAGGTCATAAAATAGCCTATTGTCTCAATCTCAACCAACTAATAATAATCACAAGATATCAGATCTCCAAATATACAATTGTAAGGCGTCCCAAACATTACATATCCAGATGATCATGAAGCTAGTCGTTACAAAATGTGAGGACTAGCAAGAGTTCAGTCATACATGATCAACCTCCGGGGCTTGTCAATCATGTTACAGTCCCTAGGCAGACAATAAATAAGTACAATCGAGCTAACACTTGCTCGTTGGCTAAACGACTCAAAAGAATAATTTATAATATTACAGTGGAAGAACAAAAAAAACCCACTCGATGCCCTGGTTACGCCTAGTGACCACCATCGGGCTGGAAGACAGGTAGATTCTTTGCTGCTGCTCCGGTATCTGGCCATACAAAACCAGCTGGGTCAGACCCCAGGAAGAGCAAGTGCCATAAAGGAGGCCACAAAATAAGAACCAAAGCCAGCAAATTAGCACAATAATATAATTACATAATAAGAGACAGTAATTTAAGAAAAAGCATGATGGGTAATTATAAAAGACAATCTTGCATAGAATCACTAAAAGACAAGACATATGGAAAAGCATGACAGGATGATATACGATAAGATAACCATGAGACTATTCAGATAGCTAGGTTACAACCCGTAAACCAAACAAGGACCGGGGTTGTAACCCTTCGTCTGAACGGAACTTGGTTTCTCTCACCATTTATCGGCAAGATAAATATAAAAAATCAGGTCAAGTAACAATCTGGAGTGACAATCATTATAGTGACAATCTGGAGTGACAATCATTATAGTGACAATCTGGAGTGACAATCCTTCAATTATTCTGGTACAATCTTACAATCAATCAATTCTAGACAATACTATACTGGACTAGACTCCATCCAAGCAATTACGGCCAATCATTGCCTACGGCTTTCTACATTAACTAACTAGGGTTATCACAATCCTAGTTACTAGCAAGATGCAATGAGATGCTCCAAGTAGTCACAGGCCCTGCAGCTATCCAGATTATCCAGGCAATCATTATAGTGACAATCTAGAGAGTACAATGCATTATAGTGACAATAGAGTTCAATCATTTAAGTGACAATGGTGGGTGCCCCACATAATAGTAGGCTGAAAATGTGCCCTACTCGTCGGCAGGCTACAAGTCCAAACATTTGCGGCCGGGATAACGGGATTGCCTGTAACTGGGGAACATCTCTTCATGACTAGTGAATTATACTAATTATTAACCTTATTCCAATTCAGTAGGTACTCCTGACCGTGGTACTCAGGAGTCCCCTCCTAGACATGATGCAAGACATGACTTGATTATTTGTACAAGCACAATCGCCCACGGTGTCAGGATTAATTATACAGGTCATGTCATGTCAGGTAGCCGTCGCAACAGCTTTTCAAGATGTATCAGGTCAGGTTATCATATCAAGTGTACTGGTCAGGAGTGCGCCACGACGGGCCACTTATCAGATTATGCTCAATTATCAATTCCAAACATATCCAGTAAATTCCTGATTATCAAGTTCAGGACAAAAGGCGTAAGGATATAAAATGGGTTAAACAAGGGGTCAGGGGGCAGCGTACACAAAAGTCACGCACGCAAGGGGAGCTGCGTACGCGAAAAGTCACGCACGCTCAAGGGAGCAGCGTACATGAAAAGTCACGCACGCTCAAGGGAGCAGCGTACATGAAAAGTCACGCACGCTCAAGGGAGCAGCGTACATAAAAAGTTACGCACGCTCAAGGGAGCAGCGTACATGAAAAGTCACGCACGCTCAAGGGAGCAGCGTATATGAAAAGTCACGCACGCTCAAGTCTGCGTACGCACAAAAGCACGCACACAGGAGACACGCTTCCAACAGGAAGCGTATCCAAGGCTCAGTGGCGTAAGCTAAGAAGCTCTGCACACTGCTCACTGTCTTCTCCAAACAGCAAGAACACCATGATGAACCCAAAGCTTCAAAGCATCACAACTTAGCCATCCGAACTCCAAATCCGGATTTCCAAGGCTCCAACTGGAGTGAAACTGAATGCTCTTCCACATGGAAACATCAAAACCCATAAACATCCAACTAAAATAGATCAAACCATACAAAATCCAAAAATAGGAAAACTTAGATCTAGAGCAATGGAGACACCAAATCACAAAAAGCCAAGAACTAATGTTGATCACCATGTCCTAATCTTGCTAATAGACCAAGAAAATAGGGTTCTCATGTAGTGGCAAGATGCACTTGCCTATGGGTGGGGAGTTGTGGAGGAAGGAGAAGAAGAAGAAAATAAATGGTGGTGGTAATGAAGAGAGAGAGTGGTAGGTGGGAATTATAAAGAGGGGGGGATGTGGTGTGTTGAGGGTAGAGCATAGGCTATGGTGATCCAATACCTATTAAACCCAACCAAACCAACCCAAACCAATCCAAACCAATTAAAACCGAGCCATAACAAAACCCAAAATACGAGAAATACTAAAATTCCACAAGTTGAGAAAAATAAAATATATGCCAAAAATCAGATACGAGTATAAATACGAATTACGGGAAATGAGGGTGACAGAAGGATCTTGAAGATTCTTTTGATCGATTGTGTCTCGGCTTCGGGATCTGGTATGTTGGAATACTCCTTCAGAGGATTCTTGGAGTAGATCCAAATACCGTTGGCTTGGCTTGCGAGGCTTCCCGTGCTTAGAGCACTTCCTACCCCCAGTATCTCTGGAAGTCATGTTGACAGAAGCGTACAAAACTTCGTCTTCATCTTCTGACATTGGTTCAGAGTTTGGAAAGTTCAGACGATCGAAGACAGATCGTCTTGTTGTTTGACAACAACACTTGATGACAACTTTGTGGTTACAGTGATGTCCAAGTGATTGCACTGGGGATGTTGGGATGTTGTCCTATTTTTGCTTGAGGTGTTCTCGGAGGTCAGGAACAACAACGGGACGAGGAAAAGTTCGAGGGATATGTTCTTTGATAACATTCGGAACATGGTTCCGGTTCTTCAAATGTTTTATCCCTTGAGTATACAGGGAAGTACTCATTTTATTGGCATAGGTGTGCGGATTCTTGATCCTGGAAGTTTGCTTCTGATGATGTTTGGTTTTCGGTATTGGTTGTTTACGTTTCACCGAAGTTGGCCTTTTGAGATAAGTTCTTAAGTCAGCAAACTCACCCCCAAGGGTTTCCGTCCGAGATACCAGCAATTTTCCCTGTCTTGAACGGGAGATTTTGAGGGTTGGGAGATCTTGAAACTCTGCTACTGGAGTAGACAGAATACCTCTCTGATCAGTACAAGTTCTTTTAACATGGAGAGAAGAATCCTTGTTTGAAAGAATTTTTGTACTGACTGATGCCGAGGCACGTTCAGTGTGATCTTCTACGGTAAAGACCGAAGAAGACTGAGAAAAGACCAAAGGGCCTTTTTCTTTATTTTGGAAAGAAGGGTTAGCTAAAGAGCGTTTTCCTCTGTTGTCTTCCAAGTCAAGGGACGAGGAAGTTTGAGAAAAGACCAAAAGGCCTTTTTCTTTGTTCTGAAGAGTGGGAGGAATAGCCAAAAGACTACCCCCAGTGGATTGCGCAGGAGCAACAGGGTGCTTGAGAGGAGGAGCAAAGCTTTTCCCTTTGCTGTGAGAAGAAGAAAGATTAGCCAAAGGGCTGTCTCTCTTAGGTTGCGCAGACATAGTTTGCGCATGGGTGGATGGCGCACTGGCAGGTTGCTCAGGAGAGTCTTTGGCAGATGACTTTCTGGTTCTGGCCACAGACACTGTGGTTTGCGCATCAGAAGTTCTGGCCACAGAGTGTTTGGGGTGCCCTCTAGTTGCTAGAGTGTTGGTTTGCGCAGGAAGATTGGCAGCCAACTGCGCCAGAGGCAGAGGAGTTTTGCACCTTTATAGGACAGCATATGAAGTCTCTTGTGTACTGGCAACAGCAGATTGTGCAGCATTTGAAACAACAGATTGCGCACCAAGCTTGGTGGCAGAATGGATAGACTGCGCAGCATTCTTTGAAGCAGACTGCGCCACAGATTGCATAGCAGCCTTGGTGACAGAACTGCCAGACTGTGCAGCAGTCTTGGGGACCCACACAGGACGCACTTTGCTCATGGCAGAAGTTGTTGCAGTGTGGGGGGTGGTCTTGGAGTTGATCATGGCTTCGTAGGCCGTCTGGTTGACCTTCACAACCAGCGTCTTCTGCGTCTTCCCGATAGACGCAACGTCACATTGAGTTGTCACTTCCTCGTCGGAGGAGAAAGTCCTCCCCAGCAGAGTCGCCATTTTGTTTGCAAAAACAAAAGTATGAAACTTTATTGATACAAACTTTATAAAGATTACAAGAATTCTGGGAAAGTACAACTGTAGGAATCCAATCTAGAAGACGATTGCTTTATCCCTTGGACGATGTGAACTTTGAAGACGATAGCCTCTGAAGTTGAAGGCAAAAGCCTCGGAAGAATGCAACAGCACTTGGGCAAGAACTCCTGAACTCTCTGATATTTCTGAACTTTATGTCTGATCTCCTTGAATTAAGACTTGAAACTCTATTTATAGAGTTCTAGAAATAACTAATTTTTAGTTATTCTGAATGGCGCAAGTTGGACACATGGCATCATTTGATTGAAATGCGCATGATCGTGTGAAGACGGTTGCCACGTAACGAGCAATTGATGGCATGAATGCCACGTGTACTTTTGTCAGTTGTCATGATGAAGTGCGCCACATGAATTGTGCTGACTTCGGATTGCGTTGAGATGGATTGTGCGGGGTCGGATTACGCAGGCACTGGATTGCGCTGTATGTACAGCTGTCCAACTACCCTCGAGCGCTGTGCGGCGCAATAAACGAACAGTCTCCTCGTTCTTTGTGCTGTCAGCTGTCAGAAAGATTTAATTTTGTCAGATAATGATGACATTGCCACGTCAGCCTGTGCAGTTAAAAGTATGCGCAGTCTGATGTGCGCAATCTGAATGATGCGCAATCTGATGTCTGCACAGTTCATTTGAAAGTTGTATTTCTTGATTTTCATGATTTTGTTGATGGGTGCAACTTGATTTTTAGGACCTACAATCGCGTGTATATATCGCTTGTTTCAGGGGGCTCGGCCGCTCGGGCCTGTGAGAGCTTGGCTTGGGATTTGTAAGGCTCGGGTCTTGGGGGGGTTTCACTGCTATCAACTGGTACGAGGGTGTTGGGATGGGCCGGCCTGGCTTTGGCTGGGCTGGCCTGGCTTTGTTTGCCTAATTCCTTTTTTTCTTTTTCTTTTTTATATCTTCCACATATATACATACATACAAATTCATGTATACATATATATATATTAATACATACAAATACATGTATACGTATATATATTAATACATACGAATACATGTATAAATATATATATTAATACACACAAATACATATATATATATATATATATATATATATATATATATATATATATATATATATATATATATATATATATATATATATATATATATATATATATATATTAATACATACAAATACATGTATATATATATATATATATATATATATATATATATAATTAAAGCATATAGTCTTGTTTATACATATATATTAAATATATATACAATTAAAACATATAATCTTGTTTATACATATATATTAATCTAATTAAAACATATATACCATTCCCCTTAACATGTATATATATATATATATATATATATATATATAAATATATATATATATATATATATATATATATATATATATATATATATATATATATATATATATATATATATATATACACACACACATTTACCTATATATTAATCTATACATATACACATATATAATATATTCATATATATTCGTATATACATACACATATTTAATATTATATATTTATTTATACGCATATATATTATGTGTATATATATATATCTATATACACATACGCATACGCATGTATAATAAGAATAATATAGTAATAACAATAATAATAATAATAAGAGTAATATAATAATAACAATAATGATAATAATAATAATAACTATGGTAACAAAATGAATAAACCAATGTATCTTGTATGCATCCTGTTGCACCAAGTCTTTCTTTGGTCTGCCAACTCTTACAATTATTCTGCCACACCATTTGATATTAATGATAATACGTATAATTTACATATATCAAATTTCTAGAAATTATTTATAAAGTCTAATAATCACCATTTAAGTCAATTAAAATAATAAATAAAATACTTTAAAAAAATTCGGTAAGGGGAGCTACAGAACCGTCGGATGAATGTGTCGCTTCGTTGTTTCACGAATCTATGTCTATAAATAGAACAGAAGATTAGATTGAATGATCACTTTCACTTTTCAACACAAAGATGTCGTCTGGAAATGCATCCAAGAAGGCTGAGATCGCCCCGAAGGTTGAAGCGGACACTGAGGAACGTCCAATCGAGCCGGCCCAGCCAAAACAGACAGAGGCGGGCGAAGGTTCGTATGCACCCAAGCCGCCAAGGGACATCTTGGACTTTCTACTTGAACCAGGAACGACAGAGGAAGAAGAGGCCATGAGGATGGCTGCTTGCAAGTTCCTGGTGGGTTCGAGCAAGGATGTTCTCGGCTCTTTTGCCGATTATGTTTTTGAAAAGGACGGCAGTGGTCCTCGTCCTGTCTGTAAGAAGGACGATAGCGATCCTCGTCCATGATATTATGTAACATCGTTTATGATAAAATAAAATCAACCTTTATTTATGAACTGTCTGATCATATTTACATAAAATCCCTGTTACATTCATACATAGTATTTCTTAAGGAATTTGCCATTGATGGGCATCATTGCAACTCGACCGTCTAGCTCGAAAAGTTGATAGGCTCCATTTGAGAAAACTTTGCTTACGATATATGGACCTTCCCACTTTGCATCGAACTTGCCCTTGCTCATATGAGTCATAGTCATAGGACGTCTGACGGTTAGAACTAGTTCTCCTTTCTGAAAGACTCTGACTTTAACTTTGCGATTGAAAGTCTTCGAGATGCGGGCTTGGTATAACTCGATATGCTGTTGAGCCAATAACCTTTTCTCATTGAGTGCTTCTAATTTTTGAAGTCGAAGGAGATCGTTGTTCTCTGTAGTGAGCTCGTTGACGATGGCAATCCGCAGGGATGGGATCTGAAGTTCCAAAGGTAGAACTGCTTCACAACCGTACACCAGAGAGAAAGATGTACAGCCTGTGGAGTTGCGGACCGTAGTACGGTAGGCCCATAGATATTCTCCAAGCTTTTCACTCCAGTTCTATTTGTTAGTAGATACAAACTTCTTAAGGAGCTTGATGATAGTCTTGTTGAATGCTTCAGCTAAACCATTAGCAGCAGGATTGTAAGCTGTCGAAGCGACATTGTCAATCCGATGATCATCACAAAATGTGGTAAACTTTTGACTGACGAACTAGGGTCCATTGTCATGAATGATTCGTCGAGGTACACCAAATCTATAGATGACATGGTGTTTGACGAAGTTGATGACACTACTGGTCTTGACTTCAGCCAGAGGTATAGCTTCAGCCCATTTGGAGAAGTAGTCGGTTATAGCTAGTATGAACCGATGTCCTCTAGAAGAAGGAGGATTGATGGGACCTATAATATCCATACCCCAAGCTTCGAAAGGCCAGGAAGCCACAGTCGGATGAAGGAATTCCGACGGTTGATGGATAAAATCTGCATAGATTTGACAAGCTCGACATTTCCTTGCATATTCGATGGCATCAGATACCATAGAGGGCCAGTAGTAACCCATGCATCGGATACGATCTTGTAGTTTAGGACCAGGTTGATGCGCTCCGCAAACACCGTCGTGAGCTTCACGCAATACTTGTTTCGCTTCATCACCAGCAAGACAACGCAAGAGTAGACCGTCATAAGTCCGTCGATAGAGAGTCTTGGTGGTCTGATTATAGTAGAACCGGAGAGACCGTCGACGAATACTCGTAGCCTCCTTGGGATCTTCAGGGAGTATATCATGAACCACGAAGTCGATGAAAGGAGTTCTCCAATCTTCACTGATAACATTGGCTTCAGTAAGATTCCTGAACTCAATATTACGATTGTTTTCGATGCAGAACAATTCCCGATTAGAGACAACCACCACTTGTTGTCTTTTGATAGGGATGGCTAAGACTGTTGCAAGATTGGCCAAAGCATCTGCCTCAGTATTGCAAGCTCGGCGAACATATTCGATGAAGAAGGCTTTGAATGATGTAGCCATGCTGATTGCCGCTTCATGATAAGGTACTAGATCTTGATGACGAACTTCATGGGTTCCTCTAACCTGGTTAACAACCAACTTGGAGTCGCCATAGACTTCAAGATATTCGACGTCCAGTTGTTTAGCTAATTGAAGGCCAATGAGTAGAGCATTGCATTCTGCTACGTTGTTGGAGCAAGGTTCATCTAGGGAGTAGGCTCTTTGGATAGTTGACCCATCTGGAGAAACAAGAACAACTCTAACTCCTGCGACAATAGTACCATTTGGTCAGATCCTGGATGCACCGTCGAAGAACAGACGCCAAGTAAGAAATTCTTCAGAGATCATATTTGATTCCAGTGTCTCGTCTGGAATTTCATCATAAAGCTTAGATGTCTCTGGTATAGGATAAGCTGCTAAGAAATCTGCCAGCACTTGACCTTTAACAGATTTTTGAAGAACATATACCATGTCATATTGGGCTAGCAGAATGGCCCACGTAGCTAACCGAGAATTGAGTGTGCTAGGCTTCTTCATCAGTACCCGAAGAGGATTAACTCAGGAAATGACGTGAATAGTTTGGCCGATGATGTAATACCTCGTCTTTTGAACAGCGAACATAAGAGCTAAGCATTCTTTCTCAACCGGACTATAACGGTGTTCAGCACCAATTATAGTACGACTAAGATAGTAGATGGCTTGTCCATGGCCTTTTTTGTTCTTCTGGGCAAGTAGAGCACCCAATGAATGATCCATAGCACGGACATACATTAAGAATGGTATGCCCGAGATCGGTGGCACCAAGACTGGTGGGTTCATGAGATATCGCTTTATGTTATCGAATGCTTGTTGATATTTTTCGGTCCAAATGAAAGATACACCCTTCTTCATTAGCTGAGTAAATGGTCTGCAGCATCCAGACAGATTCAAAATGAACCTCCTGATGTACGCAAGTCGACCTTGGAATCCTCGTAGCTCTTTTAGGTTGCGTGGAGGACGCATCTCTTGAATGGCTTTGATCTTCTCGGGATCTACGTGTATACCCTTAGAGGTAATGACGAAGCCAAGAAATTTGCCACTAGAGACACCCAAGAATGACTTAGTGGAATTCATTTTGAGTTGATGTTGGCACATGAGATTGAAGATAGTTCTTAAATCCTGGATGTGATCTTCCTTTAGACGACTCTTGACGGCAGTATCGTCGACATAACATTCAACAGTCTTGCGAAGATGATCTCGAAAGATGGTACTCATAGCTCGTTGGTAAGTTGCACCCGCGTTCTTGAGACCAAATGGCATCATGCTATAGCAATAGACTCCGCGAGGAGTGCAGAAAGAAGTATATTTTTCATCTTCAGGATTCATCCGAATCTGATTGTATCCGAAGAATCCATCCATGAAGGATATCCTTTCAAACCCACAAGTGTTGTCGATCATGACATCTGTGATAGGGAGAGAAAACTCATCTTTTGGATAGGCTTCGTTAAGATCTTGAAAGTCGATACAGACTCGAACTTTGCCAGTTTTCTTCAAGACTGGAACAACGTTGGCTACCCAATCTGGATATTGTTCTTCTCTGATAAAGCCACAAGCGATGAGCTTCTTGACTTCATCGTCGATTGCGTCCATCATTTCTGGCTTGAATCGCCTTTGATGTTGTTTGACCGGCTTTGCATTAGGCAAGATATTCAATTTGTGAGTAGCAACTTTGGGATCTAAACCTGGCATGTCTTCATAACTCCAAGCAAAGACATCAATATATTCTCGAACAAGAAGAATTAATTTTTGCTTATCTGCCTCTGGAAGGTTCTTGCTAATAAATATTGGACGAGGTGATCCGCTTTCTCCTACGTCAATTTGAACTAATTGATCTTCGGTAGAAGGTTCTCGTTGTTCGAATCGGAGTTCCCATTGGGTATCCATTCGTTGAGCCCAAGGATCTGTTTCAGGACTTTCTTCGATGTCTTCATCATAACCTTCTGGAAGTTCGGCGGAGACCATGTTACAAGATACAATCAGCCGATGAACTTGACCAATGCTGGTGTCAGAATCCCATGATCTGGAATCAGAAGAATTAGAGCGCTCCTCACTATCGGATTCGGAGACTGTTGGAGATAAGACTGGAGGTGAAGCATATCCGAGACCTCTTTTTGTCCTGCTGTAGTATATCTCTGATTTTTCTTTCGGAACAACCGTACGGATAGGAGTTCTTCTACCCTTACCGTAGTTGAGGCCATTCTTGAAGTCATAACCCATCTTTCGGATGATGTCTTTTGATTGTTGACTATAATGACGAAGTTGGAGACGTCCTGTATCGTTACTTTTGCTATCATCCGTATAGCTGAATTTTTGTTCTGGCCCTTTACTAAAAAGTATTGAACTTTCGCCTCTCTTTCGAGAAGGGACAACAAAATATGAATCATCTGGGTGTTCGAGTAAGACTTCTGTTTGAAGAGACTGTACGACTCCCATTGTAAATGACTGAAAGCTATCTAATATATTCTAATAGCACTTAGCATGATAAATGACATCAGTATACTGAAAATGAGATACTTTTTCATTGATTTGTACATCTGTATTTACAACAGGACCTTTAGCCTTAGCAGACTTGGTCAGATTGATTACAAGAGGGGGAGAAGAAGAACGTGGAGGAGGATTGCTACGACGAAGGTCAATAATAAGTGGCTCAGAGGAGGTAAGCTCTCTTTTATCCTTGTTATAAGATAAATCAATAACAAGTGGCTCAGAAGAGGTGAGATGCCGTTTATCCTTATTACGACGTAGGTCGATAACAAGTGGCTCAGAAGAGGTGAGCTCCCTTTGATTTTGACCACCATTAGTTGGTTGCTTCTGGACTGGCAAGTGAATAGCCAGTGGTTTGGAGGACTGAGGATGAGAAATACGTTCTTTAACAGGTATGATGAGGGTGTCATTGGGCACTGTTTCTTGTTCTTCTTCAGTGTCCAGAGCCAGTACTACCTTCATGAACTCATCTTTATACATGCGAACATCGTTACAATATGCTTCGACACCTTTGAAGGGGTAAAGATCTGCAACCTCTTTTTGAACTTCTCCTTTGTCATCAATATATTTGAAACATTGATGGAGAGTCGAAGGAACAATGTTGTGTTCGTGAAGGAATGGTCTCCCCAAAAGAGTATTGTAAGAGCAACCATGGTTGTCTATAATATAGAAGGTCACCTTTGTACGAAGATTGCCTATTTGGAGTTTTAGGCGAATCTTGTCCAGAGGCTCACTTCTTCCTTGTTTGAACCCCAGGATGGTGGTGATTGTACCATAAAGACTATGTACTGGGATCTTCAGTGCATCTAGCATTGTCTTCGGCATGATGCTGAGTGCTGACCCTGGATCTATCAAAATACGATCGACTTTCATCGAGTCAACATATCCTGTATAGTATAGAGGACGGTCATGCCTATTGTCTTCCATCAGCATATCATCCTGTGTGAAGGTAATGTTTGGAATTAACTCCAACATACTGTGACAATGGAGGCAAGAGACACGCTCTGCTTTCGACTTTTTTAGAAGGGTTAGACAAGTTTCTGCTTGCATTAGAGCTTCACTCAGAGTTTCTCGAGTCTCTTTAGAGATGAGCAAGAGCTCGAAGATTGACAGCCTGGCCGATGTATTGGCTAGTTGAGCCAAGATATCAAAGTTATATGGCTTCTCAAGTCCAGAAGGAGACAACTTCTCCAAAGGTTTGTCGAAGCGGACTTATTGTTTGCTTTTGTCGGCTGCTGTCGGTTTGGAAGGAATGGGTTCTACAACCGGTGAGGATGCAGAAGGGATGTCCTCAGCAGAGACAGGTTGCACTGGAGCAGACTCAGAAGAAGAAGCAGGGTTTTTTTAATTTTCAGGAACTTCCCGTAGGTAGGCTTTCCCTGACCTGGTGCCCAGCAGGATTTCCTCTTCAACTATGGGGTCAAAAGACACCATATTGCAGATCTTTGTTATGCCCTTGGAGCGGTCTTTTTGCTTAAAAGGAGCCTTGAAGTCAGAAACAAGATCCGGGTGGATCCACATAATCTTGCCATTATCAAGGGATAAGGGGACGAGACCTTCACTCCGTGGAGGAGGGAGATTCTCGATCTCAAGAGTGGCATTGGGGATAGGGATGACACCATGCTGTACCATCTGTGGAGGAAAGTTATCAAACTGTACCGAGACCATATTTGCGGTAACAGTCTTCTCATCTTGTTGAAGAGTGACAACACCAGCGTTGACTAGCTCTTGAATTTTGCATTTGAGCACGTAACATGCTCGAGTGGGATGCCCAATAAACCTGTGATAAACACAATATTTGGGATGATCAGTTTTACCGACCTCGTCAGACTTCTTCGGGTCTGGGAGTTGGAGCTTATTGCTTTTGATCAAGCAATCAAAGATGCTCACGGTGTCATTCTCGTCAAAGGAGTACTCTACTTTCGGACGAGTTTCCCTTGGTGGAGGGACAGAAGGAGTAGAAGCAGACGTAGGTGGAGCTACGTTGACAGCCAGAGATTCTTTGTTCTTCAGATTAATATTCAAAGTTTCTTTACCATTGCGGTTGTTCTGGCGATTACCGCTACTAGCTGTCGGGTGTTCATCCCGGTCGGGGTTAGACATGTGTACCCCCAACTGCTTGAACTTGTCAGCGCTAACTTCAGCTGCTTTAGCGTTGACAATGAATGATGGCCAGTCTTGAAATTGAGTTGACCCTGTCCACATGCTGATGATAGGCAAAAGATTTGCCTTGCAGGTATCTATAATGACAGCGGCCGGAGTTCCAGGAGGCATCTTTAATGCTTCTCGGCGGAATCTTTCAATGAAACTCTCAGCGGTTTCATTATTTCTTTGTTTGATCTTGTTGAGGGCCGACATGGTCATGTCGTTGATTTCCTCGTAGAATCGCTCCAAGAAGATTTGTTTAAGACCCGAGAAAGAAGTGATACAGCCATCAGGCAAGCTTCTGTACCAATCATATGCCACACCGGCTAAACAGCCGACGAATACCCTGGTAAGAAGAGCGTCATTTGGTTGAAGTTGAACAGCCATTACCTCAAAGCGGTTAATGAACTGACTCGGAGAAGTGTTGCCGTCAAACAGCAGAATTGTAGAGATTTTGTACTTTGGAGGAAATGGGACTTCCTTTAACTCAACTGGATAGGGTTGTTTGATCCCCAATCTCTGTAAGTTGTCCTTCTCTTTGAAGGTCTCGAATTGAGTGTGCAAGAGTTTGACAGCTTCATTAGCATCCTCCGATGATGCAGAAGGAGCAAGCTGAGTGTTAGGAAGAGGAACAGCGTGATAAGTACTACCCCCAGCTCCTGACTGACTGGGTGTGGGTTAAACTTGTACATGGGGTATTTAAGGAGATACTACCCCCAGCCCTGCATTGACAGGTACCGACAATGCTATAATCTCAGGATTTGTAGCAGATGTGGTCGGTGGTACTGTATGTTGGGCCACGATGATAGAATGCATACTGGCGACCATTTCAGCCATGGTCTTCAGCTTATCTTCCAGTGCAGCTATTCGTTGTTCTTGATTAGCCGAACTAGAAGCATTTGGGTCTTCAGTAACAACATAAGCTGTCACTTCTCTAGGTACAGTAGAGGACACTGTTTGTTCTGAACTTTCGTTGTATGCATCATAATAAAAAAAGGAATCATCTCCTGAATGAGAAGTAGGAAGATGAACAGAAGGATCTTGGAGAAGATTCCTTTGACCGATTGTGTCTCGGCTTCGGGATCGGGTATGTCGAAATACTCCTTCGGAAGATTCTTGGAGTAAATCTAAGTACCGTTGGCTGGGCCTGCGAGGCTTGCCATGTTTGGAGCATTTTCTACCCCCAGTGTCTCGAGAAGCCATGTTGACGGAAGCATACAACACTTCGTCTTCATCTTCTGACATAGGTTCGGGAGTTGCAAAATTCAGACGATCGAAGACAGATCATTTTGTTGTCTGGCAACAGCACTGGATGACAACCTTGTGATTATAATGGTGTTCAAGTGGTTGAACTGGAGGTGTCAAGATATTGTCCCGCTTTTGCTTGAGGTGCTCTCGGAGATCAGGAACAATGACGGGACGAGAAGAAGTTTGAGAGATATGTTCTTTGACCACATTCGGAACATGGTTCCGGTTCTTCAGATGCTTTATCCCATGAGTATATAGAGAAGTACTCACCTCATTAGCATAGGTGTCAGGATTTTTCATCCTAGAAGTTTGTCTCTGATGCATGTTCATCTTCGACATTGGCTGTTTGCGTTTCGCCGAAGTTGATGTAGACCGAGGTCTATTGAGATAATCCCATAGATCAGCAAACTCACCCCCAGGGGTTTCTGTCTGAGATACCAGTAATTTTTCTTGTTTTGAGCGGGATATCCGGAGAGTTGGGAGATCTTGGAATTCCGCTACCGGAGTAGGCAGAATACCTTTTTGATTAGTACATTTCCCTTTGGCAGGGAGATAAGAACTCTTGTTTGAGAGAGTTCTTGTACTGATTGGTGCCGAGGTACGTTAAGATTGATCTTCCATGGTAAAAACTGGAGAAGACTGAGAAAAGACCAAAGGACCTTTTTCCTTGTTTTGTGAAGAAGGGTTGGCTAAAAAGCATTTCCCTCTATTGTCTTCCAAGTCGTGGAACGAGAAAGTTTGAGAAAAGACCAACGGACCTTTTTCTTTGTTCTGAGGAGGAGGAGGAGGAACAGTCAACAGACTATCCCCAGTGGATTACGCTGGAGCAACAGGGTGCTTGGGAAGAGGAGCAGAGTTTTTTCCCTTATTGTGAGAAGAAGGAAAATTAGCCAAAGGGCCATCCCTATTAGACTGCGCTGGAACAGCTTGCGCAGAGGTTGAAGTGGCAATAGGCGCATTGGCTGATTGTGCATGGGAAGCTTTGACAGATGGCCTTTTGGCCACAGAAACTGTTGTTTGCGCAGCAAGAGTTCTGGCTTCAGTGGATTGCGCAGGAGGGAAGGAGGTCACCAACTGCGCCAGGGGGAGAGGAGTCTTAGACTTTGCCATAGCAGCGTAGAAAGTGGCTTGTGCGGCAGCAAGGGGAGCAGTACACTGCACATGAGCTCTGGCTTGCGCTTTGGTAGCGCGGGTGGTGTTTTGCGCAGAAGCAGACGTGGCCAGTGGCTCCTTAGCAGCAGAGACAGCAGGTTGCGCAGATGATTGCGCAGAGGACTTTGGAGTCTATACTGAACGAACCTTGCTCTTGGCAGAGGTTGCAGTGCGACGAGTAGCCCCGAAGTTGATCGTCGCCTCGTAGGCAGTCTG
Source organism: Iris pallida (assembly GCA_029216955.1). Taxonomy (NCBI): domain Eukaryota; kingdom Viridiplantae; phylum Streptophyta; class Magnoliopsida; order Asparagales; family Iridaceae; genus Iris; species Iris pallida. Next base: position 8,858,830 of record JANAVB010043216.1, read on the forward strand.
GTTGACCTTTACAACCAGCGTCTTCTGCGTCTTTTCGATAGACGCAGCGTCACATTGAGTTGTCGCTTCCCCGTCGGAAGAGAAAGTCGTCCCCAGCAGAGTCGCCATTTTGTTTGCAAAAAACAAAAGTGTTCTTTTTATTTCATAAACTTTGTAAGAAGATTACAATTAAATTCTGGGAAAGTACAACTATAGGAATCCGATCTGAAGACGATCGCTTTATCCCTTGGACGATGTGAACTTTGAAGACGGTAGCCTCTGAAGAAAGCAGCAGCACTTGGGCAAGAACTCCTGATCTCTCTGATGATTGTGAATGATCTGATCTTCATAATGAAGGACTTGAAACTCTATTTATAGAGTTCTGAAAAATAACTAATTAGTAGTTATTTCTGAATTGCGCAGGTTGGATTGCGCAGGCATTGGACTGCGCAGACAGCGAACTGCGCTGGCAGTTATTCGATCGTGGCTCAACTGTATTAGACGTGTGGCATTGTTTGATTGAAATGCGCATGGTGGTGTACAGACGGTTGCCACGTGGTGAGCAATTGATGGCATGTAGGCCACGTATAAAATGTTAGTTATCTTGATGGATTGTGCCGATTGAACTGCGCTGGGATCGAACTGCGCTGCAAAGGATCTGGCAGACTGCGCTTCAGTTGGGCTGGCAGATTGTGCTGGCTGTACAGCTGTCCTCGAGCGTTGTGCTGCACAAGAAATGAAAGGACTCCTCGTTTATCGGGCTGTCAGCTGTCAGAAGATCAAATTTTTGTCAGGTAATGATGACGTTGCCACATCAGCTAGCGCGCTTGGATGTTAGCGCGGTTCGGCCTGGCGCAGTTGATTTGTTGCGCAGTCTGTCTCCTGCACAATTCATTTGAAGGGTGCACAATTTGATTTTCATTGCTTTTTTGATGGGTGCAACTTGATTTTTAGGACCTACAACTAGGTGTAGTGCTTTGCCAGTGGAAAGTGGGAGTGGAAAGTGGGAATAGGCTAGAGGTGGAATTGAATGAACTTGGTCAACCCATTGGGAAGAACTAAAAACATCTATCAACTTTTGTAGGATATTTAACACGTGAAATGGTGTCGATACTATATGATGATTGGAGACATGTACCTAATGAGAGCAAAGAATATTATTGGCAAGCAGTTACGGTAATCTTTTAGATCTTACAACTTAAAATACAGTTTGCTTCTACTTTATTGCTAATAATTATTTTTGACCTATTGTACTTGTAGCAAAATGTAAAACCCCTAAATTTTTACTATATTTTTAGTACTGATTTTTTTTTATACGTCGCAAGGTCGTATTGTACGTCGCACGGGAATTTACGTTTTCGTATTTACTCGTCGAGTGCGAATATGGACGAGGTACATATTTCTAGAAAAATAGTTTTAATTTTATTGTCGTTGATGGTCTCAAAATAATATATATAATAATTATTTTATTAAAAAGTTATGAAAAGTATCTATCGAGATTGACAAAACTTATTATTTTAATTATTTATAAAATACTATCTTATTTTAATAGTGGTAAATTAGAAAACTAGATTTATGAGAATATACTACTCGTGTAAAGCACATGAAAAATTATTTCATGTATATTTTCAAATTTTATTTTTATTATTTATAATAAATTATTTAGCAAGAAGGTATTTTAAATATTTGAATATTTATGTTTATTTTCAAAAAAAATTATCTAAATTATTAAAAATGTATTTTAAAGAGATATTTCCTACTACTGTTTAAAATATTTATTCTCATTTCGGAATTATTATGCTATTTAAATAAAAAGGTAGTTTGAATTTTTTTCTATTAATACTTAAATATTTATTCTAATTTTTGAAATTAATTATTTCTATTATTTATCAAAAACATATTTTGAAATTAATTATGGTAATTTAAATAATGATTGGATTTTGTTGATTTAAGAAAAGTTTATCTATACTTATATCGAATTTGGAGTTGATCGATTTGGTTTTAAAGTTCAATTTAGAATAAATATGCAAATTATCTATATCTAAGCTAATTTAGATTTAATTGGATTTAAACTAGATTGAGATTGGATTTGATTGAATTAATTTATTTAAATTAATATGCGATTTATCTATGGGGATTTTAAATCAACCCTAGTCCTTATCCTAATGGGATTCCCACCTCCTATAAAAGGAGAGAGTACTTGCCCTCTCTTTCTCCATAAAAAACTACAAACCTCACCAACTCTACATCCAAACTGTGCACCGTGTCCGTGTCCGTGCCTTTCCCATCCACTATTATTTTCTTTTACAAATACATTATCTTCATCGCGTCCGACACACCCGGACGCATCTCCTCGTCACCATCATCGTGTCGGACACACCCGACACGTCCTGACAACATCCCTAACTCAACCCAAATTCCTAACCTAACCCAGCCGTTGCCACCTCGCCTCCTATTGTCTCCATCGACCCGAAGCACCAACCAAACCCAGTCACCACCGTCACCGTCATCGCCACCGCTGCAACCATCCTCCCCGTGCCGTCAACCCCGACAAATCAACCCAAGAAAATCACCACCACCTGACATCATCATCCCACTGCCGCACCACCCACACCACCCAGGCCGGACGACCAGCCCCTGTTCCACACCTCCGTCGCCAGCACCAAAAACTGAATTATCGTTCCCGCCGGCCGTCCGCCACGAGTCCAGACCCCAAACCACCCCACAAACCTAGCAAAACCCATCCTCCCCACGCACTCGACCGAACCTCGGCAAAAACCTGACCCACACAAACCACCAAAATCACCACCCGAAGGAAAACAAAGAAAGAAGAACCATACCCAACCTCGCCGCCGACGAGAGCCGGATCTGTCGATCGTCGACGACTCCGCGTTCCCTGCCCCATCTGAGACTAGGCGAGCGCCGCCACCACCTCCACCACTCGAGCTAACCGTACCCGTCCGCAAATGCCGTGCCTCCACCTCGAGCGCCGCAAGACCCCAGCTCGATCCTCCTCCGCCGAGCCGGCCATATCCCCTCCTCGGCGAAACCTACTCTGCCGCTCTGCCCCGGAGTCGCCCTCGCCGAGCCGTGGCAGCGCTCCTCTCGCCGCGCTGGATCGTCTCCGCCGAGGACCAAGACCCCTCTCCGCCCCCTTTCCTTCCATTCCCGATCTCTTCTCCGCCCGAATCCTCCGACCATCTGTTCCCTCCGCGCGCCCGTCTGAGCCGCCCAACCCCTTCTCGAAACCCCTCTCCGCCCGCGTCGGCGTCAGCCACCGGCCGCCCGTCGGCCTCTCCCCGTTCCTCCGTGCACCGCCCGCTCGAACAAACCCCCGTCTGCTCCGATCCCCCTCTCCCCTCTGTTCCTCGATTTCCCTTCCTCCTCTCTGATTTCTCCCCCTTCTCTGCTCTTCCCTCTCTCTCTCTCACTGTGTGGTAAAAAGTAGGAATTAGGAGTTTCTTTTATTTTCTTATTTTTTATTTTTTAACATTATTATTATTATTATTATTATTATTATTATTATTATTATTATTATTATTAATCACCATCATTATTACTAATTTAATTTACTAATTTAATATATGTATATACTGTTGTTATTTAATTTATTTTGTGTAAAATAATGGTATACCAATACATTTTTAATAATATTAGGGATATATCCATTAGTTTTACTAACATTCCTAATATTGTTATATTTCTAAAATAGATTCTTGCATTTTTCCTACGATTTTTATAAAGTATACTAGCTATTTTCTTTCAAACCTAATTTGGCCTTAAAAATATATTATTATATAGTTCTTAATCAAAATAAAAGTTTTGAGCCTAAAAATATCTTGGACTAATAAAATGTAGTTTTCAAAATTGTTATATATAAATTATACTCAAGTAGTTACATAAAAATATTATTGCTATTTTGTTATGGCTTTTGCCTAAACATGTATATATTTTGTATTGCTAAAAATAAATGTATAAATATTATCCTGCATTTGGTTTCAAGACGGATTTAGAAAACCCTAAACATATTATTGATTATTTCTTTCTATTTAAAGCCTTGACCAAAATAATTACTTTTGACTAGCCCTAAAATATTTTCTTGATTTTTTTAATTAAAATTTTAACTAACAAAATGTAGTCCAAATTGTCGTACATATTTTCAAGTATGTATATAAAATATTTTTACTGAGTAAATTATAGTTTTCGACCTAAAACGATTTTTACTTATAAAATATTTTGGGATAATAAGATATACTTTTCAAGGATTATAAATAGTTTTCTAAAATCATATCTATATTATTTATCAAACTCTCTTCGATTAACATCCAGTCCATGGCTAGTCCCACAACCCCTATTCCATTACCAACTTTGTACTTCATTATGTCGACGTAGGGGCAGCGGGGGCGGCGGGGGGCTTTGCTTCTCTCTCTCTCTCTCTCGCGGTGTCGACGTAGGGGCAGCGAGGGCGGCGGGCTTTGGGGACATTCGGGGGCTGGGCGGCTGTCTTGGGACGGGGGCGTCGGGGGCTGGGCGGCGGGCTTGGGGCGGGGGCGTCGGGGGCTGGACGGCTGGCTTGGGGCGGGGGTGTCGGGGGCTGGGCGGTGGGCTTGGGGCGGGGGCGTCGGGGGCTGGGCGGCGGGTTTGGGGCGGGGGCGTCGGGGGCTGGACGGCGGGTTTGGGGCGGGGGCGTCGGGGGCTGGGCGGCGGGCTTGGGGTGGGGGCGTCAGGGGCTGGGCGGCGGACTTGGGGCCGCGGGGGGCTTTGCTTCTCAAATTCATCTGAGTTTATATATTGGCTAACTAATGTGTTATCCATATTGGGTGTTATCCATTAGTTTGGTGGTGTTTGGATTAGTAAATGTGAATATGGAGTTTGGGTTCATGGTGTATATGTTCACTGTGTCATGGACAGTGCGAGTTCTTCATCTACATAAGTCACTGAATAAGTAAAGTTTTTCCTGGAGTTTGGACATTCGCTTCACCAAAGTCACTGAATAAGTGAAGTTTTTCCTGGAAAACCGACCCTTAGAGTGTATCAGTTGTGTGATTCTATATAGATGTATATATCTATACATCTAACTGTGATATACATATATATGTGTATGTGTACTTTAGAGAGTGAGGAATGAAGGCAGGCCTACCATGCCTATTAGCATGCAGGACGGCTTGGGGTGTAATATGTGAGTGTAGACATGGTAGGAATTATAGGTAATTAATGCTAGTGTAACTAGACTAAGGTAGTGCTTGCTAGATAGTAAGGACACTCTAGTATCCTAACCAAGTTAATTTTAGCCTAGATATTTAGGATATAGCTCCCATATCCTAGAAGTGGACTCTTGCAATTTAGAAATAGATAGATTGACTCAGTTTGATTAATTGACCTATAATGACTCTAAAACTTGATTTGCTGCTGTAAGCATACAACACCACAAAAATATTTAAGAACTCGTCAAGTTGAACCGTGTATAACATGCTCGACGCATAAGAGGAATCATTTCGATTTAGTGGACTATCGAAGAATCGGTATCGGACTATCGGTATCGGTATCGAACTATCGGACTATCGGTATCGGTATCGCTAGCGGACTATCATACTATCGCACTATCGGTATCGTATCGCACTATCGGTATCGGACTATCAGTATCGGTATCGCACTATCGGTATCGGTATCGAACTATCGGTATCGGTATCGGTATCAAGCTATCGGTATCGAACTATTAGTAACAACTGTACTTAGATTTTTCTCTTCTCGAGCTAGAATACCAGCGGATCCACCAGTTACATGATTATATACTAATTCTGTTTAGTTTGTCTTACTATATAATTTTTTACATCCAATCTGTGATGGATCGTTATTTCGTTGATCGTACATGGATGTACAAACGACAACACGTGAGCAAAATAGGTGTAAATGACGATTTTCAGGCAGGCATGGAAGTGTTTCTTAAGTATGCCATGAGCAAAGCTTAGTTTATGGACGGTAACAAAATCAAGTGTCCATGTCGTAATTGTCGCAATAGACGTTACGAAGAAGTGGTGAGTGTAAGAGATCATTTGACCCGTAAGGGTTTCGTACGTGATTACGACCTGTGGTCATCGTAAGGTGAACTATATGCGGAAAGACAGGTTGCGAATATTGCTACTTATGCTTTTGATGATAATGCTGCAGCGGATTTTGTCGTCGATGACGACGAATGCTCCGTTGATTATGGAGACGTGCAGAACCTTGCACGAGATATGGTGTACGACGCGGCATGGCCTAATTTTGATCCGGAGGATCCTAATCCCGAGGCGAAGGAGTTCTATGATATGTTTCAGGATGCTGAAACTTCTTTATATCCTGGTTGTGAGCCACATTCCGTACTGTCAGTGACGATGCGGTTGTTGAACATAAAGTCCGATTTTAACTTGCCACAAACTTGCTATGATCGGATTACACAACTAATGAAGGAGGTGTTACCGAAGGAATCAAAAGAGCTTCCAAAAAACTTCTACAAGTCGAAGATGATGGTCCGACAACTGGGACTGGGGTACGACAAGATAGATTGTTGTCGCAACGGATGCATGTTGAACTACAAGGAGAACGAGGATGTAGAAAGTTGCAGCTTCTGTAATGCGGATTGTTACAAGCAAATCAGGGGAAAAGAAAAGTCAACTAGAAAACGACGTCCTTACAAGTATATGCATTACTTGTCGATCATGAAGCGCTTGCAGAGGATGTATGTCTCAGAATACAGCAGAACACATGACGTGGCACAACGAAGAACGCACAAAGGACGATGGAGAATTGTGACATCCTTCGGATGGAGAGGCGTAGAAATATTTCGATTTTTGCCATCCAGATTTTGCTGCAGAGCCTAGAAATGTACGCATGGGGCTATGTTCTGATGGATTTGCCCCTTTCGGGCAGTCGGGATCTCAATACTCCTGCTGGCCGGTCATTCTGACCCCTTACAATCTGCTACCATGGATGTGTATGAAGACTCCTTATATGTTCTTGACAGCTATCATACCGGGTCCCAAAAATCCGACGAAGAATATCGATATATATTTACAGCCGTTGGTGGATGAGCTGGAACAGCTGTGGGAGATCGGCGTCACGACCTATGATATTTCCAGGAAACAGAACTTTCAGATGAGAGCTTCACTGATGTGGACAATCAATATTTTTCCTGCATACGGTATGCTGTCGGAATAGAGTACTCACGGCACCCTGTCTTGTCCGATATGCATGCAAAATAGTAAGGCGTTCCGCCTTAAGCATGGAGGAAAAACTTCTTTCTTTGATTGTCATCGTCAATTTCTGCCCGCGAGTCATCCTTGGAGAAAGAACAAGGACGCGTTCAGAGCTGGAAAACAAAAATTTTCTCATCCGCCTGCCAGATTGTCAGGATACGATATTTAGGAAGATGTAAAGGACTTGCCCACTGTAATGGAAGATCCATCGAACAATCGTGTCGATGGGTTTGGACAAACCCATAACTGGACCAAACGGAGTATCTTCTGGGACTTGCCTTATTGGAAAGATAATCTTATAAGACATAATCTTAATGTTATGCATATCAAAAATAATGTGTTCGATAATGTCTTCAATACCGTCATGGATATTAAAGGAAAGACGAAGGACAATCCAAAAGCAAGACAAGACATTGCCGAGATATGCAAGCGTCCTTATCTGAACTTGATACAAAGGGGAGCTGCTGGACAATTAAGTAAGCCGATAGCACAATACACATTGAGCAAGAAAGATAGATTAATAATCTGCAAGTGGGTATCTACTTTAAGATTTTCCGACGGCTATGTGTCGAATTTGTCTAGATGCGTTGATCTCAATGAACGCAAGCTAACGGGAATGAAGAGTCATGACTGCCACGTGTTTATGGAAAGATTACTGCCCATTGCTTTGAAAGAGTTGTTGTCTTCTGCTGTATGGGTTCCGTTGGCCGAACTATCAATATTTTTTAGGGATATTTGTTCAACTAAGTTGACTGTGCAACACATGGTTGAACTTGAGGAGAAGATTATCTTAACAATTTGCAAGTTGGAGAAAATATTTGTTTACAGGTTTTATTGCCTGAAACAACACTCACTCATGAGAGTGTTCGTTATCTGACATTGGGACCGAAGAAGCAAATAAAGACTTGGCCAGGCTATGTCGTTAATGGCTTCAGGTTTAAGTCAACTCAGAATGCTATAAATGTCGAATTTATCAATGACGGCATCAGTACCAAGGATTCCGGTGTTTGCATAAGAGGCACCATCTATGACAACGAGCCGGACTTTGACTATTATGGAGTACTTCGGGATATTGTAGATTTACAATATACTGACCCATATGATATGCATATTGTGATGTTCAAATGTGAGTGGTTCGATACGACACCAAATATCGGTTGGAGAATCGATAAATAATTTGGATTCGTCGATATAAATCATCGTAGGAGGTATAGAGGGTCCGATACATTTGCGATAGCAAATCAGGCTGTTCAAGTCTATTATATAAGCTACCCAAGGCGTCGTAGAGATCGATTTGACTGGTGGACAGTATGCAAGATTAAATCTAGAAATATATTCAACGTTGGAGACCAGGCATACCAAGAGGACCAGATCGAAAAGTCCCAATACTTGGGACAACACTCAGATACAATGGATGTTAAAGATATTATTGAGAAAAATAGAGGGGAGGAAGAGGTTGATACACAAGACTTAGCTGTCAACCAGGGGAGAAAGAGGCGTCTTGTCCCAAATATTGAGGCAGAAGAAGAAGAAGAAGAAGAATTTGATGGGGATGAGGATACAGATGAAATCGACGATGAAGATAAGGATGAGGATGAGGATGAGGATGAGGAGAAGGATGATAAAGACGAGGCCGATGATGAGAACGAAGACGATGATTAGGTTAAATATTGTTGCATATTAAAAACACTTCCAATTACGTGAATTAAGTTTGACCTCATAAAAGCAATTACGTGAATTCATATTTTTTCATTCGATTATTTACTTATTGCAGATGGCACTCCTAGTCTTTTTCGTCGCGGCGGCACTCGTCTCCCTACTGGTGGTATGTATATTTTAGTTTAGTTTTTTATATTCATTTACACTTTTATATTGTTAATTATGTTTATGTGTTCTATTTACAGGTCATGATGGCTGGCCGTGGTCGTCATGGTGGTGGTGGTGGTGGTAGTGGTGGTGGTAGTGGTGGTGGTGAGGGTCGTGGTCGTGGTCGTAGTGGTGCTGGTGGTCGTGGTCGCATTCAAAATTCCCGGGATGTGACCCCATCGAGCGACCCCGACCCGGAGAGTACCCCGGGCACAGACGCATCCCGCCCTCGATCGACCACTTCATCGAGACATGAGTCCGGATCTGCTAGCGGATCCGTTCCGCTATCGGAACCACCAGCAGCGGATCCACCAGTGGATGCTCCAGTTACTGCACAGTGGGCCCCGGAGTACCCCCATACTCGGTTCCATCCGGTTACTGGGGAGTACATGCGCAGACCTGCGGATCCTCCGACGGCACCAGAGAGGCCGAGAGGCGAGTTCCGACGAGAGCTATGGCCCGCGGGGACCTCGTAAGTAAATTTAAGATAATTTATTAAATTTCTTTCATTTATTCAAGTTAATAATCCAGTCGTTTCTTCTTTGTAGGTTTTTTCCGTTTAATGTTGGCAGGGCTCTTGGAGAAATTATCAGGGCTAACTTCCATGCTCCCTACCTCAACTTTTCGTCAGTGCCCCTAAACGTGAAGTACGTCTGGCTCGACGAGTTCAGGGTATATATCTATATCTTCTGGTTAATTATTAGTTACTCTTTAATCAACCATTTTTTAAATTACGTGATAATTGAATTTCTATGTTAGACAACGTACTGGTGGCCCCCCCCATCGCGAGGACGCGGTCCGCAGGACCTACAGAAGCGCTGTCTCGAAGAAGATACGGGATATGATTCATGACCTGAAAATGGGATATACGAGGCCGAATTGGATCCGACAGGAGTATTATGAGGACCTCTTAGGTATGATGGATACCCCTGCGTACAAGGAGAAATCGGAAAAGGCGAAGGCGAACCGACAGGCCGCGGGCCTTCATACGGAGGATCAAGGCCCCACGCAGCGACGCTTACAGATCTGGTAAGATACCGTAAATTTATTTCACTATCGAATTAGGTATTATTAATTAAAGGAGTTAATTAGGTTCTACGAAAATTTTGTATGCAGACCCAACGGGCGGTGAAGGAGGGAAGGGCGCCAGAATCGATCACCATGCACGACGTGTTCCAGCATACGCACAAAAGACGGAAGGACGGGAGCTTCGTCGACGAGAGGGCCAAGAAGACTGACGTAAGTACTTATGTTTATGAGATTTATGTTAGAATTAAAAGTATTCGGACTATAACTTAGGTAAACTTAGGATTCACACTTAACTTAGTGAAACATAGGATTTAGATTACAACTTAGGTAAATCTTATAATATAAACACATTCATTTGATAGGCTGCGTATCGTGATGCCCTTAGTCGGGCTCAGTTAACTGACACCGAGGATGTCGGTTAAACGACGCCCGCCCGGACGCCCTCTTCTTTGGCCGCTCGCAACGACTTGTTCGTAGATACCGTCGGCAGCTTTAAGAAAGGGCTCCTGTACGGACTCGGCTCCCTAGGATCATTGCACATGGCGACGCAGAGATTTCTACCGACATTGCCTCCTCCCGTGGCCCCGACAGACGATGATGTTAGGTCGCAGCTTACGCAGCTGCACGAGGCGGTGTCATCCTTGCGGGAGCAATTTGCCACGTACTTTCCGCCTCCGTCTGCTGCTGTCGGTCCGTCTGCTGATGGTGTTGGTCCGTCTTCTACTGGTCCATCGACTGCTGGTGTCGGTCCTTCTTCTGTGGGTCATCTTTCTTTCAACCCTGATGCCCCCTGTGGTACCGCCTACGACTGTGACGTCACTCCTGGATCTCATGTCGCCAGAGCAGCTACGCCGACTTCCGAGCAGTATCTACAACGGCTTGCCGCCGTACCTAGTGGAGGAGTATATTCGTCGGTCGCAGCTAGAATTACCACCACCGGACAATCGACCTCCTCCTTCTTCTTAAAATATTATATTAAGAAAATTTGGAATATTTGTGGCAATTTTGGATTAATTGTGCTATAATCGGATTATATCGACGGATATTATGTTACTCTTCGGGATACATTTTCTATAATTTGGTTTGGTCTGTGATTCTTGGATAATTGGTGTGCATTAAATTCGTATGTGCATATTTGGTCTATGTGATTCTTGGATAATTGGTGTGCATTATATATTTGGTCTATATGATTGTTGGATAATTGGTGTGAATTATATATTTGGTCTATGTGATTGTTGGATAATTGGTGTGCATTATATATTGGTTTGGTTTATGCATATTTTTATGAACAGAAAAATGCTGCAATTTTTTTCCAAAAAATCTCAGTTAGCGACGGACTAGTGACCTGTTAGCGACGGATATTCCCAGTTTCCGATTGATTTTCGACGGATCTGTCGTCGCTAACTGGAGATTTGAAACTGTTTCCAGGTAGCAACGGGTGGTCAACGGAATATCCGTCGGCAAGGTTCTGGTGTGTGACGCCCCAGAACCAGAATACTGGAGAGCGGGGGCGTACATAGCCAGCTACGTATATTGAAATGGAATCCACCTCGTTATACGGTCACGGCTGTCTAGATATGAGGGTTTACTACAAGCCAACGGTCTCTTACGGTCAAGCCTATTGTCTCAATCTCAAGCAAGTAATATAGTTACAAGATGTTAGACCACCAAATATACAATAAAAGGCGTCCCAAATATTACATATTCAGCTGATCATGAAGCTAGTCATACAAAATGCGAGGACTAGCAAGAGTTAAGTCATACATGATCAACCATAGGATTTGTTAATCATGTTACAGCTCGTAGGCAGACAGTAAGTAAATATGCATCAAGCTAACAGGTGCTCGTCGGCTAAATGCCTCAAAAGAATAATTTTACAACGTAGTGAGCGAATCAAAATGGAAACCCACTCGTAGCCCGGGTTTCGTCTAGTCGCCACCATTGGGCTGGAAGTTCGGTAGATCCTCGAATGTTGCTCCGAAATCTGGCCACACAAAACCAGCTGGGTCAAATCCCAGAAAGAGCAAGTGCCACAAGGAGGCCACGAAATAAGAACAAAAGCCAGCATATCAGAATATAAGAAAATGGAAGAAAGTACAAGTAATAAAGAGTGCAAAAGGACAATAAACGACTAGGGACTAGGAACCATTCCGGGAGCCAGGTTACAACCCTTAAACCAAACAAAGACCGAGGTTGTAACCCTTCGCCTGAATAGCACTTTGTCTCTACCCATTTATTGTTCAAGATAAGTAAAACAATCATGTTCACGAGTACCAGGTACTGGGTCTAGACGAGACTTAGACAAGGCTGGACACCATCCATTCACAAACGGCCAAGCAAATACTATGGCTTACTACTTAACTAACTAGGGTTATCACAAGCCTAATTACTAACAAGATGCAAATGAGAAATTTCCAGTCCTAAGTCCTGCAGACTATCCAGTTATCCTTCCGCGGGTTGAGAGTATGGTTGGGTACATCGCCCAGGAGACGATATACCCTTAGGTGACTTAAAGAGTGCAACACATGACAGTGTGCTGGAAATGTGCCCTACTCGTCGGCAGGCTACAAGTCCATTTAAAGCGCCCAGATAATGAGATTGCCTGTGACAGGAAATTCTCCATGAACTATAGTTTGATCTAGTCATTAGCCTAATCCATATTAAGTGTGAATCCCTGACCGTGGTAACCAGGGAGTCACGTCCTAGACATGATGCAAGACAAGACAAGACAAGTGGATTGCACGAAGCAACAAGAATAGACACCCACGGAGTCAGAGTTGATTATATGAATCAAGTTAGCCATCGCAACAGCATCAAGTCTAGTCAAGTTACAAGCCAGGAGTGTGCCGCCACGGGCCACTATCAAGTTATCCAGTACCAAGGTTAATTATGAATCACATGTTACAAGTTAAGAGCGCACCCCATCGGGTCACTACTAAGAAGATCAGAAGTACTAGGATCATAAATCACAGAAATCCCGAAAACCGTACTAGTCATAAGCAAAACACCAAAACCGTGCCAGGTCGTGTTGGGTCGAGACAGTCGTGTAGTATGGAACAAGATCTCAAAACTCCAATCCACAAAGAGAAGCCAAGTCCAAGAAACAAAACTAAACCATCATGGGCAAGTGGGTTGCGTAGGGGGTCAGATTGCGCTGGGGAAGTGGACTGCGCAGGGGAATAAACTGTGCTGAGGTTGGGTTGCGCTAGGGTCAGTTTGTGCTGGGTCGGGTTGCGCTGGGAGCGAGCTGCGCAGGGGATGAGCCGCACTAGGATTGAGTTGCGCTGGAGCCGAGCCGAGCTGAGAGCGAGCTGCGCAGCAATCAAGTGCGCTGGGGTCGGCTTACGATACGGTCAAGTGCGCTAGGGGATGGAAGGCGCTGGAGCTAAAGAGCGCCAGCACAGGTCAGCTCAGTGCAATGTGCTGGCCGAAGAGTTGTGCAGTTCGGCCATGTGCTAAAGAGCGCTGGCCGAGGATCATCTTCTCCATCTGGCCGAGAGGAAAACCCCATGAACACCAATATTCCAATCTTCATATCTTAGTCGAAACAAAACCAAATTTGGATTTTCAAAATTTTAACTTGTGTAAAATTGAATTCTCTTCCACATGGAAGCCTCAAAACAAGGAAAAATCTAAGTTTAATAGATCAAAACCAAGAAAATCCGAAAATGGTTAAAACTTAGATCTAGAAAAATGGAAGCTCCAAATCACAAAATGCCAAGTTCTAATGTTATTCACCATGGCCTAATCTAGCTAATGGACAAATAAAATGGGGTGCTTATTTGGTGGCAAGGTGCACTTGCCTATGGTGTTGGTGTTGTGTGGAGGAAGGAAGAAGAAGATGAAGAAATTAATGGAAGTTATGAGGAAAGAGAAAGTTAGGTAGGGTTTTAATGAGGGTTGATGTGTTGTGTTGAGGGTAGATGTTAGCTAAGTGTGGTCCAATGCATACTAAACCAAACCAAACCAATTCTTTCTCCATAAAATAAAACCACGCCAGGTCCAAAAATCCAATTTACGAGAAAACCAAAATCCGTAAGTCAAGCCAAATTACAATTACAGGCCAAAATTCGAGAAAATAAAATACAGGTCCGAAATACATATAAGCCTAATCAAAATACGTATTCCAAAATACGGGCATTACATGGTGGTATATAATTCAACGGAATAGCGACGGAACATCTATCGCCACGGCGACGGATAATCAGCTACTAATCAGTCGCTCTCGCGACAACGTAGCGATGGATAATCCGTCGACAAGGTTCTGGAAATGCTTGACATTTCCAGAACCATGACGACGGATAATCAGCCACTAATCAGTCGCTCTGTCGACGGCGTAGCGACGGATTCGCGATGACTCATTTGTCGCCATGGTGCTGGAAATGCCTACCATTTCCAGAACCTGATCGACGGATTATCCGTCGGCTTACCATCGCTAATCCGTCCTTTGTTATCGACGGCATTCGACGAAATAGCGACGGAACGATACACTCTGATACGCTATTACGACGGTTTACCGACGGACCTTTACGTCGCTATTGTATACACAGTTCAGTATTTAATACTTAAAATGGATGACAGTCCGTCGGAAAGTAGTCGCTAATGCTTCGTATTTTGAAGTCGATATGCCGTCACTATTCCGTCGCTTGACGACTACGTAGCGACGGACCATGATTAGCGACGAGCTGATTGTCGACGGATTTTTTTGGCCAAGATCCGTTAGTGATCGGTCGCTAATTGAAATTTCCGTCGGACGGGCGACGGATCGGGCCGTCGCTAAATCAACAAATTTTGGTAGTGTTGCCTTTACTGTTTAATTTTTTGTTCAATATCATGCATATTTTATTTCTTATAAGTTGTTCTTTCAAAAATATATGTAGTTGCAAATTACTATACTTTAGTTTTCTTTATGCATTTGGCTTAGAGTTAAGGGACACCTTTGTTGTGCCGCATTCATTGGCCGACACCTGTGTACCACGACACATGTCTCATATAGATTCGGACTTGCGTACCGACCGTACATCGGTGCATACAGGACGAGCGTTAGGGTATAACTGCTAATATATTTGCCTAGAAGACTTAGCGGTTATTAGAAATATTGTGGTGTGTAATCAGCACGAGTAGTGCATGGGAAGGGAAAGACAGTTATTAGGCACAGGGACTTTCACACATCTACTTTTCTCTAGCTGCCATTTATGACTCAGCCGAGAGCTAGTGAGCCGTGCATTTATTTACTTTTCTCTAGATGCCACTAGTGCCTCGGTTGAAATGCAAATGTGCCGTGCATTTACTTTCCTCTAGCTGCCGTTAGTGACTCACCTAAGAGCTAGTGACCGTGTATTTATTTTCCTCTAGATGCCCCTTAGCTCTCATCCGAGTGCTAATGGGCCGTGCATTTACTTTTCTCTAGATGCCACTAGTGCCTTGGTTGAAACGCTAACGCGCCGTGTTTCTAGTCTCGGGAGCCCTTGTATGGAACGTTGTCTTCAAAATGCATTTTCACATAGAATGGTTAAGGACCTTTATTTGTGTAGTCGCATATACTTTTCTGTTTAGCTTTATTTATTCAGTTATTGGCATGATATTATGTGTCTTGTTACGTCCCTCTGAGGACCTGGTTATCTCGCCAGGTGTGTGCTCTTGTCTTTCGCAGGTGCTCTAGTTCTAGCCGTGACTATCTCCATTTCTTCGAGGGTGATTGCACTTTGATCGTCATCGCTTCGCTCGCCAAATTTATTTCTTTTCTCATGTGTTTTCCTTTACTTGTTGGTAGTAGATTTGTCTCCACCCAACATATTGTACCAAAACAATTCATTATATGCTATCTTTTATTCCTTTATTTTGTGGATGAGATTAGTTAGTTGTAGTTTACTGTATTTTACAGCTTATGTATACATACAAGGCTCCTGTACTTCGTATGTATACAGCTGGCATGTCTACGTACTTAGTCCTACGTATTTTGGGACTGGGGCGTTACATGTTTTTGTGGTGGCCCATGCAGGTCAAGATAAGTTGTTTGGTTACTTTACCGTACCAAGCAAGCATGCGTATAGGATTAGAGTCTAGGATCTCATCCACACACTTGACTGCCTTATCGCTTGACTCCTCGAGTTGTATCTTGCTTGATTCCTTCTATCGTGATTTGTGCCCTTCTTTCATGCTTGATAGAGATTAATAAGGTAACTCATACTAGGTGGACATGAACCATTGTTCCATCACCCTACTAGTTTAATCCTTGTAAGTTGGGTAGAATGCTTCATGACCTAGCATTGCCTTCATCCTTATGACTCATTATAGTAGATATTAAGTGGATTACCTAGACTATAATTTTTAAGGACCATACCGTATTGGTCGACCAAAGCCTTAGACAAGGAGACAATAGGTCGACTGTATAGGCACCAAACAAGACTTAGATTCTTAAGGAGTTCGAACTAATTCTAGTTTCTTTTAATATTTATCTCATGTGCCTATATTTTTACCATCTTGACTAAATGTTGCTACTATAGCCTAGTTTTGCAAGTTTAACCGTTATCAAACTTGTTCAAGACACATGCTATTGAGCGCGCGTTCACTAACATATTGTCTAGTCAGAACCGGTGCATGATAGTTTGATCAACCGAGTGCACTTTGGTTCGCTTTTATCTATCGTTCTACGTGGATAGGGACATAGTTAAACTTGTCCTCTAGGGTCCCATCTGCGACAGCCTTGGCAATTCTTTTTGAATTACTCCCTTGCCTTTGAACCACATATTGATATTCGAAAACAACTTTTTTGGACTCATATTTGTTCTCATCTTTCACTTATTTAGACGAAGACTCGTACCTAATAGATAGACCCAAAGTATCACCTTTAGTTATTCCCCTCCAACTATTGCCAAAATAGTTAGCCACCGACCAACCGATGGGACTATATCCCCATCTCGAGTTACTCTCCTTTCCCTTGAACCTAGATTCATTATTGCGACCATCATTCACTCCCTAAATTAAATTCGTGATTTATTTTCGTAGTTATCGAAGTCACGATTTTCTAATGCATATTTTGAACGTCGTGATTTGATTGTTCCTCATTGATATACCCTTGTACCCTCTCAACCCCCTACTTATTTTTAATTTCGAGGACGAAATTCTTGTAAGTTTGGTAGGATGTAAAATCCTTAAATTTCTACTATATTTTTAGTACTGTTTTTTTTTTGGATTTATACGTCGTAAAGTCGTATTGTACGTCGCACGGAAATTTACGTTTTCGTATTTACTCGTCGAGTGTGAATATGGACGAGGTACATATTTTTAGAAAAATAGTTTTGATTTTATTATCGGTGATGGTTTCAAAATAATATATATAATAATTATTTTTATTAAAAAGTTGTAAAAAGTATCTATCGAGATTGGCAAAACTTATTATTTTAATTATTTATAAAATACTATCTTATTTTAATAGTGGTAAAATAGAAAACTAGATTTATGAGAATATACTACTCGTGTAAAGCACATAAAAAATTATTTCAGGTATATTTTCAAATTTTATTTTTATTATTTATAATAAATTATTTAGCAAGAAGGTATTTTAAATATTTGAATATTTATGTTTATTTTCAAAAAAAATTATCTAAATTATTAAAAATGTATTTTAAAGAGATATTTCCTACTACTATTTAAAATATTTATTCTCATTTTCGAAATTATTATGCTATTTAAATAAAAAGGTAGTTTAAAAATTTTCCTAATAATACTTAAATATTTATTCTAATTTTTGAAATTAATTATTTCTATTACTTATCAAAAAGATATTTTGAAATTAATTATGATAATTTAAATAATGATTGGATTTTGTTGATTTAAGAAATGTTTATCTATACTCATATCGAATTTGGAGTTGATCGATTTGGTTTTAAAGTTCAATTTAGAATAAATATGCGAATTATCTATATCTAAGCTAATTTAGATTTAATTGAATTTAAACTAGATTGAGATTGAATTTGATTGAATTAATTTATTTGAATTAATATGCGATTTATCTATGGGGATTTTAATTCAACCCTAGTCCTTATCCTAATGGGATTCCCACCTCCT
Organism: Iris pallida; assembly: GCA_029216955.1. Taxonomy (NCBI): domain Eukaryota; kingdom Viridiplantae; phylum Streptophyta; class Magnoliopsida; order Asparagales; family Iridaceae; genus Iris; species Iris pallida. Next base: position 8,877,009 of record JANAVB010043216.1, read on the forward strand.
ATAAAAGGAGAGGTACTTGTCCTCTCTTTTTCCATAAAAATCCACAAACCTCACCAACTCCACATCCAAACTGTGCACCGTGTCCGTGTTCGTGTCTGTGCCTTTTCCATCCACTATTATTTTCTTTTACAAATACATTATCTTTATCGCGTCCGATACACCCGGACGCATCTCCTCGTCACCATCATCGTGTCGGACACACCCGACACGTCCTGACAACATCCCTGACTCAACCCAAATTCCAAATCTAACCCAGTCGTCGCCACCTCGCCTCCTACTGTCCCCGTCGACCCGAAGCACCGGCCAAACCCAGCCACCATCGTCACCGTCATCGCCACCGCTGCAACCATCCTCCCCGTGCCGTCAACCCCGACAAATCAACCCAAGAAAATCACCACCACCACCCGACATCATCATCCCACTGCCGCACCACCCATACCACCCAGGCCGGACGACCAGCCCCTATTCCCCACCTCCGTCGCCAGCACCAAAAACTAAACTATCGTTCCCGCCGGCCGTCCGCCACGAGTCCAGACCCCAAACCACCCCACAAACCTAGCAAAACCCATCCTCCCCACGCACCCGACCGAACCTCGGCAAAAACCTGACCCACACACACCTCCAAAATCACCACCCCAAGGAAAACGAAGAAGGAAGAACCATACCCAACCTCGCCGTCGACGAGAGCCGGATTTGTCGATCGTCGACGACTCCGCGTTCCCTGCCCCATCTGAGACTAGGCGAGCGCCACCACCACCTCCACCACTCGAGCTAACCGCACCCGTCCGCGAACGTCGCACCTCCACCCCGAACGTCGCACGACCCCAGCTCGATCCTCCTCCGTCGAGCCGGCCATATCCCCTCCTCGACGAAACCTTCTCCGCCGCTCTGCCCCGGAGCTGCCCTCGCCGAGCCGTGGCGGCGCTCCTCTCGTCGCGCTGGACCGTCTCGGCCGAGGACCAAGACCCCTCTCCGCCCCCTTTCCTCCCCTTCCCGATCTCTTCTCCGCCCGACTCCTCCGACCATCTGTTCCCTCCGTGCGCCCGCCGGAGCCGCCCGACCCCTTCTCGAAACCCCTCTCCGTCCGCGCCGGCGTCAGCCACCGGCCGCCCGCCGGCCTCTTCCCGTTCCTCTGTGCACCGCCCGCTCGAACAAACCCCCGTCAGCTCCGATCCCCCGCTCCCCTCTGTTCCTCGATTTCCCCTCCTCCTCTCTGATTTCTCTCCCTTCTCTGCTCTTCCCTCTCTCTCTCTCTCACTGTGTGGTAAAAAGTAGGGATTAGGAGTTTCTTTTATTTTCTTATTTTTTGTTTTTTTACATTATTATTAATATTATTATATCAGTATTATTATTATTATTATTATTATTATTGGTATTATTATTAATCACCATCATTATTACTAATTTAATATATGTATATACTGTTGTTATTTAATTTATTTTGTGTAAAATAATGGTATACCAATACATTTTTAATACTATTAGGGATATATCCATTGGTTTTACTAACATTCCTAATATTGTTATATTCCTAAAATAGATTCTTGCATTTTTTCTACGATTTTAATAAAGTATACTAGCTATTTTCTTTCAAACCTAATTTGGCCTTAAAAATATATTATTATATAGTTCTTAATCAAAATAAAAGTTTTGAGCCTAAAAATATCTTGGACTAATAAAATGTAGTTTTCAAAATTGTTATATATAAATTATACTCAAGTAGTTACATAAAAATATTATTGTTATTTTGTTATGGCTTTTGCCTAAACATGTATATATTTTGTATTGCTAAAAATAAATGTATAAATATTATCCTGCATATGGTTTCAAGACGGATTTAGAAAACCCTAAACATATTATTGATTATTTCTTTCTATTTAAAACCTTGACCAAAATAATTACTTTTGACTAGCCCTAAAATATTTTCTTGATTTTTTTTAATTAAAATTTTAACTAACAAAATGTAGTCCAAATTGTCGTACATATTTTCAAGTATGTATATAAAATATTTTTTATTGAGCAAATTATAGTTTCGACCTAAAATGATTTTTACTTATAAAATATTTTGGGATAATAAAATATAGTTTTCAAGGATTATGAATAGTTTTCTAAAATCATATCTATATTATTTATCAAACTCCCTTCGATTAACATCCAGTCCATGGCTAGTCCCACAACCCCTATTCCATTACCAACTTTGTACTTCATTATGTCGATCCTAACTAATTTGACCCTTTTGGACCCAATGGAACTGTCCTTGTCATCACCCGAGGTCACCTTGCATAGTTGTTGCACCGAAGTCGTGGTTCGTGCCACCTTGATCATCGCAGCACACCAGGCGTCCTATCAGGCAAGACACCTTACCTTTACTGTTTAACTTCTTGCTCAATATCATGCATATTTTATTTCTTATAAGTTGTTCTTTCAAAAACATATGTAGTTGCAAATTACTATACTTTAGTTTTCTTTATGCATTTGGCTTAGAGTTAAGGGACACCTTTGTTGTGCCGCATTCATTGGCCAACACCTGTGTACCACGATGTCACGTGTCTTATATAGATTCAGACTTGTGTACCGACCGTACATCGGTGCATACAGGACGAGCGTTAGGGTATAACTGCTAATATATTTGCCTAGAAGACTTAGCGGTTATTAGAAATATCGTGGTGTAGATTCAGTACGAGTAGTGCATGGGGAGGGGAAGACAGTTATTAGGCACATGGGCTTTCACACATTTACTTTTCTCTAGTTGCCATTTGTGACTCAGCCGAGAGCTAGTGAGCCGTGCATTTATTTACTTTTCTCTAGATGCCACTAGTGCCTCGGTTGAAACGCAAATGTGCCGTACATTTACTTTCCTCTAGCTGCCGTTAGTGACTCACCCAAGAGCTAGTGGCCGTGCATTTATTTTCCTCTAGATGCCCCTTAGCTCTCACCCGAGTGCTAATGGGCCGTGCATTTACTTTTTTCTAGATGCCACTAGTGCCTTGGTTGAAACGCTAACGCACCGTGTTTCTAGTCTCGGGAGCCCTTGTGTGGAACGTTGTCTTCAAAATGCATTTTCACATAGAATGGTTAAGGACCTTTATTTGTGTAGTCACATATACTTTTCTGTTGAGCTTTATTTATTCAGTTATTGGCATGATATTATGTGTCTTGTTACGTCCCTCTGAGGACTTGGTTATCTCGCCAGGTGTGTGCTCTTGTCTTTCGCAGGTACTCTAGTTCTAGCCGTGACTATCTCCATTTCTTCGAGGGTGATTGCACTTTGATCGTCTTCGCTTCGCTCGCCAAATTCATTTCTTTTCTCATGTGTTTTCCTTTACTTGTTGGTAGTGGATTTGTCTCCACCCAATATATTGTACCAAAACAATTCATTATATGCTATCTTTTATTCTTTTATTTTGTGGATGAGATTAGTTAGTTGTGGTTTACTGTATTTTACAGCTTATGTATACATACAATGCCTATATACTTCGTATGTATACAGCTGGCATGTCTACATACTTAGTCCTACGTATTTTGGGACTGGAGCGTTACACAAAAGTTTACATTCAAGGAGCGAGAGGACGAGGCAAAAGCGTACGTTCTCCAACAAATGGGAATACTAGGTAGAACAAATAAATCAAAATTGGGAAAATTTCTGAAAAAAAGCCGAATGACGTCGACCTAGCAGATTGGGAAGTATTTGTCAAAAAAAAATGCTCAAGACAATATAAGGTAAGGCTTCGGTTAAGTCGTATTCGTTACATTCTAATTACAGTTTGGAATTTCATTACTTTGCTCTATTTTCTTCTTTCTGCCACTGATAGTTCAAACCTGATTTTTGATGGAATGTCATGTTCATACCGATAGTTTGATGGAATGTCATGTCTCTTGCACATTGCAGTGCACACTGATAGTTTGGAATTACACTGATAGTTCATACTGATAGTTGTTTCAGACTTTGTCATGTTTGGAATTACACTGATAGTTCACACACCCCTACAGTCCCCTGCACATTGCAGTGCACACACCCCTACAGTTACTGCACATTACAGTACACTGCAATTGCACATTGCAGTGCACTATAATTTCTGCAGTTACTGCACTGTAATTTCTGCAGTTACTGTACATTGCAGTGCACAATTCCTACAATGACTACATTTGAGAAGAAGTAGAGATTGACTCGCATGAGGAATGAACATGTGAAGACTGAACATCAAAATGAAATGGACTGACACATAACTGGACTGAACATCAAAAGTTATGGACTGATATCCTCAGTTCAAGACTGAACTAATTACTAGTTTGGGACTGCACAGTGTGCACTTGGGACTGAACAAGATGGGTGGATCGAACAATATGAACTGATACTTTATGGAAAGAATCAACAGTAGGATTGAACTCTCATAGGTATGCAGGTAAACTCAATGATTGATACTCTAAGGATTTGACTGCAACAGTGAGGGTTGCGGACTGATACTCAAGTATCAACCAACTCGAGCCATAACCCTCCTCTTACTTGAGCCCTTACCTGGACTGGATATATTTATTTGAAGGGATTGAACCTGTAGTCAGTGAAAGGAATGAACTTCTAAATACAGTACAGAACACCAAAAATAAGGGAACTGGACATTAACAGAACATGGAATTGAATAAAAAGGGGATTGATACATCTCAGAGTCGGGGATTTAACTTTGCAAGACAAGGACTGATCAATTGACTTCAAAGGACTGAACCTTGAAAAATTAGGACTGATACTCACAAAGTATCAGTGGAGAAAGCAATTATAAGTGGGGACTGAAACATAGCATACATCTAACTCAGTTATATTTCTTTGATATCTGCCTACATGCAACAGTTTTATATTGATTTGATATCTGCCTAATACAGACTTATATTATTTGGCAGTTCTTCAGTTATATTTCGAATGTTTTATATAAAGTCTTTGTTTTTATCTAATAATATGCATGTGAGTGTACGTAGGAGAAGTCTACAAAGTTCAAGCAAATGAGAGAGAAACAAACTATGCCTTACCTTGGAAGTCGAAAAGGATTTGCTCGCATTGCGGATGAAATATCGGTACGTGTAACACAATTATTTGTTTCAAATTTTTATTTCTCCACTTGTCAATTGCAAGTAGATTTTATCTTATACAACGCAGAAAATAGAGGGTCCATGTCCTAAAGACAAAGCAAGGCTTCGTGCTTGGGTTCGAGGGTATACTAATCAAGAAGGTGTACCTAAACACCCAAAGGACAATGAACTCATCGTATGTATAACCCCAATCATGTTTATATTGGCTAATTTATTGTGTTCTTGCGTTGACAATCACGCCGTGTCAAAAGGAGACTAATTCGAGTATCATTTATTGTTATTTCAGCAAAAGGCCAAAAATATCCTACTTGCACCGTCATCTGAGGGATCGACTGTAACACCCATATTCGGAATACGTATTTTATCAGGCGTATACGTATTTCGGACCTGTATTTTATTTTCTTAGATTTTGGCCTGTACTTGTAATTGACTTGACTTGCGGATTTTGGATTTCTCGTAATTGGGTTTTACCTGGCTTGGTTTTATGTTGTGGAGAAGGTTGGTTTGGTTTGGTTTATTTTGCATTGGAACCTTAGCTAACCTCCACCCTACACTCAACTTATCCTCCACCATTAAAATCCCCACCTAACACTCTCTCTCTTCATTACTTTCCTCCATTAATTCTTCTTCCTCTTTCTCTACACAACACCATCACCCATAGGCAAGTGCACCTTGCCACCACATGAGAACCACATTTTATTTGTTCATTAGCTAGATTAGGCCATGATGATCAACATTAGTGCTTGACATTTTGTGATTTGGAGTCTCCATTGTTCTAGATCTAGGTTTTAACTATTTTGGGATTTACATGGTTTTGATCTATTTTGGTTGGATTTTTGTGGGTTTTGATGCTTCCATGTGGAAGAGAATTCAATTTTACTCAAGTTAGACCCTTGGAAATCTAGATTTGGTTTTGATTTGACCAAGATATGAAGATTTGAACTTTGGTGTTCTTGAAGAGTTCCTCTCGGCCTGGAGTAGCAGACTGCAGCCTGCGCTCTTTAGCGCAGTGCTGGACTGCGCATCCTCCTCTCGGCCTGCGCTCTTTAGCGCAGCGCCGATCGCACAGCTTGCCCCATGGTGAACTGCGCTCAACCCCAGTGCGCAGGGACTCTTGCGCAGTCTGCTCATGCGCAGTCCGCTCATGCGCAATCTGACCCATGCGCCATCCATCCCCGCGTACTTCACTTATGCGCAATCTGACTCATGCGCCATCCATCCCCGCGCACTTCACTCATGCGCAATCTGACCCATGCGCCAACCAACTCAGCGCAAGCCGACTTCTGCGCAGCTCACTCCTGCGCAGTTGGCCCCTGGCGCACTTGACTCCTGCGCAACCCGACCCCAGGGACCCTTGCGCAATCTGTCCAATCATGGAGAATTGGTTTTATTTTTCCTTAAGCTTGGCTCTTCTATAGCCCTGTATATTGATATTTTATTAGATATTTTACGTCCATTTTATATCCTTACGCCTTTTGTCATGAACTTGATTTTACTTAATATGTTTGGAATGACAATTGTACATGGCATGGTATGACAAGGAACTAGCATAACACGACAGTGACCCGTAGTGGTGCACTCCTGACATGACCAACCTGACATGATAGTGGCCCGTCGTGGCGCACTCTTGACAAGTACCCTGACATGATTTATCTTGATGCTGTTGCGACGGCTAACTTGACTCGTATAATCAACTTGACACCGTGGGTGTTCCTGCTTGCTTGCTTGTGCAATCCACTTGTCTTGTCTTGCATCATGTCTAGGACGTGACTCCCTGGTTCCCACGGTCAGGGATTCATACTGAATATGGATTAGGCTAATGACTAGATCAAACTATAGTTCATGGAGAATTTCCAGTCACAGGCAATCTCGTTATCTGGGCGCTCTTAATTGGACTTGTAGCTTGCCGACGAGTAGAGCACATTTCCAGCGCACTGTCATGTGTTGCACCCTCTAAGTCACCTAAGGGTATATCGTCTCCGGGGCGATGTACCCAACCATACTCTCAACCCACGGAAGGATAACTGGATGGTCTGCAGGGCTTGGGACTGGGAAATTCTCATTGCATCTTGTTAGTAATTAAGGCTTGTGATAACCCTAGTTAGTTAAGTAGTAAGCTGTAGTAATTGCTTGGCCGCATTATGAATGGATGGAGTCCAGCCTTGTCTAAGTCTTGTCTAGCCCCTGTACCTGGAACTCTTGTACATGCTTGTTTTACTTATCTCTAACAATAAATGGGTAGAGACAGAGTGCTGTTCAGGCGAATGGTTACAACCTCGGTCCTTGTCTGGTTAAGGGTTGTAACCTGCCTCCCGGAATGGTCCCACGTCACTAGTCGTTTATTGTCCTGTTGTACTCTTTATTACTTGTACCTTCTTCCATTTCTTTTCTTATGTTCTGATATGCTGGCTTTTGTTCTTATTTCTTGGCCTCCTTTGTGGCACTTGCTCTTTCTGGGGTTTGACCCAGCTGGTTTTGTGTGGCCAGATTTCGGAGCAGCTTCCGAGGATCTTCCGAACCTCCAGCCCGATGGTAGCGACTAGAAGGAACCCGGGCTACGAGTGGGTTTTCTATTTTGTTTCGCTCACTCTATTGTAAAGTTATTCTTTTGAGGCGTTTAGCTGACGAGCACCTGTTAGCTCGATGCACTTTACTTACTGTCTGCCTACGGGCTGTAAACATGATTGACAAATCCTAGGGTTGATCATGTATGACTTAACTCTTGCTAGTCCTAGCATTTTGTACGACTAGCTTCATGATCAGCTGATATGTAATATTTGGGACGCCTTTTATTGTATATTTGGTGGTCAAACATCTTGTGATCATATTACTTGCTTGAGATTGAGACAATAGGCTTGACATAAGAGACCGTTGGCTTGTAGTAAACCCTCATATCTAGACAGCCGTGACCGTGTAGTTGAGATGTATTCTATTTCAATATACGTAGCTGGCTATGTACGCTCCCTCTCTCCAGTATTCTGGTTCTGGGGCGTGACATCGACAAAAACAAGTGATGGTGATGCACTATCACAAGTAATTACACAACCCGAAAAGCGTGGTAGTCTTAGAGGAGGCGGAGCTGGAGCAAGTAAATCTAAATTAGTGGCTAAAGCGAAGAATTCAGCTACAGTAGTTAGGCTTGAAAATAAGGTCGAGTCAATGTAGGAAAAAATGGACTCAATGTCAACGTTAGTTGAAGAACAGACAAAGTTGATAAATACTTTAATGAAAAATCAGGTAAGTAGTTCTTATTTTTCCTTTGATATTTTTTTGGCACATATTACCACTGACGATTGCCTTCGTTAGAAATGTGATCAACAGGAACAAGCTAATGATGTTGAGGTGAGTGTCGATGAGGACAAGAATTCCCAAAGCAAAGTTGATTCAATGCAAGGGCAAATTAACTCAATATCGAAGTTACTTGAACAACAAAACCAATTGATTGATACTTTAATGAAAAGTCAAGAAAGAAGTCTACTTCTCAGCAGAATTCTTCAATTTGACATGAGGAAAACTTCGATTTTTTCTAACTAAAATGGTTATTCCCTATAGGAAAAGGATGAGGTGAATAACGATAAAGATGGTAACTATGAGAACAATGACAAGGAGGACACTGACGATGATGTGGAGATTGTAAAATCAAATGAACCAAATATCGTTTCAAAAACTCTATCTACTACTCCACAGGTAAGATATACTAGTAATAAGTAAAACTATTTTATCTCAAATGGTACTAGTATCAAATATAACATTCTTTCATTTTTTGTTGTAGTCACATAGTGGAAGTAGTCGTCGTTGGTTGAAAGATCAAAAATGTAAGTTGCTAAATTGGATGGATCCGAATGAAATCGTTGCAATTGGACGATGGGTGACAGATGATCCGAAAGCGGTGGTTCATGGTACACCTCTTGGAAAAGACGTCTCTCGGGTTTGCGTAGATATTGCTTTACAACCCAAAGCACTAATATTTAGACCATGTTTCGGTAATGACACAATAGAAGACATCGTTGGAAGTACTACTGCATGGCCGACCGAACACATTACGATGTTGGATGACTAGGTACTTTTTATGAGCCTGTTGCTTTAGTTGATTTTTATGAGCCGTATCTTCTATAACTTGTAAGTTAGAATGCTTGGCTCTTGCCTTAGAATAGTTTGCAGTGAGGTTAGATACCTTCTAAGATTATATTTTTCTTAGATTCCTGACACCAAAATTTGTATTTGAATTATAATTATGATGTATCTAATCCTAATGCATTTCTTAAGTTAAAGTTCACATTTCTACACTTAGATGAATTTTTGTCATGTGAACTTCTGTGGTTTTGTTTACTTTTGTAAGATAGTACAGATACAATTGGATTGGATTTGGGTACAACTGCAATGAATTAATGGTATAACCTTGAGCTTTCTGAAATGTTCGGGTGGTTAAAAAAATAAAGAAAACCTGCATCTACCGGCATAATTGTCAAATGATCGAAAGTTATGAAATTTCTGAAGTATTAATCAGTTCATAGTTGATCCATTTGAACTTTAAAAAGGTGAAAAGTAAGAGCCTACTTGCTTGAGGAGTTTACTTGTATTTGTTCTTCTTGATATAGATTTTGTTATTAATTTGTTGCTTCTAGGATGATGTCTGTAGTGTCATGATTGCTTCTAGGATGATGTCTGCTTCTAGGAGTCTGTTGCTAGTTGTATACTCCTGATCATCTACAGGGGTGTATTTTTTTAGTCTAGAGCAGAGCTACATGGTGAACATTGTGATCACTTGTCCCCACGCATTTCATAGAGTTGAAGCAACAGAGCTTCTGTTGCATCATAGTTTTTGTGCCAGGAATCTAAGAAAAAGGATCCTTAAGAGAGAGCCTACTTGAATAGTCATGCGACAACAAACGATAATCTCACTGAAAAAGATCTTTAGGATACTTGAAGTATGAAATCTAAGTACTCTATTATAAAAACTGCTAGGTATCTGCTAGATATCTCTTAGTTCATTTCATGATGTCAAATATTTTTATCTTATTTTTTATATCATAATGTATTTTCTTCTCAATTTTGTGTAGGTTGGCGTATAACTTTTTGATGGTTGTGAATAGCTGCTAGAAGGAAAGAGGCGATCGAGCTGTTTTTTGGCCTACAGAATTTGTAAATGGAATGGTTTATTTTGGACTACATATACTTTGTAAATGGAATGGTTTATTTTGGCGTACAACTACTTTTTCTACATCTTGAATGTTTTAATGACAACTACTTTTTGTACATCTTGAATGTTCTAATGAAACATTTCATATTTTGGTAAACCTTTTCTATATCTTGATTGATCGAAATGCAAGTTGCGATTGAAATTGTTTACGATTATGGTTATTTATATGTGATACAAAACAAGTTATGAAATATGAAATTCTGTAGCAGATATGAAATAAAATTCTGTAGCAGGTTTATAGCACTGAAAACGTCTAAATTGTCGCTACCACGATAGCATATGATGAACGCTATAATAAATCAAACCATCTATAGCGTTCATTTCATCAAACGCTATAAATCATCCACAGCATTCACAAACGCTATAAATAATCCACAGCATTCATAAACGCTATAAATAATCCACAGCACTCATGAACGCTATAAACCATCTACAGCGTTCTAGAATGCTATAAAGTATTCACAGCATTCATAAATGCTATAAACCATCAACAACATACACGAACGCTATAAACCTTCTACAACATTCATGAACGCTATAATGTTATAGCGTTCACATGTCTGAACATACTATAGCGTGGGCAATTATAGCAGACAAGATATGCTGTAGAAGGCTTTCTATGGCGTTCTGCGCATGCTATTGTAGGCCATATTTGTTGTAGTGCATCTCAATTTCGTTCTAGACAGAACGGTCCCGATGTCCCGCGTACCACGTTCGAGGGATACCAAACCCGTGCACATGTTATCCAAATCCATTTGATCTCCCTCCTAAACTCTCACTCTCAAACCAACCAATATTTTTTTATCCCTAACTTAACTCCCACTTAATTAGCTCCCTTCACTCTCAATCCAAGCAGACCATGAGGAAAGAAAAAACAAAGTTATGCGGGGTTAAGTTAAGAAAAGTTAAGTGAGGGGGAGGGGAGCCATTACATATGATATTGCTTAGATTGGAAGGAGAGTTTAGTGGGGGTGTGTTCAATAACTATTGCTTGGTTTGGAGATTTTGAGCGGGAGGAGGATTAAGAAAAATACAATAGTTATTAAAATATCCTTATTATATGTGGCATAAAATTAGATCGATTAATTAAAAATTGTCAACATAAGAAACATTTTCGAGTTTTTCAAACAAGTAGTCCCCACTTTTCTTCGTTAACCCACCAGAATTGAAAAGATGGGCAAAATAAGGTAAGACTTTCCACACTTAACCCTTTCCTAAAGTCCCAGCCTCAAACTAAGGCCTCGTTTGGTTCACGGAAGGGAAATTGATTCTCTTGTACTTTCCATTGGAATGAGAAAGTAGAATTCCTGTCACATTTTCTTTTCGCTGTTTGGTAAAACAAGGAAACCACCTAGGAAAGACCATTTGATTTCCTTTTCAGTGTTTGGTTGGTGCATGAAAGGAAAGCAAAAATATATCAATATTCCAATAATATCCTTACCTTTGAAAATAAAATTGACATTATGAAAATCCAAAAGGACCCAGAATACGAGGAGTTAATGGTAAAATAAGCAATAACACATGGTTAGTTTTGTCATAATTTTTTGTAATAAATGTTGGAAAAGGAGGAGGAAAAATCAATCCCATGGGTCATGAGTGGAACCATATTATCTCCCATTTTTCTCTCTTGTCAGAAAATTGATTCCCAAGTTTGTGACTACCAAACAAAGGAAATGAATAACTTTTCTTTCCTGATTCTTTAAATCCGTGAACCAAACGAGGCCTAAGAATATTTTTTTTCTCTCACTTAGGTTTGGGATTAGATTTGCTTGTGTTCCAAATTTGTCTGTCTCGTAAAATGTATTTTTTTATATAATAAAATCGGCAAAACCTACATTTTTATAAAAAAAAAATAAAGGATCGTGACAACAATGAGGATCATATGGTAAGTTACAAATAAATTAAGGAGGCAGCCGGCGAAAAGAACAGAATAAAAAAAGAAGCAGCAGCAGACTGGAATGATTGATCCCCAGTCTGTCTGGACCATCACATTTTTATTCCCAATTTCTTCCTTCTTCTGATTTTCAAAATCACCAGTCTAAACCATAAGGGACTCGATGCATCAGCCCGTCCAAGCGAAACTCCGCAAAAATTAACCCATTCCCCTGCATTCCGCAAGCAATCTTGCGGAGATCAGTACTAATCCTCTCGCGTACAGACAAGACCCACTCGACTAAACCGACACTAAGTAATACTGTGAATCATGCATCTTATTAGGTGGTCTTTCGCCTTAGGATCGATTACATGGCAATGAAAGCAGTAAAGTATGTACTTCATGGCAACATGTTATACTTGATATCGAACGCAACATAGGAAATATATCAAAGGCGTCACCTTGCAGCGACTTCTTACTATCCCAACATATTCACCCTTGCGCTGATGCAAGGTGAATACTTGTCATCCTTCCCTGTTATGTTAAAAGTATCATTTCAAACATCAATGTGACAGGATCTGTGTTGCTGCTGCTATGCACTCAGCCCACCGATCCTATCTATATGAAGGTCACTGGCAAATCCAAGCCATAATGGACTACACATCAATGATAAGACGACGATTACTCCAGTATAGGTTGCTAACCCCATTTCTGAAGGTCCCCGAACATTACCGGTAATTGTGGCGCATCATTTTCAATAGTTGGTCGCAAACCTTCTGAATGAAACTGTCCAACAATCACCCATCTCAATTTCCTTCTAGACAGAACGGTCCCGATGTCCCGGCGTACCACGTTCGAGGGATACCAAACCCGTGCACATGTTATCCAAATCCATTTGATCTCCCTCTTAAACTCTCACTCTCAAACCAACCAATATTTTTTTATCCCTAACTTAACTCCCATTTAATTAGCTCCCTTCACCCTCAATCCAAGCAGACCATGAGGAAAGAAAAAACAAAGTTATGCGGGGTTAAGTTAAGAAAAGTTAAGTGAGGGGGAGGGGAGCCATTACATATGATATTGCTTAGATTGGAAGGAGAGTTTAGTGGGGGTGTGTTTAATAACTATTGCTTGGTTTGGAGATTTTGAGCGAGAGGAGGATTAAGAAAAATACAATAGTTATTAAAATATCCTTATTATATGCGGCATAAAATTAGATCGATTAATTAAAAATTGTCAACATAAGAAACATTTTCGAGTTTTTCAAACAAGTAGTCCCCACTTTTCTTCGTTAACCCACCAGAATTGAAAAGATGGGCAAAATAAGGTAAGACTTTCCACACTTAACCCTTTCCTAAAGTCCCAGCCTCAAACTAAGGCCTCGTTTGGTTCACGGAAGGGAAATTGATTCTCTTGTACTTTCCATGGGAACGAGAAAGTAGAATTCCTGTCACATTTCCTTTCCGTTGTTTGGTAAAACAAGGAAACCACCTAGGAAAGACCATTTGATTTTCTTTTCAGTGTTTGGTTGGTGCAGGAAAGGAAAGCAAAAATATATCAATATTCCAATAATATCCTTACCTTTTAAAAAAAATTGTCATTATGAAAATCCAAAAGGACCCAGAATACGAGGAGTTAATGGTAAAATAAGCAATAACACATGGTTAGTTTTGTCATAATTTTTTGTAATAAATGTTGAAAAAGGAGGAGGGAAAATCAGTCCTATGGGTCATGAGTGGAACCATATTACCTCCCATTTTTTCTCTTGTCAGGAAATTGATTTCCAAGTTTGTGGCTACCAAACAAAGGAAAGGAACAACTTTTTTTTCCTGGTTCCTTAAATCCGTGAACCAAACGAGGCCTAAGCATATATTTTTTTTTCTCACTTAAGTTTGGGATTAGATGTGCTGGTGTTCCAAATCTGTCTTTCTCTCATAAAAATATGATATATATATTTTTTTTTATAAAATCGGCAAAACCTACATTTTTATAAAAAAATAAATAAAGGATTGTGACAACAATGAGGACCATATGGTAAGTTACAAATAAATTAAGGAGGCAGCCGGCGAAAAGAACAGAATAAAAAAAAAAGCAGACTGGAATGATTGATCCCCAGTCTGTCTGGACCATCACATTTTTATTCCCAATTTCTTCCTTCTTCTGATTTTCAAAAATCTATCAGTCTACAGAACCCTAGCTTCTTCTTCTCGAGCAAAACCCTAGCTGTGAGAGAGAGAGAGAGAGAGAGAGAGAGAGAGAGAGAGAGAGAGAGAGAGAATGCCGCGAGAGATCATAACTATCCAGGTGGGGCAATGCGGGAACCAGGTGGGGATGGAATTCTGGAAGCAGCTCTGCCTCGAGCACGGCATCGGGAAGGACGGACTCCTCGAGGACTTCGCCACCCAGGTTCGACCCCCATCTGATACGTGTCGGACACCAAGTGACACAAACACGACGCCACTTTTTTTCTTTTCTTTTTCTTTTTCAAGTGTTGAGAGAGTTCCAGGTCGAATGGGCTCGGGACTCTTAAACGAAGCTCGGAATCGAGCCAAAGTACGACTCACGAACATTCTAGCAAACACTTGGTAGGCGATCCACTTGCTCCCTATGGTTCCCCATCCCATCCTCATATATGTGGTCACTGGACTTTCACAACTATGCTATTATATTTCCATGTGACCAAAAATTGAATAAACTACACTGGTTGGGAATACGTTGCATAGACACGAATTAAGACACGGACGCGGCATCTATTTGGGTGTGTACTTGTGTTTTTTTGGAATGTATGCGTCCACGTGACCAATTTTTCGGAGTGTCGACAGTACCCCGTAGGTTGTTGGTATGTAGCAACCAGAAGAGATATTTAAATATGGTGAACGATTCTACATTGCTGTGCTGCGTTTGGTTGCTAAGAAAATGAGAGAGAGGAGAGGAAAACGGTACATGAAACATTTTCATTTTCTTTTCCTCGGTTTCCACCAAACCAAACAAACTTTGAGAGTTCCACAGGGGTTGACAGTTGAAGAGAATCCCTTAGGGTTTCGAACTGTAGCTATATACCGGGGACTTTTCTCTAGTATGATAGCTCTTGAGAAAGTTCTTGCCAGGACACACAAGTGCTCATAACGGCTCGATACTATTTGGTCACTTCTGGGTGTAAATATTTGTTGTTGAGCACGTATGCCTGCAGTTTGCAGTAGAAAGGAGAGGTTAAGTAGACATATTGATGGACCGTCGCCCCACGATAAAGTTGGAAGACTTTGACCTTAAAAATCTGGATTATCCGTGGTCAATCTTGTCGTGCTTCGACTACCGTCCAATGTTGACTCACTTCTTTCCTTGCACTTGTAGACGCGGTGGGATATCAAAAGGCCTGCGGATGAATATATCTTTTATTTCTTTTATTCTCCAAAAACTTGCTAAATGTTATAGTATATGAATTAGCGAAAAGTCTCTTTAGCATGTCATAAGTTATATCATTCCCAAACTTGTGATAAACTAGACAATATCTGCCAATCACCAAAAGAAAAGTGATATCTATTTTAGTCCGCCAAAGATTCAACAAGCTACCGAAACAAATGCGCCTCCAAGCTGATCATAGATGGTACTTCACTGTTGTTCAAAGCAACACCAGCCACACAAATACCGTAGAAGATTAGTTTGGCAAGAACCCTTCTTATGAAGTGTATTCCAAACTGAAAAATGGTTGGGTGTGATCCCAAGTCATCAATGTAATCAAGATAGGTTCTTAGGTTGAATAAGATCAATTTTCCTTTTAGGACCCCTTAGGCGTAGCTTGACTGCTATAAATTATGCATACAAATCTTTGTCATAAACAACAAGGATAATACAATCTCCTCCGTTAGCAGGCTCTGCTTCCTCTTCCAAGACATCCTCCAAATAACATTCATCCACAGTTGTGAAACTCATCACAATAGTGTATAATGAAAAGTTTTCAGCAAAAAAGAAAACCTTTGTTAAACTGCCCTTCCTTTTAAAGCCCCAAAATATTAAAAAAGTTGATTCTTTCCCCTTCACGGATCCGGTGGAACTTCTCATCTTTAATGGTCCCAAACTTTTTGCGGAAATTTTTCTCCTGAACGGCACTTTGTCTTCAAGTCCTCCCACTAAATTCAAGCGTGTCCCTTTAGCTTGATCATGACCTCCTTTACATTGCAATCCTATGCATGCCTTTTTATTGCGGACCTGTCCAAATGCTCAATCATGGTATGCAAGCAGTCAAAGAAAATTTTCCCCAAGTTAATCTCGATTTTTTTGTTATAATCCCTTCTAGTGATTGAGCTTCCAATTCCTACACATTATGCTTCCTACATTTCAAATTCCCTCCACAGAGCGCGTCAGTGAAAGGTTTTTTGTCCTTGGGCCCTAGACTGACTTCTTTTGGTCACGAATGTTGGAGGCTTTCAAAGTCATTGACACTTGCCCAATTCGTTGAAGCAAACGTCATCTAGTTAAAACATAAGAAAAATGATCTTTTTTTTTGTTTATAGTAGTACTATTTCCTCTAGTTAATGATATCTCTTTGCTGCCAATGTGGAATTTTTTTTTTCTCATCTCAAATGGAGGTGATTGGATTCGCATAAATGAGAAACATTTAATTTTCACCTAGGTCTCCCCCTACCCATTTCCGTCTTTCACAACATCTATTTAGCAATGTTAATTAAAATATGACTCATTGCTTTATTACCTAGTTCATTATATTTGCCACCATGCATTTTCTACATCATCTGTCTAAGGTTCATGGGGTTGTCTATTCTCATGAAATTATCAGTGGAAGTTACCCTAGTGACTTGAAAATATAAACCTTTTAAGCTACTAACAAACAATTTTATTTATCTAGTGCATCTAAATTCAGCATGTACTGCTAAAGTGCAGTTGCAATTTTCATTTTGCTGTTTATCATCTTTATAAGTCAAGCTATGCGCTTCATTAAAAATCTCTCTCAAATGTATAAGTACAAGCCATTAGTTTTGTGACTCTCTCTTCTGCAGGGAGGAGACAGGAAAGATGTTTTCTTCTATCAGGCTGATGATCAGCATTATATACCACGAGCTCTTTTGGTGGACCTGGAGCCTAGAGTTATCAATGGAATACAAAATAGTGAATACAGGAACCTCTACAACCATGAAAACATATTTCTCTCGGATCATGGAGGTGGTGCTGGAAATAATTGGGCGAACGGGTATCACCAGGTTTGCTAAGATGGTCTTAGATCATATACATGGTTTCGTCTTACTCCAATAAATAGTTGACAGAGAATATTTTTTCTATATATTAACCTTTATGGTGTCTTTACTAAATTATTTATGGGTAATGCCTAGATTTCTGACAAAGAAGTTGGATTCTACCGTTTGTTACCTAAGTATGTGGAATCTTGGACCTTGTACAATTCTCGAAGAGTAAAATGGGTCGTGCTATTTTATCTATATTAATTCCATTCCGTAATAGTAAAAATATGACATCAAACAAATCCACATGCTTTCACAACAATCTACATTTCCATGCAGAATTTATAGGGTAGAGAACCTATCTGTTTCTTTCCTTATCTATCCTGAAGAGCTTCATCCCAAATCTGATCAGCTCATGCCTTATTGCCGTTCTCTGTCGAGTCATCAGACCTTCCACCCTTGGCTTGTGCTTTCTACATCCAACTTTTGGAGATTCTGTAAAATGTTTTATGGTTATTTATCGCTCAATATTTGTAGACATAATCTCTGTAACCAAGATCGAAATAACCAAGATCGACATAATCAAGGAGTGTCTTTCAGTCCTCTGACAGAATAGACTAACAACTTAGTAATCATTATATTAATATTTGTATGGAGTACCTAATAAAACTATGCTTATTGGTTTTCAGACCATATCAATGCATATATTTCTTTTGCCGGTTGTCCTGCCATGTCTATGTCTAATATACACGTGAAAAGTTTATCTTGAGTGGAAGACAATATACCAGATAAACGCTATTGAGTATGTTGGAAAAATATAAATATTTTATCCTCAACCCACAAAATAGCCCTAGAGTGTTGGTGCAGTGGCATGAACTTCAACATGGAATTAGAGCAACCCAGGTTTGATTCCTCTCTCGCAAACATTTTAAGCGTGTTTTATTAAAAAAAATCCTGCACAGTGAAATCCAGCTCTATGCCCAAATGTGCTTCGACCTACGAGGCTGTGTTGTAAAAGTATAAATATCTAACCCTCAGCCATTATCATAGCTCTAGAATTTTGGTGCAGTGGCAGAGGCTTTAACAAAGTGTTGAAGCTTACATGCATATACTCGTCTACCTTCTTTTTCCAACATTTTTTATCCTCCATTGTTTTATCTGTATTTTCCCCCTATTTCTCACTCGATGTTTCTGCTCTTCTTTTTGATATTGGATCTATTGGGGGATTTGGATAGGATTTGTCCAATTTCTGTATTAAATATGAAGGCTTATATATATATATATATATATATATATATATATATATATATATATATATATAGCCTTCATATTTATATATATATATATATATATATATATATATATATATATATATATATATATATATATATATATATATAAATATGAAGGCTATATATATATATATATATATATATATATATATATATATATATATATATATTGTATAAGGTGCTATGGTACTGAAACTGAAGCCGCTTTTCACTTTGACAACTTTGGTCAAAAGACCATTGAAATGTTTTTATCAGAATGCAAATACAAAATCTAGTCAGCAAAAGTAGTAGGAAGTTTTATAGAAGGTTTCACATGTTAACTCTTTTTTTTCTTTCTTGTTGTTACCTTATTTACCCTCTAATATGTATGCACTTTATTGCTTAGTTGAGCAAAGTGATGACCAATGTTTTGAACTTTAGATGTTTCTCACTGTTGATTTTTTTACTAGGGGGAGCAAGTTGTAGATGATATCATGGATATGGTTGACAGAGAAGCAGATGGAAGTGATAGTCTTGAGGGATTTGTTTTGTGCCATTCAATTGCTGGCGGAACGGGTTCAGGTTCTTTGCTCATTTCCTTGCCCTTCTTCTCCTCTTCTAGCATTGTTATTTGTGTATCTCTAGATATTATTTTGATGTATTCCCAGTTTCATTTTTTGTTCTTCTACCTACACTTGGGATGAATCACTTGCCATATCACATTTCCTAATCTATATAGAGATTTGCAATAAGATGTGACACTCTTTGTGAATATAATGATACAACCAATTAAGTTGAGTTTATAATTTAATTAATTTAGGCCTATGCTGTGGCACATAGGTGAAATTGGTTTTGGCATGTCCTAGTGTATTTTTGTGTGTGTCGGATACCTGTTTGACACTGAAATTTTATGGACACAACAAATATTTAGGACTGCCATGCTTCCTAGATGCAGGGACGGATCACTTTCTTTCATAACCAGTTGTTTCTCTTGCTCCCTAATATTTTTTTTTTGTCCTTGATTAGGAACAGATAGCCAGAAAAAGCATTTCATTGACGTATGTTTGAAAAAGAGTGCATTGACAGTGTTTTTCTGACAACTATACTTCTGCACTATTGTATTTGTATGTTGATCCTATTTTTACAGCCAAATTCATATGCATGGCTTGGCACATGGTCGTCTTCAAGAAGGTCATCTTTCCTTTTTGGTTTATTCCTTAAACTTACATATTATAGTGCCCAGTCTCAGTTGGCATCTCTCCTGTTTGCCTTTCTGTTGTTCTCTAGCACAGTTCTTGCTGAAGCCGTCCTAAATTCTATAAGAATGGTGATTCGGGTGTGAACTCTGGAAGTCTGTGGATGACGGTTCAAAATGATTTAACATAATTAATGCTGAATAAATATAGATCATTGTGGTGTTGTAAGTACTAGAACCCATTCAGTACTAGAACCCATTCAGTATTTTCTTCGACTTCAATAACTAGTTGAATTTAAGGGGATAACAAAGAGTCTATCTTGAGTAGTCAACAGTTTCTTGCATCCTCCAACATGATTGCAAGACTAGGAGAATAGGGCGTCCATGTGCCGCGAGGATCCAGCTTACGCAGGGGCTCTGGGGAGGGTCAATATGTAGGCAGCCTTACCCCATATATATAAAGAGGGCTGTTTCTGTGATCGAACCTTCATCCTCCAGGATGCAAGCAGCGCCTTAGTCCCGCCAAGGGACGCCCTTGTTTGCAGGACTTGGATAAGCACCTTTATTTTCTGTTCCAGTTCCTTGTTTCTCCCACATTTAGTGTTTGTAAATACTAGCTTTTATTCTCCATATGTTGTTGATCAACAAGAATGATCTCTATAAATGTTTTCTTCTCTAGTGCCTCTATGTTGACTTCTCTTGTGCTCGCAATGCCAGCAAAAGGTGACATTTCTAGTTTGGGGCAAAAGTGATTTAGTTGAATTCTTTTACTTTTTTTGGAAGTGAGATTAAAAACATATTTGTGAGGATGGTTAGTCTAACATTTCTTGTTTGTGACTTGCACTACTATCAACAGAAACAATTTTCTATGGTCAAAGTAGCTTTTCAGTGTGGAAAAAGTTCAACAGCTTGATCATTTTTACAACTCATTTTTAAAGTCCTTGCTTATCACATTCATACAAGTGATGTGCAGAATGAGAATACTGCATCTCAACCAATAATAATATTAGTCTCAAAGTAGATTTGTGAGTCCTAGGGCCAACCATAACTTTGTTAATTGTGAAGCATTTATACCTCCTATAGGCCCATGTCTAGGTGCGATGACCTATAGACCCTTGTAGGTTTAGGTTTATATGATTTCTTGGGGGATATGAGCAAATGTAGATGCAAGCTATATCGAAATTGTCACAAGTTTAGGGACCTGTATCCAAAATATCTGTTTGGAAAGGGCATTACCAAACAATAGTAATAGTTGGAAGTAATCTCAACTCAAAATATTTTTGACTCACAATGTTCTTGATTTGGGATAACTGAAGTTTATGTTGGGATGAGCCATTTATGTTTTGGAAGCTATTTTTGTTTTTTTAAGAAAAACAGGTAAGGACTAAACCAGGAAAAATGTATATCTACTTCGACAAAAATAGAACTACATACAGATCATTATCCTCAGCAAACTAAGATTAGTAACTATCTCTAAAACAGATCAGCAATTTATTGAAGTTTTCTTAAAAACATTACAAAGCGTATCTCCATATGAACTTTTTAGTATCAGCTGCCTGAGTAGCAATATTGCCATGAACATTCTCTCTTCTAGCTGGAGCTCCTACAACAGATGCCAAGCTTTAGACATTAGGCCCCGGCACACGTCCTTGCTTGCCAGCAGATAAAGGTCCTGCCCAAATTGAATTAAAGCAATGATATTAAATGTCAAAGATTTATCTAGAGCGCTTTTTGGTTTATATATTCTCAAGTTTCTTTCCTTCCATATTCTCCAATGCATAGCTGCTATAGTATATCACACATCTTCCACATAAAGATATTTTTGTTGGTTGCCAGCAAGTCCTTGGCCCTTGCCACTTGACTTTTAAATAAACACAAACATATACTCAGTGTGACAATGTGATTCCATTTAAATCAGGAGGGAAGACCAAGAACACATTGAAAGGCTGGAAGGAGAAAATATTCCATGTTCTTTGAAAGTAAGATTTCTCCTATAGCGAAATCCTCTGTAATTTCAAGGACCTAATCTCATAACAATGTCCTAACAACATTGAGAACTGGGATTACATTTGTATGATGCAGGGCTAAAAACAAAACATTTTGTGCTAATTATGGTTAAAAAGAACTCTTATATAGTTTAGTGTCTTGCATCCATATAGTGATCATTGGCAATTGATAATCACGTGCACTGTATTTTGAACCAATTAGCATAATTTGCACAGGGACCCAAATTCTTTGTGTTTGATTGGGTGTTGCCTGCAACATACAAAATTTGTGGTGTCACTGAACTACAAAGTCTATGATTTGAAGGCCCTTTATGTAAATCATAACTAGTACCCATAATAATTAGAATTAGGATCCATGACTTTACATTTCAATGCTAGATTTCATTATCCCAAACTTTAAGATACTCATCATCATCATCCAATCCTTCTCCCAACACATAAGAAACTCCATAAAATATTAATAAAAGTTCTTATGACCTGCTGTCGACCTGACTTCACTCTAGACAAGGCAGCTATGAGCATGAGAAGGTCACCACTAAAATCTTAATATATATATGTGTATGTGTGTGTGTGTGTTTTCAAGTTTAATGGTAATATATTCATACACGCATTTCATATGCCTTCTGAGTTCTGAATGGTTTGGATCTGCCAATGACTTGTGTAACCCTAACCTTGCCTGATTGTCGATCAAATCCAAATTATGGTCGTCTTCTAAAGGTTGCATTTGATAACTGGATATCATTTTACAGTCCTAGGACTCACAGTGGTTCTGTGTTTGCCTTTTTTTTTAAACCTTTTATTCCATATTTTGCAGTAGTATAATTCTGTTTTCTATTTTCTTTGCCATTCAAAACTATGGAAACACTTTGTATATTTCATATAGACTTCTTCAATGAGAAAAACTATTGCCTTGAATGTTTGCTAGCAAGTACCTTGGTGATAGGAGTTACTGTCCTCTACAATGGGTATTTAGTTATCAGGTGAAGATTTGCAAGCTTCTGAGCTTTGGAAGTTCCATTTCAGTTGTCTGTTGAAGCTTAACTTCGATGACGCTCGTTTAATCAGGGGCCCTGTATTTAGGTGTGAATTTGATTGCTATCTTCCTTCAAAATAATAAGGGTGGAGCAATAAAAAAAAATCCTTTTGTTTTCTGAAAAGAATAGTTTTTTATTATGTCCTATTCCTTTAATCCCAATATCTGAACCTCAATATGCTCATATACTTGGGTTGCATAAATTCCTATTCGTCTGATTTTTCTAATTGGCTTGAAGTAACTATCAGTGTGTTTGTCCAGTTGATTATTTTTCACCAAGAAGTCTCTAGAAGGTAAACTTGTCACCTACAGACTTATATTAATTAGACTTTGATTTGTCGCAGGAATGGGCTCTTATATATTAGAGACTTTGAATGACCGCTACAGCAAAAAACTTGTTCAGACATACAGTGTATTTCCCAACCAAATGGAAACGAGTGATGTGGTTGTCCAGCCTTACAACTCTCTTTTGACTCTAAAGAGGTTGACACTAAATGCTGACTGTGTTGTTGTTCTTGACAATACGGCATTGAATAGAATTGCAGTGGAACGTCTCCATCTAAGCAATCCTACATTTGCACAAACAAATTCGTTGGTCTCAACAGTTATGTCTGCAAGCACAACCACTCTACGCTATCCAGGATACATGAACAATGATTTGGTTGGACTTCTGGCTTCACTAATTCCTACTCCCAGATGCCATTTTCTCATGACAGGATACACACCACTTACAGTGGAGCGCCAGGTTAGATAAAGTAGCGGACAACTCTTTTTTTGTATTATGTTTATCTTAATTATATATTAATAGTGTTTTAGTTAATATACTTTGAATATCTGCAAGAGCATTAGAGGACTAGTAATTATTATGAAGAACTTATCATAAGCCCGAAGGCCCTTTTACCAGAGATCATAGCAACCATATTTGTTGAACATATCTCACATTAACAGATATGGGGCTTTAGTGGGAATAGGGGATTTTCCACTGCTCAAATCATAATAGCGTGCAAAATACGTTCTACTTCCAAGCAATTTCTGCCTTTATCTAAAGAACTTCTGGATGATGTAAGAAGTTTGCTGAAGAGTATTTTTTGTCTTCAATATACTGGAGATGTCATGACAACATGTAGTCCACTTGCAATCATCTCAGATTTAGTGTATGTTCTGCTTTATAGATTTTGCATGTGGCTTATATTTGTAGATGAAGAGATTTGGTGGTAGAATCGGGATCAATAGGTCAATTTGAGCTGCTAGAGGGCGTCACCTAGCACGATGGTAAGGCTTGCTTGCATCCTGAAGGATGCAGGTTCATGCCATGGAAACAGCCTCTTCGTAGGCTGCCTACATCGGGACTCTCCACAAACTCTGGGTAAGGTTCATGCCATGGAAACAGCCTCTCCGTATATATGGGGGTAAGGCTGCCTACATCTTGACCCTCCCCAAACTGTGTAAGAGCCTCCTGGCACTTGGACGCGCTCCGAGTCAATATGAGGTGCTGTTGCACAATTATGCTGGAGTTTTCTATTAGTGTAGTCTGATCTCTAAAAGCATAGTTCTTAACAACCATTTTATTTATGAACTTTGAGGTATAGATACTTCAAATCCTTGCCTCCTTTTATGCATCAGATATTAGTATACATGGAAGACGTACCTGAATTTCTTTTATATACATCTGCAAAGTGTCTGCAGTTTTACTTGAAAAAGATGAATACATATGGGGTTGCTATGGTCGGATATGTGAGCACACATCTTGAACCTATTTTTTCAAGTAAATGATTGGCAAGTTGTTTGTTACTCAAACTTGGTGGACATTTGATTTGTATTTTCAATCTCATCTTCTGGCATAGAGGTGTTGCGCTTTGCTGTTATTTTTTTCAGTCCTTTTATTAGTTTTGGACTATTTGTGTTACAGGAAATCTTGTTCCATGGTTAGTTTGACACTCTTAGAAACCATTTTGCAAGCATATATCATGCAATAATTTATTATGATGTGTCGAGTAAATTATTTAACGGGTGCAGAGTGGTGGATATCAATTCTGATTGTTCTCACAACACAAATCTCTGGTTAAAATAGCAAAATATTGAATCTCCTTTGCTCATTGCTACATTGGCCAGGTATTTGGCATCATCCAGAGGGTTCACGTCAGCTTAAGGGCTGGCCAAAAAATATTGTCAATTCTTTTGGTTGAGCATTCTCGTGCTTCATACCTTACCCCAGCGAGACGGCGTATACGATGATAGTGATGAGTGGATAACATGAAAATACCATGCGATATGGCCTGGATGCTGTACTAGAAGCTTGAGGACACACCAAATAGGTGTCATGTACGTGTCACCATGTCCCTACCATGTCGTGTCCTATCCGTATCCGTGCAACATAGCTCCCAACTATGAAGTGCACCCACTCAGAAAGTTTTTCTTTCAGTACATAAAGGTTGAAACTAGGTAATTATAGATAGAGGTGTTTGTTTTCGATCTCCACGTATTTCTAGCCCCTACAATCGAGCTCGGACATAGGATAATGATCTAACATGTTGTAATCCGTATACTTAATGTGGAGAATTAGCCTTATCTTATTGTTCGATGCATATAAGAACTACTTCCTTAATGTTAAATACCTTTAAGGCTTTAACTACGTCATATAAATTTCATTTTTACTATTCTCATGAAATTATAGTAAGAAAATAAAGATTACGATTTAGGATTAGAAGTCAAATTGCAGGGAACAAGTT
Source organism: Iris pallida (assembly GCA_029216955.1). NCBI lineage: Eukaryota > Viridiplantae > Streptophyta > Magnoliopsida > Asparagales > Iridaceae > Iris > Iris pallida. Next base: position 8,902,584 of record JANAVB010043216.1, read on the forward strand.
CTACCTTAAAATTTTCACTTCTTGGTAGGAAGGATAGTTTTATTTACTTGTATATACCATTTCAAAGGAAAAAATAGACAAGTTAGTTGTTTGCGAGAGTGGTAAGTGTTAGCTAAGTCATCCCTACTCACTCTTGTTTCCTTGTACAATGAGAAAAAAGGTTTGGAGGCAATTTAGCATGGAAAGTATAAGCCACTTGACCCGCATAGCAATTAGAGGTCATATCAAAACATAGATAAACTTATATTCTTTGGTTTTAATTCTTTAGAGTAGCCTAATGCAACTATTCTCCCATTTATAGTTTTATTTCTCTGAGTTTTAAGAGAATCAAATGATCATCATCCACTCCTGCACTGGTCTAAGTTAAGTTTGATCCATGATTTGCACAGATCTGGTGTCCAAAGTGTTTATGCACGCTATTTATCTTTACTTTGATGGTTATTATAGTGTTTGGACTGTCTGACAGGCGTTTCTTTTCACTGCCAGGTCAATGTGATCCGGAAGACTACTGTGCTAGATGTCATGAGAAGACTATTGCAGGCAAGTTTCTCCCTTTTTTATTTCAATATTTTCTTGTATCCATGCAAACTATTTACTAATTTTGTTTATTTTGGCATTCTGCAGACTAAAAATATCATGGTCTCTTCTTATGCTCGTACAAAAGAAGCAAGCCAAGCCAAATATATATCAATATTGAACATCATCCAAGGGGAAGTGGACCCTACCCAGGTAGTATCTTGTTGGAAAGTAAAGTAATTGATATATCTTCTATCATAGGATAATTTAAGAGTGCAAGTACGGAAAATTGCATTATATTCATTTTCCATTTAACTTCTTCGGTTGATTTCTTTTTGGAATATCCACACATTTACTTGGTTCACCGAATTTTAAAATCTTGCTCTTAGTTCATATCTGTATTTTTAGTTTTTGTTCATTTGACTGGTTTTAAGCATACTTCATACAATCGGCTGATACCAGTACGTATCGGCTGTATCATATAGGTTTTGGCATGTCCGATTTGATACTGGCCCCCATTGATACTAGCCAATACCCAAATTGGGACTCGCTTTACCGGTCAATTTATTAGAGAGAAATTAAAAGAAAAAGAGGAAACTGCAGGAAAAAAAAGAGTGTCCGCACAATGATTCAGATGTCCTGAAGATTGACATGCTGCAGTGTCGCTAAGATTCTTTAGCAACACCCTGTAACGATTACCATTTGTTGAAGATGTATGCTTATAATTCACATCATTCATAAATTTTAATATTACTTCAGTTTACCAGTGTACTTTATCGACGGGCAAGTAATAGACATAGTACCTATTGCAGCTGAATGATTCAACAATCTTGAATATTATTCTATTCAAAACTAACGAGAACAACAAATAATACTTAAAATGATGTCTAAATGTATCAAATATTTATCTAGTTCTATAGGTATATTATTGTTCTTTTTTTGTTTTTTTCCGAAACGAAAAAAAATCCGAAACTCCAATTCGAAAACACTGATAAGTGTCAAGACCATCAAACTTATATTTTAAGGGTTCAAAACCAATTTCGATAATGATACAGGGAACCTTGGTTGTAAGCTTAATATGGTTGCAAAAATAACGTATCTGGTTATTGATATGGTTTCTCTAAAGAGATCAAGTTATTGACTAGTTAGTAATTACACCAATAGTTGAGAACATTTACTGTGGAAATTTCCTCTTGACAAGGAAAACTTGAAGATAGTTTATACAAGTTGATGGAAATTGAAGCTCAAGCCCCATCTAAATTCTATTCAAGAAAAAAGCTATTTGTAATTTTCTTTGGTACCAAAGGTGGGGTTGCCAAGTAACTCAGAAAGGGTAGGTGTAGTTTCGAGACCGAAGGGACTAGTGATTGGCTGCCCCTATGATCTTTAATGGGTTCGGTTTGCATTGTGGGTTTGGCTTGTGTTAAATTTCCTAATTTGAGTATTAAATTATGTTGGGAATAAAGTCATCTTGAATCAAGTTCTCTTAGTCGAGTCCAAGTCATATTTGGAATTAAGAATTCTAATTAATTTAAGAATTGGTATAATTAAGACGAAGTAATTTAGATAAGGATCCTCATTAATTAAGAAAGTAATGGAGTGTTTTATTATTTTCGTCGAGTAAATTTCAGATTGGAGTTTTCCTGGTATGCAGTCTTAGTTTTTTGAAAGACCCTAAATCCTTTTCTGTAACATTATAATTTATAACATTGAATTTAGAAAAAGTTTCAAGTAAGCAGGATATCTTAGTGAGATGGTATAAGTACAACTAAATACGATGAGAAGTGGACCTTGTAGTACAATATTACATGTAGGATTTGAAATGAAGTAATGAACCATAGGAACAGAAGCATTAACAACTTTTTACCATTGATCCATTTCCCGTGGATCTAACCTCACATGCAAACCTTTGATTTAATTATCGTCATCTTGGGAGAAAGAAGAAGATCATACCTTTGAACACAGTACAAACTGGGATGCCGCTCCAAGAACGCCTAGAATAAGGTGTCTTAGGACCATCTGGACCAGAGCTTCACCTTCTTATAATGTCGGCCTCCTCAGTTTTCTCTCATGAAGGGAGGGAACTGTAGATTTGTTTCCTTCTCAAGGAAAAACTAGAATGGTTGCTCAAGTCTTAACCCTAGGGCTCATGACTTATTTATAGATCTCATCCCTATACGAGACTTGATCAAGGGCAAGGATTTAATCAAGGCCATCATGAGTGCTAGCTCATAACAATCCTAATTACTTTGTGCTAAGGGGTTGTTTGTAATTTCCAAATATGCAAATAAGTCCCTGTGCAATGCCAAAAAGCCCTATATTCCATTCGTGCCGAGGGTTCTCATCGGATTAAGCCGCATACAGAAAAAATAAACCGGTTTAATTACCCACTCAGATTTTCTTCAATAGCCATAATGAATAAGTTAGTATTGTTTGCAAGTCATGAGTGACAAGTAGTAGTATGTTATGACACCCAACCAACTTGAATGTAGCAGCACTTCCAAAGAACCAAATACAACAATCAAAGAAGTATTGTTGAGAAACAAGTGATTTGTATGACTCCACCGAAAACTAACTCCTGTAACTAAATTTCCTAAACCATGTACAAGGGCACTAATAAGACTGTCTAACATTTTAATGTCTCTACATTCGGTACTCTAAAACCCAAACATACATAAACCCGACATATAAAACCTTGTTTAATATAAGAAAATATGGGAAAGAGCTACATTTGGCAGGCGACAATGAGCTTATAACTTTGTGGGATCCTATGGTATGCATGACATTTCACCCTACAAAAATTTGACATATCAATCTGAGCCTGTGGGAGACACTGTATTATGAAGAATCATAAACATTCTTAAGATAAAAATTATTGTATCCTATTTAGCAAATAATATAAGATATCATTCTCAAAGAACTATACAATATCAATTTACTTACCCATTTTTGTACTTACTGAGTTCCTAGTATTTATTTGTAAACACATGCACAGATAAAGTTCTTTACCTTCCTTCAAAGAATCGTCATATGTAAATGTTCTGTAAGTAACGACCCACTGGCTAAAGGAGGAAATTAGGAGGGCTTAATAATGAATCTGGTATCGCAGGGAACTAAAGAAGGCATCTATACCTATAAGGCTATAATTGTCTTTTGTTCTCGACTAGTATACATGCTCTTGCCCCTTTTTGTATAGTATAGTATAGTCAAGCTTCAGTCTTTTCCGGTCATCCTTCAATTAATTTTCACTCAAACTCATGTATACACAAATTTGATCCAACTATGAAATTGGCAAGGGATATTTGACTACTTTAAGGAAGTCTTGTCTCCCTTTTATTAACCCCTACATCAAGCGCTTAGACCTCTGGGTAGCCCACGCAAAGGCTAGCATGTCTTTTCCAGAGGCTCTTTTTCAGAATCCCGCATTAACTTGAAGGACTACTAGGTGGTCACTTTCTTTTGGCAAAATAACCAAATCCACTCTATGATATTTAGAGGATCCATCCCAGCTATGACCATAGATGTTTGACCACCGTCAGTCAGTCCGTGCATCAGTCACGGTATTAGTAGCACAGATGCTTCACCATAGTCCATCTAGGCAGCCATCCGATAGATAAGGTCAAAAGCTCAGGCAGAGGCAGTCCAGGCAGCAACTCGACACATTCGAGCATATGCTCCAACACAATAGGTTTGGGCAGGCGCCACCAAGACCGAAGCATGTGACTGGGTGAACCGCAGAAAAGAGAAGGGATATAGCGAATAGCAGCTTGGTGATTATCTGAATGTCCAAGGCACGGCACCCGAAGGGAGGTTATGACTAGCTGCTGTTACGCGCTACCTGCTTGAGGAGTCCTTTGGACTCAAGTTTGCAAGATATCCTCTCCATAGCTAAAAAACATGGCTTTTAAGTGGAATACCTTTCGGCTGGCCGGCAATCTCTACAATATATAGTTGTTTCAGGCTGAATTCAAGGGACTAGTGCCGGATCCTCCTATTGTCCAGGTAGCTACACTATTCAAAGCATTGAGCTAGAGTTAGGTTATCCAGTTTAAGAACCATTGCTAGAAGGTAAACATATATAGATTTGGAGAGTTGTTGTGTCAGATATGCCGTGCCCATGTGAAACTAATCGTAGCTATATGAAAATGCATGATAACAAAATAAACCAATTCTACTAGTGTAACAGAGAAGATTGCCCTTATATGGGTTACATGTGGGCTTTGCGTAGTAACCTTCTTATTGTAAGTATTGTTCTTCTGGACTACTCTACCCTCGCTTTATTTTTTCTTTCCTGTTATACATCATGACTATTATATAGCTGAAGTGATATACCCTGGATAACTGATCACTCAATGGGTGAGAGAGAGTAGATGTGCCCAGAGAATTATGCAGGTGTTAAAAGAGGTGGACTCTGGATATTTCTGACAACAGTACATAAAAATTGGGATTGTTGAAATCTTTCTATTAACCTTTAATAGTGAGTCATTAATCATTCTAATGGTACAACTATTTTATGTTGATGTATGAGAATTTTTGTTTCCTTCAGATATCAATTAAGTTCAAATGTTTTTGTTCAGCCTGCCTGACACTTGTATTTCTAATTTGGAACCAGGTACATGAAAGCTTGCAGAGAATACGTGAAAGAAAGCTTGTTAATTTTATTGAGTGGGGACCTGCTAGCATTCAGGTTATTTGGCTGATCCGTCGTTTTTTTCAATTGATTGTCTCAGATTGTCCTGTTCTTACTTATAATGGGTTCTTAATTTGATAAATTACAGGTTGCCTTATCGAGGAAGTCTCCATACGTCCAAACTACTCACAGAGTAAGATATTATAATATTATTTCTGACATGAAATTTCAAGAAGATAACTTGCATTATCCGTCTTCGTCTAGACTTTATAGTCTAGGGGAACTTGGAGGGTGCTCTTGGTTGCATGACTTAAACTGGAATCCAAAAGGTAGGTCTACCTACCCGCCAACTGGCGACCTAGATTTTATGACATGACCCTCTTATGCTCATTTTCCTACATTAGCTCGAAATTTAGCACCAGTATAGAGGGTTGACGTCAGGTGGACAATCGGCCATTAATTTTTGTCAAATTTTGTATGGAGCTTTCTTATGCTCCATAGCCGACCCCATTCTAACGGGAGAAGGATTGGATGATGATGATGAACTTCATTATTCCTGTCCTGTTGTTTCCACGCTACATGCACACACAGCTCTGCCACCTATATGCTTGATCACTGGTTGTAATATTGATATTGAATGGATATTATAATTTGACCTTCACATTAGGCTTATGAAAGATCAATTTTCTAATACTTTTGAATCTCTTCAGGTTAGTGGTCTAATGCTAGCAAACCATACTAGCATACGCCACCTCTTCGGCAAGTGTTTGGGTCAGTATGAGAAGCTAAGAAAAAAGCAAGCCTTCCTTGACAACTATCGCAAGTTCCCCATGTTTGCTGTAAGCTCTCAAATATCATCAGCCCCTATTATCTACAACCTTTTATATTTTGGTGTCTTTCATTCTAGATCTTCTTGTGTTTTGGTTATAATTGGGTTAATGTAAATCCTGGCTCTGATATACCTAAGTGGATGCAAATTTCTTATCTGACTGGATTATTTATAGGGTCCATCAATCTCTGTTGTTGCCAACAATTTTTTGTTCAAAGTAGCAAGATTATGTTCTAAGTGAAAATAGTATATCTGGTCTGGCGAGCCTTTAACAAGTTTGTGATATCGGATAATACCGATACGGTTTTGGCATGTCTCAATCCAATATCAACTGCTACTGATACGGACATTGGGAGTCTCTTTCCCAATCAATTTGGTAGATAATAATTAAGCCAGAAAGATAGAAGAATGGAAAAATGTGGTCAACACAATGATTTACTTGTGCCGAAGATTGACAATGTTAGAGTGTATTGAGACGATTCTTTATTTATAAACTGTAACGATTACCATTTGTCGAAGTTGTATATCTATAGATTCACAACATTCATCCATATTAATATTATTCAATTCAAAACTATTTATTATGGTTGCACTATGTCTAAAGGGGAAGTAAATAAACAATAACATCTATTGCAAGCGAATATTATTCCATTTAAAACTAACGAGAAACAAATATAATATATACAAGTTATGTCTAAATGCATCAAATATTTTTCTTAACTTTTTAAAAGACTTATTATTTTTGGCTTTCCGAAACGAAATCTGATACTCCGATCCGAACAGCTGAAACCGCCAAACCGCGATACTTATACTCATAGGAAGAGTCCGAAACCGATGCCAATACTAATATTTCAAACCTTGCTTTAACATCACCAGCTGCTTTTGTTTCCATTTGCTGCTGTCTGTGCACTGGTTTTATCAATCACTTTGTAGCATACTTTAGAAAACTTTATTAATTTTAACTCATTTAAACAAACTGTCTTTTGCTATGATAAATTGATTTTCTTATTTAACACAAGTGAAATCCTTCCTGGAATATCTAACTAGTGTTACTAAGGAATTAAACAGTTAAAAACTAACTTAAACATCTACTAATTTAGTCAATATAGAGACTGATGGAGAACATCAAACATGGAGCGAGAAAACAACATATATAGGTTCACCCGAACCTGGGTTACATAGAAACTTTTGGGTTGGACTTTCTGCTAGCAGGATACAGTTCTATCTTGTCCTCCATCTTTTTTATGCGGGTTTTAGTACATGAGATATCACAATCCCTTCTGGTGTCCGACTATAAGTCTGTTGTATATTTTGACACCCTAGATTGTCCACTATTTTTTTGGTTCTGCAAGATTACATTAAATGAAGTCTGTGAAATATAATATACTGTTTACATTCAATCCATTTCACTCTAGGAGTTGTATACACGCCAATTCTCATACATGCTCTTAGGATATCGTACGATTTATGGAAATTTAGTCCAGCATTATATTTTACCTAGAGTTGGTATAAATGCCATGAAGTGACTTAAATAAGCCAAGGGGCCATACTAGCCATTTAACATTAGCTAGGGGAAAAGAGAAACCTATCTAGTGGGAGACTGTTAATAGCCTTGATGGTCATATTTTGTCCCTTTTGACAATGCAAGCAGATCATTTACTCTTGGGGATGGATCATTTCATGGTTCTACCATATGATCTGCGTGCATGATTAGTCAACATGCTACCAAAGTTTACAATAGACTTCAACAACTCGTTTCATCTCAATTCTTACTGTTGGAAATATTAGACAGAATTCCTAACGCAAGCAATCAGAAGAAGTAAAATTCAGAACAGGAATTAAGAGTTTAGGATTCGAGGCACGTTACAAACGCTGTCCTTAGAATAGAATTTTGCCCCCACAATTGTGCAGCGGGTTCCAGCGATCTATCCCCGAGATACAACGAATCCTTCGATCCACAGCACCATGCATCCGGTAGTGAATCTCTCGATCGATCACAGCCTTGCCCAGAGAAAGAGTTGGACGGAAGGAGGAGGAGGAGGGTTCTGGTTGCAACTTTTCTCTTCTGTACGAACAGAGTTCCGAACGGAAGAGAGAGAGAAAAGATTTTTCGTATCTGATCCAACAGATCACCTGATTTGATTTTAAAATCAAATCTCTCTGTACGTGGCCAAAATTATCTTCGCGATCCACAAGTCCCGTAACGGGATTACGTGGTAACAGTTCTTGCGGAAGACCAGGCAACCGAACCAAAAAATTAAATCAAATAATAATTAAAAGGAGATAGAAAATTACCTTTATACCCTTGGTCCGGTCCGCGGCGCGTAAGCGTGCAAAGTGCTAAGTGCGCGACAAATAAACGCGCATTAAATCACGCACCCGCTCGCGGGTTGGATGGGATGTAGCCCATCCCCTACACAACCCTACTAACCCACTAAGGAGGGGAAAGCCTTATATGGAAAGGAGAACTTTTTCTCCTTTCCCATGTGGGACTAAAAGAAGAGTGGATGCCTTTTGAATCACACATGTGTGTTGCTTTCCAAGCAACAAATGCATTAAAAAACCAACAATCCCCCACATGATTCAAAAGGAACAAAAGAATATAGATAGGCAGAACGATAGGAAAGAGAATAAGATTTGGGCAGTTACATTGTGTATCAGAGGAAGGTGTCTTCCGGACTTGAACCTCCCCTTAGTGTTGTACATTTTATCTATACGGATCCAAAGTGACGTAAGTCTTGAACTTAGGATCTTATTTGTACAGACTCAACGTACACACAAACACATTGCAGGCATTTGATCGTATCAACAGTTGTGCACTTTTCGGCCATATGCTTATCTCGATTTCTTGAGAGCTCTAGAGAACAGCCCGATTTCCCATAGAAAGCGGCCCCACTTTCACTCCCAAATAGGTGAATCTTTCTAGGTATTCTGCAATTTATATACCCTGTTTTACAAGCTACAGATTCATTAAGATTTTACAATCAACCTCAATTTTATTGCAGATCAACACTATATAGTAGAGGAATGGTTCATTACAATTACATCTATATAGTGCTTTCCAGTCACACATCAATTTTGATGTTACCCATTGAACCTTTTCTTGGTGCTACCAATCGAAGGTTGGGTTGCCTTTGAGGTGACTCAATCTAAGGGCTTTAACCCCATTCCTTTTGCCGTCTCCAACACTAGTCTTCTTGAGAGACCTTTAGTTAGAGGATCCGCTAGATTGTTCTTTGATCTGACGAAGTCAATTGCAATTACTCCGCTGGACTGCAATTGCTTCACCCGATTGTACCTCAGACGTATATGTCTGGATTTTTCATTATAGCTTGTCCTTTGAGCCTTTGCTATAGCAGCCTGGCTGTCACAGTGTACAGGGATAGCAGGAACTGGTTTGCTCCACAGAGGAATATCTGTTACCAGATTCCTGAGCGAGTCTGCTTCCTCACTGGTGAGGTCAAGAGCTATGAACTCTGCCTCCATAGTCGATCTAGATATACAGGTTTGCCTGGTTGAGTTCCAAGCGACAGCAGCTTCTCCCAATGTGAATACATATCCACTTGTGGCTTTGGTCTCATCTGTATCTGAGATCCAGTTTGCATCAGTGTACCCTTCCAATACAGATGGGTATCCTCCATAGAATAATCCATGGGATAAAGTGCCCTTCAGGTATCTCATTACCCTTTCTAAGGCAATCCAGTGTGAACTATTCGGATTGCTTGTGTACCGACTAAGTTTTTCTACTGCGTAGGAAATATCAGGTCTGGTACGGTTAGCAATATAGTTCAAACACCCAATTTGCTGACAATACTTCAGCTGAGCCACACTGTCTCCTTTGTTCTTCTTCAACCTGATACTTGCATCATATGGAGTGCTTACAAGTTTAGAATCAAAATAGTTAAATCTTTTCAGGACCTTTTCTATATAATGAGATTGGGAGATACCAATTCCCTCAGAAGTGCGACTTAATTTAAGTCCTAAAATCACATCAGCAGGTCCTAAATCTTTCATATCAAAATTTTGAGACAGAAAACTTTTGATATCATAAACAATATCCATGTCAGTGCCAAAAATAAGAATATCATTAACGTATAAACACAATATTACGCATGAGCTGGCAACAGTTTTGCTATATACACATTTATCAGAATCATTAATAGCAAAACCATAAGATAGAATTACCTTATCAAATTTATTATGCCATTGCTTTGGCGCTTGCTTCAGCCCATAAAGAGATTTAATCAATTTACATACCTTGTGTTCTTGTCCTGGAACAACAAACCCTTCAGGTTCCATGTAAATCTCTTCCTGTAAATCTCCATTCAAAAATGCAGTTTTTACATCCATTTGATGAATTAACAGTTTATGAACAGATGCAATAGCAATTAACATTCTAATTGTGGCAATTCTAGTAAATGGAGAGTATGTGTCAAAGAAGTCTACTCCTTCCCTTTGTTTGAACCCTTTAGCAACTAACCTTGCTTTGAACTTCTCAATAGACCCATCAGGTCTTAGCTTCTTCCTGAAGATCCATTTGCAACCAATTGGTTTGCAACCTACAGGAAGGTTAACTAAATCCCAGGTTCTATTTGACATAATAGAATCTATTTCACTGTTAATGGCTTCTTTCCAAAATAGTGAGTCTACAGAAGACATAGCCCCTTGATAAGATATAGGGTCCTCTTCAACAAGGTAGGTGAAAAACCCTTCTCCTAGGTTCGGTTCTCTCCTGGTCCTTTTGTTCCTCCTAGGTTCTACTAGGGTTTCTTCTTGAGAACTAGAAGTTGCAATAGGAACTTGTGCAGATATAGAATATCTAGGGGTTCTATTTTTTAAAGGAAAGACATTTTAAAAAAATGTAGCATCCCTAGATTCCATAACAGTGTTTGCATCAATACCATTAACCTCACTCTTAATAACAAGAAATCTATAAGCAATACTGTTTTGAGCATAACCCAAAAATACAGAGTCTACGGTCTTGGGTCCCAATTTTCTTTTCTTAGTAGGGGGGACAGAGACTTTTGCAAGACACCCCCACACTTTGAAATATTTCAAAGAGGATTTTCTGCCCTTCCATAATTCATAAGGGGTTTTATCAGTCTTCTTAAAAGGAACTTTATTAAGAATATGGCATTCAGAAAGTAAGGCTTCCCCCCACAAATTATCAGCTAAACCAGAGCTACCTAGCATAGCATTAATCATATCAACAAAAGTTCTATTTTTCCTTTCTGCTACCCCATTCTGCTGTGGAGAATACGGGGCAGTCACTTCATGTATTATTTCATGCATTTCACAAAAAGAATCAAAATCAGCAGAGGTGTATTCACCCCCACGATCAGACCTAAGAATTTTTATTTTCTTTTCAAGCTGATTTTCAACTTCAGCCTTAAAAGACACAAACTTACTAAAAGCCTCATCTTTTGTTCTAAGCAAGTAAACATAGCAATATTTGGAATAATCATCTATAAATGTAATAAAGTAACGCTTACCACTACGAGTGAGAGTACCATTTAATTCACAGATATCACTGTGTATAAGCTCCAAAAGCTGAGAATTTCTTTCAACTGAATGAAAGGACTTTCTAGGCTGTTTGGCTTGAGTACAAATCTCACATTTATCATTCCTGCTCATATCAATCTTGGGAATTAATTGTAAAACCGACATTCTCTTAACAGAATTAAAATTCACATGTCCCAAACGACCATGCCAAACATTGTAGCTATCAATATTGGAAGATATTGCATTTGCAGGAGAAACATTATTATAATCAATATTATTTAAACTAGAAGTAAAATTGTTGCAAGAAATATCAACAGAAAGTTTAAATAGACCCCCACAAACATAGCCTTTCCCAATAAAATTTTCGTTTAGGGAGATTACAACTCGATCAGACTCAAAAACTAGTTTGTAGCCATGTTTATTTAACAAATATCCAGAAATTAGATTTTTGTTCACGTCCGGTACGTGCTGCACATTATGCAAAGGGAGGATCTTGCCCGAAGACAACTTGAGATTCACTCTTCCCTTTCCAAGCACTCTGGCAGCACTCGAGTTTCCCATAGCTACTGATTCGCCTTCCTCAACCTGTCGGTAGGAGGAAAATGAATCAATATTAGGACACACATGGACATTTGCCCCTGTATCAACCCACCAATCAGTAGGCTGATACGAGGTATCAAAATCAAAACATACAGCTACAAACCTCTGATCATCGGTACCGATAGATTCGGTCCCGGCTATGACTACGTGAGCCTGAGGAACAACATGAGCGTCTGCAGCAGGAGTTCGGCGATCAGGATTCTGGAATCCCTGACCCTTCTTCCTGTGGCGACATTGCCTAGCAAAGTAGCCAGGCTTACCACAGTTGTAGCACTCCCGCCTTGGCCTGTTGTCTTTCCCAATAACAGGTTTTGGTTTCAAGAATTGTTTCTTTGCAGGATTCCTGTTCTGGGGGTTATTTCTCTGTTGAAAGGGTTGGCCCTTAGGCTTTTCCTTGGACTCAGCAATATGCAACTTTGCCTCGAATTCACTACTCAAAGGTTCCTTGTCCCTACTTCTACTCTCTTCCTCAATGCGGAGAGAGACAAACAGCTCATTTAAGGACATTGGCTCCTTATTGTGTTTCAGTTTTAAGCCAAAGGATTTCCAGGATGGAGGCAATTTATTTATGAATGCAGCAATAAGAAATTTATCAGCTAGTGGCATGTCTTTCTGAGACATCTCGTGAATAATGGTTTGCAGGGTATTAGTCTGTTCAACAACAGACTTCTCATCAACCATCTTAAACTCTAGGAACCTGTCTACAATGTAAACCTCAGAACCTGCTCCTTCATTGGAGTATTTCTTATCGAGGGCTTCCCAAAGCTCTCTAGAAGTGGTGGTTGTGCAGTAGATATCATACAACGTGTCAGACAGACAACTCAGTATTTTTTCGTGACAAATAAAGTCTGTCTCATTGTATGATTCTAATTCAAAAGTCCTAGCAGATTCGTGTAGGTCAGGCAGGGTATCAGGTTCTTTAAGAACCTTTGACAGTTTCAGGCAGGTCAACCAGTAGGTCATCCTGCGCTGCCACCGCTTAAAATTCTGACCATCAAACTTCTCCGGTTTGGAGGAGTTGTGAATATTGGTCGAGAATTCCTCTGCTGTGGGATTCATAGTGCGTGCGTAGGAATAAAGCAAACAGAAGGTAAACAGAACCTAAAAAATTCTATTCTAAGATTGTTGGAAATATTAGACAGAATTCCTAACGCAAGCAATCAGAAGAAGTAAAATTCAGAACATGAATTAAGAGTTTAGGATTCGAGGCACGTTACAAACGCTGTCCTTAGAATAGAATTTCGCCCCCACAATTGTGCAGCGGGTTCCAGCGATCTATCCCCGAGATACAACGAATCCTTCGATCCACAGCACCGTGCACCCGGTAGTGAATCCCTCGATCGATCACAGCCTTGCCCAGAGAAAGAGTTGGACGGAAGGAGGAGGAGGTGGGTTCTGGTTGCGACTTTTCTCTTCTGTACGAACAGAGTTCCGAACGGGGAAGAGAGAGAGAAAAGATTTTTCGTATCTGATCCAACAGATCACCTGATTTGATTTTAAAATCAAATCTCTCTGTACGTGGCCAGAATTATCTCCGCGATCCACAAGTCCCGTAACGGGATTACGTGGTAACAGTTCTTGCGGAAGACCAGGCAACCGAACCAAAAAATTAAATCAAATAATAATTAAAAGGAGATAGAAAATTACCTTTATACCCTTGGTCCGGCCCGCGGCGCGCAAGCGTGCAAATTGCTAAGTGCGCGACAAATAAACGCGTCAAAAACGCGCATTAAATCGCGCACCCGCTCGCGGGTTGGATGGGATGTAGCCCATCCCCTACACAACCCTACTAACCCACTAAGGAGGGGAAAGTCTTATATGGAAATGAGAACTTTTTCTCCTTTCCCATGTGGGACTAAAAGAAGAGTGGATGCCTTTTGAATCACACATGTGTGTTGCTTTCCAAGCAACAAATGCATTAAAAAACCAACACTTACACACGACGAGAGTGGAGAGAGAAACCCTTCATCAACCATACAATAGCAAGATCTTTCAGCAACTGTTGTCAAGCCTAAGATCTAGTGTTAGTCCAGCTAAGTTCCACTATTATTTTTCTTATGAACCATATATTACTTGGACTTTGTCACCGAAACTAGGGTAGGGGAAACCTGCTGCATTTCCTTTTGGGCTTGTATAGATGTTATCATGTTTCTTTTTCATGAGGTTAGTGTACATGCTAATGGTTTTTGCGCTTCAAGAACAATTACAATGTCAAAGTAATTTTGGAGTTATCTCCCAAGCTGAAGGAAATCTCCGCTAACCTCTTTCCCTTTGGGTTTTCTCCTTTGCATCAAAAGGAGCCTTAGTACCTTGCCCTTCCTCTTGAATACCTGCAACAGCGTTTGTAGTCTTCTCATAAAGGAAGTTCTCTTGGTTTTTCTTCCAAAGGAGCAGCATGGTACACACCAGTGTTGAAGCCAATCGTGCTGATGGTAATGCTGATGTTGAGAAAGTTAATGGAGTTGGAACCATAGCTTGACTTATGTTGCAACTTCCTTCCGTATGTCTCGACACTCCCAAATCATAAAAGCAATTCTCCATAATCTGGTCATTGCTTCATCTATACAGAGTAACCTTTCCGCATGGATAGCCAGCTGCTAACAATTTTCTGTTTATCTCGGCGGGAAGTGAGAATTTAACTCAGATTACAATGGCACTGTCTCTAGCTTGATGAGCAAGCATATCACCATCGTTAGCCTGCCATTGAGAAGTCAATGTCCACTTTCAATAATCTTCTCAACCGCAGTATGCACCCTAAACTTGAAGAAGAAGAAACTTTTGAAGCTTGTATGTGAAGATATTGCTTCAGTATCTGCTATCTGCTGTGCATAAGCTTAAGGCTTGGCCTAGAACACTAACGACAAGCATGTTACTACCCATTTAGCCTTTGTTTCTCTGAAATCTTCCTGTTCCCTCATTGTAGAAGCTCTTTTCTCTCTTTCTCTGTGTGTGGACATTTGCTAACTCAATGAGTTTTGTGATTGTCTAAGCAGGATAATGATCTTTCCGAATTTGACGAGTCTAGAGAAATAATAGAAAGTTTGGTTGATGAATACAAGGCATGTGAATCACCAGATTATATCAAATGGGGGATGGAGGTAAGGAATGGATGATGTATTTATTTATTTATTTATTTAAGTTACAATGATCAACTTTCTCTATGATTATATTTCCTACAGGATCCAAACCAGGCTTTAACAGGAGAAAGCAGTACTGCAGGAACATTAGATTCAAAATTATCAGTTTAATCAAGTAGGCAAGGCTTGTTCTTGTAAATTAGCTGCAGCCTGCATGCCATGATTTCTTATGGATTCTCTTTTAAGCTGGATGGAGTTTATCTTTCAGAAAATATAGGAACTTTACTTATTTGATTGCAGGACATGTTTTGACCAGTATCATCTTTTTTATAATCACTGACGTAACTCTTTAAATATTGAAAAAACGCTGCTGAGAAGAAACTACATTTCGGTTGTCATGTGGTATAGTAATTAGTATTGGTAGTTATTCAGAAAAGGTGCAATATTTGATTTAAATGTCTAAAATGTTAATGGTGAGTCGGTCCAATGATATAATGACACGTGATAGTATCTTACTATTTTTGGCTTTTGATATTACCATGTTTCATTTTACCGATGGACGGTCTCACCACTAACCATTGCCACGTGGTGAACCCGTTCCACTGAATAATTTCTCTAGAAATGTATGCTTCATGTAGATTTGGAAGTTGATTATATTATCATTTACTATTATGGTGGGTGTATCTAGGAAGAACGTGGTTATGAGTAATTTGCTGAGCACTCTG
Source organism: Iris pallida (assembly GCA_029216955.1). NCBI lineage: Eukaryota > Viridiplantae > Streptophyta > Magnoliopsida > Asparagales > Iridaceae > Iris > Iris pallida. Next base: position 8,918,463 of record JANAVB010043216.1, read on the forward strand.
ATTGAGGCCTTAAAAGGGTGTATTTATGGAAATCTGGACCCTTTTGTACTTGCTTGTAACAAAATCAATAATTATATTTTGGGAACCGAACTCGAGTGGCTTTTGTGGTTACCGAGGAGAGTATAAGATCCTGGCTGAGTGGTGGAAGATCAGTGGATTGAGATTGAGTTACGGAAGCGTATTATTTTTTCCATTTATTTGGTGAGAGTTGGGAGCAGTGGGTCCAATAGGTAGCGTGTATAAAGTTTCGTGCGTATCGTCGAATATCTTAAAATTTTTTTTCGGGAAATAGGACTCCTTTACAATAAATACAGATTGTGCGCATAACACCTTGTGGTAGTCGAGCTAAAAAAATTTTGAGGAGTTGATCGTCGGTCGTAGTTGGCAAGCCAATCAGCTATTACGTGGGTGTGGGTGTAAAAGTAGATAATTGCAGCATCATAATTTCTGTTTGACAGGGTTTCAGAAAATTTTGATTTTAAAACCATTTAAAAAAGAAGAAGTTATAATGTTATTCTATAATTTTATAAATTTCGACTTTGCGTTTGTACTTGCATTTGAAAAATATATTAAGAAATAAAATTTTAAAGATTATGTTTGGTAAAATATTTTTGTAAAATAATTTTTGAAATAAAATTTTCTATGGTCTTTGTAGTTGTGACGGAATTTGAAAATCGTTTTAAGAAAATTGTGTGAAAAGAAATTGTCCAAATTTAAGAAATAATTGTCAGAAAAGATGTGGAGAAAATGGGTTTTTTTTCAATATCCCAAAACTAACTTTAAACAATGATTTTGTGAACTTTTTAAAAAGTACATCTCGAGTGTCTGTTCGGCGTTTAAACTCCTGTACAAATGCATCCGACATCTAGACCTCGTTTGGTTCATGGAAAGGAAAGTAAATTAATTCTTTGTTATTTCATTTCCTTTGGAAATTGTAATTTCCATCAATTTTCATTTCCGGTGTTTGGCAAGACCGGGATTATAGTCGGAATATATATTTACTTTCTATTATAGTGTTTGGTGTTTGTAAGGAAAAAAAAACAAAATCAAGTCAATTTTCCAATAATACTCTCATGAGAAAACTTATTTATCATGAATATTTTTGTCTAAAAGGTATTATGGATAAAAACGGTAAATAATATTTGTGAGTAGGGATATTTTTGTCAAATTTTTTTTTATAATAAATGTAGGAAAGTTGGAAAGAAAGCGATTCCTTAAATGGACGAGGAAAACTATTTTTCTCTCCTATCCTTTGGCTTCCAAACACGGAAAGGAATCACTTTCCTTTTCCAAACTCAAATTCTTTGGTATCAGGTTTTATAGAATCAATGGGCCAAGGTTCCCAAAATAGCTAATAAACCCCTCAACGACTTATCATTCTGCTTCAAAAAGCAAAATCTGCTGTAAATTAGGACCAACCCATAAAAGAGGGCTTTGCCCCCAAACGATCTCGAGCAAACATAGCCATCACTAAGCCAGAATTGGTAATGAATGAGCAATAAAATTAATTTAATTCACTTTTTATAAGTGGCTTCCAACCAACCATAGATGTTGACAAGATGAAGAGGGGACAACCACCTTTTGCTCATCTCATAACTCAGGACCTCGTTTGGTTCACAGAATCATGAAATTGTAAAAAAAAATTGATTATTTTTTTATGTTTGGATATCAAAGGAATTGAGAAGGAAAGAAAAGTGATTCTCAATAGAAGGTCTCGTTTGATTCGCAGAATCATCAGATTGGGAAATGAAAGTGATTACTTTCTTATTTTTGGCTGCCAAAAGAATTGAGGAGGAAAGAAAAGTGATTTTCAATGGAAGAAAAATTAGGAAGGAAAGTGATTCCATCAATCTAAGCAAGGAATCACTTTCCCACATTGAAATATTCATTTTTTTTCCAAATTTTTTGCCATTTTCAAACATCGGAAAAGAAAAATCAATGAGAATTGTAATCGTTCAAATGAAAGAAAATGCCAAAAAATTAATTTCATTTCCCTTCCATTCCGCGAACCAAACGAGGCCGAAGGAAAATTAGGTGAAAAAATGATTGCATCCATCCAAGTAAGGAATCACTTTCCCACATTGAATATTCATTTTCCTTTCCAAATAGATTCAACCCCCTCAATACACTAAAAAAGAAAAGAAATATATTACAATTCAAATCGCTCACAAACCCGTAGTAATTTACATGACCGAAGTTTGCGACTCCTAGATTAGATCTATTCTTCCTTATGTCTTGTATGACGAAGTCCTAATATATATATATATATATATATATATATATATATATATATATATATATATATATATATATATATATATATGCAACAAATAAAACAAGAGTTGAAAGAATTGAAATTTAAAAGGAAAAATAAATAATAGATAACTAAAAAAATAAATAATAGATAACTAAATAAAAATAATATATATATAGGCAATGATTTTAACTATTGATTATGTTTCAATGGTTCTTATTGAAATAACTTTCTTGTAATATAACTAGGAACAATCATTTTGAGGGAACATCATTTAATACTTTTTTTTTTTGACTCATTGGCTGCATATTATTGTAGGTTATGATTCATTTTCATGTTTTACTTTAATTTTCATTTAATACAATCAATGGTTAGCAGGTTAAGATGACATGTTATAGTAGGTAATGTCAAAGTCAACGAAACAACTTTCACAATTTACTATAATTTGTTTTGTTTGTTCCCATACATTGAATTTGTTGTTTATATATATATATATATATATATATATATATATATATATATATATATATATATATATGAGAAAAATGTACCTAAGGTCGACCTTAGGTACATTTTTCTCTCTATATATATATATTATATAATGAGGAGGGATCAAATTCACCTCCTGTTTTGTCCATCCCGTTATCATTCCTTTCTTATTCTTTGGATCAAATTTATTTAAGGGTCTAGATTAAATCTAATAAAAAGAGAAAATAAAGAATAGAAACATAAATTCCAATCATTCCCCTCACGAGAATCTCCTTTGCACCTCTTCCTTCTATAGAAACCCTCCACCCTGAAGGCAGCCGACGTGCGCTCCTGCCAGCCCGTTGCACCTTCGCCCACTCCTCCTCTAACCGTGGGCCTCACGCTCCCTCTCGGCACGCCACTCCTCCTCCGACTGTGGGTGGGGCAGCTGTGGGGTGGCCTGGGGGGGGGGGGGGGGGGGGGGGGGGGGGGGTAGGGGAATAGTTTTAAGTTTTGAAGTGGGGTATTTTTTGTCCCATTTTTTTCAGGATATCAAATTGTACCCAAAAAAATAGTTTAGGATATAAAGATAAAAGCTGACATAGTTGAGGGTATAAGTTACAATTAAGCATTAAAAAAGGAACTTTTAGATACTTGATTTTGGCTAATTCTAAAGGCACTCCAAGTTTTACTTGGAACTAGCCCAATTTTTTTTTTAAATTTTTTTACAAGTTTGTCATTCAAAAAATTGTTTCAGGCTAGCCCATTTTTTTCCAGGACAATCAAATTATTGACAGTCCCTCCAAGAGCTCGAAGGCGACGCTCGTCCGCGCCCCCACATCCCTGCCGGCGTCTGCTCCCCCGTGACCCCGCGCACCCCCCACATCCGTGTCCTTGGCTCCAGCCCCATGTAAAATTGGGTCTGTTCTGAGTAAAAGTTTTATCAAACTGGACTGTCATGTAGTAAGGGCTAGTCCCAGATAAGTTTTAGAGTGCCTTTAGAATTAGCCTTGAATTTGTAACAAATAAGGTATGTTGTAGGGACTTGTGTGCAAAGCAAACCCACAATCCTCCGTTTAGATTTGTAAGGTGCAATAAGCCAAAATAAGGGTATAAATAGAGTGAAACTTTGGTGGAAGGACGAGCAAATATATATTAGGGAGAGAGCCAAAGATATCACATACTTCTCTCCCCAAATATTCACAAAAACTTCTCTCCTCTCTTCTCTACCCACAGAAAGTGAAGGAAGGAAACCCTAATCTCTAAAAGAAGAAAGAAAGGAAGAAATAGAGAAGTATAGAATATAGAGATCCATTTCCCATTTCTATATAAATTCTTCTTTCTATTAATAGCATAAACCTTCAATTTCCTATATATATATATATATATATAAACAAACAAATGTGTGGTTCTTTATTGAATGAATGATGCATTGATTCTTTTCTCAAAATCCTATAGAAGAAGAAGAAGAAGAAGCATTAAAGATTGAATTTTTAATCCTTCAGGGACGTCAATCAATGGCTTCTGCTGCTTCGCTTGCGGCGGCGTCGTCCTTCTTCCCTATTTCCCCGCCGTCCTCGCCCTCGTCGTCGAAATCCAACGTCGGCATTGGCGCCGTCGCGAGGCCGGGCCCCGCTCCGTCGAGGTCGATGGCGGTGCGGGCCAACGCCCAGGCCCTCCCCAAGATCAACGGCGTCAAGAACGACTCCCTCAAGCAGCCGCCGCCGCCGCCGTCGTCGGAGGAGGAGAAGGACGTCTTCGGCGTCTCTCCGCCGCCGAGGACGTTCTACAACCAGCTCCCCGACTGGAGCGTCCTCCTCGCGGCCATCACCACCATCTTCCTCGCCGCCGAGAAGCAGTGGACCCTCCTCGACTGGAAGCCCCGCCGCCCGGACGTGATCGCCGCCGACGCCGCCTTCGGGCTCGGGAGGATCGTCCACGGCGGCCTCGTCTTCCGCCAGAACTTCTCCATCCGCTCCTACGAGATCGGCGCCGACCGCACCGCCTCCATCGAGACCCTCATGAACCACCTCCAGGTGGATCCAGACATTACTCAACTCATCGCCCCCACATTTCCCCCCTTCCAATTTTAGTAATGCCGATCGTCGTGTGTACGTGCAGGAGACCGCGCTTAACCATGTGAGGACCGCAGGACTGCTGGGCGACGGGTTCGGGGCCACTCCCGAAATGAGCAGGAGGAGCCTGATTTGGGTTGTCAGCAAAATGCAGGTCTTCGTGGAGTACTATCCGTCTTGGTAATTTTCTAATTCGTCTCTACGGGAGCTAGATAGATCTATCTGCCATTATCACTATAGTTAGTTATGGTAAAACATTTGTGGCAGTGGCTTTACAGCCGAACGTCTTTATGTTGCCGGGGGTTTTAGATCAATACAATGTTTACAATAAATGGTTGCCTCCAAGTTTGGTGGACTATTACTCTTTCCGGTGATACGGGAAGTTAATTGTGACTAAAGTTATTTCGAGATTAGGTTGTGTTAGTTTTGAACTTGTCGAGCAATGAATGTGTTGTATGAACTATTGGTGGTGGACATGGTGAAGACCGAGATGCTAATATAGTGTGATGTTCTCATTTTATCCGAAACTTCCTTGGAGTTTTCAAACCTGCTGAGAATCAGTACAAAAATTGTGGAGTAATATGAACTGTCTCTCTGAGATTTGGTTGTCTAGTGCGAAATTTGGAAGTCCAATGTTGTGCTAGTTGAACTTGGTCATTTCTAGTGTAAGTACGAGGGATTCTAAGCAAGGTTTGGAATGATTTTATTTGTCTTATATTTCAGGGGAGATGTTGTGGAGGTAGATACTTGGGTTGGTGCATCCGGAAAAAATGGGATGGGTCGTGATTGGCATGTTCGCGACATTCAGATAGGGCGAACCATAATGAGAGCCACCAGGTCCGCAAATAGTCTGTGATAGGAACATTTCTTTCTTGTGTGTACAATTGCCATATCTAGGGTATTTGGTAGCTTGCATCTAGTGGACTTGATTTTTGGTTCTGCCTCCTCATGCAGCATCTGGGTGATGATGAACAAGAATACAAGGAAGCTTTCCAAAATGCCCGAAGAAGTTAGGGCAGAGATTGGACCCCATTTTGTGGACCGACCTGCTAATATAGACGAAGGTAACAGAAAGCTGCCTAAGCTTGATGATGATACTGCTGATTATATTCGCAAGGGCTTGTCTGTAAGTCCAAGACCGTATGTTTTTCTTGTTTAATTTACTTCATATTGAATACTCTAACAACAACATTTTTTTTTTGGACATTATTGTTGTTACCTTCAGCCTCGATGGGGTGATTTGGATGTCAATCAGCATGTGAACAATGTCAAATATATTGGCTGGATCCTTGAGGTACTTCAATTCTACCAAATGATCCTTTTTGCTTAGATTGTACTGCGATCTATTGTTTACTTGTTCTAGCTCTTTTTTTATTGATTTGGCGTACAAAATTATATACAGGGTATGTAATTAGTATTCTCAAGAATAGGCCCATGAAAGCTGTTGTTTAGTAGATACCCATTACTAGCCTTGATGATGAACTCTTCATTCTCCTCCGTCACTTATAAAATACTAATATTTGGTCGTTATAAGCTAGAATTTGGTATATCACAATAAATTCAAATCGATCTTCTAGTAACAGTCACTGAGTTCATTCTCTTCTCTCTTTCCTCGAGCAGTCTACATCTCAGATATACAGTGTTCTAAAATCGGCCTAGGCGCCTGCCTACCGCACCGAAACCCCCTAGGCGGTGGGCTAGGCGGCTGTGTTTTTTGATTTTTTTTTTTTTTTAATTTTGTTTGTTCTTAGTTGTATTTTGGATATTTGTTTGGGTTTTTAAGATAGTATTTGGATTTTAGAACATTGAAATTTCAAATTTCAAAATTTCTAAAATTTAAAAAAAAAAAATCTAGGCGGGCTAGGCTCTAGGTGGACCTCCGCCGCACCGAGTCCGCCTAGCGATTTTTAGAACACCGCAGATATAACTACCGTGTTCGTCTTTGTCATGAATTCACTAAGATGTTATACATATCGATGACGATCCCAATAAATCTCACCAATAATCAAACTGAGATCTTCTGTGGGAAATTATCAGATAGTTTAGCACATACACTTTCACTTATTTAAAGTTGTCTGTCTTTTAACTAACTATAATAGTTAAAACTCTCTCATCAAGAGGTCAGTGATCGCTAGGCGTTGAGTCTAGTATATAATTTCAATTATTTGTGTGGGGAGCCCAAGGAAGTATCTCACCACCTTTTAATCAGGAGAGGTTTCACAACAGGGTCTCATAAGACTGTTAGTTAAGTCTGGGGTTCGAGTGTGGGGGACCAATTAAGGCAGTGCCGGCCCTGAGCAATTGGGGGCCCTAGGCAAAATTTTCTAAATGGGCCCCATACATAATGTAAAAAAAAGTATAAATAAAACAAAAATTTGTTGTAGTCAAGATTTGAACCAATGACCTCTTAAATACAAGTCTAGAATTGTAACCACCAAACCACAATACTTCTTGTTAAAAAATAGGCACATGATACATACTAGTTCTATTATAGACAGTTCTATGTTGGTGTCCCCTTTTGTCCGGGGGCCCTGGGCCGTCACCCGTCCCCGTCCTGCCCTGGGCCAGGGCCGCCCCTGAATTAAGGTAAAGTTGGCAAACCGAAATACAACCTTTCGGAGTGTGTTTTCAATACCCACCAGTTGCAAATTTTGCATACAATAGGAAACACTTGAATACTGTGGTGACTTAATACATGTTCACTAAACACAATTTGAGGTTACGAAAATCCGTTTTAACAAAACCCATGTTTTCAAAGCCCAGGGAGAAAACTGTATTCTGGAAACATTTCACTGTATACTGGAGACATTTTCAGTGTTTACCAGACACTGCTTGGGCTTATATAGCATTTATGGAAGAAAGATACTTTGGCGCCCAGATCCACTAGTGTTTGGAAACCCAGTGTAGGGGTTAATCAATGATTAAAAGGCCCTGTAATCAGCCACATAATCTGATTAATCTAGTGGCTGGCTAATCGAAAATTCCAAGTGGCTGTGTAATTGTAATTAAGATTACACTGTAACCAGGCATGGACCGAGCAGGTAACGAAAACCATGTATTTATTATTGGCAGAAACATTTACTTAACATGTGGATGAGGACGAAGTATCATGTCCCTTTGTACACTGCGTCTAGCCTGCTTGCCAGTGTATTAGAGAAACTCTTGCGGGGCTGGGCATTCGAGAAAAAAAAAAATTTTAATCTGAAGACCCAGCCAACAGTCTGTATTTTTTGGCCTTTCCCTACATTCTTGAAGTTTGTTGGTTTCTAGTTCATTTTGTGGACAACAAATAAGCACATGGCTTTTGGCCCTACACGCCTCTTCTTTTTCTTCATTAACTACATATTCCTTCACTCATAAAGAAGCACCGATTTTCTCCAATTATATTACTCTCTAATGATCAAAGATTTCTTAATCTGTCACTCTCACTGATCAAAGATTCTTCGAAATCAATTGCATTCAATTCTGTTGTCTGGCAAGTAATTGAGCTCTTTCTACAGTGATACTATGGATTAGTGCTGTAGTAAAGGCGTCCTTAGGGGGCATGCAGTTGTAAGTGTTTCCGAGATTTGAATCCATAGTTTCTCAGGCTTGAGCAGAGTCAAGATATATGCAATTGTAAGTGCTACGTTAGGTGCAAGACCCAAGCCTTTGCCGACCAACATTCTCTCTTTGGTTATATACTCTACATATTTGAAGAGAAAGTTCAAATAGAAATTTTGGAACGCATTCAATTCTCACTGATCAAAGATTTCGGAATCTGTCACTCTCACTGATCAAAGATTCTTCGAATTCAATTGCATTCAATTCTGTTAGCTGGCAAGCCATTGAGCTCTTTCTACAGTGATACTATGGATTAGTGCTCTAGTAAAGGCATCCTTAGGGGGCATGCAGTTGTAAGTGTTTCCGAGATTTGAATCCATAGTTTCTCAGGCTTGAGCAGAGTCAAGATATATGCAATTGTAAGTGTTAAGTTAGGTGCAAGACCAAAGCCTTTGCCGACCAACATTCTCTATTTGGTTATATACTCTACATATTTGAAGAGAAAGTTCAAATAGAAAATTTGGAACGTCCTTCTTCCTGCTCTCTAAGTACAAAATTACAGAAGCTTGCTACTAATCCGGATTTACACCATACAATACATTTCAGAGTGTTCCGATCTCGCTCCTGGAGAGCCATGAGCTAGCCAGCGTTGCACTCGAGTACAGGAGGGAGTGCGGGAGGGACAGCATGCTGCAATCCCTTACTGCTGTCTCCAGCGACGGTACTAAAATGTCGCCAGGAACAGGTATCCGGTGCAATCATATGCTGCGGCTCGAATGCGGAGATGAGATCTTGAGGGCGCGCACCGAGTGGAGGCCCAAACGCGCACACGGTCTCGGAGGAGGGACGGGGCCACTCCCAGCTGGAGGCACATGAGCTCCCATCAATCTGGATTCTACCCCTCCATCTAGCTTCTCTAATGGTAGTTAATAGTATGCTCTTCAGTACAACCTGAAGTGAGGGGATTGATTGTCTATTTCTTTCTTTTCGTTTCTTCATTGTTCTTTCTTTTCCTCAAATTTTTTGGTCTCCCACATTTGAAGCATGTAATTAGTTTAGTTGGCTGTGTGTTGTGTTTCCCTGCTGCAAATTGCAGAGCAATTGTAGGGGAAAAAAAAAAACATCAGCCTGTTGCTTGCGCCAGCTCCATCTGGATGTCTTTGTAGCACTTCAGTTCAGTCTAATAAATTTGCAGGGGCTCTTACAAAATCAATGCCATCCAAGTGCTGTTTTTTACTGTAATTTTTATGAACAACTATTACCACTCTAATAAGAATCTGCATGCTATTGAGGTATATTGTGACAACAACAAAATCGTAATTTCGGGACAATTCTGAATTACTTTTAGGGTCTGTTTGGCAATTATGGGGGTAGCGGTTATGTATTTTTAGAGTAGCGGGAATAAACGGTTATGAGAGGTCCGTTTTTTGTGGTTTTAAGTAGCGGCTTTTAAACCGTCCAATCCATGCTTGATAATTCATTAATCAGCGGTTCTGAATGTTTTCTATAATAATAAAATTATCTTTATGTCCATATAAAATAAAAGTTATTTTTAATAAAATATAAATTTATGGACTTTAACCCCTGTATATAAGTCTTTCTTGCATTCTTCTCTCAAAAACAACTATGAACCCAATGGAGCTCCAAGGACAAGTACAAGGCAAGTTTCTAAATTTTTCTTCAATCAGGAAGAAAAGAGCAGCGGGCGGAAAGGAAAGAAAGGGAAACACAGGAAAAAAATAGGGTTTAGTTATTAGTTAGTTTATTTATATTTGGCGATGATAGAAATGGAATAAAATAATAAAGTCACCCAAAACTCACTGATTTGGGTGGTTATAAGCCACTCAAAAATACATTACACCGGTTTTGGATAGTTTTTGAGCCGACCAAATTCAGTGCCTCAAAAATTTAACAAGAATGGGTTTTCATAAACGGTCAGTTTAAAAACCCAAAAGCGGTGAAAACACCGTTACCAAGCAGACCCTTAGGATTATTTAGTAATAGGGTCTTACATATATATGCATATTAGAATTTGAGTCTCGAAATGACCAAAGTGATTCGAGATCCAAACTCTAGCATCGGTCATTTTTGAGACCCAAATTCTAATTTTCATATATATAGTGGGACCCTATTACTAAATATCCCTTAGGGTCTGCTTGGATTGAGGGAAAAATATAAGCAGAGTTAGTGGGGTAAATGAAGGGGAGTTAAGCGAGGGGGAGTATAGTCAATCATAAAACCTTATTTGGATTAGAGGAAAAGTTAAGTGGGGGGGGGGGGGGGGGGGGGGGGGGGGTTTGGGGTTTTAATAACCATTGCTTGGATTGGAGGTTTGAGTGAGAGGGTGATTAATAAAAATATGATAGTTACTAAAATAACCTTATTACATAGTCATGAAATTAAATTTGATTGAAATTTTAATTAGAACTTGTCAAAATATCTTCACAAACTAGGAAGCTACGGATAACATGTTGAGAAAAAAATAGAGGAAAAAATTATAATATTTTATAAAACAAATAAGGGGTATTTATGACTTTTTAAACAAAAGCCCTCAATACCCTCGTTAACCTCCATTTGGGAGGTTAAAAAATGGACAAAAGAGGTGTGAAATAAACCCTCACTTAACCCTCAATTCTTCCTCCTAAACCCCCACCCTCAAACAAGCATGATTTTATTTTTCCTCACTTAACTTTTCCTCACTTAACTCTCTTAACCCTCAATCCAAGCAGACCCTTATGTTATCCATTCAGCTCGACATTAATGAATTGATGTTGTCTTGCACCGGTCGGTTCAGTTAATGGGCTACGGGTATTGGACTGATGCTTACTAAATGAGTATTGAGTAAGCGAACAAGAGACAACTTAATGAAAAGTAGGCAAGGACAATTGTGCGTACATATCCCATCCATCTCGGAAGTATTATACCATTAGGTATACGGATGGTTCGTTGGAAATTACTGGGTTGTCCCTTGGTTCGGATGGTTCGTTCTCGATATATATAATGATTATACCCATTAGGTATATGGTGTTCGTTCTCGATATACTTGTACATGTATTTGTTCAGTATCCTATATATCGTGTGTCACATCCCAATTCGTAAATCTTAGTCATCGCTTCGACTGTACTGAATCGAACGTCTTCTGGAGTGATGCCGTACAAGTCTGGGTTGCACTTGTACAAGGCAAGAATGTGCACAGTATAGGAAGTCATTTTATTGATAAAACTAGCATCAAGTACAAATTTTTCAGTATTCTTTAAAATGTCGTTCCGGCCTTACATTGATTCATGAAAAAAATAACTTATAGGCTGTCATGAAATAAACATTCCATTCCATACATTATGCCCCTTCATTACAATGAAAATCTAAGCAGCAAATCTTGAAAACTCGCAATACTTGTGCTTCTTTATTCGAAAGTAACTTAAAAATAACAGCAACCAAAAGCTTATCTCTCACGTCCGCCCGCGCCTTCTCCAGTACCTGTGGAGGAGGGGTCAACACATTATAAAAATGCGCTGGTGAGTCCCTTGACCCATCAGCTAAACCAACTTTGTGAAATTAATGACAAGCATTTAAAGCATCTTTCAGTAATTTAATAAGAGGCAACATGATAATTTTATGAAAAATAACCATTTACTTTTACCATCGGCTGATAGCTTTCCTGCATAAGATACAGGATAATAATAATAACTTATCACCCTGCACAAGACATTGATTAGCATGCATCCTTAAAATTAAAACACGATCATTGGTGTTAATTCACCATTTAGGACTTTGCCATATAGGACTTCGAAGGGAATGCGACGTGCACCTCAAATCAAGTTGCAAAGCCTGAATGAATGCTTCGATATCCGTGCCACCAAAGCATGCTTACATTTTTCCTAGGGGAATAGGTCCCAGTGCCCCAGGTATCATTCGAGAAACCAATTCTCTCCTGTGCACAAGGTTCATGATCATGCGAATGCATGTCCGATCAAGATGTAATCTCCCTTCCCAAAATTTTAATATATTTAAATTTTATTTATTTGAGTTGTAATTTTTGTTTTATAGATATTTAA